>OZ025300.1:217804275-219004275 GCA_964019185.1 Maratus speculifer
GTTATTAACTTAGTTATAGTGAATAATGATTGGTGACTTTTTATTTTAACCCTTTCCGGCGCAGTGTTACCACTCCGGCAACACCTATTTTTAATTCCAAGCTTCCAAACGGCACCAATAATATTTTAGTAAAATTTTACTTTTACAATGACAGTTTAAATCAGGGAATTCTTAATTTCTAAAAAAATCTTTTGTAACTTCCGGTGTCAATCAACAATTTCTGATTTTACGAATAGAATTTGTCTGCGCCGGAAAGGGTTAAAAGAATTGTATTTTATGGTATTTTTAAAATTTTGTTAGCAATTTTTATTGTTTTGATACTATCTTTATGTTAATCATCAATTTTGGATTTTTTTTTTTTTTTTTTTTTTTTTTTTTTTTTTTTTTTTTTTTTGACTCTTGTGTAAGCCAGTTCCTGCACTCTGAAGCCCTCAATCTGCCCCAAAATTTTCGGCTTACACATGAAAATATACAGTACATAAAATATGTGGGTATATAGGTTTTTTTTATTTTCTTTGTCCCAAACCAAACCTAGAAGATTTATGTACTTCTTCTTTCAAGTATTAGATTTGAAGCAATGAATAATAGATATCAATTTATTATTTCCATAAAAATGATAAAAAATATTTATCATCTAAAGCTTTAAATTTACTCATATTTTTTTATTATGAGAAAAGGATTTTCTGAACTACCTTAAAATAAATTCAATTTTCTTGATCCCGAGCCAAGTGAGTACATAAGCTATTTTATTTTGCCACAGGCGAATTCAATCTTAGAACATTATATATCTTGGTATTCCAATATTAGATTCAAAGTATCTTCTAATAAATATCTAAAGTATGGTGCAATTTAGGAAAGTATATTTTCTACATTCTGGGTATAGCTATTGTCTTCTATTTATAGATTATGCTGTATTATACAGATTTTTACAGCACATTTTCATTATTTATGTACAACAATTTATTTAGAGGTAGAAATAGTTTCATAATAGTTATACATAATTTGCTTTAGAGACTAAAATATTTATTTTGGTATTCATGCTTTTTTTTTTCTATATTTTCGCAGTTTCTTATGAAGCTGTTTTTTTAATCTATACATGCATTTATAAATTTTTACACCAAATTTTCGATGTTTGCATGTCACGTATTTTTTATATGAATGAGTACATGGAATCTTACAATGGTAAAATTTTTTATATGATTTACTCGCAAAAATATTTACTTTCTTTTATAGGTAGATCAGTATATTTTCACCTACTTTTCCTGACTTTTTATGCAGCTATTGCATTTATTTTCAAATATTACACGTGTTAAAAATATTTTTACGATATATTTAGTTTCGATTTTTTATTTATATGAATAGAAATAATCTGATAATGGTTAATGATTTATTATTTGATCATCAAACTAAAATAGTTATTTTCTTACAAATATTCAATATGTGCACCTTTAGTTATACGGCCCATATCCAACCTAAAGTCGAGATACGATCATTTATAAAGACTAAAAGAAAAAAATCACATGTTTCTAATGGCGGCGTTAAATCTTCATCCCAGCAATAACGTTTCACACTCAGGAGTCGCCATTTTGCGTATGTTGCACTACAAGTGAATGAATAACAAAGATGTATTCGGGCACGCGATTATCTAAAATTATTTGAGATACTCTTTATTTTTTATCTTGAACTAACACCCTTTAACCCTTTAATGTTTCATATAATTTTATTTAAAGAAAAAAAGAAATGCCTATAAAAATTAATAATAAAACTACCACTTTTTGAAAATATTTAGCTTCGACTGTTTCTTTATTCTATATTTAAATTTGATCGAAAAGAATGTTTTGTGTGTGTAAAGAATAAAAAACTTTTATTAACAGACAGCATAAATAAATATCACATAAAGTTTTCTTCAAAGGTACTTTAAAGTACCGTCGGTGCATAAAGGGTTAACCCCTTGAAGGGCGGAGGGATAAAATATATCCCACTTAATTTTAATTGCGAAATTCCACATTGACACCAGAAATTTGAAATGAAAATTTTTGTTGTATCGAATACGTAACGAAAACCATTTATCCATTGTGAAATAATTTTTTTTTTTTTAATTCTGGTGTCACTCGATCATTTCAGCACTATAAGAATAGTAGTTTTCCTCCCCTCAAAGGAATAAGTATTATAACGAATATTATTGAGATTTATAACTGCGAGATTCTTTTATGCACAGAGTACGGTACAGAGAATCAACTTCCATACACTGTAATGGCAACTTGTTTAACATGGGATTACGCATAGACAGTAGTGACACGAGCGGACCACTCTGAAACTACGATCATAACATAAGAGAGGTTGCTAATTCGGCGAAACATAGCTTCCTTGGCGACAAATGATAAGGGATAAAAGAAAAAAAATACAGCGACGGCTTGCTGCTTCTTGTTTTGAAATTTATGAAATAACTTTGACGTATTCGTCTTGCAAACAATACATGTGTCTCTTCGTAACATAACGATCTAATAATTTAAACTTGAAAATTCAAGAATAATAACAGTAATAATTACGAATCAATATAAGCGCGGAAATCTAAGATCAAATAGCATAAGCACATGTGCAAAGATAATCAAATCAGCTTTTAGCTAGAAGCGCCAAGCAGAATAAGGTTACAGTTAAACAAAAATCACGAGGATAAAAACTGCCAACGCGATGGTTTAGTTTTTAAGTGATCCACTGAGGGCGCTCTTTTCAAGCCGAGTTGAGGCTCTGTTACTAATCTGTGCTTTTATGATCCCCTGTATAATTGGAGAAGAAGCAATAAAATAATGAAATACGTCTTATCAAGGAATTTCAGTGCGTTATTATTTCAGCTATTCAAGAAACAAAAATGTTACTCATTTAGTCGATTTTAAAAAGCATAATTTAATTTTCAGATTTTCGATAACATTTGAAGTTTATGAATATTTATTATATAAATAATTGGTTCTGGGTTAATGCTTAACCCTTTCCGGCACGAATTAATTCTGTTCGTAAAATGATAAATTATCGACTGACACCGGTTTTATTGACGACATTTTTAGAATTAACAAATCCTTAATTTAAGCTTTGATTACAAAAGCAAAATTTCATAAAAATATTATTGGTACTCTTTACAAGTTTGAAATTAAAATTAGTTGGCCCGGTAGCATTTTCAGAAAGAATCACGTTTTGAGCACCTGCCTTGGCGAGTTGGCGATAGCGAGAACTTTCAGCTAGCTGCATCGCCAAACACAAAATAAACTAAGTTCAAATGTGTCAGAAAACATATGATTAATAGAACTATATTTATTACAAGAGAATCTTTACTACTGTTTTTAATTAACTTCTCAATTTCGTCGAACATAGCGAATTAAGGAAATAATATTTTTGAATTTAAAAAAAAAAAAACTATGTTTAGATGTTCTGTCAAATTTAAAGCATTTTAATCTGAAAAAGCTCTTTGTTTTAAATTATGTTTTAATCGTAAACAACGGTGAATAAAATTTCCTCATATTATAGTCTTCGCTTGATAACATTTACCGAAAAACAAGTGAACAATAAGCGCAATCTCTTTGCAGAAGGAAGGGTTGCTTTTCGCTAGGCGTTTGACGTCACACACAAGAAAGGGTGCGTAGCACTGACTTCATCTCCGCGCCAATCGTTGTTCTGGCGATAAGGTGCTCAAAACGTGATTCTTTCTGAAAATGCTTCCGGCACGGATAAATTCTGTTAGTAAAATGATAAATTATCGACTGACACCGGTTTTATTGACGACTTTCTTAGAATTAACGAATCCTTAATTTACCCTAATTTCCGGCGTATAATCCGCGGATCAAACAATCATTTTTAGACCCAGAAAATTTTTAAAAAGAAATGTAACTTATTAGATCGCCGTAAATATTTGTGTTCAATCCCTTTATAAGATTTCTGGGTCGAAAAAGAATTGTTTGATCCGCGGATTATACGCCGGAAATTAGGGTAAGCTTTGATTATAAAAGCAAAATTTCATAAAAATATTATTGGTAAATTCAAGTTTGAAATTAAAATTAGTTGGCCCGGTATGGGCACACTGTGGCGGAAACGGTTAGCAAATAAATTCTGTTCCATGTGACAACTATATTTAAATGAAAATATATATGCCTTCTATAATTACAGAAGTTTTGTAAAATAATGAAACACAGTCGAGTCTCTATATAAGGGAATCCACCGTTCCAGTAAAAAATTCGTTATATAGAGAAATTCGATGTATAGAGAATGATGCTAAAAATCGTATTTAATGTGTGAAATTTGAACAAATATTATTTTTGATCTTTTGAATTAAGAATTTGAAATGTTTAATCATAGCTGCCAACATCTTCTGCTTTTTCAGCCCGGAAAAATTTTATAGAAAATTTTAGCATTTCAAATCGCCGTAATCTGCCGATTAAATAAGGGAAAAATTTCTATAAAATTTTTCCGGGCCAAAAAATCAGAAGAGTTGGCAGCTATGGTTTAATAGTAAATATTAAACTAACATTTTATTTCTTAATTATTTAAGCTGTTTCAAAAAAGAGAACATACATTTATTTGAAAGCTTAATGAAAATCAAATAAGGAAGACTTGCATTAATTTCAGACGAAGAAATCTGTAATTTTTTGTTGTTTTGATTTTAAAATTGTTACACTCTCAAAAAAAAAAAAAAAAAAAAAAAAAAAAAAAAAAAAAAAAAAAAAAAAAGCTTAAATTTTAGTAAGGAATAAAAATTGTAGTTAACATTTTCCTCCATTTGCAAGCCTCTCTTATGTGCCTCTCATTGATTCCTCCCTTACATGTTTATCAATCCAATTGACTCTGTTTTGAGAAGGATGTGGAAAGGTGTGTGTTAAGTGGGATGAATTCGTTGAATTTAAAGAACAAAGAGAGAAGTAATATAAAAAAAACTCAGCACTGACGATAAATCAAAAATAAGTGATGGAAAATTGCTTCCATATGATTTCGAAGCTTTTTAAAACTGAATAAATTAAGACCAATTTATGAAAAAATTCGTTATATGGAGATAGATATTTCACTATATAGAGACTGTTTTTAATGTAAGCATGCGAAAAGGGGACCGTTCCTACTAAAAATTCGTTATATAGAGAAATTCGATGTATGGAGTTTCGTTATAGAGAGACTCGACTGTATATGCCTTCTATAATTACAGAAGTTTTGTAAAATAATAAAATATATGTCATCAAGAAATATTCATATTATCATATTAAACTCAATGTACAAAAAAGTTACACTTTTAACAGAATTTAACGAGCATAACTTGAAAACCATAATTTAATTTGACAATTTTTCATGAAATCAGAAATTCATGCATATTTATTATGAGGAGAAGAATTTGCTTTTGTGTCCAATGTGAATATGGACGTAAATTCGAAGTGTTTAGATTTCTAGAATTTAAACATAATGTAATTGGTATTGTTTTATCTTTGCCAAATTTAATGAACAATAACTTTAGTCAATTAATCATACGAATCATAAGAATTAATTGAAGAAATGATTTATTTTATTATAAATGATCTACTCAATTATTTATCAGGTTTCCATTAGTCACAGAATTTCCCTGATTTTATGCCGTTAAATACCAATATATATATAAAATTTTATCATATCAAATTTTATCATCCAGAAATTTTATCATATTATCTTATTGTTTCCTCATTTGAATGAAGAAAAATTTTACTCTTTTAATCGATTTTCAAAAGCATAATTTAATTTACAGAATTTCGATAAAATCAGAAGTTCATGTATATTTATTCTATGAAAAATTGTTTCTAGGTTAATGTTTAACTAATAAATTCGGCTCCATGTGACAATTATATTTAAATGAAAATATGCGTCTTCTATAATTACAGAAATTGTCGTAAAATCATGAATTATACGTTATATAGAAATATTCACAGTATCTTATTAAGCTCTATGTATAAAAACGTCACACTTTTAACAGAATATAACTAACAATTTTAAATCGTAATTTAATTTATGATTTTTTGACGAAATCAGAAGTTTATGCATATTTATTAAGAGAATAATTAGCTTTTGTGTCCTACATAAATATGGATGTAACTGCGAAGTATTTAAATTTCTAGAATTTAAGCATAATGTAATAGGTATTTTTTTTTTATCTTTGCCAAGTTTAATGAAAATAATTTTAGTCAATTAATCATACTTTATGAGAATAAATTGAAGAAATAATTTATTTTATAATAATTGATCTAATCAATTATTTATCAGGTTTCTATAAGTCAAAGAATCTCCCTGATTTTATGGCGTTAAATACCAATATATATATTTTTTATAGTCATCTTTTACGAACCTCTGTACAATCGCAGATAAAGTCATAAAATAACTAAGTTCATCTTATCTGGAAATTTTAGCATATTATCTTATTATTTCCACAAATGAACGAAGGAAAATTTTACTCTTTTAATCCATTTTATAAGATTAATTTAATTTACAGATTTTCGATAAAATCAGACGTTCATGATATTTATTTCATGAAAATTTGGTTCTAGGTTATTGTTTAACTAATAAATTCAGCTCCATGTGACAATTATTTTTAAATTAAAATATGCTTTTTCTATAATTACAGAAGTTGTCGTAAAATAATGAAGTATGTATTATCTAGAGATATTCATATTATCTTATTAAACTCAATGTAGAAAAAGATTATTCTTTTAACGAATTTTACGAACAAAACTTTAAACCGTAATTTAATTTACACATTTTTGATGAAATCATAAGTTCATGCATATTTATCAGGTGAAGAATTTGTTTTGGGTTCTGCATGATTATGGACGTAAACAAGTATTGCAATTTCCAGAATATAAAACGGCAGCCCATATTTATTTATGACAGTCAAATGACTAACTTAGATTTTTATTAAACGAGGTTAAACCCGACGAAATTCGGAAAATCTTTAAAAAAGAACTGCTTCATTTATTTATAATAAATCTACAAAACTAGTTACAGTAAAAAGAGTATCTTACATTGGTCAGTCTAATTCTCAAGCAAATATTATTTTAAGTTAAAATTAACAAAATACTTATAAAACTGAATTATCCAAATTATTAAACGATATAAAACCGAAATTCACCGGATTTTATAACAGACAAATTTTAATTTCTATTTCGTTTTTTTTTTTTTTTTTTTTTTTCTCGACTTTAAATGAAAATGTAGTAATTCTGTTGCTACAATCACAAAATTGGTACTGAAAATCATATAAAAAAAACAAGAAATCAAAATTAAATTGAGATATTTCTTTGAAACAAATTGCATTTAAAAGTACATTTTTTTCCCCTTTATACGACGCTGTAAAAAATTAAAATGTACGATGTTCAGAAGTGTAAAATTTGCAGTACCGAAAATCGCAAAACCGAATTTGCATGGAAAAGTGTTGCGAATTTTATTATTTTTTTTTCTCAATTTTAAGAGAAAATGGAGTGTTTCTATTGCCACAATTCCAAAATTGGTACTAAAAGTTATTAAAAAAAATTTAATATATCAAAAATAAATTGAGACACAACTTTCAAACAAATTCCATTTAAAAGTACATTTTTTTTCTCTATACGACGGTGTAAAAATTAAAAATGTGCTATGTTTATAAGTGTAAAATTTGCAGTAGCGAAAATTGCAAAACCGAAATTGCAGGGGAAGGTGTTGCCATTCTCAAAATGACGTATGCGTTACGCACGGGTACGTTTGGCTTTTATAATATAAATAGAATATTATTCTCTCTACAGGGCTCGCACCGTTCGTAAATTTTCCACTCTTTGCTACCAGAATTTTATAACAAATATTTTCGTGAAAGGTTCTTATAAAAATTATAACAGAATTATAGAATAAAGATTACCGTTTTAACCCATTAGTGCCTAGCGTCCCTTTTTAGGGACGCTTCAAAAGGTGCATTCAGCACTGTTTTCGACACCGGTTAAAAGAAAAACAATAATTATTTTATTTAAATGATGCATTTTCGTGATTAATCAACTAAACTTAAATCTTCTAAGAATAGTGGTGCCAACCAAATAAAATTTACGCAAAAGGTTTTGGGCACGAATGGGTTAAAATTGTGGTAGGAAGATATGAAAATTTTAGGAATGGCGTGAAATTTGTTTCTATAAATGTATATTGCACAAATATTTTTTTTTCTTATTAATTATTTTGGCAATCGTGTAAATTATTTTTAATTAAAACTTATTCGAAAACCTTTTTCATTTCGCAGAAATATTTATAAATTATGTTATTTTATATTTTTACGAACTTTAGTGAAAATTAATTTCAAACTTAAAATCACATTTTTCAAGCTTAATTTAAAACGATAATTAAGTTTTTGTTTAACCTTCGATGAAATTGGATGTTCATGTATGTGCATAATTTGCATAACTTGCTTTTGCACCGCTAGGAATGGGGGATATATTCTACAGCCTGGAGAAATAAATTTTGTTTCATTTACATAAACCAGGTGAAATACCCCCCCCCCCCCTCCATATCTTGCTTGTGCATAACACTGGAGCGAATCATAAGAAAAACGATAAATCATTTTTCATATAATTAATTAAATAACGAAAATGTGTTAATATATGAGAAAAATGTATGAGCTTTTTAACTTTTTTTTCAGTTACTTGAAATAATATTTCAACCGCGTGATCAGTTTTTTTAAAATTGGCATTCATTTAATAAAACTTGAAAAGTAAAAAATTTGCCGCTCGATATTTTTATCGAATTTTCCCGCGGCAAAGGACATTTTATATATATCAGGGTGGCGAGTGATTAGATAAAAACACAGTCAAAATAGATGATAAATACCAGTATTTTGTTAAAGATAAATTCAGTTTACATAATCTCTTTATATTATTTGAAGTATTTTCTGTAAGAAAATACTGGTAGTTTTCTTTTTTCTTGACTGTGTTTTTCCCGGTTTTCCCTGACCACTCGCCACCCTGTATATATATATATATATATATATATATATATATATATATATAAATGTATATTGTATTCCCAATATTTATTTTGGCAATCGTGTACATTATTATTAACTACAACAAATTTGAAAAGCTTTTTATTTCGAAGAAATATTTATAAATTATTTTATATTTGTATGAACTACAGTGAAAATTAATTTTAAACTTAAAAGTGATATTTTTCATGCTTAATTTAAAAGTATAATTAAGTTTTTTTTTTAACCTTCGATGAAATTGGATGTTCATGCGTGAGTGTATTTGCATAACTTGCTTTCGCACCGCTGTGAAGCGGAAATATATTCTACAGCCTGAAGAAATAAATGTTATTTCATTTACATAATCCTGATGAAATACACCCTCCATATTTTTCTTGTGTGCAACATTGGCGCGAATCATAAGAAAAGAAATAAATCATTTTTTAAATTCATTAATTAAATAACGAAAATGTGTTAAAATATTTGAAAAATGTATCAGCCTTTTCACTTTCTTTTCAGTTAATTTAAACAATATTTTAACAGCGAGATCAGTTTTTAGCTCACAGGCTATCATAGCCTGAGAGCTTATGTGCCCGTCCGTTCTGTATGTACGTGCGTTCGTGCATAACGCGATAACTCATGATAAAAATATCCGATCCACTTGAAATTTTGTATGTAGGTATATCCTGACAAGGCGCTTCCCTGATTAGTTTTTGGAGTTCATTCGATATGTATAAGAGGGGGAACGGGGGGCTGATGCCCCTACCCTTAGTTGATATGAATGGGATTTTCATGCAGAATTAAGTTTTCGTTCAAAATTTAGATTAGTGTCATTCTGATGAGGCGATTCCGTGACTGTTATTAGGTGTTCATTGAATAAGTATAAATAGGGGGAACAGGGGTTCTAATGCCCCCCCCCCTCTTATTTTATATAAATGGGTTTTTCAAGCAAAATTTTCAGATTTCGTTCAAATCTCTGAATAGTTTTGGAAGTTTAATGGTTAAGTATAAAAGAGGGGGATAACTTCTTTTAAATTATATAAATGCTAAATGGGTTTTTATTAAGAATTATCTCATTTACTCTGAATTTTGGATATAGAATTTTTATTTGATAAAGCATGTCTTTGATAGTATAGGAGGTACAATGATTAAGTATAAAAAAAGAGGAAAGGAGAAAGCTGTTTCCCCTTCTTAATTTTTTTTTCGAACGGAATTAACCCTTGAATATATAAGGCTTTAATGTACAATTAGTATTTCTAGCCTGTGAGCTCAATGCCATCAATTTAACTGGGCAGTATTCTTTTTTTTTTTTTTTTAAATCTATCTGATCTTATTTAATAAAACTTGAAAAGTTAAAAATTTGGAGACTCGGTATTTTTATCGAATTTTTCCGCGGCTAAAAATAAAATTAAATAGATGTTCTTAATACAAAATTATATTATTCAAATGTCTTGCTTAGACTTTTCTTATAAAGACTATTATTTTTTCTATAAATGAATATTGTATTCTCAATATTGTTATTTGGCAATCGTGTAAATTATTATTAACTACAACAAATTTGAAAAGGATTTTATTTTGAGGAAATATTTATAAATTATTTTATATTTGTATGAACTTCGGTGAAAATTAATTTAAAACTTTAAATCATACTTTTGAAGCTTAATTTAAAACGATAATTTAGTTTTTATTTAACCTACGATGAAATTGGATGTTGATGCATGCGTATAATCTGCATAATTTGCCTTCTCACCGCTGTGAAGTGGAAATATATTCTACAGCATGAGGAAATAAATGTTATTTTATTTACATAATCCTGATGAAATAACCCCCTCCATATTTTTCTTGTGCGTAACACTGGCGTGAATTATAAGAAAAACGATAAATCATTTTTCATTTCTTTTACTAAATAACGAAAATGTATGTGAAAAATGTATGAGCTTTTTCACTTTCTTTTCGGTTAATTTAAACAATATTTTAATCGCGAGATCAGTTTTTTTAAATTTTTTTATTTGCGCTTATTTAATAAAGTTTGAAAAGTTAAAAATTTGCCGACTCGATATTTTCATTGAATTTTCCCGCGGCTATGAACAAAATTAAATAGATATTCTTTTAACCTTAAAATTAATTTTTCACAAGAGCTGTTTTTCTTTTTTTTTTCTTTCTTTCTTTCTTTCTTTCTTTTTTTTTTTTTTTTTTTTGAAAGGAAAACTGCTGACCTAAGTTTGATGTACTTCTCTAGTTATTTGATTTTATTACGTCATTGTCTTTTTCTATGTCTCGATGCTTGGAGCAATCGAATGTATGAATTATCAATCTATAAATAAGTATTAATTTTAAATAATTGTCATAAGCCTGTGGTATCATTAAGCGTTCCCAACCTCAGTGGATTTTTTAATTCACATATTTCGTATTACGCTAGGAATTGGAGATGGATTTTTTTTATTTGTTTGATACAAATATTTCGCTATTAAAATAAGGGAAATATACAGTTTAGATTTTTCTGGTGTGAATTCCGATTCTTCTAGTTGCGCAGTTTCTGGAACTTATTTTACTCTAGGGATTTAAGGCCCTTCGGGACGAACGTTTTTACAGGATTTTTAATCTACACTGTTAAAAATGAAGGTGACAAACCAGTGCTATTTCGGACCCGGAGGTGAAAAAGCCGTAGGATCCATTGGAACCCGGGGCATTTGGAACCCTAGGGTGCCATAGGGGCTTGGATATGTGGTTGCAGAGCCGACAGGTCTCTTACTGGGTGATTGGAGCTAAATAAGGTGCCATGCACTTCGTATTGGCAGCAATGTGGCACGTCATCGGGTGACTGGAACCATGCGCATGCGCTGTGACGTGTGTCTTTCTGTTTTCTGTGACAGCAAGTAAAATCTATGGCTATGAGTGAATGAAGGTGAGCTCGATGGCCGAGCGGTTAGAAAGCTGAGCTTGTAATCAGACGTTGTGAATTCGAATCCTTCGACGGCCAAAAGTCGGTTTGTATATTTTTTAATTTTTTATTATTGGACACTCTGGATTAAGGGTGCCATCTTTTCACCCTAATTAAAGGTGCCATTCTGGCTTCTTTAGGGGTGTCACCAGAGAGACAAGCCTTTCACCCCTAAAAGTACGTGTTAAAAGTCACCATTAGTTTTAACAGTGTATTTTCACTGCTTTTTTTTAAGCAGAACTTTTTGACAAACTGAATCGCGAAAATGCTCCTGCTAATTAATACATAATTTAAAGTAAAGTTTTACTGGCGAGAATAATCAAGAATTCTAAAAACAGCTTTTGGTTAATCAACTCTGATACTTAATCTTACACGGCAGGAATGTTTATTTTTGAAGTATTTTTTGTATCAATTTTTAAGATCAGATACCAAAATTTTGAAGCGTAATTTTTCATCCAGTTAACAACAAACTTTATTTGATTGCAGTGTGATCCCTGAAACCCGGCAACTTAGTACATCCGTCATGAAAGTTGTCTTTCTTGCTTTTTTTTTATTTTACTCGCTACTAATATGTGAAATAAAGAAAGAAACAAAAAACGTTGTTAACGAGTTAACAATTTCGAGACTGAAAGCGACGGAATTATGAGAATCGGGATTAGTGACGCTGCACTAAATAGAACCGCCGATAATGCTACTATCATCCTAGAGAAGCAAGAACGATGACCTGACAGAAGAAAATTTATCACTTGAAAAATCCATAAATTTCACTGGAGATTTAACATCTGATTTGACAAACACGACTTTACCTCTACAATAGACATCCTTCATATATACAGGGTGTATCTAAACTACTGGGCAAAACATTAAGGGGTGATAGTACACATCAAGACAAATAATATTAAATGGGAAACTAAGGGTCCCAAACGTCTTCCGAAGGAGATAGGCGCCATCAAAGTTTAGGGTCCAACATTTGAAATGATTATAAAAAACGGAAAAATTGGTCGATTCGTTTGCGGTTTTCACGAAAACTATTCTTTATGTCAGAATTGTCTTGAAAATAAATTATAAAGATAAATTTAAAAAAATGTCGATAGAGGGCGCTTTAGACTTTGGAGTAACGAACAACTACTTTTTACCGTTATTTTTTGCATCTCATTAAAGTTTTTTAGAAGTTTAGACATAAACTTAAAATTTGAGCTCAAAATCAGTGGTTAAGTAGCGTAAACTAAACTGTGTTCAATGAGACTTGGTAGGTTCAAATTTGAAACGATTATAAAAAACAGAAAAATTGGTCAATTGATTTGCAATTTTCACTAAAATTATTCTTTATGTCAGTATTAACTTGAAATTAAATTATACTGATGAATCTCAAAAAATGTTGATAGAGGGCGCTTCAGACTTTGAAGTAACGTACAACTATTTTTTACCGCTAATTTTGGCATCTCATTAATTATTTTTAGAAGCTTAGACATAAACTTAAATTTTGAGCTGAAAATCTGAATTGTTGAGACTGGTTAAGTAGCGCAAACTGAACTGTGTTCAATAGGGGTGGGGAGGTTCAAATTTCAAATGATTGTAAAAAACGGAAAAATTGGTCGATTCATTTGCAGTTTTTTCTAAAACCATTCTTTATGTCAGCATTTCCTTGAAAATAAATTTTAAAGATAAATTTCAAAAAATTCCGTTATAGGGCGCCTTAAATTTAGAGTAACCAACTGTTTTTAACTGTTATTTTTTGTAGCTAATTAAATGCTTCCAAAAGCTTAGATTTAAATTTTTAACTCAAATTCTGAATCGTTGGGAGGGGCTGAGAAGCGCAAACTGAAAAGTGTTCAGGAGTTGAAATGTTACCCCGCCACTCTACGAATACATTTCAATTTTTCGTTTCTTAATTACTCACAACGATTCAGATTTTGAGTTCAAAATTTATGTCTAAGCTTTAAAAACATTTATTTAGATTTAAAAAAAAATAAAGGTTAAAAATAGTTGTTGGTTACTCTAAAGTTTAAGGCGCCCTCTAACGGATTTTTTTGAAATTTATCTTTAAAATTTATTTTCAAGGAAATTCTGACAAAAAGAATGGATTTAGAGAAAACCGCAAATGAATCAGCCAATTTTTCCGTTTTTTACAATCATTTGAAATTTGAACCTCCCCACCCCCATTGAACACAGTTCAGTTTACGCTACTTAACCACTCTCAACAATTCAGATTTTCAGCTCAAAATTTAAGTTTATGCTTAAGCTTCTAAAAATATTTAATGAGATGCCAAACTTAACGGTAAAAAATAGTTGTACGTAACTCCAAAGTCAAAAGCGCCCTCTATCGACATTTTTTGAAATTTATTATTATAATTTATTTTCAAGACAATACTGACATAAAGAATAATTTTAGTGAAAATTGCAAATCAACTGATCAATTTTTCTGTGTTTTATAATCGTTTCGAATTTGAACCTACCAAGTCCCGTTAAACACAGTTTAGTTTGCGCTACTTAACCACAGATTTTGAGCTCAAAATTTAAGTTTATGTCTAAACTTCTAAAAAAATTTAATGAGATGCAAAAAATAACGGTAAAAAGTAGTTGTTCGTTACTCCAAAGTCTAAAGCGCCCTCTATCGACATTTTTTGAAATTTATCTTTATAATTTATTTTTAAGACAATACTGACATAAAGAATAGTTTTCGTGAAAACCGCAAACGAATCGACCAATTTTTCCGTTTTTTATAATCATTTCAAATTTTGGACCCTAAACTTTGATGGCGCCTATCTCCTTCGGAAGACTTTTGGGACCCTTAGTTTCCCATTTAATATTATTTGTCCTTATTTGTACTATCATCCCTTAAAGTTTTGCCCAGTAGTTTAGATACACCCTGTATACAATCCAAGATAAACTTATTAAAGAACTTCTGAAAGAAACTAAACAAATACAGTTAACATCGATATTTCAGAAATTAGACGTAAAGAAATGACTTCAATTCTTATAGGATAATTATATTATTAATTATTTTTAGAATTTTTTGTAATTAATTAATAATTTTTTTTGTGATTTGGAAAATATCAGTATTTTTTCATTATTATTATTGTTATCTAATAGTCACTTTTTCCCACATAAACATCACCTGTTTAGAATTAGGTTATAATTAACTAATGAACCACGTACTATCTTAAGTGCAATAAATTGAAAATATGGGTATGCACCACTTTTTTAAAACAAAAATGATCGTAATATTTAGTCCAAAAATTTCGGTCCTCAAATAGTATGAAATTGTAATAATAATAATAATAAACAAGTTGGAAATTGCACGTGAAGCGTAGCAAATTAGGTGCGTTCGTACGATAACGAAGTTTTAAAAATATTACTTTCATATATCAATCTCATAAAATTGTAAATAATGAATTACAATTAAAACGCTCGTTAAACAATGTTCTCCCTATACCATTATGTAATGGAATACTTTTGTGTGGCCTTGTAAATCAATAACAAATGTTCTTTGCACCACAAATTATATAAGATGTATATTATAATACGTACTTTATAGTTGCATATAAATTTTATTAAGTTCGCATGATTGTAACACGATTAAAATGCATTTGAAACATTTTTACCCATTGACCGTAATGTAACGGAATACTTTTGATTGTCCCTGTAATTGATCTATGCATCCGATTTTCATAAAATTTGAAATAACTAGACAAAATTATGTAATAATTATGTATTTTAAATTTCAAACGTATAGAATATATTTGAAACTTTTTTCCCATTGACCATAATGTAATTGAATACTTTTGATTGCCTCTGTAATTGATCTATGCACACGATTATCAAAAAATTTGAAATAACTCGACAGAATTATGCAATAATTGCGTACTTTAAATTTCAAACGATTA
Organism: Maratus speculifer; assembly: GCA_964019185.1. Classification (NCBI taxonomy): domain Eukaryota; kingdom Metazoa; phylum Arthropoda; class Arachnida; order Araneae; family Salticidae; genus Maratus; species Maratus speculifer. Next base: position 217,820,069 of record OZ025300.1, read on the forward strand.
AAATGCATTTGAAAATTTTTTCCCCATTGACCGTAATGTAACGGAATCTTTTGATTGTCCCTGTAATTGATCTATCCATCCAATTTCCATAAAATTTGAAATGACTCGACAAAATTATGTAATAATTATGTATTTTAAATTTCAAACGATTCGGTTGGGTAGTTTTTGCGTTGTTATATGCGGACAGACAGACAGACGGACGGACTGAGCGACAACAATAGGTGCTACGCATTTTCATAATTACGAACGCACCTAATAAAAAAGTGGTATCATAGAGTTTTATGTGATGGATCAAGCAATCTCATTTCCCCCCTACGACATACGGCAAATCAGTTAAGTGGCATCATAGAATATCGGAAGTGCTTTTGATATTCATTTACAAATTCAGAAATTACAAAAAGGGCTTACATGGAATTAATTCATCATGGGATTATCATGGAATTATCATGGAATTAATTTCTTTTCAGACACAGTTCTAATTTAAAAAAAATTATAATTGCACCAGTCACATGAGGAATCTTAAAATTATAAAGAGTAAATAAACAAAATAAAATAAAAATCTAGGTACGTGTCCTTCCTTCAGATTCAAACGCTTCAATAAGAACAAATGAAATTTGAATTCAAAGAAGGCTAAATACAGGATATACTGAATTTTAGCATCTAAAATACATTGTGTTAATAATAATAAATAATAATAGTAATAAATAATAATAATAATGATAATAAAAATAACAATATTTTTTTTAGTCTTATTATTTTCCCAGGAAATATCTGTCTTTGTATCCTGGAAATATTGCGATTAAAAGCTAATTTACCAGTATTAAGTGCTTCGTACTTATCAAAAATATTTTTTCAGTGTAAATATATCACCTAACTAGCAAAACAATACTAGCACCTCGATAAATTTTAATAAAAGTTAAAAATAGTATGTGGACATTATAGACAATCTATGTGCTCAGCTAAATCAGTAAAAGTCTTTAAAAATGTGGAAGATATTAAGCAAAATAATACAATAGAAAACGATAATAGGCTAATTACTTAAGTAAATGTAGTGTAAATAACATGCTGCGATTTTTCACTACCAGAATTTTAGAACAGAAAAATGTAATTTATTTTATTGGATATCTCTCGTTACCTGCTTCACTGATTTTCCAGTACGTCATATCTGCAACGTGTTTCGTCAATCAGGATTTGCTGGTACGTAGTACTAGTGAAGGATGTCACATTATGATTTATTATTCACACCAGTAATTTTTCCCCCTAAATTTTGCTTTATTTAATCGGAGTACTTTTCTGATTCAATTTGTCAAAAAATTCTGATTTGAATACCGGTAATAAAAGATTAAAAATTCTGTAAAAGACTCAAAAAATAGGTATTATTTGAAAAAGTTATTTTTTTCCTCCTTCAAAAATATGATTAGTTAAATGGTTAATTGAATAAGACGAAGCAAATTTAACTTTAAAATTTAATAAATAAATTCGGTTCCATGTTACCACTATATTTCAATAAAAAAAATTATTTATAAAAGAATGTCTCAATGTGCCTCAATAAGTATAGCAATTATTAGTTATGTGACTTAAACTAGAAAAAACTATGGAATTAGCCAATAATACATCATATTATATAAACATAGCTGCCAACTCTTCCGATTTTTTCGCTTGAGAAAATTTAATAGAAAATTTTGCCATATTTAATCAGCAGATTACGGTGATTTGAAATGGTAAAATTTACTTTGAAATTTTTCCGTACCCAAAAAGCGGCAGCTATGTATAAAGATATTTTTTTAAATATTTTTCCCAAGCTTAGTATTACTTTCGAGCTATACATATAAAATAAATAAATAAAATAAAATAAAAATCTCTATATTTCAGATCTACATCCTTCATATGCAAATCGAATTTGGATTTGATATAAGTGGATATCGCGAAAGCTAAACCCGGGATATATATTGAATTGCTTGCCTCTAAATTACATTGCGTTAATATACAAAAGAAAAAAATCTCTTTTCTGTGGTATTAAAAATATCTTAGTGGGATATATTCCCCTCTCTCTTGAAAAGTTGGTGACTAAGAACTAATTTGTTAGAGTGCAGTACTTGGGTTCCCCCACATCTGGGGCTTTTGAGTTACCACTGCATGAACCGTCTATTTTCTTCCCTGCTTGAAAAAAAAGGGGAAATAGAATCATAATGGATACGCCGTATTATCGTGAAACCATTCGTTTGTATAAGAATTGGTAGAAGGCAATTGATGGGCTTAATATAAAAAGTTGTTAAAAAAGTTTTTCAGTTTTTTCAGTTATTTTTTTTTTTTTTTTTTTTTTTTTTTTACTTTTAGTGAGGGGGAGGCCTATGGTTGTTTGTGTGTAAAAAGCTATGAGAATTTCATAAAATAATTACGTACAAAATCAATCAATCAATAAAAAATATATAAAAGTAGAACCGGGATTGAAGTGTTTCTATTTTTTTTTTTTCGACCTTGGTTACCACAATTTTAACCAATTGGGGACGAGCGACACCTATACGTGCTTCAAAAAGGCTTATAAATCTTTGTTTATCCCCACTAGTAAAAATTTACTGTAAAATTTGCTTTATTTTACCTCTTGGTGAAGAGCGACAAGTATACGTGTCGCAAGAAGGCTTAAGAATCCTTGTTTATTCCCACCAGTAAAATTTTACGGTAAAAATTGCCTTATCTAATCAGAGCATTTTGTCGATTTAATAAGGTAGAAAATTCTGTTTTTAATAATCGGTCAAAAAACACTAATAATTTCGTAAAAGGCACTCGTCGCGAAGGGGTTAATCGAGGCATTTTTAGGTGCTTTCGTAATTATATAAATGCGTAGCACCTATTGTTCTCGCTCAGTCCGTCCGTCTGTCTGTTTATCTGTCCGTTTGTCTGTCCGTCTGTCTGTCCGTCCGTCTGTCTGTCTGTCCGTCTGTCTGTCCGTCCGCATATAACAACGCAAAAACTACCCAACCGAATCGTTTGAAATTTAAAATACATTATTATAACATAATTTTGTCGAGTCATTTCAAATTTTATAAAAATCGGGTGGATAGATCAGTTACAGAGACAATGAAAAGGATTCCGTTACATTACGGTCAATGGGGAAAAAAGTTTCAAATGCATTTTAATCGTTTGAAATTTAAAACATATAATTACTGCGTAATTTTGTCGAGTCCTTTCAAATGTTATGAAAATCGAATGCATAGATCAATTACAGGGACAATCAAAAGAATTCCGTTACATTACGGTCAATAGGGAAAAAAGTTTCAAATGCATTTTAATCATTTGAAATTTAAAACATATAATTATTGCGTAATTTTGTCGAGTCATTTCAAATGTTATGAAAGTCGGATGCATATCTCATTTACAGGGACAATCAAAAGTATTCCATTACATTACGGTCAATGGGAAAAAATTTTCGAATGCATTTTAATGATGTTACACTCATTCGAACATAATAGAATTGGCGTGAATCTATGAAATATATACTAAAATATGCATTCCGTACAATCTGTGTTGCAAATAGTTTTTATTATTAAATTACAGGGCCACACAAAAGTATTCCACTACATAATGCTATACGGGGAAACATTGTTTGGGGCGTGCTTTAATTATATTCAACTATTTCACATTTTATGAATAAGATATAAGCTGCTGAGGTGTAATAAAAATTACTTCCTGCATATTTACAGAAACACAAAGATTTCCACTACTATACTGTATCCGAAGTACGCTCTACCATATCAGCAAGATCTGAATATTTTTAAAACTTCGTTATCGGACGAACGCACTTCATTTGCTACGCTTCACTTGCAATTTCCAACTTGTCTTAATTTAAATAGGCACAAATTTCTGTTTTTAAAAATCGGTGACAAAACATTAAAAATTTGGTAAAAGGCTCCCGTCGTAAAAGGGTTAAGGGGACATAATAAAACGACAAGAAAAATGAAGCAGTTTTTTGTAAAGTATTTAACATTATGCATAGCTGCCAACTTTTACGCATTTTTCCTACCACAAAAATTTTATAGTAAATATTGCCTTATTTAATCTTCGAAATCTTATGAATAAAAAATAAAAAAATCTCTGTACAATTTTAGTGGTAGCAAAAATACGTAAAAGTTTGCAGCTATGCATTATGTATTTTCTTAAAAAATAGAGATAGAAATATTTTTTTTAGAGTAAACGTATACATTATATATGCAAATGTATGCAAATATATTGTCCATTTATAAATCAAAAGAAATTATTTTATGCATAAATTAGCGAACTAATTAATTTTTTACATATCTCTATGAAATTTTTAGAACAATGTGTATGTTTGTAGATTTTTCTGAAAATCTGTTAAATATATCACTTTAAAATTTGTTTTGGTCTCAGAAAACATGCTATTTGAGAATAATAGGAAGTAATTTTCATTTTGCTTTAAAAGAAATAGAATTTAAAATATTTTAGTAAGAAACATTAAAAATTCTAAAAGTTTTAAATTCATATTTTTATTTTTTTTTCCAATAAATCATGTTTATAAAGTGAAATAGACCTAAAGAGAAAACATTTAATCGCACAATTTTGGAAAGTTTTAACTGTAAACCTTAAACTTTATTAACCTAAAGTACATTTTAGAAATTAATTAGAAATTAACTTAACCTAAAATAAAATTTTAGAAAAGTGTACCAAAGCGCGCACACACACGCACATGAAAAAAAAATCGAATAAAAGGCAAAAAATTATATACACACTCACAGTGCATAAATATATTATTTTAAAAATTTTCAGTATCTTCTTTTAGGTCCATAATCATTTAAAACCATTATCTTTTAACTCTACCTTTCAAACCTATAATTAAAAACTATATATATATATATATATATATATATATATATATATATATATATATATATATATATATATATATGTTACAGTCTACGTGTTCTTAAAATTATAATTGTCGTGTTTCATTCCTTTAGCGTGGTTGTAAAATATCCTGTTCAACAACGGCAAAATTTCTGACGCATTTTCTGACTCATTTTTAAATTCAAAGGAAAAAAAACGTCCACTACTGAAGTGATTTAAAATGAAATTTTTACCTTCGTTAATAAATAAATTATTTATCAAAATTATGCAGGAAAGCTCCGTTACCACTGTAACGCATGAAGGAATTCAGGGGATTTATTAGTTTTAGTACCAGAAATTTCGGTTTATCAGAAAATAAAGTTTTTTTTCATTAAAAAGGATAAAATATTACTTTAACCCCTTCTCGACAGGGGTTTTTACGAAATTTTTAATGTTTTGTCATGAGATTAAAAAAAACACAAAGTTGTGCTTTCTTAAGTCGAGAAAATGCTCCGATTAAATAAGGCAAATTTTTTTATAGAATTTTACTGGTGAATATAAACAAGGATTCTTATGCCTTTTGCGGCACGTATACGTGTTCCTCGTCCATAACCGTCCTCGACCAAAGGATTAAAAAATTCTTGTGAAGTCATGATATCGTGAAAGTGATATCACGATATCCTATTACATTAATTTCATGGTAGCAGCATAATTTTGTCTTGAAAAAGGCCTGAAGAAGTGTAGACATGGTTCGTACGGGTACCGTTATTTCTCATGTTATTTATCAGAATTATTTTATGGAAAAATAAAACTAGTTCAAACATGCGAAATTTCGCTTTATTTAATGGGAGATCTTCTATAAGAAAATACTGGTACCAAAAAATTTCCTGGTCATGAAATTCCAGGATCCGTACGAACCATGGTAGAAGATAACAAGACAAAACAAAAAAATAATACAATAAACGGTTTAAAGCTGATTCGCCAAACCCTCAAAATTACTGCTAACTAAATACATTTGTTCAATGGCTAGATCAACAGCCGTTAAATAGCAACACAAATTGTCTATATAAAATGAAGTAAAAAGATTATCTAAGTAAACAATCATTGGATAAATACACTTGAACAAAGAATGATATGGCCAGCGACCATAACATACCCACAAAAAGTTTTTTTTTTATGTATAAAACCCAGTATTAAGTGCATCTGAATAAAGAATAGAAGAATTTACACAATAAATACAATATAGAACAGTTCATTATGTATACATAATCGCAAAGAGCAAATCTAAATAAACATATTTATCCAAAACAGCATATTGTAATTCTACAAAAGCAATACATTAATTTTCCTGTCACTGTATTACGAGAGGTCATGATCTTCGTAAAAAAACCATAGTATCATGAAAATGACATCACGATATCTTATTACGTGAATTTCATAACAACAGCATAAATTCTCCAGTCTGGAAAAAAATAAGATAACAACCTAACAAAAATCAAGAGAAAAAAAAATTAAAAAAGATTTAAATTTGCTTCGACAAATCGTTAAAATTACTACTAGCTAAATACATTTATGGAATGGCCACCAGCAGCAATATAACAATAACACAGTTTTTTTTAATTTATTTTTTATATAAAATATGGTAATAAGATCATCTAAAAAATAACATTTAAATAAACACATTTTTAAGAAAGAATGATACATGCAGCTGGTTAGCAATCGTCAAACAATAACATTTTTTTTATATAAAAGCCTGTATGAAGATCATACAGGGGTATGAGTAAAAAATAAAAGTAATTACATAACAATTACATGATATAACGGTTGATTATGTTTTTATAACAACAGGGAGAATATGTAAATAAAAATATTAATTCAAACCAGTATATTCTAAATCTAGAAATATAATGCACCAATTTCCCTGTTGCTCTGATTATGTTCATAGTTAATATGCTCTGATTATATTCTACAAGTGGTTATGCTCGTCTCTGTAAAGTAACCGTAATATTCTAAAAATGACATCGCGATATCTTAATAGGTGAATTTCATAATACCATAACTTCTTCAGTCTGCGGAAAAAACTGAGAAATTAATCTAACAAAAATCAAAAGAAAAACAAGTAAAAAAATATTTAAATTTGCTTCCACAAATTGTTAAAATTACTGTTAGCTAAATATATTTATAGAATAACTCAGCCAGCAGCAGTAAAATAACAACACATTTTTTTTGTTTTTGTTTGTAAAATAAAATAATAAGATCATATAAGAAAATAACATTTAGATAAACAGATTTCAACCCAAGAATGATATATGTAGCTGGCTAGCGAGCATCAGATAACAACAAAAGTTATTTTTATAAAAGCCTGTATGGAGATCATCTGAGTAAAAAATAAAAGTAGTTACATAACAATTACATTTTAGAACGGTTGATTATGTTTTTTATAACAGCAGGAAGAAAATCTAAATAAACACATTAAATCAAAACAGAATATTCTAATTCTAGAAAAATAATGCATCGATTTCCCTGTCACTGTATTGCAAGAGGTTATGCTCTCCTCAGTAAAATAACCATAATATTCTAAAAATGACATCATGAAGTCTTATTAAATGAATTTCATAACAACAGCATAATTTCTTTTGTCTGGAAAAAAAATTGCAGTTAATAACTTGAGAAAAATCAGAACAACGATATATAAAAAAAGATTTAAATTTGCTTCGACAAATTGTTTAAATTACTGCTAGCTAAATACATTTATAAAATAGTTCGGCTAACTGGAGTAAAAAAAACAACACCGTTTTCTTTTTTTCTTTTTTTAAAAATAAAATATAGTAATAAGACCATCTAAGAAAATAACATTTAGATATACACATTTTCAACAAAGAATGATATATGAGGACCCCATAAGCCAAGGGGTATAAGTGACAAAATTGAAAAAATTGAGTTAAGTGCACAGGGTATCTAGAAATATGCTTTTTTCATTTCAGGTAAAGAAATATAGGCCATTTTCTGATTATTTGATGAGTTATAGAGGCAAACCACTTTTTTCGAAAAACAAACAATATTGATTAATTATACATTTAAAGAAAATTGTACTCTATTTTTTTAACAGTTATTTAAATGAGAGCTCAAAGATTAGAATGCAACAAGCAGATGTTTCCTATTTCAATTTAATTAATTGTTATTGATGTTCCAATTTAACATCAATTATCTTTAAACTCAATTTACTCCAAATCGACATTTTGTCACTTGTACCCCTTGGCTTCTGGGCTCCTCATAAATAAACTGGTTAGCGACTATCGGATTACAATAAAAGTCATTTTTATAAAAACCCAGGGCTCTCACCGTTCTTAAAATTTTCACACGTTTTTACCAGTATTTTAAATCAAAAAACTTCATAGAAAGTCCGTTTAACATCTACTATAGAATTATACAATAAATATTACCGTTTAAAAATTGCGGTGGGAAAGTACGAAAATTTTAGGAACAGTGCGAACCCTGAAAACATGCATGAAGATCATCTGTGTAAAAAAAGAAGTAATTACATAACAGTTACATGATAAAACGGTTGACTATGCCCATATATATACATACATACATATATATATATATATATATATATATATATAACAATAGGGAGAAAATCAAAACAAATATATAAATTTTAAAAAGTACAATCTATTTTTATAAAAATAATGCATCAATTCACCTGTCACTGTATTACAAGGGGTTATGATCTTCTCTGTAAAATAACCGTAATATTCTAAAAATGACACCACGATATCTTATTACGTGAATTTCATAACAACAACATAACTTCTTTTGCCTGACAAAAAAAAAAAAAAAAAAAAAAAAACTATTACTAACCTTAAAAAATAAATGATAAATGACGTAAATCATTTAAAGACCGAAAAAAATATTAAAAGTATCTACGCCAAATTGTTAAAATTTCTGCTAGCTAAATACAATGACTTTGCCATCAGCCGTGAAATTACAAAACAAATCGCTTATATGTAAATATACATTCATGTAATAAGTATCCATGTAAATAAAAATTGAAATAAAAATATTTGAACAGCAAATGATTCTAACAATTGATTAGCGACCATGAAATAACAACAAAAAAAATTGTTTTTATAAAACCCAGTATAAATATGACCTGAGAAAATAATGGTAGCAATGAATACAAGTAGTAGAGAAAGGAGAGTTGAGCTCCAGCAGGTGGAGGGTGGAGGAGCAACTCCTCCTCCACCTACTCCTCCACCTACTCCTCCTCCACCTACTCCTCCACCTACTTCTCCTCCACCTGTAGGAGGGAGCCCTCCTCCACCTGTAGGAGGGAGCCCTCCTCCACCTGTAGGAGGAAGCCCTCCTCCACCTATAGGAGGGAGCCTCCTCCTCCACCTGTGGAAAATGTGTGCTATAAGATGAAGGGTCAAAAAGGAATTTTTTTTTTTTGGCGTACTCTAACAAGAGGTTAATTTTGGAGATTTTTTTTTAAATTGAACTATAACAGGAAGTTAATTTTGAAGATTATTTTTTTTTTTGCGAACTCTGATAAGAGGTTAATTTTGAAGAGTCAAATTTTTTGGTGGTGACCTCTAGTGGACGAAAATCTAAATAATTTCGAATTTATTTAAAAATTGAGATGAGGTTTGAACCCTCGTAAAATGTAAGGATGGCTTAGTGATTTTAGCTGTTATCTTAACCACTAAGCCATCCTTGCATGTCTTGCAAAGAGTATTTAAAAATATGGTAGTTAGAGGTTTAGTCATTGTCTAAAATGACGTCATAAAAGAAAGTTGTGGAAATTTTAGATGATGATGATGCGTTTTAATGTGACGAATAATCAAATTTTTTGTTGTAATGAAGGAGATATATCCGGTTCCAAGTCACTCAGCAAGTTTTGGGAGTGTAAATTCTTTATTTCGTGCTGCCGAAGGAAAAATATCGAAGAAGGCAATTCAGAAATGGCTGAGCAGCGTCGATTCTTATACACTTCACAAACCTGTTCGGAGAAATTTCCCAACCAACCGAGTGATCGTGTACACCATAGATCAGCAATGGCAGACCGACCTGGTGGATCTCAGCAGTTTACAAAAACACAATCAGGGATTCCGATATCTTCTCACGTGTATCGACATTCTATCTAAATATGCATGGGCGATTCCCTTAAAAACAAAAAGAGGGGAGGAGATAGTTAAAGCTTTCCGATCTATTTTCACCGCCAGAAAACCCAAGTTTCTTCAGTCAGACGCTGGAAAAGAATTTAAGAACCGATTGTTTCAAAGGTTTTTAAAACAAGAAGGGGTACGCTTTTTCACAACGTATAATAACACCAAGGCTTCGGTGGTGGAACGTTTCAACCGAACACTGAAAACTAAAATGTGGAAATATTTCACACACCATCATACATATCGCTATATCGACGTGTTGGATGACCTTTTACGAAGTTATAACCATACCTATCATTCAAGTATTAAGAGATCCCCAGCGGAAGTGACTACTGAAAATGAAAGTGAGGTGTGGACGACCCTATATGGTGATCTGGAGAACGTGAACCGAAAACCGTGTGTGTTTCAACCGGCTGATGTGGTACGTGTTTCGAAACAAAAACTTACATTTGAAAAAGGATATGAAACGAATTGGACCGAAGAACTGTTTGTTGTGACGGAGTGTGTGCCGAGAGACCCTCCCGTGTATCGAATTAAGGACTTACTAGATGAACCCATTCAAGGAACGTTTTATCCGCAAGAACTTCAAAAAGTTCGACTGAAAGAGAAATATACGATTGAAAAGATTTTAGAAAAGCGTATGCGAAAACGACGTGTGGAGTATTTTGTTAAATTTAAGGGATATCCTAACAAATTTAATCAATGGATTCCCTCGTCTGATTTATCCTCCTTATAAAAGCCTGAAAGAAGGGGGAAAGATCATTTGCCAATATGTCCTTCTACCTGACGTTACCCTCGGATAGTTCCAGGAATTATTTTCCTGAAAATAAAATTTCTCATTTTATCACTCGATTACCCGCTCCTTTGGAACTCAAAGGAGAATGGGAAGTAGGACTCGTCGAATTTATTTACCCGCACACCTGGTATAACGTGAATCATTCAACGAACTTGATCGGATTCGACTTAAACGATGGAAAGCTACTTGCGAGGCGAATTCCTCCTGGATTTTATGAAACAGTGCCCGATATTTTGAAAGCTATTGCAATTCCAGACATGGAAAAGAAAATTTCTTTTTATTATAATTCGGTTACGAAAAGAGTCACTGTCAACGTGCAAGATAATGCGAAACTGATATTGCATAATGGTCTCGCTCAGATGTTAGGTTTCGAACCGTGCGAAATCGCATCTCTCGATGGTAATGTTGAACAAACAGTCGACAGCCCATTAGTTGCAGATCCGTGTGCTCATTATAGAGTGCTGATGATTTATTCGGATATCGTAGAACCGCAAATTGTTGGAGATGTTTTGGCACCTCTGTTACGTATTGTGAATGTGACTGGAAAAGATGGAGAAGTGATTTGTGTGACATTCGACCGACCGCATTACTTGCCGATTTCTCGAAAATCCTTCGATTCTTTAGAAATCGTTATAAGGACGCATCTGGGTGAATTGACGCCATTTGAACGTGGGCGGTCATACGTGAAGCTTCATTTTCGTCAAAAATACCTCTCGTGATGTTTGTTCCCTATCAGTGTTGCGCGAAATCTTTCGAAGATTATTATACACATCAATCGGGCAGCGGTTTAAACTATTATCAAGGTTCTTCATTTCAAAGGGGTTATGGATTTGGTGGTCTGTTTCGATCGCTGTTTCGTGCTGCGGTTCCCCTATTCAAGTCAGGAGCTAAAGCGGTTGGGAAGCAACTATTTCACTCGGGTGTGAATGTCCTTAGTGATCTCTCACGAGGTGAAGACATTAAAATCGCTGCCAAACGAAGATTGAAAGAAGCTGGCAAAAATTTAACAGATAAAGCTGCTAGTAAAGTAAAGATGATGATTGGTTCTGGTCGTCGCTATAAAAAGCGAAAGCGCTCTAACAAAATCGTCATTCGTCGAAAAGCCAAGAAAGTGAAAGTGAACGATATTTTCGCTTAAAGATGTCTGGATTAATACATAAAGATTCTACTGCCTGCGCGAAATCCGAATTGGATCTGTTTTTAATCCCACCTACCCAAACAGCTATTGAAAAAGGATTCTTTGTCGAATATCATCCCCTTGCAAATATACGAGATGGAGGACCTGTGGAGTTTAACATTTCTGGGAACGGTGAAGACTATATTGATTTGTCGTCATCCTACCTGTACGTGAAAGTGAAAATCACCAAGTCAGATGGATCTGCTTTAGCTTCAGATGATCACGTCGCACCTATCAATTTATTTTTACACGCCCTGTTTTCCCAAGTGGATATTAGTTTGAATGAAAGAGTCATCTCCTCGTCAAGTAATACCTATCCTTTCCGTGCCTATATTGAAACGCTGTTGAACTATGGAGAAGATGCTAAAAAAAGTTTACTGGGATGTGAATGTTTTTATAAAGATCAACATTTGACGGAAACAGACCCCACCTTATCCTCGAATGGAAACCCAGGACTGAACAGACGTTACGAATTGACTAAAAATAGCAAAACCTTGGATATGATCGGTCCCCTGCATTGTGATATTTTTCAACAAAATCGACTGCTATTGAATATGGTCGATCTGAAAATTAAAATGACACGGTCTAAACCTGATTTTTGTCTTATGGCGAAAAAAGACGCAAAAAACCCTCCTAACTATCAAGTGGTTTTAGAACATGCATCTATTTTTGTTCGTAAAGTGAAAGTGAGTCCTGGTGTGCTTCTTGGTCATGCAAAAGCCATGGAAAAAAGTTCAGCGAAATATCCTATAGATCGTGTTTTGTGTAAGACCTATTCTATATCCACCGGAAGCAAATCTTTCATGCAAGATAATGTGTTTTTAGGGGTGATGCCGAAACGTATTATTATCGGACTTTTGGAAAACAGTGCCTATACGGGACAATATGATTTGAACCCCTTTTACTTCTATCATCATAAAGTCAACTTTTTAAGTGTTTATGTCGATGGCCAGCCCGTACCTAGTAAGCCATTGGAATTGGATTTCGAAGGAGATAACTATATAAGAGCTTATCATCAACTGTTCTCTGGGTTTAATCGTGATACTGGTATTTACTTGACACGTGAAGAATTTGCTGATGGTCATACGTTATATGCTTTCGACTTGAGTCCCGATCTGTGTGATGGACCTCATTTGAATTTACAACATCAAGGAAACTGTCGAATTGAAATAAAATTCACGGACGCATTAGTCAAAACAACTACTGTGTTGGTGTATGCAGAATTTGAAAATATTATCGAAATTAGTAAATCTCGTCACGTGATCTGTGACTTCCCCAACTGATACCCATGAATTCTGTTCAAATCGAAAAGATTCTAAGTGAAGAACCAGTCACCCAAAACTATTTTTTGGGTGTTTTTCCCAGTGATCAACTACCAAGAAGAATTCACCGTTACCCTGCCTGTTTCATCTGCAACGTGGATAAGTCGACAGAGCCCGGAAGCCACTGGGTGGCCTTTTACCTGACATTACCTGAAGAAGTGGAATTCTTTGATTCGTATGGAAACAAGCCTACCTTTTTTGAAGGAACCTTATCGAACTATGTATCTCATTTTTCACGAGTGTTGTTTAATCCGCTCGTCTTACAAACTAACGTCACTGCCGTCTGCGGGCAGTATTGTGTATTTTATATTTATTGTCGATGTCGCGGTAAAACTTTGAAACAATTTTTATCTCATTTTGTAACTGAAAATTTATCGAATGACCGCCGTGTCTATAATTTTGTAGCCAAACGATTTGGTGTTCGCGCAAATTTTTATCAATAAATTCTTCTTTACATTGAAATTCTATGATGTCTGTGATTATTTAAAGTGTTGTTTTATTTGTTTGTGTTTATTCAGGATGGAGTTTCCACGATTTCAACATCCTTGTACTATGCTTCTTGCTGGACCTACGGGAGTAGGTAAAAGCTGGTTTTTGAGGGATTTACTTAAGGAAAGAAATCTCATGTTTAATCCTCCTCCCGATAAAGTGATTTGGTTTTACGGGATTTATCAAAAGATGTACGATGAAATGCCTGAAATTACTTTTGTGGAAGGATTTCCTTCAAATTTTCGAGAATATTTAGGAACTAATTCTTTAATTATCTTAGACGATCTTATGATTGAGTGTGCAAATGATGAGCGCTTAACCTTTCTTTATACAAGAGGAAGTCACCATTTAAATATCAGTGTGATATTTATCACACAAAACCTCTTTCATAAAGGAAAAGAAATGAGAGGTGTTTCATTAAACAGTCAATACTTGATATTGTTTAAAAATCGACGTGACATGAGTCAAATTATTTATTTGGGAAGACAATTATACCCGAATAAAAGTAAATTTTTTCAAGAAGTGTTCGAAGATGCGACTAAAAAACCATTTTCCTATTTACTCGTGGATTTGAGGAATGAAACGGTTGAACGCTTGCGCTTGAGAACACAGATTTTACCCGGTCAAACTCAATTCATCTACGTTCCCAAACAAGGTTTAAAAAGAAAGACATTTAGTTTTTAATTTAGTTGCAATCATGACGTTGTCTGTGAAACAACTACGTGATTTAGAACTGATAAGAACTTCACCGAAAACCTTACGTAAGCAACTGTTAAAAAAATTACCGTCTCGCTCTGTTAAAGCTATTTGTGAGTGTTCCCACAACGTGTTGAAAGGAAACATTCCTTTATCATCCTACCAAAAAAAGTCTTTAAAGAAATATAAAACCACCCTTCGCAAAATTGCAACGAAAAAAGGTGCTCTCTTTAAAAAAAAGAAACTCATTATACAACACGGTGGATTTTAAAATATTTTACTTCCTGCTGCTTTGAGTGTTTTAACGGGTCTTATCAATGGAGCTCGCAACTAAATATGCACTCATACCAGAAGAGGAACTGTCGAGACATGTACCCACCAAAAAACAAATGACGGATTTTGATCTGAACATGTCAAAAATTTTAAACAGTTCTCTCCCCGATCATGAAAAAGTTCAACAATACTATAAACTTTTAAAAAGAAAAATGAATTTGCAAGAATTCAACTTGCCTTGGAAATTGAATCGACCTGAAGAGGATGAAGAAAAGAAGGAACCCCCGAAACAAGACCCTGTGAAAGAAGAACCTGCTACTAAACTTGAAGAGAAACCAGAGAAGGAAGATTTCGATGAATTTGTTATATCCTCTGTTCCCAATCCTATGAAGAAACAAGCTGAGGCCTTATTAAAATTACTCAAGTCTGATTCTAGCAAGATGAAATGGAATCGAAAAGGATTAATCACGTACAAGGGAGAAACCTTACAAGATACTAATCTAGCCGAACTGTTTCATTTAATATTTTGTACCAATAAAAAGCCACCTGTCAAGCCACCGACGGAATTTTTAGAAGCCCTTCAAGAAATAGGTGTGCCCAGAAGTATGATAAAAAATAAATATTTGTCCTTTCAACCCAAGGCGAAGATTGTATCACCCAGAAATGTTTTTGTGAAAACCAAAAAGAGACCTACTCATGTCTCGAAATCCAATGTACTCTTAAAAACTTGGTCAAGTTTATATTAATAAAATGAATTTAAACTTTAACACTTTACGTCTTCTTTTTTGAATCGAGCATCTACAAACAGTTACAAAAATTTTGAAAATAACACTTACCTAAACACATCCACTTGCTTCAAAGATCTTGAACTGAATAACTGATAAGGAGTCAGTGACGTCTCGGAGAGTGATTTCAGTTATCATGAATAGGTTATTGTTCTTCAATCACTCCCGTGATACGTGATTTCACCGTGATTCGATCACAGAAAGAAGTCTCGACCAATCAGGGAGGTTTTATCTTGATAACGATTAGTATAAAATCCCCTGCACGAGGGGACAATCTTATTATCTTGTGCCTTCATCCGTTCCTGCCTGGTTGTCTTCTTGCTAGCCTACCTGCTTGTTCGAGCGAATCCGAACCTGTCTGTTCCTGTTTGCTTACTTGTTCCTGCTTGTCTACTTGTTCCTGCTTGTCTGTTCCTGCTCGTTGATTTTCACCATGCCTTCTGTGATGTATACCGAAAATGGACTGAATGTTGAATATATTAGCGACTTTATTGAAAAAAGTCATGCTGATCGCTATATGGCGGAACTTCGAACTTTACCGTTTTACCGACCCACCTTCCGAATTCGAGGAAAAGAAGCTAAGCCTAAACGTTTGATGTTGGCTTATGGTGACACGAACACTAGTTATGCTTTTAGTGGAACCAGCCTACCTGCTAACCCTTGGACGCCTCTGACGATTGAATTACGAGATAAAGTTGAAAAGGAGACTGCCTGTACTTACAACTATGTGTTGTTAAATTTATACAAAGATGGAAATGACTTCATCAACCACCATAAAGATAACGAAACCTGTTTGAATGTGAACTTTCCTATCGCAGTTCTCAGTTTTGGTGGAAAACGAACCATTGAATTTAAAAGACCGAATGTACCGTCCACTTTCATCGAGTTAGAACATGGATCATTCTATAGCATCTCCAAACCTTCCAATGAACTGTTCACGCATGGAATTGCACCTGAACCTGCTAACAAGGATATGAGAATTAGTCTAACCTTCAGACATTTAATAACGCATCCCTTGGATTTGAAAAAGCCGAAACTAAATTTGGACTCTGTGAATCTAAAGCATCTTTCACCACTCAACAGACATTGTTCACCACTGAACAGACCTGATCATCTCTTGCCGCTGAACAACCCGGGACCTATCGATGATATACCATCGAATGACTGGCTTACAAGAATGTTCCAGGAAATGGATCCACTCTTGAAACAATGGAATATCACTTCATCAGATCGTGTCATTGCAAGTTGGGATTTAAAACAGAATGTCTTCCTGCAACTTGTGTTGGAAAAGAACTTTTCTGTAAAACTTCATATACGTAATTTTAAAGAATTTAACGGAGGTGAGTTGTTTCCCTCTAAACAAGGAGTTGTTATGACACCAATAACTTTTGCGCATTTTCAAAAACAAATTCATAAATTTAATTTTCATTCTGTCGGGGATTCTTTTTTATCCAATAACATGTTACTAACTGCATTCATCGACGAAGAAAGCTGTCTGCTTCAACAAGTATTTTATTCTATGTCTAAAGGCTTTTATTTTAAACCTTGTGGGATTAAACTCTTTCACGAACAAATTTTTCAACTTTTAGAAAACATTCAAGATATCAAACAAACACTAATCAAATCCATGTTTACATTACAATTGCCCACTTTAATTATGAAAAATTCATTCGAGTGTGATAATCACATAACTGAAGCAAAGGCTAAAGACAAATTTTTAAATTGTGTTTTTGAGGAATTAAATGCTTGCACAAATAGTACCTTTGAATGTGACGCGTGTGAGATTGGTGACCCATCTCAGTTTAATCACGCTTGTGTATTGAAATCCACCCTTGAAAAATTTCAATTAAATCAGGATTTTATATTTTTAAATGTTAATATTTATAACATAGCAAAAAATACTATTGATTGTTGTTTGTGTCATTACAAGAAAACTTTTTTTGAACAATTCCCATCTGTTCAATCTTTTGTAACCTTATTCGAAAATTACTTATTGCAAGAAAAATTTGAAATATTCAAAGAAAAATTGTGAATATTTTCAATAAATCGAGTTCAATTGATATTTTTTGTCTGTTTTTATTCCAACACATTCATACAATCTTTTTTTTCAGCTTTTGAAATATTTTTATAAATTCTCTAAATGAGAAAAAAAAATATTAAAAATATGATTTGGGGAATGAAATTAGATTTTTTTTTTTTTAATGTCCTTTTTATTAAGACGAAATAATTTATAATCATGTTTAATGGGTGGTTAATTGATTTTTTCAAGATCTCTTTATGGGGGAAAAAGTAATAAATCAATTTATAATAATAATAATAAAAGAATTGAAAAATCTTTAATAAAGATTTTAAATAGACATCACCTTCCTTGGATAAATGTATTTTTTACAGAAAAAAAAAATCTTAATGAAATCTTACATCAAAAAGTAACTAAAATGTTTCATAAGTAATTTATAAGTTATAAAAGTAGCGAGTGGCATTTTTTCAAAAGAAAAAAAAAATATTTATTATTATTCACTGACGCGGTTAGAACATGTCAATTCATATTTTCTTTGAATGAATCAGTATCACTATCTTCTCACGACACTAGATAAGATAAGGAAAACGGCATCCTTTGATGGTAGGGGAAAGTGCATGCCGCAGTAAGATAAAAGAAATGGGGGAGTACGACATGTCAATCATTGTGACATGATCGTGTCTCAACGTGTTGAGACACGATAGGGAATGTCGCGGCAAGATAAAAGAGATGGGTGGAGTACTTCATGAAGACCTTGAACCGCCAGCTTGTATTCTCAACCCCTTGACGTCATTGTGTTGCGCGCGCAACCTATCTCTTGTAATCTCAACCCCTTGACGTCACTGTATAGGGGGCGCTTCCTATCCTGACGATAGAGAGCGCTGATGTGATCCTGATAACACTCTGATTTCTAATCATTCGGTCTTCGAATTTACTACCAGTTAATTGTTTATTTTGTGTTGTGCGCGAGTGTTCGTTGTATTTTTAGTTTTGTGAATTTTCCACAAGTGTGTTCAACGAAATGGCGAGTCTTCATTCTTCTCGTGGAAAGGAGGTTAGTGTTTTTATTATTATTATTATTTGAAACTATCTATATTTTTCTTTTAATACAAATGAATGTTTAAAACTAATTTTAAGTGATTAAAATTTTTAAATTATCCCTAAGCATATTACTTTTCAAAAAACATGCTAAATTATTTTTAACGATGATGTATTTAAAATCTAAAAAGATACTTTTGGAAGTTTTTCTTAAAACATTATTTGAAATATATTTAAACTCTAAATTTTTATTAATTAAAACTTTGTTGACAATTTTAGTAAATGTTTTAAAATCTAAGTTGGAATATTATTGAAGTGTTTATTTATATATCAATAGGGTCTACAATTTGAAAGATAGTCTTAAAGTAATTTTTTTTATATTGAAACTGTATATTTCCTTTAAAATGACCTGATCTAGTATAAATTCGAATGAAATTATTATTATTTATTGTCAATCGTGTGATTTTATATTATTACCAGTGAATATTTATTACTATTTGAAATCAATAGGATTTATTAATATACATGTTGAAAGATAGTCTAAAAGTGATTGGCAATATATATATTTGTGTGAAATAAATAGGTTGATTTAATGATAAATTTAGCGAAAGCTTTAATTGAAATAAGAATTTACGCTTATTATTGTGAACTGTGTATTTTGATTAATAGTCTTAAATCTTTTGGATTATTCTTAATCTATAAATTTCAGAAAGTTTATTATTTTTTTTTTCAATAGATACTTTTATTTTTGTGAAATGATAAGATAAGGATAATTTGAATGAATGCTTTTCAAAGTTGAATTAAGAATTATTATTATTATTTATTGTCAATCGTTTGATTTTATATTATTACCAATGAATATTTATTACTATTTGAAATCAATAGGATTTATTAATATACATGTTGAAAGATAGTCTAAAAGTGATTGGCAATATATATATTTGTGTGAAATAAATAGGTTGATTTAATGATAAATTTAGCGAAAGCTTTAATTGAAATAAGAATTTACGCTTATTATTGTGAACTGTGTATTTTGATTAATAGTCTTAAATCTTTTGGATTATTCTTAAACTATAAATTTCAGAAAGTTTATTATTTTTTTTTTCAATAGGTACTTTTATTTTTGTGAAATGATAAGATAAGGCTAATTTGAATGAATGCTTTTCAAAGTTGAATTAAGAATTATTATTATTATTATTTATTGTCAATCGTTTGATTTTATATTATTACCAATGAATATTTATTACTATTTGAAATCAATAGGATTTATTAATATACATGTTGAAAGATAGTCTAAAAGTGATTGGCTATATATATATATATTTGTGTGAAATAAATAGGTTGATTTAATGATAAATTTAGCGAAAGCTTTAATTGAAATAAGAATTTACGCTTTTTATTGTGAACCGTGTATTTTGATTAATAATGGTAAATTTTTTGGATTATTCTTAAAATATAAATTTAAGAAGTTTTTTCTTTTTTAATTTTTATTATCAATTGTTTTCGATACTCAGCCATCTTGTTATGCATATATATATATATATTTATCAATTTCCAACTTATTTTTACCAAGTCAATCACTGCAATTTCAGAGTCTTAATTTTTGCATTCTTTCTTTCTTTTATTTATTTTATTTGTTTGTTGTCACATGTCTATCCTAGCGTGCATTGTACTGAGTATGCAACTCTTTTGGACACCTAGTCATATGTATTTTCTGTAAAAATGACGAGAAAATGGATTAATCTTATAGCAATTTAAACAAATACTTTCCAAATTAAAGTTAATATAAGAATGTTTTCATTGGAGTATTTATTTTTATCTGAAATCGATTGGGTCTGTTGTTATTGAATATTCTTTTTTTTTTTTTTAAATTCTTTATTCGAAATGATTTTGTTTAGTTGAGTCAATGAAAATTTTAACGAATGCTTTTTTCTAAGATTCTATTTTATCAACTGCTTTTTTCCTAAAATTCATTTTTCATTTTAAAAGTTAACCTGATAAATTAATTGAAATAATTTTGAAACGATTTTAATCTAATATCTTGCTTTTAATTCTATTATTTTATAAATGGTTTTTTCCTTCAATTTTTTTTTTTTCTAAAATCCAGAATTAATTTAGAAGTTTTAACTGTAATTAAAACTAATTTTCATGGGGAAAAAAAATGCTTTTCTATTTGAAGTTTTACTTGTGAAGTATTTTGATTTAAATATTAGAGTTTCGTGAACTATTTTTTAACAAGAAAGTATGTTAGAGTCTCTAAATTTTTTGCAAAGTTTGTTCAAATAATCCTTGGTTAATAAAAACGCATTTCTTTGAAAAGTTATAAATATACAAAGTTGTTAAAATCTCTTTATTTTTTTTTTTTTAAATGTTTCCGGTTGTTTAGATTTGAAACTAATTAATTAACTTTTGAATAAATGTGAGGGTTAATATTTTTCTGTTTTTATTTAGTCGGAGAAGGATCTTAATGTATCCCCCCAAAAACTCCAAAATTTGCTAAGGAAAACAGAAAAAGCTTTCCAAAGTGAGAGAAAGATGGTTATCTCTCAAAGTGACTCTGATGAGGTAAAAATATATTATTTTGAAAAGTTATTATTTTAGATATGAAACTGTATTAATGTCATTTAGAAATGTTTATTATCATTTAAAAAGTAATTAACGAAATGGATTTTTAACATTTGAAAAAAAAAAAAAAAAAAAACTTCATTTGTTGACAAATTTTTATTAAAATCAGAAAACTAAAATTAAATATTTTGAAAATTGAACTGAAAAATGAATTATAAACATTTGAAAAATAATTTAATTGCAAAATTAATTTCTTATTTTTTGAAATGCTATTAACTAAATTTTCAATATGTGTAAGTTTATTATCATTTTTTTAAAATGATTAAAAAGTAAATAATTTTTAATATTCGCAAAGTTTCTAACAGACTAAATTTTTATTATGTACAAAGTGAGTTTTTAAATTGAATTGGCAAATTAATTTTTAATAATTGAAAAGTGATTAACTAGCATTTATAATATGTGTAAATTTATTACTAAAATGAATTTTTTAATAATTGAAAAGTAATTTATTATCAAATTAATTTTTAATATTTGAAAAGTAATTTATTATGAAATTAATTTTTAATAATTTAAAGTAATTTATTTCCAAATTAATTTTTAATGTTCGTAAATTTCCTAAAACAGACTTTCTCTAAGTTTTAAATATTCACAAAGTAATTTTAATAAATTTGTTTATTAAAATAATAGAAAATAACTTTGATTAGAGTAAATAGTGTATACAATATATTTTTTAACTAATCGAAAAATCATTTTTGTTTAAAGTGGGATCAGGAATTTCCGATTTCACCTTCAAAACTGATTCAGGTTCTGGATGATGTGGAAAAGCGTTTCTCTTCTAAGGTATGTTGTGGTGTTTAATATATCTTTTGCATGAACCCAAACTTTTGTTGATAGAATGCTATTTTTAAAATGTAATGAACTTAATTTTAAGTTTTGGTAAATTATTAAATGAACTGATTTTCAGAATTAAATGAAGCCTTTAAAAATTTAACAACTAAACTTTTTTAAATTTAAAGCTTTTTAAAACTTTTTTGTAAATTTAAGCACCTTTACAATGTAACTATTTAAAAATTGGGAAACATTTTCAAATCAAAACTTTAATAAACTAAACAAATGTAATTTATTTTTTAGAGTAAACATACATGTGAAATTTGTCACAAGGGTTTTTCAAAGAAATTTAACCTACAACGACATTCTCTCATCCATGACAAAGCTGGTCCATCGACCACAACTATTTTAGCAGGTCCATCAACCACAGCAGGCCCATCCACCATCGTACCACGTTCATCTACTTCTAAAGCAGATCCATCCAACGCCATAGCAGGTCCATCGATGTTCAATGCAACGTCATTAACGGTAGTTGTTTTATTTTATTACATGTATCAGTGTTTTCTCCACAGATGTTTTTAGATTAATTGTATGAAAAAAAAAATGTTTCCCCACAGGTTTTTTTCATTTTATTGCATGTATAAATGATTTTCTCTACAGGTTTTTAAAATATGTTGACATTAGAGAAAATTTAAACTAAGATTAAATTTTGATTTAGTTAATAGTTTTTATAACTTAATTTAGAAAACGTTATAAATAGTTTCAAAATTTGTAAAGATATTTTTTTTTTAACTATTGGTTTCAGAAAATTTTGACGAAATTTGGGTTATACATATTTTAAAAGCCTATTAGTTGGGACTTTAAAGATAATTACAATTAAGGTTTTCTTTTTTAGGGTGGAATTTCATGCGACATTTGTAAACAGTCATTTACTAGGATGGATAGTATGAAACGCCATCGGTTAACACACCTTCAGAAAGAAAACCTACATCAACCATCAACTTCGTCCTCCAATATTTGTGAAATCTGTGGAAAAAGCTTCAGTAGACCGGACGCTCTTCGCAGACATCTGCATTCACACGCAGAAAGAAATGTTAAGTTTACTTGTGGTATCTGTGGGTCATCCTTCACACGTTCGGATAATTTGAAGCAACATCTCAGGTCTCACGAGAATCCACAATACAGTTGCAGAGATTGCGATCAAAAATTTTCAACGAAGTTCAACCTCAATCACCATGTTCGATTGCAGCATAATAATAGCAATTCAAATTTCATCTCAGTTAAGAAACAGAGGAATGATAAAGCTGAAAAATTTCCACCAAGAAAGCAAACAAACGCTTTAAATGTTTTTCGTACTGTCTATATTGAACCAGAGGATGAAACCAAGTTTGACATCAATGTATTTTACCATTCAGTCCATGACGAACTGAAAAACCTGATTGAAGAAGCAGTGGAGGAACAGAATGCAATCAAGTGGCACTTGCTTCTAAAAGTAAGCCTAGAAAAAGTATCAGCTGAGGGTGAAGAAGAAGTGATTATAAGATACTTTCATTCCGACACTATTTCAGAGTTTACAATTGACAACATTGAAGAGCACCTGGATGAAGCGCATTCGAAAATCCTAAAATCATTCGATAAATTCATCCAACAAGGATCTGGTTGGAGATTAAGAGATATCATCTACTTCGAACTGAAACTGGCGAAACAAGACCCTCTTCGTGGCAACAGTTACGTGAAACTTCCAAAAGTTATCCAAGATACGAAAAGTGTCTTAAATATTGAAAATTTCGATGATGAAAAATGTTTTCTGTGGTGCGTCTTGGCTCATAAACTAAATCTTTCAATAGACGAACACCCAGAACGAGTGTCGAAATATCACCCATTTGAGAATCAATTAAAAATGGACGGAATTGCCTATCCTGTTCCTTATCAAAAGGTAAAACAAATTGAAGAGAAGAACAACCTCCGCATCAACGTTTATGGGTTCGATTCAGGTGAAATCTCCATCTTGCACGTCTCTGATCAAACTCATCATGAAGTCATCAATCTTCTTCTCATCAGCAATGGTGAAAAAAGTCACTACACCCTCATCCGTGACTTCTCTAGATTCATGGCTCATCGCACCAATCATAACGGTGTGCAATACTACTGTTTCCGTTGTCTTCATGGCTTCTCAAGGGAAGATCTGTTAGAAGAACATATTCATTATTGCAAAAAGCAAGCTGTTCAAATCATCACCATGCCCAAGGAGGGTGAAAATATTTTACGATTTACAGGAACGCATTATCAGCATCCCATCGCATATACCATCTACGCCGACTTCGAAGCCCTGATCGTGCCCATAGACACCAGCAGACCCTCCAACAGCTCTTCGTATCAAATAAATACAGCCCAACATGTACCGTGTGGGTACTCGTTCATCATTGTGGGCTCTGATGGACGAAAATATAGGCCCATGACGGTATATCGGGGCGAAGATGCAATCGACAACTTTCTTGAAGAGATTTTGAATGTCAGAAAAGAATTGGCGAAGAAACTTAATTATATTGCTCCAATGAATTTAAGTTCGGATGAAGAAAGACGATTTCAAGAAGCTACTCACTGTTCCATATGTCATAAAGTCTTGAGATCAAAGCGTGTGAGAGATCACGATCACATTACTTCAAAATTTCGTGGTGCCGCTCACACATATTGCAATCTTAACTTCAAACAAGCCAAAATAATACCCGTTGTTTTTCATAACTTAAAGCATTATGACGCCCATCATATTATGACCAAATTGGGAAAGTTCAAAGAGTATAAAATCGACGTGATCGCTGCCACCTTGGAACAGTACATCACATTTAAAATCAAGAGAGAAAACTGCAATGTTCAACTTGCATTCATCGACTCATTACAGTTCCTCCCAGCGTCACTGGACAAGTTAGTCAGCAATTTACAACCAAGTGACTTCAAATTGTTGAAAGATGTATTTCCACTTCACACGGAACTTTTGACTCGTAAAGGGATCTACCCGTACGAGTATTTTGACAGAATGGAAAAGTTCGACGAAAAGCAACTCCCACCAAAATCAGCTTTCTTCAGTGACTTAACCGGTGAAGACATATCCCAAGCAGAGTATGAACATGCCCAATTAGTTTGGAACACTTTCCATTTGAAAACGCTGGGAGAATACCACAACTTATATGTCATGACAGACGTGCTATTACTTGCAGATATTTTCCAAAACTTCCGTGATTTATGTCTGCTTTTTTATAATATAGATGCTGCACACCTCGTCACTTCTCCAGGTTTGTCTTGGCAGGCGTGTTTGAAGATGACCGAGGTGGAATTGGAGCTGTTCACAGACACGAACATGCTTCTATTCATCGAACATGGTGTGAGAGGTGGCGTGTCGCAGATTTCCCACAGATTTGCGACCGCCAACAACAAGGATGTTCCCAACTATAACGAAGACGAAGACAAAAGCCACATCATGTATTGGGACGCAAATAACCTCTACGGCTGGGCTATGTCTCAATACATGCCTCACGGAGGGTTCTGCTGGGCCAACCCAAAAGATTTCGACACAGAGAAAATCACTTCAATCTCCGAAGAAGCCAACATCGGCTTCATCTTCGAAGTGGACTTAAAGTACCCTGAATCTCTTCATGATCTACACAACGATTATCCCCTTGCACCAGAAAGGATGATGGTCACAGAAGACATGCTTTCACCATATGCTAGAAGTCTGCTGAAGAAGGGGTTCAGGGGTACGCCCAAGTTAATACCAAACCTGCAAGATAAGAAAAATTACGTATGTCACTATCGAAATCTTCAATTATATATCAGCTTGGGATTGGAAATTCAAGAAATTCATAAAGTACTCCAGTTTCATCAGTCCCCTTGGCTCAAAAGCTACATTGAGTTCAACACGGAGAAACGGAAAATGGCCAAAACAGGATTCGAACGTGACTTCTTCAAGTTGTTGAACAATTCAATATATGGAAAGTGCATAGAAAATCTCAGAAAAAGACGGAACATTGAGCTTTGTAATGACGAGAGAAGAGCCATGAAGTTAACATCATCACCAAACTTCAAATACTTCAAAGAATTTGATGAGAATCTCGTAGCTGTGGAGAGGCAAAAGCCCAGCATTTTAATGAACAGGCCGATTTATGTCGGGTTCTGCATACTCGAACTGTCTAAAGTGCTGATGTACGATTTTCACTACAATTTCATTAAGAAAACGTACCCTGAAGATCGTGCAATTCTCCTCTTTACAGACACGGATTCTTTAACGTATTACATCAAGACGGACGACCTACTAAATGATATGAAAAACAACAGCTCAAAGTTCGATTTTTCTGACTATCCCAAAAATCATCCACTTTATTCTGACACGAATAAAAAAGTTTTGGGAAAGTTCAAAGATGAATTAAACGGCGAAGCTGCATATCAATTCGTAGGCCTAAAGTCGAAGATGTATTCCATTAAATCTTCGAGGGAGGAGAAAAAAAGAGCCAAGGGGATATCAACACGTGTTGTGAGAACGAAATTAAAACATCAAGATTATGTGGATTGTCTTCAAAATCAAGGAACAACATATGAATTACAAAAAAGAATTGGGCAGCAATCACATCGACTTTTCACCATGGAGCAGAAGAAAAAATGTCTCAGTCCATTTGATGACAAAAGATTTTTATTAGATGACGGTGTTACAAGTTTGGCATATGGGCATTATAAAATACAAAGAAAATGAAGATGTGAAATTCTTCAAAAAAATTATTTAAAAATGTAAAAAAAAAAAAAAAAAAAAAAAAAAAAAAAAAAAAAAAAAAAAAAAAATGAAGAAGATGTGAAATTCTTCAAAAAAATTATTTAAAAATGTAAAAAAAAAAAAAAAAAAAAGTGTGTGTGTGTGAATGTGAGTGTGTAAATCTGCCATTCGCTGCTTATGATTGACAATGTCTTAAGCAAAGAATGCCGGTCCCAAGCCCGGATAAAAGATGAGGGCACACTCTTTAAAATTTTCTCTTTTTTTTCGAAAATATTTTCTTGAAATTAACCTCTTGTCAGAGTTCGCAAAAAAAAAAAAAAAAAAAAAATCTTCAAAATTAACTTTCTGTTATAGTTCAATTTAAAAAAAAATCTCCAAAATTAACCTCTTGTTAGAGTACGCCAAAAAAAAAATTCCTTTTTGACCCTTCATCTTATAGCACACATTTTCCACAGGTGGAGGAGGAGGCTCCCTCCTATAGGTGGAGGAGGGCTCCCTCCTACAGGTGGAGGAGAAGTAGGTGGAGGAGTAGGTGGAGGAGGAGTTGCTCCTCCACCCTCCACCTGCTGGAGCTCAACTCTCCTTTCTCTACTACTAATACAATATAGAACTACTGATTATGTTTATATAATAACAGGGAGAAAATCTAAATAAACATATTTATTTATAACAGCATATTCCAAAATTACAAAAATAATACATCAATTACCCTGTCACTGTATTACGAGGGGTTATGCTCTTCTCTCTAAAATAACCATAATATTCTAAAAATGACATCACGATATCTTATTACTTGGATTTCATAACAACAGCATAACCTTTTTTGTCTGGAAAAAATTGCAGATAATAACCTGAAAAAGAAAGAAAATACAAAGGAAAAATAAGCTAAAAAAGGGTTTAAAGCTGCTTCGCCAAATCGTTGTTACTGGGTCCCTTAATTTGGGCGATTACGCTTCTACGGTAGTCATGGGTCCGTCGTAATAACACATAATAAATTACTCTGACGACGATGAACTGCGCCATTTCAGAACATGTGTCTGTAAGGAAGTGAACAAATTGAAGTGTGTATTTTTCAGGTCTATTAATTTTAGAACTTCATATTCTTATGTTTTACAGCAGATTTTCTCGGTATCTTTAGATAAGTGGCACATTTTGAGTTTGTTACGATAACCCTGTTTTACAAGGCAGCAATTTTATGGAGAAACACACATATATTATTTTTTTACATATATGTATAGGTATGTGATTAATTCCATGAAATATTGTCATGTCTGTCACACAGCTAAAAATCATTATGCTTGTTTCCCACCGTTATTTTCGAAAAGTTTCCTTCGTCCTATTCAACTGACGAGATATCTCTGATAAAGTAAGTGACATTTTTCCGTTCTAAAATACTGGTAGCCAAAAATCGTTGTGTGTGACAGACATGGCAAGTTTTCATGGAATTAGCCATGTGTGTGAGTAGTGTAAATTCGGGTTCGCACAGTTTCACTGCTAAATTTTAACAGTATTTTGAAGGTATTTCACTGCAGAAAAATATTTTGAAGTTTCAGAATAAAGGTGGTGGTTAGAGTATCTGTTTCTTAAAAATTAAATTTATATATTTTCTTATCTTTAATAGTGGTGCCAGAGTTTTAAAAAAATGTAAGGAGTGTGTGAACCTTTTAAATACATATAGTCTGGAAGCCGGTAACATAAAAAAAATCCGTCTTAGCGTTTTATTTATTTATTTATTTATTTTTTACCGATAATAAAATGTTATTGACACAAAACGAACTAGGTATAACTGGGTTTGACAGGCCGAAAATATGTTTTATTAAATTAACTATCATTAAAAAAATTATTATGTTTTTCCGTTCTCAAGGATTTTGATCACTCTTAGAGCATTTTATAGAAAATTTGTGTTTTTCCTGAAAAAATTATATGATAAACCTATTGGGGATAAAGGATGGTAGGTTTTGCAAAAGTCTTGTTAATGAATATCATATATTTTAATTTACCGTAATTTTCCGATGGATTTTTATTCAGTTACATTAGCGTGTTAGGAACATTTAGTATTATACCATTTTATTAACAATAATTTCGATTGGATATTTGTCTCTAGATTTACAGTAATTTTTTATAACTAAGAAAGATAACGTTACTTTACAGTTAACACTAGAACAGCAAAAGCGGTCATTTTGGCCGGTAGAAAATAAAAATATTTCGGTTCGAACCAGAAATTTCTTTTGAATATAAGTTAAGTATATTCCACGGAGAAACAACTTAAGTAAGGTAAATAGTTCTAAATGATAATTCGGTTGTAAAATATTTTTCAAATACTTGCATAAAATTTCCGGTTCAAGTGTTTAAGAAATATTTTTGTGTTATAATAAACAAATCTTTTCATATTTTAGAATATAATTACAATAATTTCTCTACAAGGTGAACTCTGTGTAAGACGGAAATCTGTCAACTCAGAAAAATTTTCAAGTCACGGCAAATTTATAGACACACAGAAAATTTTGTCTAAGGCAGATTGTTGTCTATCATGGAAAATTTTCTAGGTTTTGATCGATTCCGCATTAGACAGAGTTTATTGCATTAAAAAAATGATAAAAAAAAAATAGGATCTCATACTATTGTTTTGTGTAATCAATTCTTTATTTCTGTACATCTGTTACAGGATCAAATAAATATTAATGATTTAAACCATAATTTGTTTTTAAATAAAATGAATTGAGTATATACCGTGGGAAAATGAATTAAATAACTAGGTTAATTATTATTTATTAAATATTCGGAAAAGCGTCATGTTTGCCAATTTGGCATTTTTTAAATACGAAAATTTCGTAAAATCTTCATTTTCGGAAATTCTGAAAAAAGTATTTTTTCCTTTATTTAATGACTATCATTTCCTGATTGATTATAATAATTTTTTTTTCTGAATTTCTGGCGTGAATTCTAATCTGAATTTCTGAATTTAAAAAAAGTGTCAAACTGATAAATCTTGAAAACATAGGATTTTCAGTATTTACGTATCTGGAAGATTCTTTTACTTATAGACATTACGAATGCTGACTAATAAGTTTTAACACTTTCAGTGGAAAAACAATTTCATTGCTAAAATATTGAAATTAGTCGATGGCATGAATGGCAACAAACTTTGCAAACAAATTGATTTTTCACTCTGTTAGTTCTACGTTTGTTTGCAATATGATAAATCACTTGTCAAATATTCAAGATCTTCAAGCATAATTTAACCGCTGAAAATTAATTAAAATAATAATTAAAAATTACATTTTTTTAAAATAAGAAAATGTAAAATTTCACATACATAATAAACTAAAAATTTATTTACCAAAATTCTAGTGTAATGGGGCATTTGAGAATTAACCGCTTCACTGATTCACCCGTACGACATACGGACAACGTGTTGTTGCCAATCATGATTTACCCGTACCATGCACTTGCAAATGATTTCAACCAAGATTTATCGTTCTCACCAGTTAATTTTTATTGTAATTCTTTTATTATTTAATCCGAGCAATTCTTTGAATCAATCAGGCAGTAATTTCTGTTTTGAAAAGCCGGTGACAAAAAAATTAAAAAATCTTTAAAAGACGCAAAAATAGGCATCACTTGAAAGTTTTTTATTTTTTTTTTTATTTTCAAAAATATTGATCAGTTCAATAGTTAAAATTAACTGGTTTGCTAAACATATCACCGCCCGTCAAGGAATTAATTGTTACTTTTGCTTTATAAAATGGAAAACATTTCATAATTAACTACATGAAAAATGTTATTCAAAAGTTTCTGGTGTCAGTTTAATATTTTTAAATAAAAAATCCTTCAGATGCGTTAATTGTTTTTATGATTTAACCCTGCTGTTCTGTTCGCATTTACTATACGTATGTAGTGTTCGGGTCAATGTGACCCGATTTAGAATATTACCTTTTCTAGCAGTAAATGAAAATAACTATTTTAGAAATAATTAAAAAATAGTAAAATAAGCTTAAATATATTTCAAATAATACAAAACACCAGTAAAATAACTTAAAAATATTTTAATACTTACTTTTATTTACAATTTGGACAAAAATAGCTTACGTGAAATTTGCAAGTGTGTTTTTTGCAATTGTAACATAATATATTAATTTTGTTGCCGTTGGTTTATGGGAAGAACTTGCATCTTGCACATTTAGTACACAATGAAGTGTTCTCATCTGATTCCGAGGGTACGTTTGCACTTTTACTACGCATTTTCTTCTCAATTTTGATTGAATCTTCGCTTCTGGGAAGATGCTTTCTTACTTCAATGTGTGGAAAAATTCCCCAATTTTTCTAAAAAGAGCCTTCGTTTGGTTAATTTATTTTCATTCCATTTGCTGTTTATTGAAATCCACAGAATAAATGCATTGTAAGTAGATGTATCAAGCATATTATAGAATACTATCATAGGCCAGCGATTTGTTTTTCTCTTACAAGTGTATGTACTCAAAAGTTGATCAAGACTATCCACCGCTCCTTTAGTTGCATTATAATCTAATATCATTTGTGGTTTTTTGTGAGGTCTGTCGCTAACTTCATTTTCATGATGGAAAGTGCTCATAAGAATAACATTTTTGTTCTTTTTAGGGATGTAGTTTACAACTGTTGTATCTTCTGTAAAATAAAATGATGAGCTGTGCACTTCTTTGTTTAGCATTTTCTCAGGAAATTCGGGCTTACTTTTTTCTAATGGTGCCAAGCATAGTCATTTTCCGTTTTAGAAGAAGTTTTTCCAAGTTATAGGATGTGAAAAAGTTATCACATGTAACATTGTGCCCCGAATACCCATAA
The DNA here is from genome assembly GCA_964019185.1 of Maratus speculifer. Taxonomy (NCBI): domain Eukaryota; kingdom Metazoa; phylum Arthropoda; class Arachnida; order Araneae; family Salticidae; genus Maratus; species Maratus speculifer. The sequence goes on from OZ025300.1 coordinate 217,851,645, forward strand.
GTAAGGTCACTCACTACCCGCATACCCTGACTTTTCTCTGGCTTTGATCCTTGATTTTTTTCGAGCATAAATTTGTGCATTCAGTACATATGAAGTTTCGTATGTACATATTCTTATGTTCGTATAAAGTCCATATTTTTATCCCATACTTGGAGGGTTTACTAGGTATATATTGTTTGAAAGGGCATCGTCCATGAAATCCTACTAATTGTTCATCTACAGTAACATTTTCACTTGGATTATACAATTTAGGTCTAATTTCTATCCCCTTTTCCCAAATATCTTGAACACTAGCTAATTTATCTACAGACCTTCTTTCTTGCCTGGTAGATTTATTGTCAAAACGAATAACTCTTGATATCATATGAAAGGTTTCAAGGGACATTGTAGCACGAAATATATTTCTGCCTGTTTCTTGATTCCACAGACTTTTTGTTGATTCTCCATATGATTTGTACACACCAGCTAATAATAAGAATCCGATGTATGCTTGAAAAGTTTCAGTACTAATATCTTTCCACTCTTTTTCATACACTTTTCTTCCTTCTATATTAGTCATTTTTAGTCGTTCTCGATTGTAGAATTGAATACCGTCGCAAATGCGCTTTTTATGTCAGTTATCCTTGTCGTTGCATATCTTGTGACACCTGGAGTAGTTTTTATAATATTAGCAGACGTTAATCGACCAGAATGAAGATGGCGATTCAATTTCCATACTATTTCACGATTCTTAGACTGAATACTCTGTATATTGTGCGTCTTTTGAATATCAATATCAAAACCGTTGTCAGAACTTTCACTTTTAATTTCCTCACTTGTATGATTTTCATACTCAGACGCTTTTTCCTCTTCGCTGTCAGAGGCTTCCATTAATTTAGCAATATCAGCGTCGCTCAAATTTCTACGTTTCGCCATTTTTTCACTAATACTCAGAGATACAACTGTTCTTCAAATTATTAGAAATTGAAATACAGCAAGAAAAAAGAAACGCTACTAACAGATGCATTTTTTTCTTCCGCCAATGATATCAACATTTGACTTTGCTCTCCTGTCACGTGATCTAACACCTGTGCCAACGAAACAGATTTCGAAATAGATACGTTGCAGTAATTATTTTTATTGAATGATTCCAAACAAAATTAAAAGTGTATGATAAATTTTTTTACTCGGGTCAATATGACCCGACCAGTACATTAGGACTAAGTTAAAAAATATCTCTTGGAAATATAAATAAACGTAAATATTTCTAGGAATATATAGTTACATTACTAATGAACAAAGTCAAAAAGTTTCATGGAAATATCTCTGCGCTAATTTTTTTTATAAGTGAACAATAAAATTTTCGGGTCAAATAGACCCGAACAGAACAGCAGGGTTAAGTTTAAATCTACGTTCCTTCTAAAATTTGCAATGAATTGCTTCCATTTAATTATTTCTCCAACTTAATCAGTTAATTAATTATTTCTCATTACTAAAATTTTTAATAAATTTTTTTTATTTTACTTAAGAAAGGTGTTATAATAAAAATAAGTGACATTGACATGTTTCGGATCCGTCAAATAAGATTCATAATCATAATAAAAATAAAAATTTATATTTATTAAAATTTTTTATTTTTATTATGATTATGGATCTTATTTGACGGATCCGAAACATGTTAATGTCATTTATTTTTATTATAACACCTTTCTTAAGTAAAATAAAAAAAAAATTATTAAAATGTTTATATAAAAGGTGAATATTTTAAAATCTGGTGATTTAAAAAAAAAAAAAGAAAATCTATTGGATTTAATAAACTTTTTATCATAATTTCTCATTAAATTATAGAAGTCTAAATTTTCGTAAAATGGTTTTCAAAGCTTACTGTTGAAATTTAGAGCATCTCCTTGTATTCTGTGTGCAAATGATCCCGAAAATAACTCTTTATAGTACCAACTAATAGTTTTCCGATAATCGTTATCAACAACACGCCAGTGGAAAATATTTTCAGTCCGATATTCGCTCAAAATCGATATCGTATCTCCCTATTTAACAGTTAATTTAAAATTATTTTTATAATTAACCAATTTTGCTATAAATTATTTTAAATATGATATTTGACAGCACTTTGTCGTATGAATATACATGGTAAACAAGTAAAATATTAGCCCCATTCCATATTTTTTCAATAAATTATTTTCGGATAATTCCATGCGGTTTTGCAGTGTAAGTCTCATAGTTGATAATTTTTATGATAGTTGTCTACTGTCTTATTTTCGAAAAGCTTGTTTCACTTGTTCGACAGTGGGATACATTTTGCACTACCTAATTTAACCCCTTAAGGTTCAAGGAATAATGTCTCTGTAATATTGAATACTCACCGGAAAAATCGAAAAAGTATGATTTAAAAATAATAAAAGCTAATTTTTCAACATTTTGTCGCCAAAGTTAAAAATATAAAAATTCGTTAAAAGAATCTGGTAAGAATCTCGTTTAAATTAGGTGGAATGAAATGTATCACATTACTTTGATCTTAACGAACGCTTTAAATTACTTTTATTAAATTTAAAATAAAATTTTATGTTTATTCTGGTGAAAATTCAGTATTATGGAGACATTATTGCTTGACCTCTGCATAAGAAGTTAATTCGCTTATGCGATATCACCGAAAAAAAAAGTTGCATTGTTTCTTTCTAAAATACTAGTACCAGTAGCGACTCGTCAGGAAGTGATTTTTCACATCACTAAAATTTAACAGAATCTTTCTTGTTATTTATTTGACAAATTTTGTTGATTAAGTAAAACTGGAATTACCATACAGTTTTAGTGGTGTGAATAAATTGATGCAGCACCCCCCTGACCAGCCGCTATTAACCAGTACTCAAAAATTGTAGCATGTAACTTACACTACAGGTACTCGATGAATTAGCCTTTCATTCAACTTTTTCAAATATTTATATCCTTTTTACTTCACTTTCTTAATTTTTTTTTTTCACAGTTTCTGCATTTGGGATAGTTTTTCCAATCGAATGACTTGATTGTTGTCACGAATACTTTAAAAAAAATACTCTCTTTACTTAATTACAGATAAAATATTTCAGTTTGGAAAAAGTACTCACAATCAGGCACCCAATCGCGGCCGTCTGCATAATCTTTAGAAGTTTTCTGTGATTTTTCACGAACTTTGGATAACCTTGCGTAAATATCGATTAGGTTCCCTTAGAAAGACTCCTGTGAAAATATGAATTAAAAAAAAAATTGCTCGATTAATAACACAGGCCACGATGATAAAGATTTTACAATTTTATAACAATAATTAGTAATCAATATTTGACTTTAAAAATCTAAATTGTAATGGAGTAATGTATTCCTTTTCTTTTAAATAAATTCTGAATAAAATGAGCTCTCAATTTAGTATTTTTGTTCGACATTAAAGTCGCAATTCTAATTTCAAAATTTTGCCTTAATCGCTAATTAATATTTGTAGCTTGCAGAGACCAGATTACCTTAATAATATTTCAAAACAGGTAGCTGTATCGAAAAATTGCCAATGCAAGTGTTATAAGGCATAAAACTCTGAATAAAATGAATATCCATATTAATGTTTTTGTTCAACATTAAGATCGCAATTTGATATAATGTTAAAATAATTAATAATAATAATAATAATAATAATAATAATAATAATAATAATAATAATAGGTGTTTTTTGACTGTAAGTATATACATTTTTCCCAACGTTCACCTAGTACAAAAAGAAAAACATAGCAAATGCATTTTAGATCTAATGTGAAGAGATTCGAATTATTTTCAGCTTTCCCTTAATTAATTTTGAGTTCAGTCCTCTGACCACGGGACTAAAACTTTGAAGTATAGACTTGTGACCTAAATATTCAACAGACGTATTAAAAGTAGGTACACATTTTATTTAGAATTTTAAATTCTACAGCATTTGTATTGACAATATATTTGAAAGTTTAGTGATTTCAAGGTAGTGTTTTAATATTAAAAAAAAAAAAAAAAAAAAAAAAAAAAAACATGTTTTTTATTAGAAATCTATACATATTTCCTAACGCTCACCTAAACAGGGCATATTCATTCCAGACCTAAACCGAGTTAATTAAAATAATTCAAGTTTTCCCCTAATTAATTCCGAATTCGTCCGTTTTTTCCTCCCCTAATCCTAGGTTACAGTGTTATATTAACTTATGGGTTAACGACCAGGATAATAGTCTTAACTTCTAATAAAATAACTCTAATAAAATAACTTCAATATACACTATCGAGTTTAACCCTTTATCTACCGACGGTACTTAAAAGTACTGTTAAAATAACGTATTATAAAATTCTTTTAATACGTCAGTTAGTTGCAATACTGTTTAGAATGAGTTACAGATACATTGCTTTATCTTGTTCCAAAAGCATTATTGGTTACACAAAACAAAAATATTTTTAAAAGGATGATTTCTTTTGCCTTTGCATCTTTTCAGCTTTCTTGGCGCTGAGGGAGGGGGTAGCGAGATGAGATCCTGATGGAAAAACCGCGAGATCAGTTTTTATTATTATTATTATTATTTGCGCTTATTTAATAAAACTTGAAAAGTTAAAAATTTGCCGACTCAATATTTTTATTGAATTTTTCTTGCGGCTAAGGACAAAATTAAACAGATATTCTTAATACAAAATTAAATTATTCAAATGAATTTACTTGGACTATTATTTTTTCTATAAATGTATATTGTATTCTCATTATTTATTTTGACAATCTTGTAAATTATTATTAACTACAACTAATTTATTATTTTTTTTTTTGAAGAAATATTTATAAATTATTTTATATTTGTATGAACTTCAGCGAAAATTAATTTTAAACTTTAAATGATATTTTTCTAGTTTAATTTAAAACGTTAATTTAGTTTTTATTTAACCTTCGATGAAATTGGATGTTCATTCATGTGTATAATTTGCATAACTTGCTATCACACCGCTGTGTATTGGAAATATATTTTACATCCTGAAGAAATAAATATTATTTCATTTACGTAATCCTGATGAAATACCCCCTCCATATCTTTCTTGCGCATAGTACTGGCGTAAATCATAAGAAAAAAGAAAAATCATTTTTCATTTCATTAATTAAACAACGAAAATGTGTTAAAATATGTGAAAAATGTATCAGCTTTTTCATTTTTTTTCAGTTAATTTAAAGAATATCTTAACCGCGAGATCAGTTTTTAGCTCACAGGCTATCATAGCCTGAGAGCTTATGTGCCCGTCCGTTCTGTATTTATGTTCGTATGTACGTAACGCGATAACTCATGATAAAAATATCCGATCCACTTGAAATTTTGTATGTAGGTATATCCTGACAAGGCGCTTCCCTGATTAGTTTTTGGAGTTCATTTGATGTGTATAAGAGTGGGAACGGGGGGCTCATGCCCCCCGTTAGTTGATATAGATGGGATTTTCATGCAGAATTAAGTTTTCAAAATTTAGATTAGGATCATTCTGATGAGGCGATTCCGTGACTGTTATTAGGTGTTCATTGATTAAGTATAAATAGGGGGAACAGGGGTTCTAATGCCCCCCCCCCCGTTAGTTGATATAAATGGGATTTTCATGCAGAATTAAGTTTTCAAAATTAAGATTAGGATCATTCTGATGAGGCGATTCCGTGACTGTTATTAGGTGTTCATTGAATAAGTATAAATAGGGGGAACAGGGGTTCTAATGCCCCCCCCCCGTTAGTTGATATAAATGGGATTTTCATGCAGAATTAAGTTTTCGTTCAAAATTTAGATTAGGATCATTCTGATGAGGCGATTCCGTGACTGTTATTAGGTGTTCATTGAATAAGTATAAATAGGGGGAACAGGGGCTCTAATGCCCCCCCCCGTTAGTTGATATAAATGGGATTTTCATGCAGAATTAATTTTCGTTCAAAATTTAGATTAGGATCATTCTGATGAGGCGATTCCGTGACTGTTATTAGGTGTTCATTGAATAAGTATAAATAAGGGGAACAGGGGTTCTAATGCCCCCCCCCCCCTTAATTTATATAAATGGGTTTTTCAAGCAGAATTGTCAGATTTCGTTCAAATCTCTGAATAGTTTTGGAAGTTTAATGGTTAAGTATAAAAGAGGGGGATAACTCCTTTTAAATTATATAAATGCTAAATGGGTTTTTATTAAGAATTATCTCATTTGCTCTGAATTTTGGATATAGATTTTTTATATGATAAAGCATGTCTTTGATAGTATAGGAGTTTCAATGATTAAGTATAAAAAAAGAGGAAAGGGGAGAGCTGTTTCCCCTTCTTAATTTTTTTTCGAACGGAATTAACCCTTGAAAATATAAGGCTTTAATGTACAATTAGTATTTGTAGCCTGTGAGCTCAATGCCATCAGTTTAACTGGGCAGTATTCTTTATTTCTTATTTGCGCTCATTTAATAAAACTTGAAAAGTTAAAAATTTGCCGACTCGATATTTTCATTGAATGTTCCCGCGGCTATGAACAAAATTAAATAGATATTCTTTTAACCTTAAAATTAATTTTTCACAAGAGCTGTTTTTCATTTTTTTTAGAAAGGAAAACTACTGACGTTAGTTTGATGTATTTCTCTAGTTATTTGATTTTATTACGTCTTTGTCTCTTTCTATGTATAGACGCCTAGGGCAATCGATACATGTGAATTATAAATCTATAAATAAGTATTTATTTTAACTATTTTTTTTTATTAATCGTTACAAGTATATGGTATCATTCATGATATCGCTAGGTGTTCCCGATTCAGTTGATTTTTTTATTCACATATTCCGTTTTCCACCAGAAATTTAAAATGGAAATTTTTGATTTCTTTAATAACAGACATTTTACTATTAAAATAATAGAAATTTATTAATAAGTTTATTTGGCATGAGTTCCGATTCTCATAATTTCGTAATTTCTGGAGCGCATTTAACTCTGGGTAATTTAGGCTTAAGAAGATTCTTCACTCATTTGAAAACACCTGCTCCGCAATGTTAATCAATCCTATGGGCAGGTTGTTTTCAAATTTCTCGTTTAATTTTAAACATTTTTAAATAACCTTTTTTTTGCATATTATATTTGTACTCGGTCTCTATTATGTCTCTTTTTTACTTCATTGTATTTATTTATTTATTTATTTATTTTGGTTTACGTTGCAGATTTTTTAAACAAAGGTACTTTCAGTTTCGAAAACGGTTTTGAATTTGTAAATACCTTTAATTTAAAAAAAAACTGCTACCAAAATCGAAAAAGTAAAAAATGGTCATATTAAAGATCAAATCCAGCTATCCTAAGCAAATAAATTTAACAAACTAAAATAAAATAATTTAAATCATATTTGAAAACAACTTGCCCATAGGATTAACACTGTGGATAACATTAGGATTAACCCCTTTCGGAGCGAGCGGCTTTTAGTGGATTTTTAATCTATTCGCCCTTTTTTTAAGCATAGATTTTTGCCTAATTGAATAGCGAAAATGCTAGGATATCAAGGCATAATTAAAAGTAACATTTTATTGGTGAGAATAATCAAGAATTCTTAACTCTTTTTGAGTCACGTATACTGGTATCTCGTTCCCAAGGGGTTAATCAACAGTGATACTTAATCTTACACCGCAGGAATGTTTTTTTCTGAACTATTTTTTTTTTTTCATTCTCATATTCAAGGTAACAGATTTTAAAGAGTATTTTTTTTATCTAGTTTAATAGCAGACTTTATTTAATTGCAGTGTGATCTCGCAAATCCCGTAACTTCGTACATCTCTAATGAAAGTCATCTTTCTCGCTCCGTTTATTTTACACTACTCATACGTGAAAGAAAGGAAAAAGGAAATTTTGTTTACGAGTTAAAGATTTCGAGCTCGAAAGCAACGGACTAATGAGCAGCGGGATACGCGACGCTGCGTTAAATAGAATCGCCAATAATGCTAGTAGCAGCTTAAGAAAACAAGGAAGATGACCTTGCAGAAGAAAAAAAAATCACTGGAGATTTAACGCCAGTTTTGATAAACACGACTGTACATCCAAAATAGATATCCTTCAGATACATTAAGTCAAAGACAAATTTATTGAAGAACAACTAAAAGAAAAAAAATGAAACAAATAAAACTGGCATCGATATTTTTAGAAACTAGACGTAAAGAACTGATTTTAACTTTTATCGTATTATTTTTTTAATTATCTTTAGAATTTTTTTATTTTTTATTTTTTTATTTATTTTATAACATAGAAAACACCAGTAATTAATTATTTTAATTACTATTAATTAATATTCACTTTTTAGCACTTTTCAACAAATTTGACCACATTCTGTAAAAAATGTGGTGAAAAAAAGTAATTATTGTTTACAGGGCCATACAAAATACTTCCATTACGTAATGGTAAAGGGGTTTAATTATATTAAACTATTTTATGAATAATAAAACTGATGTATGTCTCAGAGGCTTAATATAAATTATACGATAGTCATGAATAATACGAAGTGCATAGCATTTACACGGATGCACAAAAAATTTCAAATGGTATATTCTTCCCGAAGTACTGTATATGTAATTGCCCGTAAGACATGGTGACGTCACTGCAACGTCGTTGTGAAGTCACATTGTTACTTTGTGACCATCGATTGTCGATGTGACGTCATGTGACGTCGATGTGAAGTCACAGTGACTAAAATGTGAAGTCGTTATGGCCGTTTTAGAGCTTTTTTGTGACGTCACATTGTGACCACTTTGCGACGTCACAATGTGACCAATTTGTGAAAAGTGTGTCATTTGTGACTACTTTGACATTAACATTGTGACGAATTGTGAAAATTTTTTTTAGAAAGTCACATCTTAGTCACATTGTGACGTCACTGAGTGGTGGCATTTTCGTCACAGATGTGATGTGACCAAAGTGACTCACAGTGACATCATTGTGACGTCACTGTGAACATGCATGCTATGAGGGTGGTAATGAATGATGGATAGATGAAATGCATTTTATTTAAGATATGCGCTTTTAAGTGTCACTAAATCTATGCATGTTGTATGGTGTATATAAGTGATCTTTGATACTCATGGTTGCACAAAAAAGCTCGCAAACGCTACTGAACATAAGCGTAAATTACTTAAAGGTGGTTTTTAAATATTTTATGCATTTTTATGCTGAAATGTATTCAGTTTACTAAGAAATGTTTGTAGAATATAGATAAAATTATATATAAAGCCACTCAAAGAGTTAGATACATAAATGCGTATCAATGATAATTTCTGAGAATGGTATTTCAATAGTTTTACGAGAATTTTAGTTTAAAATAAATTTTAACTTTACAGGCGTGAAATAAAGGTACTGTTTAAACTATAGAATTAAAAGTATTCAAGTATGTTTCTACCTATTAGTATAAATTGCTGAAAAAGAAATTTCAACCTGCTAGGCATTTTCTTGCTAAACTAAATTTCTCCAATATATAGTATATATATCAACCGACAGACCAAATACAGGGCTGTTCAAAAGTATTGGAATAGATATATAGCTATAGAAATTAACGTTATTTCTCTAAATAACGAAGCTTTATTAAATGTTTCAGGAAGTATTGGGAAGTGTTTCTTAATCTATGTTTAATGCAGGATTTTTCTTATTTGTTTTCACATAAACGTAACATGTTTAGTATTAAATTATGATTAGGGATGAGATTTCTCCACTTTTTTGGATACCAGTAAAATACTAGACAAAATGTTGTCCTGCTAAATCGCAAAATTTTTCAGATAATTAAAAAAAAATGTGGTTAATGGAATAGGGTGAAGCAAGTTTTTTAAAATAGCAATGGCCAACTAGCAAATCAGTTTTTAAATATGTGAACTACAATACAAAAACCCGTGACACTAGCCAATAACATTTTTTATCAAATAGGTTTTTAATTTTTTTATTTCCCTAAGCTTAGGATTACTCTCGAAATACACACATAAAAATAGTAAGTAATATATATATATATATATATAGATATAAATCTGTATGTCGGATGTACATCCTTGAGATGCAAATCGAATTTGGATTGAAAATAGGTGGATTTAGGGAAAGCTAAACCCAGGATATATATTGAATTGCCTGCATCTAAATTACATTGCGTTAATACATATAAAAGAAAAAAAAGAAATTCTCTTTTCTGTGGTATTAAAAATATCTTAGTGGGATATATTCCCCTCTCTCTTGAAAAGTTGGTGACTAAGAACTAATTTGTTAGAGTGCAGTACTTGGGTTTCCCCCATCTGGGGCTTTTGAGTTACCACTGCATGAACCATCTATTTTCATCCCCTGCTTGAAAAAAAGGGGAAATGGAATCATAATGTATACGCCGTATTATCGTGAAACCATTCGTTTGTATAGGAATTGGTAGTAGGCAATTGATGGGCTCGATACATAAATTGTTCAAAAAGTTTTTCAGTTTTTCAGGTTTTTTTTTAATTAAGTTTTAGTGAGGGTGGGCCTATGGTTGTTTGTGTGTAAAAAGCTATAAGAATTTCGTAAAATAATTATGTAGAAAATCAATCAATAAATAAAAAAATATGAAAGTAGAATAGGGTTGAAGTGTTTCTATTTTTTTTCGACGTTTGTTACCACAATTTTAATCTCTTGGGGCCGAGCGACACGTATACATGCTGCAAAGAGGCTTAAAAATCCTTGTTTATCCCCACCAGTAAAATTTTGCTGCAAAATTTGCCTTTTTCAATCGGAGCATCTTCTCGATTTAATAAGATACAAATTTCTGTATACAAAAACCGGTGACAAAGCATTAAAATTTCGTAAAAGGGCTCACGTCGCGAAAGGGTTAATCGGGGCATTTTCTCAATTTAAAAAGGTACAAATTTCTGTTTTTAAAAACCAATGACAAAACAATAAAAATTTGGTAAAAGGCTCCTGTCGCAAAAGGGTTAAAGAATAGCTGCCAACATTTTCCGCTTTTTTGGCCCGGAAAAATTTTATAGTAAAATTTACTATTTCAAATCGCGATAGTCCACCAATTAAATAAGATAAAATTTGTATAAAATTTTTCCGGGCCAAAAAATCAGATAATTTGGCAGGTATGGGTTAAGGGGCCTAATAAAACGACAAGTAAAATAAATCAGTTTTATGGAACATATTTAACATCATTTATTTTCTTTAAACTTAGAGATAGAAATTAATTTTTTAGAGGTAATGTATGCATTATGTATGCAAATGTGTGCAAATATATTGTTCATTTATAAAGCTAAAAAATTTATTTTATGCTTAAATTAACGAACTAATTAATTTTTTACATATCTCTATAATTTTTTTTTTTTTTTTTTTTTTTTTTGAACAATGTGTATGTTTGCACACTTTTTTAAAAAACTGTTAAATATGTCACTTTAAAATTTGTTATGGTCTCAGTAAACATACTATTTGAGAGTAATAGGAAGCAATTTTCATTTTGCCTTAAAAGAAATAAAATTAAAAATATTTTAATAAAAAATATTAAAAATTCTAAAAAATTTTAAATTTATATTATTCATATTTTTTCTAATAACTCAGGTCCATAATGTTAGATATTAAAAAAATATATATTATTACACAATTTTGGAAAGTTTTAACTGTTTACCAAAAACAGAATTTTAGAAAAGTGTTACAAAGCACACACATACACACACAAAGAAAAAAAATTGAGTAAAAAGCAAAAAACAAACAGACGCATAAATATATTATTTTAAAACTTTTCAGCGCCTTGTTTTAGGTGCATAATCAAACTGGTCATTTTTTTACCAGAAATGTTCAGTCATATTTTTTATTGCATATATTCAAACATTGTACTTGTTAGAATACGAAAATGCAAGATTTTTTTTATATTATTACCTAATTAATGATATAAAACGATTTTTATTTCAGAATTTAGAAATACAAATAGGGGAAGATAGGGATTCTTGAGCCATTTTTTAAATTTTATTTTTTTTAATTTTTTATAATTTTTTAGAACAAAATAAAATATTGAAAATGAAAATTTGATATTTTTTCTTCGACTGAAAACCACTTTCAATGAATTTTGAACTATTTTTCTATGTCGAATAAATTTTTACTTTTTCTTTTACATCTTGAGCCAGATGCCACATTCGCGCCAGTATTTTGCAAAGAAAAAAAACCGATTTACATTATACGCGAAAAAATGCATTAAACCTTTTTCAAATTAATTTGGTCGAATTTTCTGGTGTAGCTGTGACATTTCAGAATTAAAATTATGTGGTAGAAAATTCTACCAGCAAAGCTCAAAGGGTTAATCACCATACTTTCAAAATGGTACCAAGGTATGTGATTTCTTTTTTACATGTTCAGAACTATAAATATGTTACCATGTTGATAGTTTTAGAAAGAAAAACTGACCAACTGTAGAGATAATAGGGGTGGCTCAAGTATCCCCTATGCTCAAGTATCCCCACTCTTCCCTATCCTAAATGTTTGCTTTTTGCAATCACCTCTGTATGCAATGAAGACTCTTTTACAGATTATATGGATTCCCGGACGACGTACGGGCAAACCAGTTTAGGCCAACTTCCAGTTGCCCGAACAGCGTTCGGGCAAATCAGTTGAGGGGTTAAAACCATTATCTTTTAACTCTAACTTTCAGGCCTATAATTGAAAAATAAAAAAATGAATCACCTTACATTCCACGTGCTCTTAAAATTTTAATTGTCATGTTTAATTGCTTTAGAGTGTTTCTCAGATATCCTGTACATCAACAAGAAATTTTCTGGCACATTATTAAATTCAGAGGGGAAAAAACAACCACTACTGAAGTGATTTAAAATCAAATTTTTACCCTTTTTTTAACAAGTAAATTATTTATCAAAATTATGCAGCAAAGCACCGTTACCACTGTTCGTACGCATGAAGGAAATCAGGGGTTTTACCAGTTTTAGTACCAGAAATTTCGCTGTATCAGCAAATAAAGTTTGTTTTCATTAAATAAGACAAATATTACTTTAAAAGAATTCTTGTGAAGCTATGTTATCGTGAAATTGATATCACGATATCCTATTACGTAAATCCATGGTAACAGCATAATTTTGTCTTGTAAAAGCCTGAAGAAATGAAGAAGATAATAAGACAAAATAAAAAACAAGACAAAAAACTGTTTAAAGCTGATTCTCCAAATCCTTAAAAATTACAGCTAATTAAATACATTTGTACAATGGTTAAATCAACAGCCATGAAATAGCAACACAAATTGTCCATATAAAATGAAATAAAAAGATTATCTAAGTAAACAATAATTAGATAAATACATTTGAACAAAGAAGAGTGTGGTCTGCGACCATAAGATAACCACAAAAAGTTATTTTTATAAAACCCAGTATTAAGTTCATCTGAGTAAAGAATAGAAGCATTTACATTACACAATAAATACAACATAAAACAGCTCATTATGTATACATAATCACAGGAAGCAAATCTAAATAAACATATTTATTCAAAACAGCATATTCTAATTCTACAAAAATAATCCATTGATTTTCCTGTCACTGTATTATATGAGAAGTCATGCCCTCCTCAGTAAAATAATAAAAGTTTCTTGAAAATGACATCACGATATATTATTACGTGAATTTCATAACAACAGCATAAATTCTTCAGTCTGGAAAAAAAATAAGATAACAATCTTACACACATCAGAAGAAAAACAAGTAAAAAAAATAAGAAAAAAAAAGATTTAAATTTGCTACGACAAATCGTTAACATTACTACTAGCTAATTAATACATATATAAAATGGCCACTCCAACAGTATAACAGCAACACAGTTTTTTTTTATTTATTTAATTATATTTATTTTGTATATAAAATATGGCAAAAAGATCATCTAATAATAATAATAATATTTAAATAAACACATTTTTAAGAAAGAATGATGTACGCAGCTGGTTAGCAACCATCAGATAACAATAAAAGTTATTTTTATAAAAGCCTATATGAAAATCATCTGAGTAAAAAATAAAAGTTATGAAAGCACATGATAGAACGGTTGTTTATGATTTTTATAACAACAGGGAGAAAATATAAATAAACATATTAAATCAAAATAGTATATTCTAATTCAAGAAAAATAATGCATCAATTTCCCTGTCATTCTATTACAAGGGGTTATGCCCTTCAGAATAACCATAATATTCTGAAAATGACATCACGATATCTTATTACTTGGATTTCATAACAACAGCATAACCTTTTTTGCCTGGAAAAAATTGCAGATGATAATCTGAAAAAAGAACAAAAAATACAAAGAAAAAACAAGCTAAAAAAAGGGTTTAAATCTGCTTCGTCAAATCGTTGTTACTGGTTCCCTTAATTTGGGCGATTATGCTTCTACGGTAGTCATGAGTCCGCCGTAATAACACATAATAAATTACTCTGACGGCGATGAACCACGTCTTTCAAAACATGTGTCTGTAAGGAAGCGAACAAATTGAAGTGTGTATTTTTCAGGTCTATTTATTTAGAATTTCATATTCTTATGTTTCACAGTAGATTTTCTCGATATCTCTAGATAAATGGCACATTTTGAGTTTGTTACGGTAATCGCTGTTTTGCAATAGACATAGCTGCCAACATTTAAGCATTTTTGCTACCACAAAAATTTTATAATAAATGTTGTCATGTTTAATCATCGAAATCGTATCATTAACCCATTAGTGCCTAGCGTCCCTTGTTAGGGACGCTTCAAAAGGTGCATGTAGCACTGTATTTGACACCGGTGAAAAAGAACAGCAATTTTTGTTTTATTTACTTGAAGCATTTTCGTAATTAACCCATTAACGCCCAGCGTCCTCTTTTGAGGACGGTTACAAAAACAGCAAGAAAGCGGTTTTCCCACCAGTAAAGCGAAAGATAAATATACATGTTATTTCACGAGACAGAATCCTCGATAAATTTAGATAAAAGTTAATTTGCTTTTAAAAGTGGTGGGAAATACAAAATTTAAATTTTAGCGAAGAAAATAATTCGGGCGTTAATGGGTTAATGAAGTAAACTTTATTCTTTTAAAGATAGTGGTGCCAACCGAATAAAATTTGCACAAAAGTGGTGGGCACGAATGAATTAAACAAATGGAAAATCTCTACAATTTCAGTGGTAGCAAAAATGCGTAAAAGTTGGCAGCTATGCAATAGAGCATTTCTATGGTAATACACACATGTATTATTTTTTCAATACATAGGTATGTGTGTGAGTGGAGTTCGGACAGTTTTACAACAAAATTTTAACAGTATTTTGAAGGTATTTCACTGCAGAAAAATATTTCGAAGTTTGAGAATAAAGGTGGTGGTTAGAATTTCTGTTTTTAAAAAATTAAGCTTATATATTTTCTTATCTTTAATAGTGGTGCCAGAGTTTTTAAAAAATGTAAGGAGTGTGCGAAACTTTTAAATACATAAAGTCTGGATGCCGATGACATCAAAAGATCCGTCTTCGTAAAATTGATTTTTTTTTTTTAATCGATAGTAAAATGTCATAGTCACAAAACCAACTAGGTATAACTAGGTTTGGCAGGTCGAAAATATGTTTTATTAATTTAACTACTATCATTAAAAAAATTATAATTTTTTTTCGTTCGCGGGGATTATGATCACTCTTAGAGTATTTTATAGTAAATTTGTGCTCCTCCTGAAAAAATGATATGATAAACGTTACTGGGGATAAAGGATATAAGTTTTGCAAAAGTCTTGTTACTTCTAAAATTTATGATGAATTTCATATGTTTTATTTTATCATAATTTCCCCATGAGTTTTTATTCAATTACACTAGAGTGTTAGGAACATTTAGTATTATATCATTTTATTAACAATAATTTCAATTGGATATTTGTCACTAGATTTACAGTTATTTTTTATAACTAAGAAAGATACAGTTAACACTAGAACAGCAGTAGCGGTCATTTTAACTGGTAGAAAATGAAAATATTACGGTTCGAACCAGAAATTTCTTTTGAAAATAAGTTAAATATATTCCACGGAGAAATAACTTAAATAAGGGAAATAGTTCTAAATAATAATTTCTTTGTAAAATATTTTTATAACACTTGCATAAAATTTCCGACAGTTCTAGTATTAAAGAAATATTTTTGTGTTATTGATAAAGAAATCTTGCCATATTATAGGACATAATTATAATAATTTCTCTACAAGGCGAACTCTGGGTAAGACAGAAATCTGTCCACTCGGAAAAATTTTTCAAGTCACGGCAAATTTATAGACATACAGAAAATTTTTTCTAAGGCAGAATGTTGTCTATTATGGAATTTTTCTAGGTCTTGATCGATACCTTATTAGACTGAGTTACTGTATTAAAAAAATGAAAAAAATAATAGATTCTGATTCTGTTGTTTTGTAATCAGTTCATTATTTCTGTATGTTTGTACAGTATCAAATAAATATTAATGATTTAAACCAGATTTTTTTAATAAAATAAATTGAATACATTTCGTGCAAAATTAGTTTAAATAAGTAGGTTAATTACTATTACAAAGGTATTCGGAAAAGCGTCATGTTTGCCCATTTGGTATTTTTTAAACTCGAAAATTCCATAAAATCTTCATTTTTTAAAATTTTAAAATTATTATTTTCCTTTGTTTAATGACTGTCATTTTGTGATTGGTTATAGTAATTTTTTTCTTAATTTCTGGCATGAATTCTAATCTGAATTTAAAAAAGTACCAAACTGACAAATCTTGAAAACGTATGATTATCAGCATTTCCGCATCTGGGAGATTTTTTTATTTATAGACATTACGAATTCTGATTAATAAGTTACCCTTTCAGGGGCAAAGCAATTTCATAACTAAAATGTTGAAATTAATAAATGGCACCAAACTTTGCCAACAAATTTATTTTTCACTCTATTAGTTCTACGCTTAGTTGGCAATGTGTTAAATCACATATTAAATATTCAAGAACTTCAAGCATAACTTTACCGCTGATAATTAAAACAAGTTGGAAATTGCACGTGAAGCGTAGCAAACGAGGTGCGTTCGTACGATAATGAAGTTTTAAAAATATTACTCTCATATATCAATCTCATAAAATTGCAAATAGTGAATTACAATTAAAACGTTCATCAAACAATGTTCTCCCTATACCATTATGTAATGGAATACTTTTGTGTGGCCTTGTAAATCAATAACAAATGTTCTTTGCATCACAAATTATGTAAGATGCATATTATAATATGTACTTTATATTGTATATAAATTTTATTAAGTTCGAATGAGTGCAACACCATTAAAATGCATTTGAAACATTTTCCCCATTGACCGTAATGTAACGGAAACTTTTGATTGTCCCTGTAAGTGATCTATGCATACGATTTTCATAAAATTTGAAATAACTCGACAAAATTATGTAATAACTATGTATTTTAAATTTGAAACGATTAAAATGAATTTGAAACTTTTTTCCCCATTGACCGTAATGTAACGGAATACTTTTGATTGCCCCTGTAATTGATCTATGCATCCGACTTTCATAAAATTTGAAATAACTCGACAAAATTATGTAATAACTATGTATTTTAAATTTCAAACGTATAAAATACATTTGAAACTTTTTCCCCATTGACTATAATGTAATTGAATACTTTTGATTGTCTCTGTAATTGATCTATGCACCCGATTATCAAAAAATTTGAAATAACTCGACAAAATTATGTAATAACTATGTATTTTAAATTTCAAACGATTAAAATGCATTTGAAACTTTTTTCCCCATTGACCGTAATGTAACGGAATACTTTTGATTGTCCCTGTAATTGATCTATGCATCCAATTTTCATAAAATTTGAAATGACTCGACAAAATTATGTAATAATTATGTATTTTAAATTTCAAACGATTCGGTTGGGTAGTTTTTGCGTTGTTATATGCGGACAGACAGACGGACAGACGGACAGACAGACGGACAGACAGACGGACAGACGGACGGACTGAGCGACAACAATAGGTGCTACGTATCTACATAATCACGAACGCACCTAACTAGTCGTTGGGGCCACCGTAATACTTACCCATCATATATATGCATATATAATATATGAAAATAATACATTTGAAAACTATTTATAAAATGGATTGCAATTCCAAAACAAAATTTAAAACGCGTATTTATATTTTTATTGTGCATAGTAATGCTGTATGAATGAGTTGCTGATGAATCTCTTTCGATAAATTATACAACACGCCAAACTACTCAAATAAGTACCGAAATGCGTAAAAGAAACATCATTATAACTCCAAAAATAATAATCTTATTAACTAACAGTTTATTGCGTCGGATTAAGCGTCTCATTTCCAATTAAAATATATCTTTGAATTGAAATTTGAATGAAATACAGGGTCATGAAAAATCGAAGAATGTGGAAAACAGGATTACAGATATCTCAGCAACTAATAATTCGATCAAATTCGTTTTTATGCAAAATTTGTGTTAATTTATTGCCTTTTACGATCACTCCTTAAAATAAAAATTTCGAAAATTTTTATATACCTTTCATCAGAACGAATTTTTCGAGAGTCCGAAAAAAATAGTCCCGGATAATCGAGGTTACTGATATTAAATAGGCTTCGTCCCATTCCTACTAAGTACATACAAAATTTCAAGTCTCTATCTCAATTCATTCGGGAGATAGAGCGTTTACAGACAGACAGACAGACAGTCAGACGGACGGACGGCAAAATTTTTTTTTCTAAAAATATGTTTTCCGAAATCCCCACTGTCGAAAACGTGTAAATCCTTCAAAAAAAATTTTTTTTCGATTTTCAAAACGATTGCAAGACTTACCCTATACTACGTATGATGGGTAAGTAAAATTAATTAAAAATTATAAAAATTTATTTGTATATAATAAAAAGCATTATTTCACATAATAATAAACTGAATTTTTTTCATCCAAATTCTAGTGCTAATGTGGCATTTGAATATTATGACAGGCATAGTTTAGATAGGGTGATATAGTTTATGATATGTTTCATAAACCTATCATAAACTTAAGGGATTAATCACTTAACCGATCAATATTTTAGATAAAATTCCAATTAATGCCTATATTTTTCATGTCTTTTGCAGAATTTTTAATCTTTTATCACCGGTTTTTCAAGACAGAAGTTTTTGCTTAATAGAATCAGAAAATGCTCGGATTAAATAATGCAAAATTTACAATAAAAACATAGTGGTGAGAGTAATAAATCATGATTGGATTCTGGATACCCGTACGTGGTACGCGCAAATTATGATTGACAAAAATGTGTTGGCCGTACGATGCACGGGCAAATACAAGAAATTGTTAAAAAGTTACTTTTGTTCAATTCGAAAGTAGACATTTCATATACAGTCGACTCTCGTTAATTCGAACTCGTCGGGACCACAAGAAATGTTCGAATTATCCGAAGTTCGAATTATGGGAAATATGAAATAAAAAAACATGTTTAATATGGTACTATTACAAAGAAATTAATGTTTTAGTGTTTTTTTAAATACATTTCGTCTGTTATAATTAGAATATGTCTTAATAATAAATTAGAATGTATAAATACATAAACTAATTAAATGATTAGAAACAAGCACAATGGAAGACAAATTTGAGATGTCACTGATGGACAGACGGGGCACTAAGAAATAAGATATCAAATGCATTGGATTATATGTATACTCGTTCTGAATAATTTTCACAAAAATCAAAGAAAGAAAGTTATTCAAATGATCTAAAATCCTTGAGAAAGAAAAGAAAAATGAAAAATCGGAATTCTCTTTAATTCGAATTAAACGATGTCAAGAGAAAGTGAGTTCGAATTAGTGAAAGTTTTTAACGTTATTCTGCCATTGAAAATTTCGGGACTTCATGTTTAGTTCGAATTAAGCGAAGATTCGAATTATCCGATTTCGAATTAACGAGAGTCGACTGTATGTTGAAAATATTGATATTCAAAATTTTCTGGTGTGAATTTAGCATTTTTAAATAAAAAGTCCACCAGATGCGGCAAATGTTTTTATGATTTAACTTTAAATCTACGTTTGTTCTAAACTTTTCAAAGAATTGCATTCGTTTAAATGTTTCGCCATTTTAATCAGTTAATTAATAATTTCTCGTTAAATTATATGATTATAAATTTTCATAAAATGGTTTTCAAAGCTTACTGTTGAAATTTAGAGCATCTACTTGTATTATGTGTGCAAATGATCCCGAAAATAACACTTTATCGTAGCAGCTAATAGTTTTCCGATAATCGTTATCAACAACACGCTAGTGGAAAATATTTTCAGTCCGATATTCGCTCAAAATCGATATCGTATCTCCCTATGTAACAGTTAATTTAAAATTATTTTCATAATTAACCAATTTTTCTATAAATTATTTTAAATATGATATTTCACATCACTTTATAGTATGAATATAGATGGTATACAAGTAAAATAGTCGCCCCATTCCAGATTTTTTTAATAAAATGAAACTAGATTAGTAGTTTTTGATAAGTTTAACACGTTGGGCTCAAGAGATGTTAGCAAGCAGATGTATGTCACTAGCCACCAAAAATGTCGGAATTGGTAGATTTTTCTTTTTTTAAGAATTTTTAAATTAACACCACAAAAATTTAATTGGTAATTTTATTTTACATTGTTTGTGAACAATCATTGAACTTGTAAAATAGAAGTAACACTTAAAACATTCTGGTATGAATTCGGAATGTCTAATTAAAAGAAATCAGCCAAATGTGACATACGCTCCATAGCATACCATATGCCGAGCACTTCATAGAAATCAAGAGGTAAATAATGTACAATATTTACATATTTTTTGACTTAAAAAATTATGTTAGATTAATTTTAAACACGATTATTCAATCGGTAAATTATTTATAACAGATATAAATTTTCCATTTTTCATTTTTGGGTGAAAAACGTCCGGGCCAGGACCCCTGGTTCAAAAATGAAAATGGAAAATTTACATCTGTTATAAAAAATTATGGTTGAAACCAAAAACATCGCCTCTATTCTGAAATTTATTAAAATGACTGTGATTCAGAAAAATAGAGCTATATTTATATAATATATTACGAAATCATTTCAAAATTCACATAATAATTGTGTGTCACAAAGAAAAAAAGCTATACTCATACTCTTATTACTCATTATTAAATGCGGCACAATCAAATATCTTTCATAAATATAGCCAGAGAAATGTCAATTATTTAATTTTCTATAACCGTTAAATAAAAATTAAAAACGTCCATTATCCAAGTAATATAAATACTAGTGTGATGATTTCTGGAATGGATTTATTTCAGAGAAATCTGTGCCAGTATTTTTTCTATCCAAATTAAATGTCTGTTACTGTCGACATGCTTAAAATATCTCATATCGTTATTTCATGTAATATGGCAAGGTGTGAATATCAATAAAAGCATAATCATAGACTATGGCGAAACATCGGCAATAAATGTCTAATATCTGTATTTTATGCTCTCTACACCATTTCACTAATGGGCGAAATTTCGTCTCAGGATTTTTGCTGTCATTTCAAGCACATGAAATCGGAATAATGTCTGCAGTAGGGTGGAGCGAAAAAAAATTTTTTTTGAAAATCAAAAACGGGTAGGTGCCAAAAGTTGCCTTTATACTAGTACATCAACTGCGTAAAATTTTACCGCTGAAAAAAAATGGCTTGAGTCTGCGCTTTTGCTCCAAAAATCGAAATTTTGGGTAAAATTTGTCATTTTTTGACATTTTTTCAAAAAAATTGAAAAAATCCTACAGAGCTGGTTAGTATTTAAAAGTGTTGCTTAGACCTTTATATTTATCTGCTTAACATTTTTAAACTATAAAACAGTATGTTTATTCCCTATAGCTAGAGCAAAACAGACAACTTTTAGTAAGAAAACAGTATTACCATTTTATTGGGTCATACAACGAATTGTTGTTTTTAATACAGCTCTTGTTTTCAAAACTACCTTGGACATGCGTCGTGGAGGTGGCTATATTTCCTATACCACCCTGCCCAACTATTCGATCATCTTAGTACAGTGTTTTATTTATACATTGATTTGTGATTTTCTTTATAAAAATTTGGCATGTTTTCGATGCTTCCACCTTGTTCATCTGTTCTTTGCATCCACATGCTGCTGTAACTATCTTCATGTATATTTTTACAGTTTATACAAAAAAAATGACAAGCAGAGTAATGTACGGGAATATTATTAAAAGGATCTATTCGGCCATCTATTATATTTATCAAACTGACATTCAGTTGATGAATAGTGATTGGAAGTTCTGTTACCACAACATTTTTTCAGTCAAATGTTTTTTTTTTTTTTTTTTTTTTTTTTTTTTTTTACGTAATGATTTGCTTCAAAGATGATTTCAGATATTTCAACTATAAGTATGCCATCATTTATTCTACTTATATTCTACACTATATGCTGAGAAGCGAGCTGTTTAATGTGATGGTGATCGTCAGAGAGAATTGCAATGAAAATTTGTTCTCCATGTGTAAAGCAACCGCTGTTGTAAATAACCTTTTTTTGCATTAGTTTTATGCCATTTTCTAAGTGTTTTCGTATCCAGGTAATTTCCTATTAACTTTTAGATCCCCTTTTTATGAATGGACAACATTTGATGGTGAAATGTCCTGGGCATAAACTTATAATGCAGCGTACTTTATGAGGGAATGTACGGATTCTAATCGACTACAAGTGCTCATTTAAAATTAGGAGAATTTTATTTGTCACTGTGAATTATTTTGCATGGGGTAAGCTTAGAATTGTGTATAATATTGAATCATTCGCTACTTCAACTCCAGTGAATTTCCTCTGCGTCAACTATTAGAGAAGTCGATATAAAACGTTCTAAGCTACATGGATTCACTGGATCAATAAGGAAAATCTTTGTGTACGTACTATTCACTTCCTATTGCAATTTTTTTTTGTTTTTTATAAAATAGAGAATAATTTTGAAAAATTATTTTCTCAAATTGAGGAAAAGATACTCAGAACAGACTATAAATTTCTGTCGGAGATTGGAAAGCTAATTCATAAGGAAAGCTATTTCTCAGAAAGAATGGGGAATAGAAATTTAGAAAACATCTCACACAAAAGACAGCTCATAAAGTTAATAAAATTTTCCGCTTTATATAAGCACAGATTGCGGCAATCAGCGTCTATATGTTCACTCACAAAATGTATAATCCAAGTTTATACCGCGGGATGTTTTATACCAAATGTACAACACACCTGAATAATAGATCTAAAATCTTATTAGAAATTACTGGACTACGGAACAACACAGGAAACGAAATAAAGCATGCTAAAATTTCTTTAGAAATATTGTTGTTTTACACGCAAATTTTGTTTGCAATCCTCTGTGACGATCGTCATAATATTAAACAGCTAGCTTCTCAGCATATATTCAATGTAATAGGTTCAATAAATGATGACATACTAGAAATTGAATTCATACAATCAATTATTAGGCAAATCATTGCATATAAAATGTAATTGATTGAAAGAATGTTGTGATAACAGAACTTCCAATCATAATGTACTAATTGCATGAAATTCTAATGAAGACTGCTGAATAGGTTCAATTAAGAACATACCCAATACATTACTCAGCTTCTCTTCTGTTATACATGGTATAAAAATATACGTGCAGTAGGTCACACTAGCATGATCCAAATCATCCAAAGTCAGTGAATATAAAGAAGAGATAAATTACTTTGATAAATAGAAAACTTATACTCGTCTTCGGGAAAAAAAATAACAACTCAATATATAAATAAAACACTCGGCCTAGATGATTGGATGGTTGAGACGGGTGGCAATCACCTCTATGAGTTATATACACAGTAGTTTTGAAAGCAACTAGGTAAGAAATGCATTCAAAACAACCTTTCGTTGTATGCTCCAATAGAGAGGTTAACACTGATTTTTCACAAAAAGTTGTCAGATTTACTCCAATTATACAGACTACAGATATTGTTTTATAGTTTAAATATGTTAAGCAGATAAATATAAAGATCTAAGCAATACTTTTAAATACTAACCAACTCTGTAGGAATATTTTAATTTTTTTGAAAAAATGACAAATTTTACCCAAAATTTCGATTTTTGGAGCAAAAGCGCAGACTCAAGCCATTTTTTTTCAGCAGTAAAATTTCACGCAGTTGATGTACTAGTATAAAGGCAACTTTTGGCACCTACCCGTTTTTGATTTTCAAAAAAAAATTTTTTTTTCGCTCCACCCTAGTCTGCAGTCATCTTCATAAAAAAGCTGCAAATAAATGTAATGTCTTACACATGAAGGTGGAAACTGTGATATTACTGTAATAAAATTCTTTTCATTTCGTAAGTCAAATTAATATAATTTGAAATCTTTTAACCCATTAGTGCCTAGCGTCCCTTTTTAGGGGCGCTTCAAAAGGTGCATGTAGCACTGTTTTTGACACCGGTAAAAGAGAACAGCAATTTTTATTTTATTTAATTGAAACATTTTCGTAATTAATCAAGTAAACTTTATTCTTTTAAAGATGGTGGTGCCAATCGAATAAAGTTTGCACAAAAGGTGGTGGGCACGAATGGTTTAAATTCAGACTGATAATTTAATGTAACTATTTTAAATGGAATAAAGTATGATGTATAGACGTTTAATATAATAAGTAAATAATGGTGTACATCGATAATGATTAGAAATTTTAAAGAATAAAATAATAGTTAGAATGTTAAATTTTATGGCAGACTCTTTTAGCCCTTTCCGGCACGGGCAGAATTTATTAGTAAAATAACAAATTATCGTCTGACACCGGAATTTAGAAACGATTTTTTAAGATATCTTGAATTCCTTAATTTAAACTTTTATAATAAAAGCAAGATTTTACTAAAATATTATTGGTGACGTTTGCCAGTTTGGAATAAAAATTAGGTATCCCAGACCGGGCACAGTGTGCCGGAAAAGGTTAAAACATGAGTGTTTATAAACAAGTAAAAGCGTAATTTAGCGTGCTTAAAAAAAGTGAAAATTTCATTGAAATATTCTGCTGCCAATGTGGCAATTAGAGATTAAAATTAAATGATATCATAACTGCATCTTTGCCCTTAAAGAGTAAAAAATATGTATATAGTTCAAATCGTAAACTTCACTTCGGCTAAGAAATTCATTGAAATTACCACGATTAAAAATAAAAACAACTAGAACTACATTTATGCATTATATTTTATTCCCATTCGTGTCCAGCACCTTTTGCATAAATTTTATTTGGTGGGCACCACTATTTTTAGAAGATTTAAGTTTAGTTCATTAATCACGAAAATGCATCATTTAAATAAAATAATTATTGCTTTTCTTTTTTACCGGTGTCAAAAACAGTGCTGAATGCACCTTTTGAAGCGTCCCTAAAAAGGGACGCTGGGCACTAATAGGTTACTATTTTAAAAATCGACTTACAAATCGTGTTAGAGAGAGAAAGAGAGAAAGAGAGAAAGAGAAAAAAGGATTTTATAACTCATAATAATTTTTAAATATGCCAATATCAAATATCTGAACTTGTTATAAATACAGCCAGAGAAAATGCAGTTAGTTAGAATTATATATAACTCGGGAATAAAAATAAAAAATGTCCTTTACTCAAATAATTGAATTTTCTCGGGTTTGTAAAAGATTTATCGTGGACAAATCTGTGCCAGTATTTCATCTATCTAAATTATATGTTCACGACTGTCAACATGTCTTAAATATATCCCTCTGTTATTTCATGTAATATAGTAAACTGCGAAGATCAATAAAAGCATAACCATAGACTATGGCGAAACATCGGCAATAAATGTCTAATATCTGTATTTTATGCTCTCTACCCCATTTCGCTAATGGGCAAAATGTCGTCTGAGAATTTTTGCTGTCATTTCAAGTGCATCAAATCAGAATAATGCATGCAATCATCTTCATAAAAATGCTAATAAATGTAATTTCTTATATATGAAGGTGGAAACTGCGATATCACTGTAGTATAATCCTTTTAAGTTCGTAAGTCAAATTAGTATAATTTTAAATCTTTTAAATTCAAACCGGTAATTTAATGTAACTATTTCTAATGGAATAAAGTATGATGTTAGAGACATTTAATATAATTAATAAAAAGAATTATAAATGAATAAATTCAAAATTTGATGAAGATAATGATTAGAACTTTTTAAGAATAAAATCATATTTAGAATATTAAATATTACAATACTCATTTAAAACATGAGTTAACTGTTTTGTGTCAATGAATAATTGATTTTTAATCAATTAATTACATGGTTCGTACGGATCCTGGAATTTTATGACCAAGAAATTTTTTGGTACCAGTATTTTTTTATAGAAGATCTCCCATTAAATAAAGCGAAATTTCGCATGTTTGAACTAGATTTATTTTTTCATAAAATAATTCTGGTAAATCACATGAGAAATAACGGTACCCGTACGAACCATGAATTAAGTGTCTAAATTAATATTTTTAGAAGAAGTAGAGTCTGATTAATTTATGCGTAAACTATATTTTAATAATAATGTGATTCTTATTAAAAAAATTATTATGTACGTTCTACCTTTTTTATAAATAAACTTGATTAACAGCTTTTGATTAGTTTAATAATGGGCAGTGTACATTTATGTTATGGCCTAGACCTTTCAAAAGCAAGTCACTTGCATTTGTAAAATGTAAGAATTACATGAAAAAACTGTTTACAAACAAGTAAAACTGTATTTTAGTATGCTTAAAAAAAGGGAAATTTTCATTGAAAAATTCTGTTGCCAATGTGGTAATTAGCCTTTTCCGGCACACTTTGACCCGTCCGGCATACCTAATTTTAATTCCAAACTTGCACACACATTAATAATATTTTAGAAAAATTTTGTTTTTACAATAAAAGATTAAATTAAGGAATTCAAAATATCTAAAAGATTTATTGTGAATTCCAGTGTCATCCGATAATTTCTTTTTTTACTACCAGATTTTACCCGTGCCGGAATGGGTTAGAGATTAAAATTAGATGATTCTATAACTGCATTAGTGCCCTTCAAAGAGTAAAAAATATATATATACTTCAAATTGAAAACTTCGCCTCGATTAAAAAATCCATTGAAATGACCATTTAAAAATAAAAACAAATAGAACTACATTTATGCATTATATTAATAAACTACTTTAAAAATCGACTTACAAATCGTATTAGAGAGAGAGAAAAGGGGTAGGGGCCTTATATTAACACATAATTTACTTTTAAATGTGCCAAAATCAAATATTTGAATCTTCCATAAATATAGCCAGAGAAAATTACAGTTAATTGGTATTATATATAGTAACTCGAGAATGAAAATTAAAACATCTTTTATTCAAATAATTAATAATTTTCCCGGATATGGAAAACATTTATCTCGGACAATCCTGTGTCCGTATTTCTTATACTAAATTATATGTTCATGACTGTCGACATGCCTTGGACATACCCTTTGTTATTTCATGTAATATAGTAAGTTACGAAGATCAATAAAAGCATAATCTTAGACTATAGTGAAACATCGGCAATAAATGTCTAATATCTGGATTTTATGCTTTCCACACCATTTCGCTAATGGGCGAAATGTCGTCTGAGGATTTTTGCTGTTAGCTCAAGCGCATCAAATCACAATAATTGCTGCAATCATCTTCATAAAAAGTTAATAAATGTAATTTCTAATATATGAAGATGGAAACTGTGATGTTACTGTAAAATAATTCTTTTAATTGAAACTAATATGATTTTAAACTTTTTCAACTCAAACCTGATAATTCAATGTAACACTTTTAAATGGAACAAAGTACGGTAATTTCCTGCGTATAATCCGCGGATCAAACAGTTGTTTTTCGACACGAAATCTGCTTAAAAAGAAATGATACCAGCTAGATCGCCGTAAATATTTGTCTTCTATCACTAAATAAAATTTCTGGGTTCAAAAAGAATTATTTGATCTGCGGATTATACGCAGGAAATTGCGATATAAGGTTGCTTGCGTTTTGTGTAAAGAATTAATAATACTATCAGTTAATAAATGCACCGCTTGATATAGATAATGATTTTAAGAGTAAAATCATAATTTGAATATTGAAACATGACGCGAAACTCAATGACATACAAAAAACGCTGATAGAAACTGTGATATTACTTTAGAATAAATCTTTTTAGTTCGTATGCAAAATTAGTATAATTTTAGATCTTTTCAACTGAAGCGGTTAATTTAATGTAACAATTTCAAATCGATTAAGGTATGATGTAACAGAAATGATGGGCAAAATTGATGCAAATTATAATTAAAGGTGTAAATGATTCAGTGCAGCATTTGATGAGGATAATGATTAGCATTGTTAAAGTATAATGCGATATTTGGAATATTAAAATATGATTACAGACAACATTAAAACATGAGTAAACAGTTTTGTGTTAACCCTTTGAGCAACCCTTTGAAGGCAAAGCTCTTCCATTCATAAAATTCTGAAATGGCTAATTTACACCATAATTCAAAAACGAATTTGTTTCAAAATAGATAAATGCTTTTTCTTCACATAGTTGATAAAATTTAGGTTTTCCTTTCAAAATTCTGGTGCCAATGTGGCATTTCTGAATAAAAATTAGGTGGTATATATTTTATATCACCGCCCTTCAAGGGGTTAATGAATTATTGATTTTTAATCAACTACATGTAACGTCTAAATTAAAGCTGTTAGAGGAAGTAGTGTGAGATAAATTTATGCATAAACCATATTTTAATAATTAAGTGATACGCATATTTTTTTAGAAATTTAATATATATGCTTTCCACTAACATTATAAATAAACTAGATTAATAACTTTTGCATAGTTTAATAATGTGCAGTATCTATTAGTCTAAGAGCTAGCAACGTCAAAAAACACGTCATTTTATCAAGGCTGATTTTTTTATATGTTCTCCCCTTTTATGGTGTAGTACGTTTGCGGGCGGTCTGGCAGTCTGGAGATGTTGCGTTTATCTGTGGCAGAAGGGGTTATGTAGGTTAAAAAAACTTCAAAATCACGTCATTTTATCAAGGCTCATTTTTTTTATATGTTTTTCCCTTTTATGGTAGAATACGTTTTCAAGCGGTCTGGCAGTCAGGAGACGTTGCGTTTACCTGTGGCAGAAGGAGTTATGCAGTTCAAAAAACTTCAAAATCACGTCATTGTATCAAGGCTAATTTTTTCATATGTTCTCCCTTTTATGGTAGAATACGTTTGCAAGCGCTCTGGCAGTCGGGAGACGTTGCGTTTACCTGTGGCAGAAGGGGTTATGCAGGTGAAAAAAAATCAAAATCACGTCATTGTATCAAGGCTAATTTTTTTTTATATGTTTTCCCTTTTATGGTAGAATACGTTTGCAAGCGCTCTAGCAGTCGGGAGACGTTGCGTTTACTTGTGGCAGAAGGCGTTATGCAGGTCAAAAATCTTCAAAATTACGTCTTATTATCAAAGCTCGTTTTTTATATATTCTTCCCTATTATGGTGTAGTACGGTTGCGGGCGGTCTGGCAGTCGGGAAATGTTGCATTTATCTGTGGAAGAAGGGGTTATGCAGGTAAAAAAACTTTATTTACGCCATTTTAGCAGATTTTTGTTTGTAACATTTGTTTATACTAATTATTTGTGAAATTAATCCATTTTTGCTAGACGGTACCAATGTCGCTAAGACTCTGGCAGATCAATATTTATAGATAACATATTACTCTTTGGATAACACACAACCTATAATTCATTTGGAAGGCACAAATTCGCTTGCATAGTTATTGCCAGACGACTTTAATTATGGCAACGAAAGTGCCTGTTTCAAGTGTGGTTTATAATTTAAAAATTATAAGACTTTTTTACGTCATTTTATCAAGCTTATAAATTACAAGATATTACTCTTTGGATAGTAGACAACCTATAATTAATTTGCCAGACACAAATTCGGTTGCAAAGTTAATGCCAGGCGGCTTTAAATATGGCAACGAAATTGCCTGTTTCAAGAGTGGTTTATAATTTAAAAATTATAAGACATCTTTATATAATTTTATCAAGCTTATAAATTATAAGATTTTACTTTTTGGATAGCAGACAACCTACAATTAATTTGCCAGACACAAATTCGGTTGCAAAGTTATTGCCAAAGTTATTGAAAAATTAATTATAGGTTGTCTGCTATCCAAAGACTAATATCTTGTAATTCATAAGCTTGATAAAATGGTGTAAAAAGGTCTTATAATTTTTAAATTACAAACCACTCTCGGAACAGGCACTTTCTATGCCATATTTAAAGCCGTCTGGCAATAACTTTGCAACCGAATTTGTGTCTAGCAAATTAATTATGTTGCCTGCTAAGCAAAGAGTAATATCTTGTAATTTATAAGCTTGATAAAATGACGTAAAGATGTCTTAAATTTTTTTAATTATAAACCACTCTTGGAACAGGCACTTTCGATGCCGTATTTAAAGCCGTCTGGCATTAATTTTGCAACCGAATTTGTGTCTCGCAAATTAATTATAGGTTGTCTGCTATCCAAAGTGTAATATCTTGTAATTTTTTAGCTTGATAAAATGACGTAAAGAGGTCTTATAATATTTAAATTATAAACCACACTTGAAACAGGCACTTTCGTTGTCATAATTAAAGCCGTCTGGCAATAACTACGCAAGCGAATTTGTGTCTGGCAAATTAATTATAGGTTGTGTGTTATCAAAAGTGTAGTATGTTATCTATAAATATTGATCTGCCAGAGTCTTAGCGAGACTGATACCGTCTAGCAATAATGAATTAATATCACAAATAATTAGTATAAACAAATGTTACAAACAAAAATCTGCTAAAATGGCGTTTTTACCTGCATGACCCCTTCTCCCACAGATAAACGCAACGTTTTCCGACTGTCAGACCGCCGGCAACCGTACTGCACCATAAAAGGGAAGAATATATAAAAAACGAGCTTTGATAAAATGATGTAATTTTGAAATTTTTTCACCTGCATAACCCCTTTTTCCACAGGTAAACGCAATGTCTCCCGACTGCCAGACCGCTTGCAAACATATTCTACCATAAAAGGAAAAAACATATAAAAAATGAGCCTTGATAAAACGATGTGAATTTGAAGTTTTTTGACTGCATAACCCCTTCTGCCACAGGTAAACGCAACTTCTCTCAACTGCCAGACCGCTTGCAAACGTATTCTACCATAAAAGGGACTAACATATAAAAAAATGAGCCTTGATAAAATGACGTGATTTTGAAGTTTTTTCACCTGCATAATCCTTTCTGCCACAAGTAAACGCAAGTCTCCCGACAGCCAGACCGCTTGCAAACGTATTCTACCATAAAAGGGAAAAGCATATAAAAAATGAGCCTTGATAAAATGACGTGATTTTAAAGTTTTTTTTACCTGCATAACCCTTTCTGCCACAGGTAAACGCAACGTCTCCCGACTGCCAGACCGCTTGCAAACGTAGTCTACCATAAAAGGGAAAAACATATAAAAAAATGAGCCTTGATAAAATAACGTGATTTTGAAGTTTTTTTTACCTGCATAACCCCTTCTGCCAAAAGTAAACGCAACGTCTCCCGACTGCCAGACCGCCCGCAAATATACTATACCATAAAAGGGAAGAACATATAAAAAATGAGCCTTGATAAAATCAGGTGACGAAAACGTTGCTAGCTCTTAGACTATATTTATATTATGGCATATCCCCTTCAAAGGCGAGGTAGTGGCATTTGTTAAATGTTGGAAGAATTGTATTACTTCTGTATTTACAAGAAAATTTGTTTTCAAACAAGTAAATGTGCATTTTAGCGCGCTTAACACAAGTAAAATTTTCATTGAAAAATTCATTACCCAATGTGGTAAATAGAGGTTAAAATTAGTTAAGCCATAGCTGTATTATCATCCTTCAAGGAGTAAAAAAAAAAAATGTGTTTCTAGTAAGAAACTCCAACTCAGTTAAGAAATCTATTTAAATAACCATGATTAAGAAGAAAAACCAATAGAACTTCATTTGTGCAGTACATTATTAAGCTATTTTAATTATCTCCTTATATTTACGTATTAGAGAGGGAAAAATGGATTATTTTTTAGTTAATTGGAATTATATATAACTCGAGAATATAAATTGAATACATTCATTACTCAAATAATTCAATTTTTCCGTTTATGGAAAACATTTATCTCGGACAAAACTGTGCCACTATTCCTTCTATCTAAATTAAATGTTCGTGACTGTCGGCATACCTTAAATATATCCCTTTGTTATTTCATGCAATATAGTAAGTTGCGAAGGCCAATAAAAATATAATCATAGACTATAACGAAACATCGGCAATAAATGTCTAATATCTGGATTTTATGCTCCCAACCCTATTTCGCTAATGGGCGAAATGTCGTCTGAGGATTTTTGCAATCATTTCAGGCGCATCAAATCAGAATAATACCTGCAATCATCTTTATAAAAATGCTAAAAAAATGTAATTTTTGATATACGAAGAAAGCGTTAATGGATACTGATATTAACTTAGAATAATTCTTTTAAGTTCGTGTGTGTAATTTTCTCTATTTTAATTCTTTTCAATTGTACCTGATAATTTAATAAACCGAATAAAGTAAGATGTTAGACACGCTTAATGTATATGATAATTAATGTCATAAATAAATAAGTGCAAAATTTAATGAAGATAATGATTAATGGTTTAAAATATTAAAATCATAGTTTGAATATTTAAATATAACGGAAGACAGTTAAAACATGGACTAATAGTTTTGTGGTTTATCCAATTACATATAATGTCTAAATTAAAATTTTTCGAGGAAGTAGTGTTAGGTAAATTTATAAGTTAACTAATATTTACGTAATTATATTATACCCTTTTTTTTATAAATTTAATGGATATTTTCTAGTTTAAAATGAAACGAAATTAATAGGTCTTGATTTGTTTAATATTGTACATTGTTTATTTCTATTATGACTTAAAAAAATATGATTCAAATCAGAAACTCCATTTCTATTAAGGAATGTATTGAAATGGCTCTAAAAATACTGCTACATTTGTATACTATACTGCAAAACAATTCTAAAAGTCGCAATATATATAAGTATGTATTAGAGTGGAAAAAAGCATATAAATTTTTATAACTCATAATCCACTTTCAAATATTACTAAACAAAACATCAGAATCTTTGATAAATAATAGAAAGACAAAATTGTAATAAGGACTGCATGTTTAGCCTCTAATTTTAATCGTAAATTTTAAAATCATGCTGTAAATGTTTTAAAAAACAATTTTTACATTATTTCACAACTAAATGTTTCTTATTAACCCCTTAACTGGTTAATTCATTTCCGTTCTCATAAATTAAAAATAGCGGATTCACACCACTATTATTTAAATAAAACATTTGTAAAATTTAGTATAAACGTTTCCGCCTTTTAATAGTATGAAAATTTTCTTTAAAATATTAGTGGTGTCATAAAGCTTTAATCCTTTCCGACGCAGGCAAATTCTGCTCATAAAATATGAAATTCTTGATTGACACCGGAATTTAAAAACGACTTTCATAGAAATTAAGAATTCCAAAATTCGTGCTTTTATTATAAAAGCGAAATTTCTTTAAAATGTTCTTGGTGCCGTTTAAAAGTTTCGAATTAAAATTAGGTGTGCCCGGAGTGGGCACACTGCGCCGGAAAAGATTAAATGATGCAATTAGCAAATTCGTCTTCCCTGAACGTCTTTCGGGCAAACCAGTTGAAGGGTTAAACAAAGCATAAAATACTAATCTTTAATACATGAACATATCTAAATTTCTGAATAAAATTGGAAGAGAAACAGGCAATCCTGATTGGAGCTATATATAACTAGAAAAAAAAATGAGAAACAAGCATTGTTCAAATAATACAATATACCCGTCTATGTTTTCTGGAATCAGTGTTGCCACAAGCGACTATTTTTTAATTCTGTCCCGCACCACTTTTAAAAAACAAAAGATTTTTACATACACTATAACAAGAACTGCAAGAAAAATGTGTTACAAAATTTATTCTCTTAACCCCTTGAGGGGCGGTGGTATATATTATATACCATCTACGATTGATGAAGATTTACACCAGTAAAATGTTATTAAATTTCACTTTTCTAACTTTGGTCGAAAACATTCGAGAAATTGCTTTTCCTCTTTTTGATAAAACTTTTTTACAAATTTCTGGTGGGAGTTCAGAATTACACGAACGCAATTGCTTGCCCCTCAAAGGGTTAACCCTTTCCGGCACACTGTGCCCGGTCTTGGGATAACTAATTTTTATTCCAAACTTGCAAACGGAACCAATAATATTTTAGTAAAATTTTACTTTTACAATAAAATTTCGAATTAACGAATTCAAAATATCTAATAAAAAAGTTAGCTTGTGAATTCCGGTGTCAGTCGGTAATTTCTCATTCAACTTAGACTTTGCCCGTGCCGGAAAGGGTTGAAATAGTGGTACGAATAGAATATAAAAATTGTCATTTTTGGCAGCCCTGTGTAATGCACTTGTTTCAGATAAATCTCTGCCAGAATTTCTTCTATCAAAATTAACCCCTTGGGGACGAGCGACATGTATACATGCCGCAAAAATGCTTAAGAATCCGTGTTTACCCCCACCAGTAAAATTTTACTGTAAAATTTGCCCTATTTAATCGGAGCTTTTGCTTCATTCGTAAAGCACAAATTTCAGTTTTTCAAAACAATAAACATTTCGTGAAAGAATTCCGTTGCGAAGGGATTATATGTCCATGACTGTCTACGAGCTTAAGTTATCCCTCTTTCAGAGTTGTCATTCTCAGGCACACCATTATTAACTCATATTTGAGGACCCCAGAAGCCAAGGGGTATAAGTGACAAAACTGAAAAAAAATAAACTAAGTACACAGACGACCTGAAAATATTCTTTTCTCATTTCAGGTAAAGAAATATAGGTAATTTTCCTATTATTTGCTGAATTATAGAGACAAACCACTTTTTTCGAAAAACAAACAATATTGATTAGTTATACATTTAAAGAAAATTGTACTCTATATTTTTAAACAGTTATTGAAATAAGAGTTCAAATACCAGAATACAACAAGCAGAAATTTCCTGTTTCAATTTAGTCAATTGTTATTGATGTTATAATTTAACATCAATTATCTTTAAAATCAATTTACTCCAAATCGAAATTTCGTCACTTGTACCCCTTGACTTCTGAGGTCGTCATATAATGTTGCTCTTTTAAATCGTCCAAATGGCTAAATTAAATAAAATAATATTTTCTGTATTAAAATACTGGCATTAAAAAAATCTAGTGACTTGGCAACTCTGCTCTTTGTTATTTCACGTAATATAGTAAGTTGCAAAGAACAATAATGGCATAATCATAGATAATAGCCAAATATCGGCGATAAATGTCTAATATCTGAATTTTATGCTCTTCACCCTATTTCACTAATGGGCAATATATAGTCTGGGGATTTTTGCTGTCATTTCAAGCGCATCAAATCAAAATAATGCCTGCAATAATCTTCATAAAAATTCTAATAAATGTAATTTCTGGTACATGAAGAAAACGTTGATGGAAACTATAATATTGCTGTAGAATAGTTCTTTTAAGTTCGTTTGTCATATTTGTACAATTTTAAATCTTTTCAATTGAAACTGATATTTTAATGTAAAAATTTCGAATGGAATAAAGTATAATGTTAGAGACATTTAATGTATGCAATGAATGATGGATTAAATCAGGCGCGCAAAAATCAAGACGCCAGGAGGTAGTCTCACCACTAAAATTAAAAAGTTCCTCAGTGAAAATTTAATAGCATATTCGCAAACATTTTGCACGAAATATTACACCAAGGGGAAAAAAAAGATAAAAAAGCGGAATAATTTTAGTGGCGAGAGGCTGCGTGCTGGCAACCACAGAGTAGTAACAGAGCCTCAACTCGGCTTGAAAAAAGCGCCCTCAGTGGAACACTTAAAAACTAAACCATCGCGTTGGCGATTTTTATCCTCGTGATTTCTGTTTAACTGTAACCTTATTCTGCTTGGCGCTTCTTGCTGAATGCTGATTTGATTATCTTTGCACATGTGCTTATGCTATTTGATCTTAGATTTCCGCGCTTATATCGATTCGTAATTATTACTGTTATTATTCTTGAATTTTCAAGTTTAAATTATTAGATCGTTATGTTACGAAGAGACACATGCATTGTTTGCAAGACGAATACGTCGAAGTTATTTCATAATTCTTTCATAAATTTCAAAACAAGAAGCAGCAAGCCGTCGCTGTATTTTTTTTTCTTTTTTCTTTTATCATTTGTCGCCAAGGAAGCGATGTTTCGCCGAATTAGCAACCTCTCTCATGTTATGATCGTAGTTTCAGAGTGATCCGCTCGTATCGCTACTGTCTATGCGTAATCCCATATTAAACAAGTTGCCATTACAGTGTATGAAAGTTGATTCTCTGTTCCGTACTCTGTGCTGTCACCCAAAATTTTACACCCCTGGTGTAAATGAACAAGTATAGCATTTCATGAAGATGGCGATTAGCACTTAGCGTAAAATCTTAGAATAATAAAAATATGATGGGAGACACTCTGAACCCATTCGTGACCATGTGTGTATGCAGTATAACGCCGATTATCCGGACCAGTCTGGACCAAATTTGATCCTGTTAATGTAAAATCCAAATAATTGGACAACTTTTAAAAAAGCCTATGGAATTTTTTTTTTTTTTTAAAGCTAATTTCCCTTCACACTTTTACGAGGCTTAGGACTGACAAATGTTGTAATGCATATTTTAGATACAGTCGGCTCTCGTTAATTCGAACTCGTCGGGACTACAAAAAATTTTCGAATTATGGGAAATACGAAATGAAAATATGCTTAATATGGTACTATTACAAAGGAATTACCGTTATAGTGTTTTTTAAATTTATTTCGTCTGTTATCATTAGAATATGACTTAATATTAAATTAGAATGTATAAATACATAAACTAATTAAAAGGTTAGAAACAAGCACGATGGGAGAAAATTTTAAAGCGTCACTGATAGACGGACGGGGTTGTAATAAAGTGGATATGAATTGCATTGTATTATACGTACACTCGATTGAATTAATTTTCACAAAAATCAAAGAAAGAAAGTTATTCAATTGATCTGAAATCCATGAGAAAGAAAAGAATATCAAAAATCGGAATTCTCGTTAGTTCGAATTAAACGAAATCAAGAGAAAATGAGTTCGAATTAAGGAAAATTTTTAACGTTATTCTGCCATTGAAAATTTCGGGACTTCATGTTTAGTTCGAATTAAGCGAAGATTCGAATTATCCGATTTCGAATTAACGAGAGTCGACTGTAGTACAAATGGCATGTTTAGAAGTTAGTTTTTTTTAATTTTTTAAAATTCTGTTTTCTACATTATTGGTACAAAGTTACGTATTACGTATGCATAGAAATTATTAACTGTTCACATACATACACTAAAAAAAAAATTCTTGATAGACTTCTGCTTCATAGAAGGCATTCTTCTTCCTGCATGCGATGTTCGTGCTTTAGAATTGAAAATTTCTTATGTTATAGAAACAGTTGATTCAATGCATTGCGGTCTATGTTGGATGCATAGACAATTACTATTAAACAATCGGTATTACTTGGTTATCCCATCGACCAATATCACCAGATTATACAAATAGCCAAACTAATAGCCAAATTATACCTATTGACATACTTTTTATTTTAAGCAACAACAACAACAAAAATAATAATAATTAGAAGAATAATCTATGGAATACAAATAAAAGTCGAAATAAAAATAACTCGATGACGTTTTAAACACGCGTATCGTATTTAATGTCATTGAATGTGACATTCACGATCATCCATTATTGGCATTTACACTTATTATTTGGGGATAGTTTTTTTTGGTCGACTGTATAGCCAAGTAGTACCAAACAATCGACTACACTCAGTGATGACTTTTTTATATATATAAAATTCTGGTTTTCATCATCCAATAATAATAATAATAATAATAATAATAATAAAAGATGTTACTGGATGAACAATGCATTATTTAAAAATGTAATTCCAATGTAAATTAACATTTTAAAGATTTTATAAATAGCTAGCATATTTGTGTATCAATTTCCAGAAAGAAAAAGCATTAATTTTGCAACTATGTAGAATTATAGACCTAAAACTTTGAAAATTAATTAAAACATTTTTTATACACCTATTTTACATTTTAGATAAAAGGTATGCACTATTATTAATTTAATAAGAGCCATTTAATGCCTTAGGATAATTCTCATATATTTTCATCGGAGTTCGAGACGTGAGTTCAAGTTAAACCACTAAAGTGAAAGCAGACTGGCTAATAATGGGAATGTCAAGGTTCGTGATGTTTTTAAAGCTTTGTAGCTGAAGCAGCTGAATGCAATTATTTGTGGATAAGATATTAGCGACTATTTGACGCCGAATCTCTATTTTCAGATAAATATCAGCAACAATTGAGAATGAATTTTAAGGGCAGACATGAATAAATTTTTATGAAAGAAAAAAGTTTTTGTTTTATTGGCATAATTTTTTTAAATCTTTCTAAATCTATTACAGGGTTCTTACAGGTATCGTTATTTTCAAGGTAATATAACAGTATTTTTTTAATAGAAAAATAATTCTAGATCAAACATGCGAAATTTCGCCTTATTTAATCATGTATTCTCTATAACAAAATACTGGTACTGAAGATTTTCCTGGTCATGAAATTCCAGAATCCGTACGAACCATGCTTTAATTAGGGATGAGCAGTGATGGTAACCTCGTCACTGAAATTTTCCCTCAAAATTTCCCACATGAGCTCAATTTTCCCCTCAAAATTTCCCTCGTGGGCTTAAGTTTTCCCACACTGTTAAATTCAGCAGTGCTGCCCTCTATCGGCAAATCATCAAAATATATTTTATACTACTTTTCATTTTGGTTCTTCAAAACTAAAATCTTTCAATCAATCGAAGAACATAAGTAATTTAATAAACATAAACATAATACAAAAATAAATTCTTAAAGTAATAATAATGATTATTTTTTTGCTAAAGAAATGCAGATAAACGCAAATGTCGTCAAATAAGAGCGTGAGAAACGCACATTTCATCAAAGAATTGCGGAAAAAACAAAATTTCGTCAAAGAATCGCGAAAAGATCTAATTTTGTCAAAGAATCGCAAAAAAGATCTCTGATTTCGTTCAAAAAGCATAGAAAAAACCGAAAATCGTGGGAAAAAGCACTATTTTCGGCAAAGTATCGCGAAAAAATGTTAATTTTTTTCAAAAATCATCAAAAAATCGCAATTTTTGTCAAAAAATTGTGAAAGAAATATAAATTTAATCAAAAACTCGTAGAAACAAGCACATATTTCTTAAAAGGATTGCGAAAAAAGCATATTTCCTCCAAAAAATTGGGCGTGGGGGAACTCAAAAGTCGCGAAAAAAAGCAAAGTACTTTAAATATTTACAAAAATATGTGATAGCTTTGCGGGGGAAATTGTGATTTTTCTCAGCCCCCCCCCCCCCCCCATAAAATTGATCATATGGGTACCCTTGTCGCGACATTCGAGTCTTCTGCTTTATCCAAATCTATAGCTAAAAATATACTAAAATGTAACTTTCGAGATTCTACACTATACACATTCTAGAAAAATTTGAACTAAAATCTTAAATTAAAAAACTGTTTTCGTTTTACGCTTTTCTGAAGCAAGCGAGCGATTGAAAATCGAATAAAATAGTTCCGACTGGCTCGGATTCTTTTTCCCCCCTTCGAAAAATCCCCCCCTCCCGGTTTCTCTACTTTGTGGTCACGTGGTTGAATCTGATCTATTAACTTAGAGAAATTAGCATTACTGCTTCGAGAGTCAATGGAACGCAACAGCAATATTCAGCGAAATATTTACGATGCAATTAGCCAGGAGTTATGAAAAACAAGTCGAAAAAAAGGGTTTTCTAAAAAGTTTTGCAGAAAGAAAAGGAAAAAGCGCATTCATGAGAGGGGAACGGAAAATTCTCAAAATTTCCCACAAAACCTCAAGTTTCCCCTTTTTTCCACACAGCTCTACTTTCCCCACAGATGTGGGAATTTTCCCACAAGTTACCATCACTGGGGATGAGATTTCCGCTTTTTTGGACACCAGTATAATCTTAGAGAAAATGTTGTTCTATTAAATTTCAAAAATGTTCCGATTACACAATATAGCATGTTCTATAAAATTTTACTGGTGTGCAAAAAAGCGAAAATCTCATCCCTGATTAATATGCTTTTTTTTTTTTTTTTTTGATCATTTGAAATAATTGTAAAAATTCAAAAGAATATACCAACTCGTACACCACGCCCAATTACATTAATTTTACGCAAGCACATTAAACTTATTTTTACTTTTGAATTCTATTCGTACCTCTAAATTATCAAAATAAATTTTGTAGTATGCACATGTTGTGAAAGTGTAACTAAAATTATTTTTTGAATAAAATTATTTTAAACTTAACCAGAAAAGAAGCTTGAAACTAAATTTGTTATAAAATTTTCTTTCAAAAGAAAGAATCAATATAATGAAAGAATGCTGGAAATCAATTACTAGCGCAGATTTAAAATAAAGCATTAAAAATTTTTCAACAGGAAAAACGATTTTTTTCCATCATGAGCTTCTTTCATATAAATAAATTCAGAAACATACATTGTTTCACATATTTTTCTTTTCATATAAGGATTTTCCTTTGATCATGAAATTTTAATATATTTTTATTGCTTAGCGGCACCTTTGAATAGCTTTTGATTGATTTTAAAATATTTCTTTCGTCGTATTTGTTAAAGGAAATTAAAAATTTGAATTTACCTGTATTTTTACGCATATAAAAGAAATTTTTTATCACTTTATATCTAATACTGTTTTATCTCGACGAATCGAATTTAATATATTCTTTTGAAATTATCTTATACAGGTCTCTCTTTTAAATTCGAACGGACGTGACTTTATTTAATATCGTTTATTTAAGAGTTTTAAAATCAATGCTTAGTAAAATCTGGAGGAAAGAATTGTAAGATAGGTAAAAAAATATAATGATTTTAAATATAGGAAAATATATTAATTTTAAATATAGAAAAATACAGTAAATTTACAATTTTCAAGTATATTATTCCTTATTCTTAACTTAATAACATTTTTAAATGATTGACTTCTTTATTGCTTTTGCTCACTCGTAAAAATATTTGTCGCCTAATACAAACCCTTTCGACTTCAGCGTCTTTTACGCAAATTTTATTCATTTTGCACCACTTTTTTTTGAAAAGAAATCACTTCAATTACACTATATCAAATATGCTGCAATAAAGTAAGGCAAATTTGTTTTTTCTTTGTTATTGGTGCCGAAAAGAAATTTCGCAAAGAAATATGATATCATCAGACGCGACAAAGGGCTGATTCCATGAAAACTTGTCATGTCTATCACATACAAGGATTTTTGGCTACCAGTATTTTAGAACGGAAAAATGTGACTTATTTTATAGGAGATATTTCATCAGTCGAATAGGGCGGAGGAAACTTTTCGAAAATAACGGTGGAGAACAAGCATAGCGATTTTTAGCTGTGTGACAGACATGACAAAATTTCATGGAATTTACCAAAGTAGTTCAAAGGGTTAGTATTTACAAGACAAAACTAGGTACTAGACCAAATAAAAATTTTTGGTCTTGTTGTTTCAGTAAATGTAACAAAAAAATAGTAAAAAAATAATAAAAATACAAATTAAACGTCAAATTAAAAATCACTTGATGGCATACAAAAAATGTGACATGTTTAATATCAAGTGAATGTGACATTTACGATAAGCCATTATTGTCATTTAATCTTATAGTTTGGCGATAGTTTTTTGGTCGGAGGAATAATCACTAGTACAGGGGTGAGATTTCCGCTTTTTTGAACACCAGTATAATCTTAGAGAAAATGTTGTTCTATTAAATCACAAAAATTTTCCGATTTAATAATAAAGCATTTTTTCTAAGATTTTACTGGTGTGCAAAAACGGAAATCTCACACTGGTAGTATAAGAGACATCCTTATAACCTTATATAATTCATAAATCTATCAACTAACAGTTTACTACTTTGGATGAAATGTCTTATTTCCAATTAATATATATATTTGGATTGAAATTTGAGTAAAATACAGGGTCATGAAAAATTAAGTGAGGAAATTAGGATTACAAATATCTCGGCAGCCATTCCTTAAAATTGAAAAAAATGGAAAATTTTTATATATCTTTCATCCGAACAAAAATATCTAGAGTCCGAAAAAATAGTTGCGGATAATCGAAGCTACTCATATTCAGCAGGCTTCTTTCCATTTTACATAGTACATTACTAAGTACACACCAAGTTTCAAGTCTCTATCTCAATTTGTTCGGGAGATATAGAGTTTACAGACAGACGGACCGCAATTTTTTTTCTCTAAAAATTTGTTTTTCGGAATTTCTAGTGTCTGAAAGGAGTAAATTCATTATTTTTTTTTTCGATTTTTAAAAACGATTGCAATACTTCTTCTATACTACGTATGATGGGAAAGTAAAAAGTATTTTTTACCCTTAATGACATATTCATATCTCGACAAGCAAAATAAAGCAATTTTTGCGAAATATCCAACATAATATATTTTACTTAAAAAAAGGATATCTTTTTTTTACGGATCATGTGCACATTAACAGTCCTGTCCCTGCCTGCGAAGACACACCCGAACTAACGCTGTTCCTATGGGGAAGCATTTTTCTAATTGCATTTTGACATTTTAAAATATTTTTTTTTTTCATTGTATAGCTGAGATGCATGTCGACATCGCACTTTTTTAATTATTCGGTTTCGATTGCTGATATTTTCTATAAAGTTACTTTCACTATCTGAACCGGTTTTGGAAGTGAAAGTAACCTTATAGAAAATACCTGCGACCAAAATAGAAAAAGTATAATCAAGGAGCGATCTTGAGAGGGACCTCAGCTATCATATGCAAAATAAATAAATAAATAAATAAAAATAAATAAATACATAAATATATAAAAATAAAAATAAATAAATAAATAAATAAAAATAAATAAATAAATAAAAATAAAAAAATAAAATAAATAAAAATAAAAATAAAAATAAAAATAAAAATAAAAATAAAAATAAAAGTAAAAATAAAAATAAAATAAAAATGTCAAAATTTGAAAGAATTATTAGAAAAACGTCTCTAAAGAATAGCATTAGCTCGTGAATGTCTTCCAGGTAGGGGCAGGGCCCTTAACTCCTTAACTGGTTAATTCTTTTCCCTTTAATAAATAGAAAATAGCGGACTGACACCACTATTATTTAAATAAAATATTCGTAAAATTTAGTCTAAACATTTCCGTCTTTCAATACTATGAAGATTTTCGTAAAAATAATAGTGGTGTCAAAAAGCTTAAAATGATGCAATAAGCAAATTCGTCTTGCCCGAACGGCGTTCGGGCAAACCAGTTGAGGATTTAACTCTCATATATAAATCATAAAAACTAATTTCAAATTCAAATTTCTGCTAAACTACTTTTCACAAACTAATTCACTTTTTATATAATTTTTGAATAGTTAGTTTTTTGGTACACTTTTATAAATAAATGTTAAATAGATCAGGGATGCAAGCACTGCACCTCAATTAGCTGATTGCTACCAATAAATTTTTATATTATTCCTCGCCATCAGCCGTTTAGGGAGCACCGCTTGCATCTCTGATATAACATCTTAAAATTTGTTGCGGTGTCAGA
Source organism: Maratus speculifer (assembly GCA_964019185.1). Lineage (NCBI taxonomy): Eukaryota > Metazoa > Arthropoda > Arachnida > Araneae > Salticidae > Maratus > Maratus speculifer. The sequence continues at coordinate 217,895,539 of OZ025300.1, forward strand.
AAACATACTTTTTGAGAATAATAGAAGATATTTTCTTTTTGTCTTAAAAGAAACAAAGTTAAAAATATTTTTCAAAAATCTTTGAAAATCTTAAAAATTTAAACAAGAAATCTTTCATTATTTTAATTTTTTTCACTCAGACCTCTAGTATTAGATATTAAAAAAATATATTAATAAAAAAATAAAGTTAGTTACATAATGTTGAAATATTTCAATTGTTTAGCCAAAACAATTTGAGAAAAGCGTTCCATAGCATAAAAAAAAACACATTTAAACGAAACAGAAAAAAAAAATGTTTATATATCTACAGTACTTAATATACAGTCGAGTCTCTCTATAACGAAACCTTATACATCGAATTTCTCTATATAACAAATTTTTAGTAGGAACGGTCCCCTTTTCGCATGATTACATTAAAAACAGTCTCTATATAGCGAAATATCTGTCTCCATATAACGAATTTTTTCATAAATTGGTCTTAATTTATTCAGTTTTAAAAAGCTTCAAGATCACATGGAATCAATTTTCCATCACTTATTTTTGATTTATCTTCAGTGCTGATTTTTTTTATATTATTTCTCTCCTTGTTCTTTAAATCCAACGAATTCATCCCACCTAACACACACCTTTCCTCATCCTTCTCAAAACAGAGTCAATTGGATTGATACACGTGTAAGAGAGGAATCAATGAAAGCATATAAGAGAGGCCTTCGAATGGAGGAAAATGTTAACTACGATTTCTCATTCCTTGCTAAAATTTGAGCATTTTTTTTCGGAGCGTAACAATTTTAAAATCAAAACAACCAAAAATTACAGATTTCTTCGTCTGAAATTAATGCAAGTCTTCCTTATTTGATTTTCATTAAGCTTTCAAATAAATGGCTGTTCTCTTTTATGAAACAGCTTAAATAATTAAGAAATAAAATGTTAGGTTAATATTTACTTTTAAGCATTTCAAATTCTTAATTCAAAAGATCAAAAATAATATTTGTTCAAATTTCACACATTAAATACGTTTTTTAACATCATTCTCTATACATCGAATTTCTCTATATAACGAATTTTTTACTGGAACGGTGGTTTACGGTACTTTCGTTATATAGAGACTCGACTGTATTTCATTTTAAATCTTCCCACACCATAATCTTTTAGGCTTATTATCATTTAGCGACATAATCTTTTAGCTCTATTTTTTAAGCTTTTAATTGGAAACTCGAAAATTTGAACCATTTTATTATGTTCAATGTGACCTTATTTTTTTTAATAATTGCAATTGCACATAATGAAGAATTTGCAATTTTTTTACTAACATTTCATTATTATATATATTAATGTCTAATATGTTGAAAATCCAACTTTTTATTAGCACCGACAATTAAACGCCTTGCATAAAGGAATTTTACGCAAAAAGAAACTAGTAGTTGCGGCCCACCGTAATACTTACCCATCATGGATATGCATAATATAAAATATAAAAATAAAACGCATGTAATCTATTTATAAAATGCATCGCAATTCCAAAATAAATTTAAATGTATATTTAAATATTTTTAATCTATATATAATTAAATTACCACTCTTAATCTATCTCTAATCTAACTATCTCTATTAATGAAATGCTGATGAGCCAATTTCAACAAATTATGTAAAAAGCCAAAATACTCAAGTATTACCGGATTGCGTAAAAGAAACATCCTTATCCAAATCATCCATCCTTATCTCCAAAAATAATAATCATATTGACTAACAATTTACTGCGTCGAACTAAGCGTCTCATTTCCAATTAAAATATATCTTTCAATCGAAATTTGAATAAAATACACGATCATAAAAAATCGAAGAATGTGAAAAACATGATTACACGTATTTCAGTAACTAATAATCCGATCTACTTCGTTCTTTATGCAAAATTTATGTCATTTTATTGCCTTTTACATCCACTCCTTAAAGAAAAACATTTTGAAAATTTTTATGTACCTTTCACCAGAACGAATTTTCGAGAGTCCAAAAAAAAGAGTTCCGTATAATCGAGGTTATTGATATTAAATAGGTTTCCTCCTATTCTTACATACTAAGTACATACAAAGTTTCAAGTCTCTATCTAATTTTGTTCGGGAGATAGAGCTGTTTCAGACAGACAGACAGACAGACGGACGGACAGCATTTCTTTTTTTCCAAAAGTATGTTTTTCGGAATCTCCAATATCTGAAAGTTGTAAATCCGTCAATTTTTTTTTTCGAATTTCAAATCGTTTGAAATGTTTACCCTATACTATATATGATGAGTAAGTAAAAAGAATCCATTCCATAAAAAGGAACACTTAAAATCAGTTGCTAGAGCAGCAAGATAAAATTAAAACATTGAGTATTTTTAAATGTGGACACTTCATATTTTTTCTTCTCGTTCATATCCTTTGTTTAAATAAACTTCAAAATTACATTCCTTTCTTTTCTTTTATTGCAGGTGCTTCCTTTGATCATGGAATTTTAATATATTTTTATTGCATCACAAATCCTTAAACAGAAATTTCACTTGATTTTTAAATCTTTCTTTGGTCGTATTTGTAAAAGGAAATTAAAAATGTTATTTGACACATAGTTCAACACTTGTAACCGATTCTTTTCATCACTTTTTATTTAACTTTTTCCCTTTATCGAATGGAATGAAATATATTCTTTTGAAATTATCTAACACTTTCTTAATTTGGGGTCTCTCTTTTGAATTCACCCAAATATGATTGAATTTAACATATATTTATATGGATGCTTTGAAATCTATGAAAAACGTTCTAGAAAATCTTGAAAAAAAGATCTGTATGTTTAACCCTTTCCGGCACGGGCAAAATCTGTACTAAAATGAGAAATTATCGACTGACACCGGAATTCACAAACGAACTTTTTAGATATTTTGAATTCCTTGATTTAGCTTTTATTCTAAAAGCAAAATTTTACTAAAATATTACTGGTGCCGTTCGCAAGTTTGGAATTAAAATTAGGTATCCCAGACCGGACACAGTGTGTCCGAAAGGGTTAAAAGAAAAACACAAAAAAAGTTACAGGTGTTTTATGGAAATTCAAAAATTTGATGCATTAGTTGTTTTAACCACTTGATTGGCAGTAGGGTCTATTTTATCTCATCTAATTTAAAATAAGATTCTTATCAGAGACTTTTAACCCTTTAACGATCAAAGCATTTTCATTGCTAAGATGTTGAAATAAATGATTGACACCGGTATTTAAAAACAAATATACTTCTAAATAAGAAAACGTGATTTTTCACATTCAAAATAAAAAGGATATTTTTAGATTAAAATCCCGGTGTCAGTGTTGCGAATCGGAATTAAAATTTTGTGGTTTCGTGGCGAAACCAATGAACGTTAAAGGGTTAAAGAGATTTTACATTTCAAATTTTGGCGGGAATTTACTGAAATTTCTTTCCTTTTCTTAAAACAGAATTTTTGCGATTTTCCCGGTGAGAATGAAATATTTATAGACATTACTGCTTTCCTCTTAAGGGATTAAAAACTTCTGAGTTTATTTATTTACATGATTTTTAAAACTGAACATACCAGAAATTTTACTCGAGTTTTAGAAAAAAGTTTCACAAGAGACCGTTACTACGACAAATAATTAAGCAGTACCTTGATGTAATTTTATATAAATAAGAAATCGTATCATTATAAGAACTTTAAAAAAAAATCTCAGCTGTAGAATGTGATTGCGGCACAACAGCATAGCACAGGTTCATTGGACATCGATTTCATGCATGTAACTATTAAATTAAAGGAATTGACATATTCATAAAAAGCATGAAACTATTAAGAAAAAATAATTTGCGATTTTTTTGCTAGCGTTTCATTAACCCTCTAGATCCCAAACCTTCCGAGACCGCTCGAAATACTTTGAGATATTTTAATTCGTATATTTTAATTCCCACCATAAAATTAAAATATCAATATTGGCTTTAGTTCATAACAGACATTCCGGATTTAAATAAACCGATGAATTAAATTAGCCAATGAAAATGTTTGGTGTGAAGTAAGATTTTCTGAACTGTATAAATTCTAGAACGTATTCTATCATGGGAATTAAAGGGATAATATACCGGGTGCCCCAAAAATGACTGATGGATTTTAAAATTCAATAACTTGCAAACGGGGACAGCTATTTAAAAAGTTTTTGCAGGAGGGTTATGTATAATGTCAGGAGTTTTTTTTACCGTAATTTTTTATTTTAGTTCGTATCTCAAACAATAGGTGGCACTGACGGCGATTGAAGGCCTAGTGATCAGTGCTGAGTGAAGCGTCGACCTGGTCTTCAATCGCCGTCAGCGCCACCTAATGTTTGCGATGCGAACTAAAATAAAAAATTACGGTAAAAAACTCCTTACATTATACATAACTCTCCTTCAAAAATTTTTTAAATAGCTGTCACCGTTTGCAAGTTATTGAATTTAAAAATCCATCAGTCATTTTTGGGACACCCGGTATATTAATCACTAATATGTTAAAAAAAAATTACCATCTCTTATTAAGCACTTTACATAAAGCAATTTTGAGTAAAAAAAAAAAAAAAAAAAAGAGAGAGAGAGAGAGAGAAGAAATTATATCTCAAAAATTGACACTTAGAATCAACTGCTACAGCAGAGAGATAAAATTAAAACGTTGTGAAGTTTTAAGTGTGAATACTTCATTTTTTAGGTGCGTTCGTAATTATATAATACGTAGCACCTATAGTGGTCGTTCAGTCCGCATATAACAACGCAAAAACTACCCAACCGAATCGTTTGAAATTTAAAATACGTATTTATTACATAATTTTGTCGAGTCATTTCAAATTTTATGAAAATCGGATGCATAGATCAATTACAGGGGCAATCAAAAGTATTCCATTACATTACGGTTAATGGGGAAAAAGTTTCAAATGCATTTTAATCATTTGAAATTTAAAATACGCAATTATTACATAATTCTGTCGAGTTATTTCAAATTTTTTGATAATCGTGTGCATAGATCAATTACAGGGGCAATCAAAAGTATTCAATTACATTATGGTCAATGGGGAAAAAGTTTCAAATATATTCTATACGTTTGAAATTTAAAATACATAATTATTACATAATTTTGTAGAGTTATTTCAAATTTTATGAAAATCGGATGCATAGATCAATTATAGGGACAATCAAAAGTATTCCGTTACATTACGGTCAATAGGAAAAAAATGTTTCAAATACATTTTAATCGTGTTACACTCATGCGAACTTAATAAAATTTATATGCAACTATAAAGTACATATTATAATATACATCTTACATAATTTGTGGTGCAAAGAACATTTGTTATTGATTTACAAGGCCACACAAAAGTATTCCATTACATAATGGTATAGGGAGAACATTGTTTGATGAGCGTTTTAATTGTAATTCATTATTTGCAATTTTATGAGATTGATACATGAAAGTAATATTTTTAAAACTTCGTTATCGTACGAACGCACCTAATTTGCAACGCTTCACGTGCAATTTCCAACTTTTTTTTTCTCTCTCGTACATATTATATGTTAAAATAAACTTCAAAATTACATTCATTCTATTCTTTTATACAATTTATTTCCTTCGATCATGGAGTTTTAATATATTTTTATTGCATCAAGAATCCTTTAAATAGAACTTTCGCTTGATTTTTAAAACTTTCTTTGGTCGTATTTACAAAAGGAAATTAAAAATTTGATTTAACGCATAATTACACTCTTGTAGCTTATAAATAAACTTGAAAATTATATTCCTTTCTTTTCTTTTATTGCAGGTGCTACCTTTGATGATGGAATTTTAATATATTTTTATTGCATCACGGATCCTTAAACAGAAATTTCACTTGATTTTTAAATCTTTCTTTGGTCGTATTTGTAAAAAGAAATTAAAAATGTTATTTGACACATAGCTCAACACTTGTAACCGATTCTTTTCATCACTTTTTCTTTAACGCCATTTTTTCCCCTCAAATGGAACGAAATATATTCTTTCGAAACAATCTAAGACTTTCTAAATTTGGGGTACCTCATTTGAATTTGCCCAGATATGATTAAATTTAATATATCTTTATATGGATGTTTTGAAATCTGCGAAAAATGTTCTAGAAAATCTAGAATAAAGATCTGTATCTTAAAAAGAAAAGTATACAAAAAGTTACGGGGTGTTTTATAGAATTTCAAAAATTTGATGCATTAGTGTTTTGACTACTTGATTGGCTGTGGGGTATATTTTATCCCACCAAATTTAAAATAAGATTCTCATCAGAGACTTTTAAAGAAATTTTACATTTCTGACTATGACGGCAAAATGTTGAAAATTATCCTTTTCTTATCTTAAAACAAAATTTTTGCAATTTTTCCGGTGACAATTAAATATTACAGAGTCATTACTGCTTGCCTCTTAACCCCTTGGGGACGAGCGACACGTATACATGCCGCAAAAAGGCTTAAGAATCCTTGTTTATTCCCACCAGTAAAATTATACTGTAGAAATTGGCTTATTCAATCGGAGCATTTTGTCGATTTATTAAGGTACAAATTTCTGTTTCTAAAAACCGGTGACAAAACATTAAAAATTTTGTAAAATACTCCCGTCGCGAAGGGGTTAAGGGGTTCAAAAATTCTGATTTTATTTATTTACATGATTATTAAAACTGAACATACCAAAAATTTTACTCAAGTTTTTAAAAAAAGTTTCACACGAGACTGTTATTACGACAAATAATTAAGCAATTACATAATATCATTTTACACAAATAAAAAATCGTATTATTACAAAAAACTTTTTTAAAAAATCTCGGCTCTAGAACCTCTAGACTCTGGCTCTGGTTCTAACCTAGAAATCTAAAAAATCTAGGCTCTGTTGTGACTGCGGCACAACAGCATGGTGCAGGTCGACTGGGCATCGATTTCATGCATGTAACTATTAAATTAAAGGAACTGGCATATTCTTATAAGGCATGGAACTATTAAGAAAAAAGAACTCGCGATTTTTTCGCTAACGTTTCATCAATATATATTAATCTCTAATATGTTTTTTTTTTTAAAAGGAACTTTATTTTACCATTTATTACTAAGCACTTTACATAAAACATTTTTAAGTAAAAAAAAAAAAAAAAAAAAAAGATAAGATAAGAAACCATATCACAAAAAGTGACACTTAGAATCAGCTGCTACAGCAGAGAGATAAAATTAAAACGTTGTGAAGTTTTAAAGTTTGAATACTTAATTTATTTCTCTCTCGTACATATCCTACGTTAAAATAAACTTCAAAATTACATTCTTTTTCTTTTTTTATTTCAGATATTTCCTTTGATTATGGAGTTTTAATATGTTTTTATCGCAAATCGGATCCTTTAAATAGAACATTCGCTTTATTTTTGAATTTTTCTTTGGTCGTATTTGCAAAAGGAAATTAAAAATTTGATTTGACCCGTAACTTCACACTTGTAACCGATTCTTTTCGTCACTTTTTATTTAACTCCATTTTTCCCCCTATCGAATGAAACGAAATATATTCTTTATATGTAACACGTTCTAATATTGGGATCTCTTTTTTTAAATCGGCCCTGACATGTAAATATTTCTTATATATCTTTACAAGACTGATTTTAAAATAATAAAAGACGTTCAATACAATCTAGAATAAAATTCTATATGTTATAAATAAAACCATACAAAAAGTTACGGAGTGTTTTATGGAAATTCAAAATTTTTAACTTCATAAGTGTTTTAAAAACTTCTGATAATTTTTATTTACATAGTTTTTAAAAATGAACCTATGAGAAAGTTTTATAAAATTGTTTCACACAAGACCATTATTTTAACCAATCATTAAACACTTATCATAATATAATTTTATGTTGAAAAGAAGTCGTATCATTATTTTTTTTTCTTCTAAATATCTCGGCTCTAGAATTTGATCGCAGTACATAAGCATACCACAGGTCGACTAGGCATCTATTTCATGCATAGAACTAAAGAAAAGAAACTAACATATCCTTAACAGACATAAAACCATTATGAAAAAAGAATTTGCAATTATTTTATTAATGTTTCATTAATTTATAGTAATCTCTATTATGTTAAAAATCAAACTTTTTATTACGACCCATAATTAACCCTTAAATGCATATTGTATCATTTTCGATACCATAAGTATTCCCGATTTATTGGGGTTTTATTCACATATTCCGTATTCTCACCTGAAACTTAAAAGAGCAATTTTCACTTTACTTAATAACAGACCATTCGTAATTAAATAAAGAAAAAATTACTATTTAGATTTTCCTGGTATGAATTCTGATTCTTTGAATTGCGCATTTTTTGGAACGCGTTCTATCCTATGCATTTAAGGGTTAAACACTTATCATAATGTAATTTTATGTTGAAAAGAAGTCGTATCATTAATTTTTTTCTTCTAAATATCTCGGCTCTAGAATTTGATTGCAGTACATAAGCATACCACAGGTCGACTAGGCATCTATTTCATGCATAGAACTAAAGAAAAGAACCTAACATATCCTTAATAGACATAAAACCATTATGAAAAAAGAATTTGCAATTTTTTTTTTTAATGTTTCATTAATTTATAGTAATCTCTATTATATTAAAAATCAAACTTTTTATTACCACCCATAATTAAGCACGCTACATGAAGTAATTTAACGTAAAAAGAAACCATTTCACAAAAAGAAACAATTAAAATCGGCTGCTTTAGCAAAGAGACAATATAAAAACATTGAAAATTTTTAAGTGTGAATACTTCATCTTTTTTTTTTCCCTCGTACATACCCTATGTTATAATAAATTCAAAATTTTGTTTCTTTCTGTTCTTTTATTCGAGGTATTTATTTCCTTTGATCATGGATTTTTAATATCTTTTTATTGCATCACAAATCCTTTAAATTGATCCTTCGCTTGATTTTTAAATCTTTCTTTGGTCGTATTTGCAAAAGGAAATTAAAAATTTGCTTTGACGCTCGTTTTCGCACGCGTAAAAGATTCTTTTCATCGCTTTTTATTCATGACTATATTTTTCTTAAATGGAGTTAAATATATTCTTCAGAAATGTTTTTAACATAATCTAAGTTTTAGATCTCTTTTTATGTGCGTTCGTAATTATGTAAATACGTAGCACCTATTGTTGTCGTTCAGTCCGTCCGTCCGTCCGTCTGTCTGTCTGCATATAACAATGCAAAAACTACCCAACCGAATCGTTTGAAATTTAAAATATATAATTATTACATAATTTTGTCGAGTCATTTCGAATTTCCTGAAAATCGAATGCATAGTTCAATTACAGGGACAATCAAAAGGATTCCGTTACATTACGGTCAATGGGGAAAAAAGTTTCAAATGCATTTTAATCGTTTGAAATTTTAAATACATAATTATAACATAATTTTATCGAGTTATTTCAAATTTTATCAAAATCTGATGCATAGTTCAACTACAGGGACAATCAAAAATGTTCCGTTAGATTACGGTTAATGGGGAAAAATGTTTCAAATGCATTTTAATGGTGTTACACTCATTCGAACGATTCGAACTCATTCGAAAATTGATATGCATCTATAAAGTACATATTATAATATACATTTTGCATAATCTGTGGTGCAAAAAATATTTGTTATTGATTTACAAGGCCACACAAAAGTATTCCATTGCATAATGATATAGGGAGAACATTATTTGGTGCGCATTTTAATTGTAATTAACTATTTACAATTTTATGAGATTGATATATGAGAGTGATATTTTAAAACTTTGTTATCATATGAACGCACCTCATTTGCTACGCTTTACGTGCAATTTCCAACTTGTTTGAATTTGGACGGATGTGACTACATTTAATATTCTGCGTATGAGTGTCATGGAAACAATGAAAAACGTTTTGTAAGATCTAAAACGAAATTCTTTATGTTATGAAGAGAAGTATATAAAAATTACGTAGTGTTTTACGGAAATTCAAGGGGAAAAAAAGTTCATTACTTTTAAGCACAAAACTGATTAATATTTTTGAAAAAAAAAAAAAACTTTTAAATAATGTTTATTTTTTTTATTTTTTTCATGTCTTTTACAGACTTTTAAATATTTTAACACCGGTTTTTCAAGGTAGAAATTTTGCCTAATTGAATTATAAAAATTTCAGATTTAATAATACAAAATTTACAATAAAATTTACAGGTGAAAATAATAAATCATTATTGGCAAAATCACATTTTCCGTATGAGGTGCGGGGAAATCAGGGAAGCGTTTAAAAGCATGTCATTTTATTTATGGCGAAATGGTCAGATTGCTAAAAAACACCTACCATAAACATTTTTCTAAAAAATTACTGGTTTTCAAAAAACGGACAAGTGTGAGCTCTGAAATAACTTTTCATTAATACATATCAATCTTTATTATTATATAACATCAAACTTCTACTTAACCTTCCTATCCTGAATGGGTCTAATCGACCCATAACTATGTTTTATACGATTCGAACCAGAACTTTTTTCATAAAGAAAGTTAAATAATAGATTAGGAAAAATAAGCCAATTAAATATATTGAAATGTTTTAAATAAAAATTCTGGTGAGAAATGTTTTTATCAAGATTGAGTAAAATTTGAACAGGGTAGGAAGGTTAAGTCATACCATTAAGCAGTATACTTAACCCTTTAACGATCAAAGCTTTTTCATTGCTAAGATGTTGAAACAAATGAATGACACCGGTAATGGCGAACAAATATATTTGAAAATATGAAAAAGTGATTTTTTCGCATACATAATAAAATGGGTATTTTTAGTTAAAAATCCCGGTGTCAGTGTTGCATATCCGAATTAAAATTCTGTGGTTTCGTGTAGAAACCAATGAACGTTAAAGGGTTAAAGAAATTTTATTTAATAAAAGAAATTTTTACACGAAAAGAAATACTGAGAATCAGCAGAGCTCCCAAATGGTCCGCGGACTGAAAATCAATATTTTTTAACAGAAAATTTCATGATGTGTTTCTACGGTAATTGCACTAGAATTAACTTCCAAAGTTTGTATCTTGGCAATTTGCAGGAAAAATCTAAAAAGGAAAATTTATCTTAGAAAATTTTGATGTTCAGTTGGCGTATGATTTATGTGCTCTGATTTACAGAGTAGTAACAGAGTGTCAACTCGGCTTGAAAAGAGCGCCCTCAGTGGATCACTTAAAAACTAAACCATCGCGTTGGCGATTTTTATCCTCGTGATTTCTGTTTAACTGTAACCTTATTCTGCTTGGCGCTTCTTGCTGAATGCTGATTTGATTATCTTTGCACATGTGCTTATGCTATTTGATCTTAGATTTCCGCGCTTATATTGATTATTAATTATTACTGTTATTATCCTTGAATTTTCAAGTTTAAATTATTAGATCGTTATGTTACGAAGAGACACATGCATTGTTTGCAAGACGAATACGTCAAATTTATTTCATAATTCTTTCATAAATTTCAAAACAAGAAGCAGCAAGCCGTCGCTGTATTTTTCCCCCCTTATCATTTATCGCCAAGGAAGCGATGTTTCGCCGAATTAGCAACCTCTCTTATGTTATGATCGTAGTTTCAGAGTGGTCCGCTCGTGTCGCTACTGTCTATGCGTAATCCTATCTTAAACAAGTTGCCATTACAGTGTATGAAAGTTGATTCTCTGTTCCGTACTCTGCGGGCGGACCATTTGGGAGCCCTGAGTCAGCTACTAGAGTATAGAATCAGAATTAAAATATTAAAACTTTTAACTATAAATAAATCTTTCTCTTTTCTTTTTTATTTAATCTGTTATCGTTAAAATAAACTGCAAAATTACATTTCTTTTTGTCCCTTTATTTCAGGAATTTCCTTTGATCATGAAATTTTAATATACTTTTATTGCATCACAGATGTTTTAAATAGAACGTTCGCTTGATTTTTAAACCGTTCTTTGGACGTATTTGCGAAAGGAAATTAAAAATTTGATTTGACGCATAATTTCACACGCGTAAAAGATTCTTTTTATCGCTTTTTATTCATGATTATGTTTTTCTCGAATGGAATTAAATATATTCTTTTGAAACTATCTAACAATCTCTAAATTTGAGATCTCTCTTTTGAATTTGCACGGATGGGACTACATTTAACATTCTTTGTATGAGCGTTTTGAAAACAATGAAAAACTTTCTAAAGAATCTAGATTAAAGTACTTTATATTATAAAGAGAAGTACATAAAAAGTCACGGAGTGTGTACATAAAAAGTCACGGAAATAATAAAAAAAATACATTAACTTCTCAACTGATCGATATTTTTGAAAAAAAAAACAGAGGTTTTTTTCTCTGTCTATACAGAATTTTTAATCTTTTAATACCAGTTTTTCAAGACAGAAAATTTTGTTCAATTGAATCTTAGAAATGCTTGGATTAAATAATAGAAAATTTCCAGTAAAATATTACTGGTGAAAATATTAAATCATAAATTTGAATATGGATGCCCGTACGTGGTACGGGAAAATGATGATTAACTAAAATATATTCCCCGCATGACGTACGGGCAAATCAGGGAAGTGGTTAATAAAAAATATAATTTTATTTATGCTTTTTAAATGTAAATATATCAAAGAAATTTTACTCAAATTATTTAACCCCTTGGGGACGAGCGACACGTATACGTGCCGCAAAAAGGCTTTAGAATCTTCGTTTTTCCCACCGGTAAAATTATACTGTAAAATTTGTCTTATTCAATCGGAGCATTTTCTCGATTTAAGAAGAAATAAATTTCTGTTCTTCAAGAATGGTTACAAAACATTAAAAATTTCGTAAAAGGCTCCCGTCGCGAAGGGGTTTTAACAATACTTTAACCTCTTCGCTACTGGCGATTATTACAGTATATTACAGTATTTTTAATTATTACTGAATTATTTTTTCTCTCGTTTCACTTCAAAGCGAGATTTTTGTTTTATTTTCATTAGCTCGAATCTTAGAATTCGAAACATATTATTCTTATATCGAAATTTCATTTATATTTGAGTATCATTAATAAAATGGGACAAAACTGATGTACTCATTTGGGTACTCAGGGACTGAAGAGATTAAAACATTATTTTTATTTAAATATATTTCATTTCATATTATTTAATTTAATTCTATATCATTTGTTTCAATCTTTTTAGCGGCGCATTTCATAAATGTTAGATACTTTTAAAAAAAAATCAGGGTTTTTTATCTATGAAATTTTTGATAAAGGAATATTTCTTTTATTTAGTGACAAATGAAAGTATGCGAGAATAAAGCTAATTACGCTGTTTAAAAAAATAGGTCGGGGCCAAACAATCTGAGAAAAAAGTAGTGTACACTGCTTATTGCAAATGTCACTGGCGCAACAATGAAGTTGTTAAATTATGTTTTAATACATCTCTTATACTATAGCTAGACTATTTTTCGGTGGCTCCAACCCCTTGGGGACGAGCGACAGGTATACGTGCCGCAAATAGGCTTAAGAATCAGTGTTTATCCCCACCAGTAAAATTTTACTGTAAAATTTGACTTATTTAATCGGCGCATTTCCTCGGTTTAAGAAGGCACAAATTTCTGTTTTTTAAAATCGGTGACAAAACATTAAAAATTTCGTAAAATGCTCCCGTCGCGAAGGAGTTAAAGATGCGATACATAATTACACATCTAACAAGAATGGAGTTGCATTGCAACTGGGAATCCTGTCAAAGCTCTCGCCTGTTCAGCTCTATGATTTATTTATTTTATAGTCTGAATTGAAATTTTTTCCTTTCATACCAGTCAAATGACCTGCGGTCTTTTAAACAATGTTTTAACCCTTTGCGGCGCAGGGTAAATTCATTGCTTAAGTGTTGAAATTAATGAGTGATACCGGAATTTGAAAACAACTTTATTTGTAAATAAGAAAACCCTATGTTTCACGCATTCAATAAACAGTAATTTTTTTTAAACAAAATTCCTGTGCCAATGTGGCCCTTGGGAATTAAAATTAAGTGGTATATCTATGAAACCACTGCGTCGCAAGGGGTTAACCCTTTAACGTTCATTGGTTTCTCTACGAAACCACAACATTTTAATTCCCATATGGAACATTGACACCGGAATTTTTATCTAAAAAAATCCATTTTATTATGTATGTGAAAAATCACCTTTTTTTATTTACAAATGTATTTGTTCGCGATTGCCGGTGTCAGTCATTTATTTCAACATCTTAGCAATGAAAATGCTTTGGTTGTTAAAATGTTAAAAGAATAGGTTAAATTTTTAATTGAAATCTTTCACCCTCCATTGTAGATGCTGAGACGGCATAATCCATCCTTGCAAAATTTATTTCTGTCACCAATAATACAGAAAAGTAAAATTTGCCTTATTTAATCAGAGCATTAATGAAATTGTGTATCTGAAGGAAATATTTCTTTTACAAAAGTTTTGCCGATCGAACAAAATTTTTGTATGAGACTATGGAGTCAAATGGTTGAAATCTGGTACAATGTTGAGATATCTAATGAAAATATCCTCTTTGTTTTTAAGGGACCATGTATATGAAACCAAATTTTAATTTGAATACCAATATTTATATTGTTGGAAGTTTGTTGATTAAACTGACACCTATGCGGTTCAACACAATAATCTATTTTAAGAATGGTCAAATAACAATTTTGTTGAGGTTCACTTGATCAGCAATAATTTTTCCTGAAAATTTTTTAAACTTTATTCTGAAAATTTGACACTATTCTAAATTGAAATATTTTTATTGGGTACATGTCAAATGATCTATTGAAGGTTAAAAGAATGGCTTAAATTAAAAACTTTAATATTTGGTACTCTATGGATATATCTGCTTAAAAGAATCTACTTGCTTTTCAAAGTCCTAGTATATGAACCATAATATTTTTTGAAATATAACTATTTTTATTGAAAAAAAATTGTTAATCCAACCGAAAGTAATCCGGTTCATTAACGTATTCGATTTTAAATATGTTTCCAAGAAAAATTTTATTGGGCTCAATAGGTCAGCAATAGTTTTTGTCCGACAATTTTTATATTTATTGGCAAGATTGTTGTTTATTTGTACGCCTAGATAATAAAATTTTACAGGCCGCAAACCGCGCAATTAAATCAAGTGATATTTTTATTATTATTATTATTCAGAAAATTCAAGGTAGCACCAGAAACTTTTTAGACTAATATTCATATATTTTAGTAACGAAATACGCAGCATGATAGCCAAAAATAACTAGTCGACTCTCGTTATTTCGAAATCGTCGGGACCACAAAAAATGTTCGAATTATGGAAAATATGAAATGAAAACACGCTTAATATGGTGCTATTACAAAGAAATTAATGTTATAGTGTTTTTTTAATTTATTTCGTCGGTTATGATTAGAATATAACTTAATATTAAATTAGATTTTATAATTACATAAACTAATTAAAAGATTAGAAACAAGCACAATGGAAGAAAAATTTCAAGCGTCACTGATGGACAGACGGGGCACTAAGAAAGTGGATTTCAAATGCATTGATACGATCAAAGAAAGAAAGTTAGTCAAATTATCTGAAATCCGTGAGAAAGAAGACAAAAATGAAAAATCAAAATTCTCGTTGGTTCGAATTAAACAAAGACAAGAGAAAATGAGTTCGAATTAACGAAAATTTTTAACGTTATTCTGCCATTGAAAATTTCAGGACTTTATATTTAGTTCGAATTAAGCGAAGATTCGAATTATCCGATTTCGTATTAACGAGAGTCGACTGTATTCAAATTTCTTGGAGAGAATTTTCAATTTAATGTTAGTAGTATTTGTGTAGTGTTATAAATTACTCGAAAAAGACGTCAAGGGGCCTAGAGTGTTAACCGCTTCACTGATGTACCTGTACGCAGTACGGGCATCCATATTCCAATCGTGATTTATTATTATCATTTATTATCAGTAAATTTTTATTGTAAATATTGTATTATATGATTCGAGCATTTTTCTGATTCAGTTTCAAAAATTTTTCGTTTTGAAAAACTGTTGATAAAAGATTAAAAATTCTAAAAAAGTCATTAAAAAATTAGACATTATTTGAAAGTTTCTTTGAAAAATATTGATTAGTTAACCCTTTAACGATCATAGCATTTTCATTGCTAAGATGTCGAAATAAATGAATGACTCCGGTAATTAAGAATAAATATATTTCTAAATAAGAAAACGTGATTTTTCACATACAAAATAAAAGGGATATTTTTAGATAAAAATACTGGTGTCAGTGTTGCGTATCGGAATTAAAATTTTGTGGTTTCGTGGCGAAACCAATGAACATTAAAGGGTTAAGTGATACAGTAAAATTAACATTAAATAGAACTTATTTAATACTCTACTACCCTTGATAGAATATAGGCTGTTCCTAATATTTCGAATCTAGTGAATTTTTAAATTCAGATATTCCAAATCCACACTAGAAATTTAAATTAGCAATATTTGTAAAACAACAGACATTCCGTATATAAATAATGCAAAATTTATCATTGTACTTTTCTGGTGGGAATTCAGATTCTTTGAAGTACGAAGTTTCCAGGCGTAGTTATATCATGGGAATGAGTGGGTTAAAAAAGTAGTTTTCATGTATAACTTTAGTTGTTTTTGAGTGTAATATTTACTGCTTGGATGAGCTAAATATAAGTTTCGTTTTGACAATAGATTGTACTTATTTGGTGCAGAGATGTTTATTAATCTAGTAGCAAAAAAATTATCTTTGCAACTTAGATTGCTGGAAAAAAAAATAGTGTAAAACACAGTTCTTAAGCTTCACGAACATTCAAGGAAATTTTAGCAGAATTTCCGCACAGTAATACTTGCCTTATTTAACGGAAGAAAATTCTGTCTACAGATATAACGATCAGTAATTTATGAAATCTGTGATACAAAAACACTCCCCTAAATTCCTTGATGTGTACCATGTAAAAAAAAAGTTTTAAAGGCTCAGGAAAAAAAATAAAATAAATAAATAAATAAAGTAATTAAAAAAAAAAAAAAAAAAAAAAAAAAAAAAAAAAAAAAAACGCATGAAGTTTTGCATAAATTACTTCTTTTATTCGAATAAATGAAAAAGAAAATCTAGTTTCCTTACTTCTTCACTTTATATTTTAGGATTTTCTTTTGATCTCTAGTTTTTAATTTCCTTTATTGCGTAGTGTTAGTTTTGAATGGAACCTTGAATTTTTTTTTAAATATCTTTTTTGGAATTTGCTAAAGGATATTAACCCCTTGTGGCGCAGTGGTCTAGCTATGAAACCACTTAATTTTTATTCCCAAACGCCACATTGGCACCGGACTTGTGGTAAAAAATTTTTAGGTTTATTGAATTCCTCCAAAACAGCTTTTTCTTAGTTACAGATAAAGTTGTTTTCAAATTCCGGTGTCAGTCATTTATTTCAACACTTAAGCAATGAATTTGCTCTGCGCCGCAAAGGGTTAATACTTGTTTAGAAGTGTAATTTTACACATATAAAGATATCTTTAAAAAATCATTTTTTTATCTAGTCCTGTAAAATATATGCTTTATTATCCTTAAAATTTTTCTAATACCTAGTTTCTGAATTTGGAACATTTTAAATTGCATGGAATAGTTGTACCTTTTTCATATTCATTACTTGAAGGTTTTACAACGGGAAATTTTATTGATTTAACCCTTAAATGCATAGGATAGAACGCGTTCCAAAAAATGCGCAATTCAAAGAATCAGAATTTATACCAGAAAAAACTAAATACTAAATTTTTCTTTATTTAATTACGAATGGTCTGTCATTAAGTAAAGTGAAAATTGCCCTTTTAAATTCCTGGTGAGAATACGGAATATGTGAATAAAACCCCCGATAAATCAGGAACACTTATGGTATCGAAAATGATACAATGTGCATTTAAGGGTTAAATTACAATAAACAGAGCTGGATTTTTAAACACTTCTTACAGAATTTTTGTTACATAATATTCCGGTTATTTAATGTAAAACAAAATTCTACCTTGACATATAGCGACCAGTACTTAACCCTTTGGGGACGAGCGACACGAATACGTGGCGCAAAAAGGCTTAAGAATCCTTGCTTATTCCCATCAGTAAAATTTTACCAGTGGCACTGTCAAGGGGGTGGTTTTGGGGTTAAAACCCCTCCCAGAGCTAAGAAAGATCACCATAATTGCCGCTTATACGAATCAAAACCAAACTTAATATTTAAATGTTTTGGCAAATTTCATAATCCGCCGCTTTATTGAATCACATTTCATTTAATAAAAAGATTTAAATAAATGGCGAAAACTTTACTTAAAACTGTGAAAGTGCATATTACATGGATTAGTTAATTAAAAATTGGTTATTTGAACTAAATAAATTTTCTGAGACGGATTATGCTGAAAGAATGGTGATTTCCTGCCACACAGATGCTCTTTGAGTTTAAGTATTGTACAGTAAATATTCTAATTAGTGCTGATTCTATTACCCTGCGATTCAAATAACCGGCATACACATTTATCAGAAACTCAAGCCCCCCCCCCCCCCCTAGAACCGAATTCTGGCTGCGCCACTGATTTTTACTGTGAAGTTTGCCTTATTTAATCGGAGCATGTTGTCGATTTAATAAGACACAAATTTTTGTTTTTTAAAACCGGTGACAAAATATTAAAAATTTTATAAAAGGCTCCCGTCGCGAAGGTTTTAAGGAAAAATATCTCATACTAATAAACACCTAAAATTCCTTAAATCACTTGATGCTTACGAACCTTTTATTAAATTCTTGAGACAATAGGGACTATAGCAAAGTGGGTGAAGGAAGTAGTAAAGAATAATATTTGAGAAAAAACAGTTTAGGGTGGTCTGTAGTGGAATCATAATATCCGTTACAATTATTTACAGTTAAATTTACTGATACTGTTTAACTTATTAATTTCAGAATTGGAAGTACAACTATAAAAGAATTGAAACTAAGGAATAGTTGCATTAATTGAAAAAAAGGTATGTGTGTGGAGAGAAGGCGGGCAGGATTTTAAAATAATTGTAGAATTTGAGGCCCATAATCTGCAACTTGTGTAGTTATAAATATAGCGAAACATTTAAAGTATTTCTTATGTATAGTAAAGATAGAAAGTAATTAATAATACTAATAAAGAATTATGAAACAAGAAAGATATAACTAAATCTAGTCAGATGTGGCCAAAACCTTCTTCTATCTTATACATGTTAACACTTCAGAAGAATGCAGCATAGCAGTTCAATCAATTAGGTTGTTTACACCAAATTGTAGTCAGCAACAACTTATGTCAACATCTAACTGAATCTAAAGTTTAAGGAAAATTCAGTCATTAGTTTTTGAGATAGAGCTATTGCAAAATCTTTTAAAAATTCTGCATAACAGTGCCACCTGTTTGGTGATGTATATAAAAAACTAACCAAGATCATTTTTTAACAAGCACTTACTGAATATGAAGTATAATGAAAATCCATGCATTAGTTCTTGAGGTACAGCTATTGCGAAATCGTAAAAAATGCATCATAGCCAAACCATATTATGGAGATTAATACCAAAAACTAAACAACGTTAATCTATACCACGGACTAACTAAATCTGAAGTTTGATGAAAATTCGTGCATTAATCCCTGAGAAATAGCTGTTGTGATAATCTTAAATAACGCAGCATCGCAGCGCCACCTGTTGAGTTAGTACTAAAAAGTAATAAACACCAAATTATATCAATTGTTAACTGAATCTAGAGATTTATAAATATCTTTGGATTATTTCTTGAGATAGATTGTGCAAATAACGCAGCGCAGCTTCGTCACCTGTTGAGCGATATTTACCAAAAACTAATCAGTTTCAGTTTATATTAGGGTCTAATTGAATCTTAAGTTTTGAGAAATTCCGAGCATTAGTTCTTAAGATAGAGCGTCCACAAATTTTTGTCATATACAAACTCACAGAATGTGTTGCGGTTGGGGTGTGTTTATGACGGGAAATTATGAACACATCGGATATGAGCCCTAAAAGAGAGAGTGTGTCCTCCGTGGAGGTCTTTCTAAGGGAACTTAACCCGTATTTACGCAATGAAAGCCAAGATTCGAAGATAACCACGGAAAACTCCGAACGGTTAGGCCGACGACCTCGATTAGACTCGAACGCAACACCGGCCGTATACCAGTTTTTGGGGATTCACAGATTGATAGAGTGGCTGAGTGACAGTGTAACAGGCAAACTCACTTACAAATATTTTCCTCAAATCATCGAATCGTGTGCAGGACCTTCTAAAACATATAGATCCATCGAAAACCAGAAATCGAATTTTTTCAGAAATCCAATACTTTCTTCTTGTAAAGATAAAAAAAATAAAAATTAAGTACAAAAAAAAAGTATTTGGATATTTTTAATATTTGAACCAAATACTTGTTTTATTCGGATAAACTAAAAAAATAACATTGCCTTTACTTGTTCCCCCTTTCTTTTTTTCAGAAATTTCCTTTGATCTGCAGTTTTTAATTTCACTTTGTTACATAGTATCAATTTTCAATGGAAGTTGAACATGTTTTCAAGTATCCTCATTAGAAATTTCTAAAGGATATTAATACTTATTTAGAAATATCATTTTAAATTTGCAAAGGCTTTCTTTAATATCTTGTTGTTAGTATTATCAAGATTTTATCTAGTCATATAAAATAAAATTCATTCCTTTTAAAAATTTCAATAGTTTCTAAATTTGGAACATTTTAATTTGCTATAAATGGAGGAATTTTTTTTTTATATTCATTATTTAAAGATTATATCAACAGTGAAATACACTTGATTTAAATTACAATAAAAAGTTACAAAAGAAGTTTGGTGTAATAAAAAATATGAACATTAATATTTACAGAAATTCAAAATTTAAAGTGTCTTATTATTTTCTCTAATTTATAGTTAATGTTTTGGTGATTATTTGACCACTATTTTAAACAGACATATTGCTGATAATAATTTTTTTTTCTAAACAAAAAATAATATTTATTTATTAAAAACTTATTTGACGCATTAAAATTTTCTGTATAAATGCAACTTAAACGATATTGCAGTTTTAGGTGGATTTTGTGTCTGGGAAACTTTTTAGCTGATTGATACATGGTCGACAGATATAGTAGGTTATATGAGAATAAATTACACATGTTTGACAGAAAAAAATGCATTTTATTGTGCATTTGTGTACAAAAGGAAAAAAACACAATTTGTGCATATGAGAAAAAAAGAATAAGAAAAGGTATTTTCTTCAAAGAAAATCATTTTCAGTAGGGGGTATGGTTTCCACGGGCGGCCAGCAACGTTGAACACCTTTGAGGCATGGACTCAATGAGGCTATTAATGGCAAGTTGGGGTATTCTGCCCAACTCTTCCAGAAGGCTCTTTCCAGTTCTTGGAGAGTTTGTGGGGGTTGTTGGCGGCCAGAAACTCGTCTTCCTAGAGCGTCCCAAACGTGCTCGATTGGATTCATGTCTGGAGAACACGCTGGCCATTCCATTCGAACGATTCCTTCCTCGAAAAGGAAATCCTCCACCAGGTTTGCACGATGCGGCCTGCAGTTATCGTCCATTAAAATGAAGTTATCTCCAATTGCTGCAGCTAAAGGGACTACAATAGGTTTGAAGCTCTCATCCCTATATCGGCGACCAGTCAGAGCTCCATCTCGAATGATGTAGAGGTCAGTGCGCCCGTCAATGGAGATGCCACCATACACCAACACTCCTTCACTGCCAAATCTGACACTTTCGTACACGAACGCAGGATTATTCCTACTGCCACGGTCCCTCCAGATGAAAATACGCCTATTATCCGGATGCGCAGAAAAACGGGACTCGTGAGAAAACAGAATATTGCTCCATTCATTTCTCCTCCAGTTGACATGCTCGGTTGCCCACTACCTACGGTCGCGACGATGCCTTGATGTTAATCTAACACATACCATCGGTCGGCGAGCATACAGACCTACAGCATGGAGCCGGTTTCGGACAGTCTGAGTTGAAATCGTGGTGCCTGTAGCCGAGCGAAGGTGTTGTTGGAAAAGAGTAGCGCTCATGTTTCGGTGTCTCCGAGCTGTTAACGCTAAATATCGATCTTCATTGGGCGTTGTTGCCCGTCTACGACCTTGCCCTGGTCTTCGGCCTACACATCCACTCTCCAAAAAACGGTTCCAGATCCTGGAAATGACACTTTGTGATACTCCAATGGCTTGCGCTACTTCGGCTTGAGTTTGGCCTCTTCTAACCTACCAACAATTCTCCAAGCTTCTGAATCTGTCAAATGACTTCGCTGAGAGATCGTACTCATCGAAACAAAGCAATCACTGAATGCCGATCATCCTTGTCTTCATTCTCTTTTATCCAGTTGAAAGTCAAATTTCATTCGCTGCCGCTGAAGCGACGTTTTTGACGTCGAACTCAAAATTTGCATACTCCACAGTTTGAAAACCAGAAAAATTTGCATTTGTGATTCTCTTCTTCTATTTTCGGCAAAAAAAAATTCGTTTATATCTTTATTTTATATAAAACTTCAAATATCCTTTAATTGTTTTGAGCAGTGTAGTTTGAAATTAAAATTCTGGTGAGAAACATTTTTTGTAAAACTTGGGTAAAATACTCGGCGCTTCTAGTGTTAAAAGGGTGATACAAAAACTCCTTCGGATAACATTGCCTACACTTTTATCTTATTTTTCTTTAAACGAATAATCATTTGTTAACAAAAAATATGTAATATGAATTTTTAAATATTCAGGATTACTTAAAAGACGATTAAAATAATCAAATATAGGTGTTAATAGTTAATTTTATTTAAAAACATCTTACAAGGGCACCACCAAACATGGTGCTCACAGATTTTAATGATTTCTAAGTATGTTGTAGGGGTTATACCACTAATTATTCAGCTGAAAGGATTCTTTCAAATGGGCCTTGGTTTTTGAAAAATTGGGGGGGGGGGGTCAAAGTTTAGCGTTTATTTCAAATACCTGTTAGTATTGCCTTTGGTCAGCAGCTCCGTGGCTCCGAGGTAAAGTGCTGGACTCCAGGCTCGGAGGTGGCGGGTTCAACTCCAAGTTGGACCACCTTTTTTTTTTTTTTTTTTTTTTTAAATCTTTACATACTTTTTACATGTTACATATTTTAAGCTGAATTTGGAATTCTACAGCTTTGAACTTATTAACATTTTCTTATGTGGATTGTTTATTTTTTTTACTTTTATTTTTCTTACTTAAAAAAATATGGTTCAAATGATAAACTAATTGCACTTCAAAATTTATTAAATAAATAAAAAATGCTTATATAATTAGAATTTTCAAAAAGCATAAAAAATTTTGAATATTTTAAAATCCCTTTTACTTGAAATATTAATAATTTTGCTCAATTACTTTTTTCAGATTTTCAAATGAATATTACACAATTACATATTATTTTTATCTTTATATACTCAGGGCTCCCAAATGGTCCACGAACTGAACATCAGTATTTTTTAACAGAAAATTTCATGATACGTTTGCGCCAGAATCAACTTCCAAAGGCGGTTTCTGGACAATTTGCAAGAAAAATCTAAAAAGAAAATTTCTCTAAAAAAATTCTGATGTTCAGTTCGCGGACCATTTGGGAGCCCAGTATACTTTTTACACGTTACATATTTTAAGCAGTATTGGAAATTCTACTACAGCTTTGAACTTTTTGATATTTTTTTAATAAAGTAAATTTATATTTCCGAATTTATTTCATGGAAATTTATTTTTATCTGCAATTTTTAAACTAATATTTTTATTGACAAAACGGCATAACTAATTTATGCCTTGAATCTTTTTTTTTTTTTTTTTTTTTGGTTAATTATTATGTAATTTCTTTTTTTATTAAGCACAATTCTGAAATAATAATTTTTCTCTTTCCTATCGCCTTTTTTGTGGAATTTTTTAAATGAAAATTTATCCTTTTTTTGTATAAATTATACAAAATAATTTTCAGGTGCAATTTCTCAGATATTTATATGATTAGTTAATTCAAATAATGCATACCTTCGAAAGTCTAATAAAATATTATTGCAGTAGTGTTAAAATATTTTCCAAATTTTTACTGATCTTTTAATACATTTATTTCTAAAGTTCATCCTCAATAACATTTATCGTTTGCACAAATAAGAAATGACGGATTATATTTAAAATAATACATATATTTTTTATTTTAACAAATTAAAGCACTATTCATAAAAAATCAACTAAATTGGGAAAATCGTTTGCTAATGAAATAATATTTACGATAGATAAAAAAAAATATATGTATTTATTTTATTCGTCTGCTTTTATTTTCTCGGTAAAATCACGCAAAAATAGAAATTCTTTTAGTTGTTGTCATTTAGTTTCTTTTGCAGAACTAGTTAAGGAATATAGGTTATGTAAATTTATACGAGTTTTAAAAAGATGAGATTTCAGTCACGAATTAGTTCAAATTTGCGTTTAGATTAATAAGTTTTGAAAAAACTATTAATTAAAAAAAATCATAAACGTTAAGTTTTTAAGGAAAAGGTTTATATAAAAGTTGATCAAAAAATAAATATTTGCTCTTAAATATCAAGTAAGATTCTGTTAAATTGTGAATAATTTAATTACTTATTTTTATTCACACGACAAATATATCACGCGATACTGTAAATTTTGTTAATACATTCAGCGCAATTCCCTACGCAAATGGTGATTCTAAACGGTTTTTTTCTGTGTGCATAATTTCTTCACTTTCATGTTTTAAAAGTGCTAAGGCCTTTTTTTGTATTTGATATAGTAAATTATTTTTTTATATTGGTTCTGTATTATACATGCGATAAATATACTCATGTAATCAATTTTCAGGTTATAATTATAATTTTTTCCAAATAAAAGTGTTTATAAAGATACGTTATGTGTTAAATTTAATCTTTTTACACTGCATATATCAGTAACATAAATATATATATATGTAAGTATATTAAATGTAATAATAGATTGTCTAAAAATCCATGCACAGTATTGTGTAATATTCATTTAAAAATCTGAAAAAAGTAATTGAGCAAAATTATTAATATTTAAAGTAAAAGGGATTTTAAAATATTCAAAATTTTTTATGCTTTTTGAAAATTCTAATTATATAAGCATTTTTTATTTATTTAATAAATTTTGAAGTGCAATTAGTTTATCATTTGAACCATATTTTTTTAAGTAAGAAAAATAAAAGTAAAAAAAATAAACAATCCACATAAGAAAATGTTAATAAGTTCAAAGCTGTAGAATTCCAAATTCAGCTTAAAATATGTAACATGTAAAAAGTATGTAAAGATTAAAAAAAAAAAAAAAGGTGGTCCAACTTGGAGTTGAACCCGCCACCTCCGAGTCTGGAATCCAGCACTTTACCTCGGAGCCACGGAGCTGCTGACCAAAGGCAATACTAACAGGTATTTGAAATAAACACTAAACTTAGACCCCCCCAATTTCTCATAAACCAAGGCCCATTTGAAAGAATCCTTTCAGCTGAATAATTAGTGGTATAACCCCTACAACATACTTAGAAATCATTAAAATCTGTGAGCACCATGTTTGGTGGTGCCCTTGTTAGTACTTTCAAGCCTTTAATCAGGCTCTTTCCCCAGAGAATATTTTCTTTATTTATATCTTTATCATTATTTATTTATAACATAAAGAAAATATTCTCTGAGGAAGAGCATGATTAAAGACTTGAAAGTCTTATTGAAGAATTATATCGTTATTATTATTTATTTATAAAATAGCAAAAATATTCGCTGAGGAAGAACCTGATTAAAAGGCTTGAAAGTACTGAGATGTTTTTAAATTAAATTAAATATTAATATCTATATTTCTTTCTTTTTTTTTTTTTTTTTTTTTTTTTTTTTTTTTTTTTTTTTTGCCTTTTAAGTAAACATTAACATTTTAAAGTTTATATTACATATTTTGTGTTGCCAGCAAGGCGGAAATTTCATTCCGTCACATATTTTTGTATTTATCATTTGTTAATCAAATAGTAAATTTAGAAATTCAGATAATCCTGAAAAATAGAGTAAAACACCCCCCACCTCACGCTCCCCTCCAAAAATAAAATTAAATAAAATAAAAAATAAAAATACTTACGAAAATATTTAATTTTTGCTTCAAGTATTTCTTTTATTCTTATCTATTTTTTAAAAAAATCATTTCTCCTTTTACCCCTTTTTTCCAGAAATTTTCTTTTATTTCCAGTTTTTAATTTCAATTTATTGCAAGTCGGCACTTTTGAATAGAATTTCTGATTTTTTTTGTCTAATGTCCTCTTTGCAGTTTGCTAAATCTTAAAATTAAAAACTTGATTCTAATGTTATACACTGTATAAATTCTTTTATTTCACTTTTTAAACATCATTTTGCCTAGTCATACAAAATTTGTTTCATTCTTTTAAACTTTTAGAGGGGATTCTAAATCTGGATCTTTTTTAACTGCATTAAATGATGGTTGTGACCTCATTTAATGTATTAAATTTTAAGATTTTAACTACAAGAACAAAGGCTTAAATTGTTTTATTCTTTCATGTTAAAGTATAATAAAAAATTTTGGTTAATGCAGAATATGTAATATAAAAAGTTTGATAGTTATTTTTCAAAAAATTCTAATGAATTGAAAAAGAATCACAATAAATTTCCCTTTGTCAGTTTTGAAGGATTTTTTTTTATGTGTGCTATTTGTTGTTTGCTAAGTCTTAAAATTAAAAACTCGATTCTAATTTTATAAATTTCTTTTAATTCACTTTTAAACATTATTTTGCCTAGTCATACAAAATTCATTTCACTATTTTAAACTTTTTGAGCAGATTCTTAATCTGGATCTTTTAAAACTGCATTGAATGATGGTTGAAACCTCATTTTAATATATTTTATTTAAATGTTTTAACTACAAGAACGTAGGCTGAACTTATTTTATTCTACCTTATTAATGCATAATAAAAATTTTCGATTAATGCCGAATATAATATAAAAAATTTGACATTAATTTTTTAATAAATTCAAAATTTAGAGAAAGTATATGTCACATTAAAAAGAAAGAAAAAAACTTTATGTGAGTAATTTGCTATACATTTTCAAGTGATATTTAAAATATGGTGAATTAATTCTTTGAAGGGCAGTGGGATAAAATATATCCAATTAATTTTAATTGCAAAAAGGCCACATTGACATAAAAATGTCTAAATGAAAATTTCAATTTTATCAATAACGTGGAGAAAATTTTTTATCTGTTTTGAAATAAATTTGTTTTTTAAATTATGGTGTCATTCACTCATTTTAGCATTTATAAAAAAGAAGTTTTTTGCCCTTCAAGGGTTTAATAGATGAAATTTTATGTTTATGTTACATATTAACCCTTTGTACTCCGCCGTCGACACAACGGCGACATCTTCTATCTGTTTCTGGCACAGTAATAAAGGAAAATAAAGTTTGAATTATTTAATCAGAGCATTTTTGAAAATGTATAGTTTAAGGATACTCTTCTCTTTAAAAAGTGGTGTCGACCGAATAATAATTTTTTTGTAAAATAAGCCAGAGTCCAAAGGGTATAAATGGTATCCACTATATCCACTAAATATACTATAATAATATCCACTTTAGTATAAATGAGCAATAAGATTGTGTTCAAACACTAATTTTTCAATTCTTACAAAGCAATTTATCTGATGTTAAATAAAGAAAAAAACTATTAATGAAAAAAAAATGCAAATTATTTAGAAAAAAAATGTAATTATTATAAATATTTTTCATTTTAACCCTTTCCGGCACGGGAAAAATCTGCAGTAAAATGAGAAATTATCGACTGACACCGGAATTCACAAACGAATTTTTGAGATATTTTTAATTCCTTAATTTAATCTTTTATAGTAAAGCCAAAGTTTTACTAAAATATTATTGGTGCCGTTTCCAAGTTTGGAATTAAAATTAGGTATCCCAGACCGGGCACAGTGTGCCGGAAAGGGTTAACTGCTTTCCCGATTCGAACGTACGTCATATGGGCAACGTGTTTTTGTCAATCATCATTTGCCCGTACCTCGTACGAGCCATCGTGATTTATCATTCCATTCATAATTTATCATTCTCCTTAGTGAATTTTTATTTTAAATTTTCCATTATTTAATCAGAGCATTTTTCTAATTCAATTAGGCAGAAATAACTGTTTTGAAAACCGGGAAATAAAGGACAAAATATTCTGTTACAGACGGGGGAGGGGGGGGGTTATAGACATTATTTGAAAGTCTTTTGCAAAAATATTGATATGTTTAGTGGTTTAACCAAACTCTCTGTCTCTCTTCTATTTGGCTTGTCTTCCCCTGTCTGTCATAGCTGCCAACATCTTCCGCTTTTTTAGCCCGGAAAAATTTTATAGAAAATTTTAGCATTTCAAATCACGGTAATGTGCCGATTAAATAAGTCAAAATTTTCTATTAAATTTTTCCGGGCAAAAAAAGCGGAAAAGTTGGCAGCTGTGCTCTCTGTTATTCTCTCTCACACACACACACTATATAGAAAATTAATAAAGAGTTTCGATAAGCTTATTTTGTAGTTTTATTTTGGAAGTATATTTCTAGTGCTGCCATGCAACATTTATCTAACACTTCAAACATTGCCATACAATATTAAGTTGTCTCCATAAAACACAAGCACTAATGAAATTTTATTAATACAAAGAGGAATATCAGAAATAAAAGACTTAAATTTTTTAACGTTAATTGTATATTAGTAATAAAAAATGAATAAAGTAAATTTTGATATTGCCAGTTGCATAAAAGCAATTTTGATATGATTTTTGAAGAATTTAAGAAACATCTTAATAAGTCAAAGACTTTTTCTTTTTTTTAATGTAATGTAAATTTTAAACCAGAAGTTTCAAAAATTGGTAATGGGAAGAAAGAAAAAGTAAATAAATAAAATAAAATAATAGTAATAAAAAGCAGGCTTTGTACGCTTTGAGGACCTTTTCCCAGAATATTTGCAAAGTTATGTTTCTCTTTTTTAATAATAATAGAAATGACCATCTTCAAATATAGCAACCAATACTTCATTAAATTTCTAAATACTAAAGTGTGAAAATTCCACGGAATCACTTGATGTGTACAAATCCTGAAAAAGGAACTCATTTTTATATATATATTTTTTTTCATCAAAGCCATAAAAATTAAAATTTCTTTGAAAATCCTTGTTTAAATTTTGATTAAAATTATGTGGTATAAATAATGTACCAATGTCCTTCAATCTGTTAAGTATAACTTAAAACCAAAGAAACAGTTGAAAAAATGCATAAATAATGGGAAATACAGTGGAATAAATTTCCCTCCATAACGCCCTAAAAATAATCCAAAAGCTAACCTCAAAAAGCCCAACAACAAATCCTTACTTCCTACAGTGGTATGTTCTTCACCGCACATTGACCGTATTACGAACTGCAGTTCCTGGAAATTACTTTCCCTACCGCCCCTAAATATTCGATGATAGACGAAAATTATTGGATACCAGAAGCACAAAGTAGTTCTAATAGTTCCCCCATCATGAGACCAATAAGCCTATCATTAACTCTATTGATATTAATTAAAAAAGATGAATATTATTTCTTAAAAATTCTGGCAAAAGGTCCTTGAAGCGTACAAATCCTGTTTTTTTAATCATTATTTATTTATTTACTGGTGTTTATTTATTTATTTTCTTCATTAACAGTTTTTTACCAATTTCCTTCAAACTGTTAAGCATAAACTAAAAGCACAGAATTACTTCAATAAGCATTAACAATACGAAATACTTTGGAAAGAATTCACTAACATAACGTCCTAAAAATAATCCGAAAACTAACCTCAAAAAGCCAAACAACAAATCCTTACTTCCCACAGTGGTATGTTCTTCACCGCACATTGACCCTATTACGAACTGCAGTTCCTGAAAATTACTTTCCCTACCGCCCCTAAATATTCGATGATAGCCGAAAATTATTGGATACCAGAAGCACAAAGTAGTTCTAATAGTTTCCCCATCATGAGACCAATAAGCCTATCATTATCTCCTTTTTCCTATCCCTAGGGGAGCATTACGCGGCTTTTGTTTGTGTTTTTCCTGAGCGAATTGGGCATTTATGCTCACCTGCCATGGTATAATCAGAACAAAAGTTGCTACTTATTTTTTTATTCGTATATTATATGGAAAAAAAATGTTATGAAGCATCCTGGATTGACTTTCATCACATTAGGTTTCTAAGCATATTAAGTTATTCTACGTGAGATGTTAGATTAATCCTTTGCCATTATGTAGGTACAATAATGAGCATCCATTGCAATTATATAATTAGCTACATGCATAATTCTTAATTATTTATTTTGGGATAATCTAAAATTTGATTTTATTTAATCGAAAAAGAAGTGCTTAATTTAACACTAGGAGGATCATGAAAATCAAATGAATATATTTCGGTTCTAACCAGAAACTTCTTTATAAAATAAGTTTAAAATATACAGAGAAAAAAAAAAAGGATTGAAAAAAACATTAAATTAATACCAAAATTTTCGAAATTTTTTCTTTTTATAAAAAAGAAAAAAAAAATTATCCGTAAAAAAGAAATGAGATTTATAACGTTTTAATTTTTTTTTTTTTTTTACTTTCTTCAAAGTTCAAAATTTTATTGAAAAATACTGGTATTGAAAAAATAATTAAAGGTGGGTTAAAAAAACACTCACCGTTTTTAACTTCTTAAAACTTTTGAACGCAGAACGTACGTGTAAGAAAAGATTGTTTCGTTACTAACAGCTTTTCGACAAAACTAATTTGAAATTGCAATATTCGATTTATTTTATGTCAGACATATTTTAATTATACAAGGCAAATATTTTAAAATGGTAAAGATGGTAAATAGTAATAATTGGGATCGTTACGCGGCTTTTGTTTGTGTTTTTCTTGAGCGAATTGGGCATTTATGCTCACCTGCCTTGTTATAATCAGAACTAAAGTTGCTACTTATTTTTTATTCTTGTATTACATCAGAAAAAAAAATATTATGAAACATTCTGGAATAATTTTTAACACATTAGGTTTCTAAGCATATTAAGTTATTCTATGTGAGATGTTAGATTAATCCTTTGCCATTATGTAGGTACAATAATGAGCATCCATTGCAATTATATAATTAGCTATGTGCATAATTCTTAAATATTTATATCGAAGTATTATAAAATTTGATTTTATTTAATTGAAAAAGAAGTACTTAATTTAACACTAGGAGGATCATGAAAACCAAATGAATATATTTCGGTATGATACAGAAACTTCTTTGTAATTTAGGTTTAAAATATATAGAGGGAAAAAAAGGTTGAAAACATAACAAAATTTTCGAAAATTTTTCATAAAAAACATGCCGTTTTATTGTTTTTTTCACAAAGTTTATAAAATTAAAATTTTGTTTTCGGGAAAAAATAGTATTTGTAAAAAGTAAATGAGATTTATAACATTTTTTTAAGATTTTTACTTTCATCAAAGTTTAAAATTTTATTGACAAATACTGGTATAAAAAATAATTAAAAGTGGGTTAATAATACACTTCACCGTTCTTAAATGTTTAACAAATTTGCCGTACACCGTACATGTATTTATTTGTTTCGTTACTAATGGTTTTTCGACACCACTAATTTTAAATTGCAATAATCGCTTTATTTTATGCCAGACAAATTTGACTCTTACAAGACAAATATTTTGATATGGTAAAAATGGGAGCATTACGCGGCTTTTGGTTGTGTTTTTCTTGAGAGAATTGGGCATTAATGCTCACCTGCCTTGGTATAATCAGAACAAAAGTTGTTGCTTTTTTTTTTATTCTTATATTATGTCGAAAAAAATTGTTATGAAGCATCCTGGATTGACTTTCATCACATTAGGTTTCTAAGCATATTAAGTTATTCTACGTGAGATGTTAGATTAATCCTTTGCCATTATGTAGGTACAATAATGAGCATCCATTGCAATTACATAATTAGCTACATGCATTATTCTTAATTATTTATTTTGGGATAATCTAAAATTTGATTTTATTTAATCGAAAAAGAAGTGCTTAATTTAACACTGGGAGGATCATGAAAATCAAATGAATATATTTCGGTTCGAACCAGAAACTTTTTATAAAATAAGTTTAAATTATATAGAGGGAAAAAAAAAAGGATTGAAAAAAACATTAAATTAATACCAAAATTTTCGAAATTTTTTCTTTTTCTGAAAAAAAAAAAAAAAAAAAAAGTATCCGTAAAAAAGAAATGAGATTTATAGCGTTTAAAAATTTTTTTTAGTTTCTTCAAAGTTTAAAATTTCACTGAAAAATACTGGTATACAAAATTAATTAAAGGTGGGTTAAAAAAAAACTCGCCGTTTTTAACTTTTTAAAAATTTTGAACGCAGAACGTACGTGTAAGAAAAGACTGTTTGTGTCGTTACTAACAGCTTTTCGACAAAACTAATTTGAAATTGCAATATTCGATTTATTTTATGTCAGACATATTTTAATTATACAAGGCAAATATTTTAAAATGGTAAAAATGGTAAATAGTAATAATGGGATCGTTACGCAGCTTTTGTTTGTGTTTTTCTTGAGCGAATTGGGCATTTATGCTCACCTGCCTTGTTATAATCAGAACTAAAGTTCGGGTTATATTCTACATTTTATTACTTTACAGAGTTCGTACGCATTAAAAGATTCAGAAGATTTTAAGTGTTTTAATAAAAAAATTTCATAAATTGCTTGTTGCTATATATATGAAAAATGAAGCGGTTATCCCAGAATTGTTGATGATTGTTACATGACATAGGCTTTTATTATACGGATTATTATTTTAACTCAAAAAAAGTTATGTTTATCTCAGATTTCTAATTTATTTTATGTAAAAAAAAGAATTACTAGTTAAGTAGTTAAAGCCAGCCGTTTGAAAATGGATAACATTTTGTGCGAAATTTTTTTAAAAAGTAACGCTAATTTCATATGTCATATTTTTATAAAAATATACAATGAACATTAAAATAACCATGGAACATTACACAATTATTTCAGGTGAGATAAATTTGCTTAACGCATTAAATGCTTGACGGTGACTGACACTAAACTTTTCGTTTAGGTCACGTCAGTCCCCGGTAACTGAAAGTGTAAAACATTGTATAAAACTACATTTTTTTTTTTTTTTTTTTTTTTTTTTTTTTTTTAAGTTAGTGATGCATAGCTTTTTTGCCAGAAAATTCTTTGCCACCAGAATATTTAAAATGTTACATTTGTTTTACATAATAGCAATGTTTGTCATTATTATAAGGAAAATTATTCTGCATGAAACTAGTGGTAGCTTTGTTTCCCGAGGGCCACATATTGTGTACCCCTATTTAAAGTAATTATTAAGAAAATACAACCATTAAATAAGTAAAATGTAAGTAAATTTTAAATACATTTTTATTATTTGTTTATAAAAAATATAATTCTTTTTTTAGTTTTATATCGCACTTTAGACTGTCAGTCATTATTGACTGACATCGCTCAAAAGGAAAGTTCAGTGTAAGTCACCGGTGAATGATGTGGTACTAAACATTTAAAAAATGTGTTTTCAATAGTAAAATTTGTAATATTAATCCAAATCATATAAGCGAAAAATGTATTCATATACTGTAGCAAAACTAGTTTCATTATACGCGTTAGAATTCCCAAAGTGCATTGTATCAATATCATATATCATAAAATACTGTCTAATAATTTTTTTTCAGTATAAAACATATTTCGGGGATTAATCACCAAATTTTTAATATTTTTCCCCAGTTAAATGATAGAACCTGTAGCTGGAAGTTCTGAGAGAATATAATAATTAAAAATATATTTCGAGATAAATATTGTGCCCTAAATCAGGGTTCGCACAACTCTACCACTAAAATTTTACAGTATTTTCAATGTATTTCACTGCAGAAAAATGGTGCGTAAATTGCAAATCGAGGAGGTGGTTGTGAATTCTGTTTCTGAAAAATTAAATATAAATTTTCTTATCATTAATAGTGGTGCTGGAGTCCTTACAAAATATAAGGAGTGTGCGAACCCTGTAAATAATTGAATCATGTTTTTATTGATTGTGTTTTAACGTTTAAATTAATATAGAACATTCTTCCCGGAAAAATGTTAAAGTAAATATTTAATGTATTATTATACCATCTTTCAACCTTGCTAACACGCTGTATGATGTGTTGTATCGTTCGAGAAAGAAAGTTGCCATGCCGGGCAACTTTGAATCACTAGCACTTACAAGGAAGGTCTCTGTATGGGCGTATTCAGGAAATTCTGGAAAAAATTACAGAAGGTTCTTCTCATGTGCATGTATGTTTATAAAAAAATTTCGGCGGAACCCCGATAGAACGTTTGTAAAAAAATAATGGATATTATGATTTTTTTTGGCAAATTATCGCCGGTTGGCGACGAAATAAAATTTCAAAAAATACATTTTTTTGTCTATTACTTTTGAAGGTAAAAATGTTTCTTGCTGAACTATTTTTAAAACTATTTATTTAAATAACTTTATTTTTAGTTTTTATAACTATAGTTTTGTCATATATACATTTATAATAAAAATTAACTATCAATTTTTTTTAATTAAAACGAAAATTAAATTAATTAAATTTATTTCAATCTCAAAATGAAGTCCAGTTGAGACTGTCCATTCAATTTCGTTGCTATGGAAACAAAAACTTATCCGATATTGAAATTTATTGCTGCAGCATTCTTCATCTAGTCTTTATTTTGGAATACGCTTAAATATATAAAAATATATTTTTCAATATAAAAATATTTTATACATATATAATTATTTTTACAATATTAAAATTAAATAACTGTTGGAACAAGCAATACATATGTGTAATACAATATAGTATATGCATTAAACTATCGCATTGTATAAATTTAAATTCATCAAATGCCATTTACTCGCATTCTAAAAATCTATTAACAAACAGTTTTCAATTACATGAAAATCGTTTGCTTTTGGCGAGGATAAATTCTGTTCGCCAAATCGCGTGACGCTTTCGTCTTTTTACGCCAAATATTCGAAAGTATTTTATTTTTTTACAAAGCTTCTACTGCATTTCCGCCGCTAAATTTGACTGATCCTTTATTACATACATAAGTAGTTTAATTGGTATTTTTTCAAAATTTTCTGAGTATGTTCAGTATAGAGATCTTCCTTGTAGGTTAAAACTCCTTCTTTAGGATATTTGTTCCTTGACGATTACCACTTTCAATCGAAGTAAGATTTTGCTAAGTATTTTTAATTTAGCCAGGACTAAAATGGGCGCCACCAAAAAAGTTATTTTCTATATTAGTTTTTATAAAAACTATTATAGAAGAGAATAAATTCTGTATGAAAATTATGCATTTATATTAGTGATTTCGTACAGCACCTGGAGGTTATATGCTTCGAGAATATTTTTAATTTAAAGTTTACGATTAAAACATTCTAGTAAAAAATAATAAAACTGTCACGCCTATATCATGATACATAAACGCCAAATCCATCCTGATGAAATTAAAAAAAAAAACATTTTTTCATTTTTGCTAGATTAATTCGCCAATAGCCATAAAATCATCAGTGATATCATGCCACTAGACAAGCGGTTTGGACTTTTATGACTTCTTGGAAATTTCCGAGACCGGGGTAGCATCGACCGCAGAGAGTTAACCCCTTGTGGGGCATGCAATAATGTCTCTGCGGTCTTGGATTCTCACCGGAAAAATGCAAAAACTTTAAAATAAGAAAAAGCAATTTTATAATAATTAGCCGCCAAAGTTAAAAACATAAAATTTCATTAAAACTTTCTAGTGAGAATCTTTTTAGGTGCGTTCGTAATTATGTAAAAACGTAGCACCTATTGTTGTCGTATAGTTCATCCGTCTGTCTGTCCGTCCGCATATAACAACGCAAAAACTACCCAACTGAATGGTTTGAAATTTAAAATACATAATTATTACATAATTTTGTCGACTCATTTCAAATTTCATGAAAATCGGATGCATAGATTAATTACAGGGAGAATCAAAAGGATACCGTTAGATTACGGTCAATGGGGAATAAAGCTTCAAATGCATTTTAATCGTTTGAAATTTTAAATACGTAATTATTACATAATTCTGTCGAGTTATTTCAAATTTTATTAAAATGGGATGCATAGTTCAATTACAGGGACAATCTAAATTATTCCGTTACATTACGGTTAATGGGGAAAAATGTTTCAAATGCATTTTAATGGTGTTACACTCATTCGAACGTAATAAAATTGATATGCATCTATAAAGTACATATTATAATACACATTTTGCATAATCTGTGGTGCAAAGAGTATTTGTTATTGATTTACAAGGCCATACAAAAGAATTCCATTGCATAATGCTATAGGGATAACATTGTTTGGTTATTTTTAAATGTATTCTATTTTAAATGTATTTTATTTTAAATGTTTTATGTTTCATTTTAATTGTAGTTATTTACAGTTTTATGAGTTTTATATATGAGAGTGATATTTTTAAAACTTCGTTATCGTACGTACGCACCACGTACGCTTCACGTGCAATTTCCAACTTGTTTAAATTAGATGGGCTAAAATATATCCCACCTCACCTCAAGGTGTTAAAAAGCACAAAATACACTATTTACGAATTGATACTCCTCATACAATTGATAACTATACCGAAGTGTGCTAGTGTTTTAAAAAAGAAAAAAAAACAAATTCCACTAAAGAATAATAAACAAAACATTTTATCATGAAAAATCATAGTTTGTTTTTAATGTGAGGAGTTTCAAGGACAAATGTCATTCAGTCCAATTCAACAGCATATTTCAAAGTCACTGCGGTCCTGGCCATACTTCTGGTTCTTCTTATATGACATTTAACCAGACAGACGACAAAAAAAAAAAAAAAAAAAAAAAAAAAAAAAAAAAAAACTAGTAGTTGGATGCGCGAATCTCAAAGATTTCTCATTTATGTATTTAATGTTTCAAAAAAGTAGTTGCACATGTTGATACTATAATATTATTAACTCAATACTATACAAACTTTGATTTTCATTTTTAATTTCTGCTTCAATCAGTTAATCGGAGTAATAAAGAATATTGCCCAGTTAAACTGATGGCATTGAGCTCACAGGCTACAAATACTAATTGTACATTAAAGCCTTATATTTTCAAGGGTTAATTCCGTTCGAAAAAAAAAATAAAGAAGGGGAAACAGCTCTCCCCTTTCCTCTTTTTTTATACTTAATCATTGAACCTCCTATACTATCAAAGACATGCTTTATCATATAAAAAATCTATATCCAAAATTCAGAGCAAATGAGATAATTCTTAATAAAAACCCATTTAGCATTTATATAATTTAAAAGGAGTCATCCCTTTCTTTTACACTTAACCATTAAACTTCCAAAACTATTCAGAGATTTGAACTAAATCTGAAAATTCTGCTTGAAAAACCCATTTATATAAATTAAGGGGGAAGGGGCATTAGAACCCCTGTTCCCCCTATTTATACTTATTCAATGAACACCTAATAACAGTCACGGAATCGCCTCATCAGAATGATCCTAATCTAAATTTTGAACGAAAACTTAATTCTGCATGAAAATCCATTTATATCAACTGAGGGGAGGGGCATGAGCCCCCCGTTCCCCCTCTTATACATATCGAATGAACTCCAAAAACTAATCAGGGAAGCGCCTTATCAGGATATACCTACATACAAAATTTCAAGTGTATCCGATACTTTTATCATGAGTTATCGCGTTACGCACGAACGAACATACAGAACGGACGGGCACATAAGCTCTGAGGCTATGATAGCCTGTGAGCTAAAAATAAGTTATTGTGGATCATGATGTTTATTAAAATCAATAGACCCTTATTTTGCTTATCATCTACTGTTTTCAAATGGCCGGCTTAGCAGGACGCGAGTTCCCGTCTGTAACGAGTCGATGAACAGTAGAATGACGAAGAATGGAAGAAAATGATACAAAAAGCGCTATGCGATCACAATGTTCGATTACCACGGAATATTTCCAAATTCAAGGGAGAACTGCTGACCACAGCCAAAAGTAAACACAAAAATTTTGGTTCAATTCTGTACGTAACTTTTTTAATTTTTTGATGGCACAATAATGAAAATAGCACGGAATCGCTTTTTAAGAGTCCCATCAGAAAGATATTTTTTTAGTTTAGTGAAGATCTGCTTGCCATGTCCAAAAATAATCATACACAAAAAAGTCAGTTTATTTCTTTGCATATTTTTTTGATGGCAAAATAATGAAAATGGCACAGATATCGCGATTATAATGCCCCCCTTCCGGCGGATTTTTTTCAAATTCAGGTAGGGTCTGTTGTTCACAGCCAAACTCTTACACAAAAAATTTGGTTCAATTCTATGCATAACTTCGTACACTTTTAGGTCTTAAATTTTTGAAAATTGTACAAAAATTGCTATTCCAGCGCCCCCTTACGGTGGAATATTTCAAAAATGAAGGAGGACCTGCTTGCTACAGCCACAAACATCCCTACCCCCCCCCCACCAAAAAAAAAAAAAAAATTGGTTCAATTGTATGCATAACTTCATACACTTTTAGTCGGCACAATATTGAAAATGGCAAAAAAATCGCTATTGCAGAGCCCCTTTCTGACGGATTTTTTTCAAACTGAGGAAGGACCAACTAGCCATAGCCATATATTTACTCAAAAAATTTGGTTCAATTCGATGCATAACTTCATAAACTTTTTGGTGAAAAAAATATTAAAAATGAAACAAAAATCACTATTGCAGCTCCCCCTTCCGGAGAATTTTTTTTTCGAATTCAGGGAGGACCAATAAGCCTTACACAAAAATTTTTCTTAATTATATGCATAACTTCATATACATTTCGATGGTACGATATTGAAAATGCACAAAAATCGCTATTACAGCGCTCCCTTTTGGCGGAATATTTCAAAATTGAAAGAAGACCTGCTTGCCATAGCCAAAAATATAGACAAAAAATTTGTTTGAATTCTATCCATGTATTCGAACACTTTTTGATGGTAGAATGGCGACATAAAGACACACACACGGACAGACAGAAATTTTGTAAAAACAGGTTTTTTGGAATCTCTGATCCCAAATAACTTGTAAATCTGTCGAAAACCGGAAGTCGAAAAAAACTTCGATACAACACTTTCTTCTATTGAAGATAGAAAAAAGCAAAAAAGTGTTTAATATTTAACATTTATTTTTCACTAAATCATAGTCATAAAAACTATTTATTGAAATATCGCCCATATATATATATATATATAATTTCATAAAACAAAATCCACTTTAGTTATAAAAACAAGCTTAAATATTTATTTTGTATAAAAATAAAATCAAAATATGAAGTATGACTTAGAATATCAGATTTAAAATACTATTTTAACTGTTCAGTTCTTACTGATTATTTTAAAAAATCATATTCGAAGTAATACGAAGAATAAAAGAAACAGCGGAAATATAATTCTTAAGCTTTTAGCTTACTTTTGTTACATCTTATTCAAATTCTCATTTTATTTTAGTGGACTTAAGTTTGTTTCATGTTAGCAGCAAAGTAAAAATGGGATCAAAAAGAAATTCATTACATTAAGAAATGCGTTTATGTTACTTTTTAGTGCGCAGGAAAAAAAACAGTCTAAAAACTGTAAAATCATTTTCTGAATTCATATTTCGCAAAGGAATTCAAATGCTTCAATAAGCGTATCTTCATAAATATTCATAAGTTATTTTGTTTCTTTTCAGAAACTGAAATTTCAAAGATATTACTAAAAAAGAAATTAATAAAAAGGTATGATTTTTTTTTTTTTTTTTTTTTTTTTTTTTTTTTACCACGAATTTCTTTTTTCTTTTTACATATCCATCGTACTTAGTTTAAAGGTTAAATTTTGCAATCACTTTAGAAAACAATTTTTTGTCGGATTTACACGTTCCTGACACTACACTCTTAAATCAAAAGAGTGAATTCCTCAGTCAATAAAGGAGCGAAATCTCTTGGCAGGACAATCATTCCTTCAGAGCGGCAGTTTTATCGAAAAAGAACGCTTTTCGGAAAAAACCGGTCTTTTAAATCATGTTTATAGTAGCGATCTATAAAATGCTCCTTTTTAAATGAAAACCGGAAGTTTTTTGACGTAGTTAAACGGAACTATCTGAGATGAATGTTCATTGGTTGTAATCTAGTCACATGACGTTCGGCTGGTTTGGCGGGATACCTAACTTCTGCTAACGAAGACTGACATGGCGCTTGTTTACGCTAAGGCTTTTGTTACGCTATACCCGAAATTTAATTTCATAATCCAACAGATCCTGATACTGAATAGAATTGCGAATGAGGATACCCCAAAACTATATGGTAAGTACTTGTTTTCGGTCTCTTTAATAACTTTCTTATTCTCAATGTAGTATGTAATCTCACATGTAAGAAAAAAATTACCTTAGATCTACACGGATCGGAAATTTGAGACTGGTTTTTGTCCGACCCTCTTGAAAGACATCTAGATTCTGAAAATCATGTCCTTTTGCCTTTTTATTATTAAAAGACCCGGCCCCACTCACATTATTTTGTGTAATTAATAATATCGATTTGTTTTGTATCAGTTAATGCACTTTTTATGTCATATTAAAAAAAATCATTTTCCAATAATGGACACCCCATGTAGATATTTCCAAAAATGTGATTTCAAAAATGTTTATAGTGCGAAAAATATTTTGACTTATTGAAAATCTAAATATTCAAACTAAATTTTTTAACAAAATGTAATAACACCAACATTTTACAAATAGCTGCTTTTAAATTATTTTAATGTGGTTAATAAAATTTCAATGTTTAATTCATTTTATTATTATTATTATAATAACTGTAACACTGCCTTGTAAATTTTATAATCTGGCAATCAAACCAGTCAGGAAGCCAAAAACATTTATTAAGGGCAAAGCTAAGTAGGGGCTTATAGGGCTTTATTCCTCTCCATTTCAATAAAAACAATTGCAGTATATACTTATAACTAAACCGATTTTTGCATAAGTTGCCCCCCCCCCCTCTCCATTTTCAGCTCTCAAATTTTGTCTGACATTATAGCAGTGTGATTAAAAATGTATTTTCTGTCTTAAATGCTTCCTTATTTAATCTCAGGCAAAATAATAATAATAATGTAATGAAAATCATAATAATTGTGAATCTAGTAAATCTGCATATCAGTAACCTCAAACATCAGTTCTAATTTTATTTTTAGTTTTATTTATTTATCCGTTTTTAAGTATTTAAAATTAGGGTTGGAAAAATACCTGTTTTTTTTAGTTTGTTTAAGCCAGATTTTTTTTTTTTAATTTCTTATCTCAAATACATGCATATTTATTGATGAAAATAGACATTGTTGGATATATAAGTAGCATAACTTCATTTGAAAAAAAAAATTAATTAAATAATTATTGTCAATTTATGTAAAAAATTGAAAATATTGTTATCTTAATTTAAACAGCATTAGTAATTATTTTATGTTCAAAGAATAAATTGCTCTACAATGTGAAACATTGATTATAACTTTGAAAACCTTTATAAACAAACATTTAATTTCTAATTATAAATATTTGATGATTTTTTTCCCCCGGAGTTATTCAAAAATAAATTTCACATACTGCTCAAGGTTTTGTTTTTTGAGTGATAATACAAAGTCAAAATTTTTTATCATTAAATTCTGCAAACAACAGAAAAAAAAAAAAAAAAAAAAAAAGATTAGTATTATTAAAATGCTATAACTAGAACCCAATTTTTTAATAGTCTCTTATTCAACTTCATGTTTTGATTTTAATTCTCAAAAGTAATCTCCTTAATCATTATACATATATATATTTAACAGTTTGACTAAAATTTTAAAGATTATCATGTTATGTTATTAATTGTTGTAAATAATTTGCATTTTTGTCAGGGTTGTTATGTTTAAAACATTACATTTAAAACAATGTAAGACATGATTATTGCTAATAATGTCACAAATTAAAATTTTTGAAATAAAATTATATTAAAAATTTCTAATTAGCTGTATGTACTAAAAGACATTCAAATTTTATTAAAATTATAAATTGGTTATTTAATTTTAATTAAGTATTTAAAGTAAATTTATTTCCTCTAAAATTGAAAATACATAATTTATTTCTTTAAATATTTCAATTATGATTTTATATATAATATCAAAATTCTATAATATATTAATTTTCGAATTAAAAGTAAGACTGAGAGAGTATTTTTCGGATATACAATACAACAAGCCTAGTACAGCCTACAGCCTTATCTAGAATGCAGCGAAAAGAAAATATTTTGATAAAGCTAACATAATCTTTTCAACATCAAAACATTACTCTTCAGTTATCCGTGAATCCCTCGAAATTTTGCTTAACCGTTTAAACGCCAATGTTCCCAAATGGGAACATTGCATTATTTGTAACACAAAACATATATTTTCCAACATAATAATGATGTCCTTATTTTTCTATAAAATATAAGGTTGATTTAAACTTTTTAAAAGAAAAATATTTATGTTTAAGCATTTATCACAGATATAAGGAATATGTAAATTTATTAATTTGCATAAAACATATATTATTTGCTTTTATCGTTTTCTCTATAGTTCTTACATTTGACCGCTAGAAATCTAAATGTTTTTGGAATTCGAGAAAATATTCACGAATAATATACAATAGCATATAGCGGAAAATAATTTGTTATTATTTGCATATGTTGTCAATCAATAATCATGTTCCAAACTGCGAACACTGAATTTAAAACAGCCAAAAACTACAGAAATACTTTTTTTGTTATTTTCTAAACTTGTATGCATGAATTAAAACATTTGAAGCTGTAGTATAGGAAAAACAAAATTATTATTACATTGCGATATTAATTCGGCGTGTAAACGGTTAACAATGAAACTGTTTGTAATGACGTCATTTCTTATAATATTCGGCACTCTGGTACACCAGGTATCCTTGGTGTTTTGATGAATTCATCGCGACTTTGTACACGCAGACTATTTTTGTTATTATTTTAATGTTTTCCATTTCTAATGAATTATCTTCTTTTATACTCCTTTCAAATTGGATGCGAGGGCATCCGAAAGATCTAAGGTAAATAATAATTAATTTATTTGTATATTTTGAGAGATCTATTTCTCTTTTTTTCTGAATAAATTTGGTTGGTGCACAGAGAACATAATATTGAGTAAAAAAATGTGGGCTAAATGCCTTCTTAATATACTATAAATAATACATTCTACCATCAATAGGTAATGCTATAATACTTTATAGATATTTATTTAGTAGTTAAAAAAGATTTTTTTTTTCTCTTTCTTTATTAAAATTATAATGACTTCAGTTTAAAATATTCATATACAAAAAAAAAAAAAAAAAAAAAAAAAAATCAGCATTAATTTAAATTTTTTTTAATAGTCTTTCCTTTTTAATAATTCATTAATGAAAATAAACTGAAATGAAAAAAAAAACTTATCTACTTTCAGTTCCTTTTAAATTCTAATTGTTTAAATTTGCTTTTCTGTCCTCAGAGTTATAAAAGTATGCTACCTATCAACAGTGTTCTCGCTGTCGCTCGCCATTGCACCAAATTGCTACTAAATTCTTCATTTGGCGAGTAAATAAGCGATTAGATTCGCCAAATTGCTAGTGCTCAGTTTTGCTTTCTCTTTCTTTTTTCTTTTCTTTTTTTTCTTTTTTTTTTTTTTTGTTTTACATACATATGCATTATGCATATGTATATAAAACATATTTTTAATATATATACTTATTTTTATTATATTTTTAGTGGATAGTTGAAATTAGATTAACAACAATCATTGTCTCATTTATAAAAGTTTTGGTTACATTAGAACATATTGAAAAAAAAATTAAAAGATTAAAGTTTTTTTTTTTTTTTTTTTTTTTTTTTCTACACGGCAAATTTTTTTTTTTTTTTGCCAATACTTTCCTCATTTGGCGAATGTTTTTTATTTTTAATTAGCCAAATTACTGACATTGGTCAAATGTCAGTGAGAACACTGCCTACCAACCAATCTATCTATTTTAATTTTCAGTTTTGAATGTGTTTTCAGAATAATAATAATTTAATTTAATAATAAAAAATGGACATGTTTAAAAAATATTTATTTCTTAACTAATTTTTTACGTACTTCATATTTTTTTACATATTTCATTACGCTTTAAAGCAGGGTTGCCGGCTTTTAGCCGGGCCAAAAAAAGCCTTCCGGCTTTTTTTGGTTTTATCCACTTAAAAAGAGCGGGCTAAAATTGAAAAAAGACGGCTTTTATTTTTAAAGTGTTAATTTGTATTGAATCCATATTAAATTTAAATTAATTTATTTTTAATATATTTTTAATAATTTACTACTAAAAAAGTTATAAATTTTTATTTAATTTTTCAAATAAATAAGTCTTTATAACTGCTAGGAGTCAACTGTGAAGGCATTATGTCTGAAAAATATAAATCTTCGAAAACAGAAAATATACTCAAAAAATGTGTTTTAAACTTCTACATTTCATAGTTCTACTTATATTACACATTCTTAAGAATTATATTTAATGGAATTATGACAAAATTAGT
This sequence comes from Maratus speculifer, assembly GCA_964019185.1. Taxonomy (NCBI): domain Eukaryota; kingdom Metazoa; phylum Arthropoda; class Arachnida; order Araneae; family Salticidae; genus Maratus; species Maratus speculifer. Next base: position 217,940,283 of record OZ025300.1, read on the forward strand.
GTTCTCTATAGATATAAAAAGGGCATGGTGCTATTCATTAAAAAGGGCACTACTGCATCATAAAAGGGCACTTTTGCAAAAAAAAAAAAAAAAAAAAAAAAAAAAAAAAAAAAAAAAAAAATTGTTATTGCCTTTAGAAAGGGAAAAAAGAAAGCAGCAAAATACATAATTTTTAAATATAATAAATCAAGTAACATTAATTTCGAATCATTTTATGATATAAAAATTAGAAATGCAATTAAATTAAAACATGATTGAATAGTTTCATGTTCTTTTTCTTAAAGAAATGAAAAAAATTATCATTTTTGGGCAGGGTCATTCCATGTCAATTCAACCACACTGGTACACCCATGAACTCCGATTTTGATGAAACTTGGTGTATTCAATAAAAATATGATATCAAATAGCCCCCTAATTTTTTTAATCTCTAATATCAATATATCTTTATTTAGAGTCGTTCAATTTTTTAATTCACACTTTTGCATGCACCGGAAAAGCGCTAAACAAGCTGCACTTGATTGCAAAAAAAAAATTATATTGGGCTGCCTAATCTTTTAATTATTTTCAAAATTTACTCACTTACCAACAAAAGTATGATAAACACAGAAAAAAATACTAAAGAACTGAATATATTTATTTTGGACCCCTAAAAAATAATAATTTATTATTAATCAAAAAAATTTTTAAAAGAAACATGATTTTCTAAAAATGCAATATCAAGATGAGGGACAGGTAAAACCTTAGCACATTTTTTTTTTTTTTTTTAAAGCGAGTCTAAATATTTGTTCTAACTTATTCTGGAATAAAATTGTATTTATGATATTTATCAAATTGCATCCAAATGTTTATTATTAGTAATCAAAAGATTGTTATAAATATTTTCAGAGTGTCAATGCTTCATTATGTAGTGCAGTTTATTTTTATTTTTTTTTTAAATAATACTTTGCTAATACTGTTTAAATTAAAATATGATTTTTTAAAAATTTTCTACATAAATTCACTGTAATTATTTAACGTAAATTATTTTAAAATGAAGTTACAATACTTATATTCAAGGCTGGCAAGTTTCTGCCAGGGTGGTTAAAACCAGTGGTTATAACCGGTAAAAACCGGCATGGCAGAAACTAGTTTAGAGATAATACTAATAAATGCAATTATTCATAAATAACATATGTATTTAATATGTAGAGAATTTAGTTAAAAAATTAAAATAAGTATTTTGAATGTTATTCAAAGTAGCAAAAATTTTCAAATGGATCATACAAACATATTTTGTTAATATAATAATTTTTTGCCACTTGAAAAACAGAAATTTTCATAATGGTAATACGATTACTGTTTATGGTTGAATTTCTAATTAAATTTTTAAAAAAGAGAAATTTACGAAAAATTCTATAATCTTTTAACATTATAACTTAAAAATTATCTACTACAAAGAGAAATAGTTTTTGTAAAAACATATAAGTAAATAATTGTAGTGCAAAAATAAAAGATAAAAAATGGATTAAATATTTTATACTGTTATTTTAAAATATTGAAAGAACAAATTTGTTTTTCTGGAAAAATTAATATATTAGAACATTCCATATTATAGTATTAATTTTGCTAATTTTTCTTAACCTAGACAGCTTTTTAATTTGTTCTGAATGAAAAAAAAAAAAGTTTGAAAATATTCTTTCAAGACCAGCATTACTGGCGGGTAATGTCATTATTGATGATGTAAATTTTGAAAAATTCTCATTTTCACCGTTATTTGTTTCTAGAAGCAGCTACCCATAGAAGGCAAAACATTTTCTAGGTCTTCCTTGGCGAAATATGTTTCTGAAAGAAAAAAAAAAGTATTTTCTTGCCCGTCTTTTAGACTTAAATATCAATTTTTATCCCAAATATTTAGGATGAAGTAAATAAGCTAGCATAAAAGCTAACGATGCAATAAATGTGAATTGAATCTTGCATTTGTAAATTTCCATGATATTTCCATTATTAAATAAGGTTAAGCAAATTTTATGAGTAGCTGCAATAGAACAGTCATGTTTTTTACTTTTATCTAAAGCAATAGCAATAAATTTTAGCATTTGTAACAAATATTTAACTTTTTTATAAATCATGATATTTATTTATAATTTTAACAACTGCAGTGTCCTTAATCTCATTTTCATAATTTTCAATTTTCTGCATATAATATGGTTGATTCTATCTTGAAAGATTCAAAACTATCAAATTTTATTACAAATTCATTTATATTTTAATTTGAACTATTTACAATATTTTATTCGCAATTTATTCTTAATAAAATGTATATAAGCAATTTAATACTACTAAAAAAGTCTCAGATTATGTCATGAAATTAGTTTATGCCATTTGTTGCCAGTTTCTGCCGGTTATAACCACTTTCTACCACTGGCATGGCAGAAACTAATTTCTGCCGGCAAAAAACCAGCCCTGCATATTCCAGCAATGTTTATTTTTATCAATAAATGTGCACAAATATGTAATAAGAAAGGATGTTTTAAAAAAACTGGTATAAACCAAAAAAAGTGTCCCCCCCCCCCCGAAAAAAACCCACGTTTTTTGTCAACCTTTCTAAATAATAATTATTTTAGCTTTGAAAATTGTATGATAATCCATGCTTAACATATTTTCCCCCCTTGTTTTATTACAGATTGATGCTGAATTCAAAAAATTGTATTCAGCAGCTGGGGATTTTCTAGCCATTTTTTCAACACATTATACGCAGCGGATTATGAAATACACCAGACAAAACAGGACTCGGTATTTATGAAAGAATATCTCTCGATGCAGATGGTAAAATGTTTAAAATTGTTCTTTATTTATTTAACAACAACAACTGGGAATAATAAAAGAATTCAGTTACATCAAAATATCCAATATTTGTCACAGCAAATTTAGATACCATAGTGATTATGTTATTCAATGTATTTAGAAGTCATGAAAAAATTAGAAATCAGAGAGGGGGGGGGGGGGTGGATATTTTGAAGTACTGGAAAAGTCAAGCAATTTTTACAATAACCTAACACAGTCATAAAATATCATTTAAACCTACATAATTTTGATCCAAAGTTGTCACATGGTAAAATGTAAAGAAATTATTTTGAAGTCGAGGAAAATCAAAAAGTTCATTTGTCATACTATATGGAATTATAAAATCTGTGTTAAATAATAAACTATTGTTAAAATTAAAAATACATATATATAGGGATTTTTTGCATGTTGAATAATAAATCATCTGCATGAGATTTGGCTGCTAATAATTTGGAAATTTCAAATCTATTTTAAAACAAGTTTACAAATAGTGAAAACAAGAAGTGTAAGGTAAATAATAGAATCCATGTACATTAAAATGTGAATAAGACTTCATCACATACTTTTTCTTTATCATATGTTTCTATAACTAATATAATTGTGGAGTATATAGGTTAAAAGATTAACAATTTTTCTAAATCTTTTTTTACACACACACTCACATATATATATATATATATATATATATATATACCGTATATACTCGCGTATAAGTCGACTTCGCGTATAAGTCGACCCCTTAACTTATGTTGTTAAAAATAAGAAAAAATTCAAAACCTGCGTATAAGTCGACCCTCCTCCAAAAGGGAAAACCAATTGACTTTCCCCGTAAATGATAGATTCCTCGGATTCGTTCATACTCCAAAAAGGAGCGATTCTTAGGACTCGTTCTGAAATGAAACGACTCTGAAAAGAATCGATCCCTCGGAATCGTCCGAAAGAGATCGACTCCTCTGAATCATTCCGAAATGAAACGACTCTGAAAAGGAACGATTCCTCGAAATCATTCCAAAATGTATGGTCTGCTTAATGTCATAAATCGCAATCGGAGAATGGCGAAGAAAAATCGGATTCATTCCGTTTTTTCTTGGACTCGTTCTTTTTTTCTCAAATTTGCTCCGTTTTCTCGGATTTGTTCCTTTTTTTCTTGAACCGTTCCTTTTTTCTTGGATATGTTTCATTTTCCTCAGATTCGGCCTTTTATCGGAACGACTTCGAATGACTCGTTCCTTTCGATGAACGATTCTTTAAAATGGACGATTTTGCCCATCTCCATTTTTTAGTATTGAAAATGTGTTCTTGACATAAATCATACACATTTTTTTTGTTTTTTGCAGCAGGGTAGGGTAGATTGTTTTTTTGAAAAATAAACTAAAAATGATCTTAAATACAGAATCGTCGAGGTTGGAACTGTTTTGGATTTTATGATCTACAAACAATGGGTTGCTGCAGCACGATTCTGTAGCAAACTATTTTCCGATATTTTATTTATAGATTTTTTTTTTAGGTCTCGCGTATAAGTCGACCCCCCTACTTTGAAGTTCTTTTTTCGTCTAAAATTTCTCGACTTATACGCGAGTATATACGGTATATATATATATATGTATGTATATATATATATATATATATAATAAAGAAAGGAACTGTCAATTCATTTTTCTAAATAAAATTTAAAATTTAATATCTCAAATGTATATATTGAGGACGTTAATTTCAAAACTTGTCTTATCCAAAAGTTAAAAAAAAAAAAAAAAAAAAAAAAAAAGTTTCTCTATCAGTATTTTTTTTTTTTTTTTTTAATTTACACTGGAAAAATATATATGTACATAAATTGTGTTTGTGTAAGGGATTGGGGGATTACCTCTATTTTGCATTTTTGGCACTGCAAAATCAAGATTTATAATGAAAACCAATGACCAGAACTAAAGTTTTTTGGCAATTTAAAAATATATATACAGGGTGTATCTAAACTACTGGGCAAAACTTTAAGGGATGATAGTAAACATCAAGACAAATAATATTAAATGGGAAACTAATGATCCCAAACGTCTTCTGAAGGAGATAGGCGCCATCAAATTTTAGGGTCCAAAATTTGAAATGATTATAAAAAACGGGAAAATTGATCGATTCCTTTGCAGTTTTCACCAAAACTATTCTTTATGTCAGTATTGTCTTGAAAATAAATTATAAAGAGAAATTTCAAAAAAGGCCGATAGAGAGTGCTTTAGACTTTGGAGTAATGAACAACTATTTTTTACCATTATTTTTTGTATCTCATTAAAATTTTTTAGAAGTCTAGACATAAACTTAGATTTTGAGCCCAAAATCCGTCGTTAAGAAGCGCAAACTGAACTGTGTTCAATGGGAGTGTGTAGGTTCAAATTTCAAATGATTATAAAAAACAGAAAAACTGGTCAATTGATTTGAAGTTTTCATTAAAATTATTCTTTATGTCAGTATTGTCTTGAAAATAAATTATACAAATAAATTTAAAAAATGTCGATAGAGGACGCTTTAGATTTTGGAGTAACATAACTATATTTTAACGTTATTTCTTGCATCCCACTAAATTTTTTTAGAAGCTTAAACATAAACTTAAATTTTTAGCTGAAAATCTGAATTGTTGAGAGTGGTTAAGTAGCGAAAACTGAACTGTGTTCAATGGGGGTGGGGAGATTCAAATTTCAAATGATTATAAAAACGGAAAAATTGGTCGATTCGTTTGCGTATTTCCCAAATACCATTCTCTATGTCTGTATTTCCTTGAAATTAAATTTTAAAGATAAATTTAAAAAAATTCCGTTAGAGGGCATCTTAAACTATTTTAACCGTTATTTATTTATTTTTTTTAATTATTATTATTTTTTTTTAATCTAAATAAATGTTTTAAAAGCTTAGACTTAAATTTTGAGCTCAAAATCTGAATCGTTGTGAGTAATTAAGTAGCGAAAAATTTGTCTTCGTAGAGTGGGCAGGGTAACATTTCAACTCCTGAACACAGTTCAGTTTACGTTTTTTAACCCCTCCCAACGATTCAGAATTTGAGCTCAAAATTTAAGTCTTAAGTTTTTGCGTTTTTGGAAGTATTTATTTAGATACAAAAAATAACAGTTAAAAATTGTTGTTTGGTACTCTAAAGTTTATGGCGCTCTCTAACGGAATTTTTTGAAATTTATCTTTAAAATTTATTTTCAAGGAAATACTGACATAAAGAATGGTTTTAGAAAAAACCGCAAACAAATCTACCAATTTTTCCTTTTGTATAATCATTTGAAATTTGAACCTTTCCAACCCCATTGAACACAATTCGGTTTGCGCTACTTAACCACTCTGAACGATTCAGATTTTCAGCACAAAATTTAAGTTTATGTCTAAGCTTCTAAAAAAATTTAATGATATGCAAAAAATGACGGTAAAAAATAGTTGTACGCTACTTCAAAGTCTAAAGAGCCCTCTATCGACAATTTTTTAAAGTTATCTTTATAATTTATTTTCAAGACAATACTGACATAAAGAATAGTTTTAGTGAAAACTGCAAATCAATTGACGAATTATTCTGTTTTTTATAATCATTTGAAATTCGAACCTACCCACTCCCACTGAACACAGTTCAGTTTGCGCTACTTAACCACAGATTTTGAGCTCAAAATTTAAGTTTATGTCTAAACTTCTAAAAAAAATTAATGAAATGCAAAAAATAACGGTAAAAAATAGTTGTTCATTACTCCAAAGTCTAAAACGCCCTCTATCGGCATTTTTTGAAATTTATCTTTATAATTTATTTTCAAGACAATACTGACATAAAGAATAGTTTTCGTGAAAACCGCAAACGAATCGACCAATTTTTCCGTTTTTTATAATCATTTCAAATTTTGGACCCTAAACTATGATGGCGTCTATCTCCTTCGGAAGAAGTTTGGGACCCTTACTTTCCCATTTAATATTATTTGTCTTGATGTGTACTATCACCCCTTAAAGTTTTGCCCAGTAGTTTAGATACACCCTGCATATATTTTCTGGATAAAGTGAGTTTTTAAACTCTCATCTTCATAAAAAAAAAAATGATAATGGATATTACTTGTTAATACCATCCAGGGCCAATTTTTTAAATACACAAAAATCTTCTTCAAGATAATACAAAAATGTTGCATCTTTTATGTCTTATTTGTGTTATGTCATTTATTTATATTTATTCTTTTTCTCTCTTTTTATATTCAATTAGAAAACTTCCGTGCCTTATAAATGTTAGCAGATTTATTACCAATTGCAGGCTTCAGAAAGAAAAGAAAGGTATTTTTTTTATCTCAAACTGTCAGTAAATTATTCTTTGCATATATATAATCTGATTTGCTGATCAGTCTTTTTAGCCATTGTGAAGGACAAAAATATCAGGGATGAAACAAACAGTTATTTGCTTGAACACTAGTTATTCAGACATATTTTAAACTGTGTATCAACTTTTTTTTCCTTTTTTGTTAAAAAATAATAATAAATTTAAATAATAAAAATATATGGTAGGTATTGCTTTTTTAAAAACAAAATAAAATTATTAAAAGATTGAATAATATAAATCAAGATAGACCTGAATACATTTTTAAAAAATAAATAAAATTTATATACAAAAAATGATAGTACTAGGTTATCCCGTCGACCAAAAAATTATCACCAAACTATAAGATTAAATGCCAATAATGGATGATCGTGAATGTCACATTCAATGACATTCAATGCGATTCACGTGTTTAAAATGTCATTAAGTGATTTTTATTTCGACTTTTTATTAATATTTTTATTAATATTCTACTAATTATTTGTTTTTTTGTAATTAAAAATAAAAATTATGTCAATATGTATAATTTGGCTATTAGTTTGGCGATTTGTATAATTTGGCGAAATTGGTTGACGGGATAACAGAGTAGTACCCAAAAAAATGAAAACACTAAAAAACATTAAAAATACAAAAGTAAACATTTCGCCAAGCTACACGCAATAATACTAGTAATGTTTCCAAAAGACTCTGAGTGAGTTACAGTATGGGAAAACTCCTTGCGGACCTAAAGATTTTTGTAATGCACTTACATATGACTTTATGTTTAACAATTTTCTTCTTGTATTAAAACTGTGATGAAACTTCAAAGAGTTGATGTTTCTGTATTTGCAGGTCCAATTTTATGTATCATTCTGTAGGATTAATTTATTTAACACTACTTGAACCAGAAATACCTTCTTTGCGAAGAGGATTTTCTAAGTAAACTTGTAAACATTTTGAGATTGTAAAATAAAAAAAAAATAAAACAATGATCATTTGCAGGGCTTAATTTGCACCAGAGCTCAGCTTACGTATTTCTGTTTTTTGTACATATTTAAATATTGGTTGGAATTCACCAGAGCTCATAAATACAGGTCTCCGAAGCCCAGAATAATAGTGATTCAGAAAACTGAAGCCTAATTTACCCTTTCCTTTCCCTGTCATCTCCAGGTTTCTGCATTCTTTTCTATCAAAACATATATATGTGACGTGTGTTGCACACATAAGAAATGACATGTAAGATTTTCTGAAAATTTTTCTTATAAATGTTTTTGTTAGTTATACATTCATTATATTATATTATGTATGTATGCATATCTGTAAATAGTCCTTTTTTGTGTGTTGACACTATTTCTGAATCATAATTCCTATCTCATTTAGTTGCACAATTCTGCGACTAACATTAATAGGCAAAGATTTTTATCTGGAAGGAACAAAATACTAAAAAATGGAATATTTTATAGTTAAATGTATACAGATTGATATACAGTAGACTCCCTCAAATCCGCACAGCTTGGGACCAGAGGTTTTGCGGATTTTAGAATTTTGCGGATTTCTGGTCATTGCTTTGTTTACATTTTTTAAACAATAATTTGAGTGCAAATAATAGTGCAATAGGAACTATAATGAATGCTTACAATATAATAAAATATTAAAATAAGTAATAAACTAAAATAATAAAAATTTAGATAGTTTTTAAAATGATAAAAGTACTAATAGCTAAGGTCAAGTTAAGAATCAATAGTGTATGATTAAATATTCATTTATAAAGATTAGATGTATTTTTCCAAAATTATTCAACAAAACTTGCCTCATAAAAGTACATTACTAATTCACATCAAAATCATAAAATAAGGATTTTTTTTTTTTTTCAAGTTTAGCCAGGCTTAATAACCAAAAATTCTTGATTAATGCATAAATATATTTGGTAAAAAGATTGTGATTACCAGTGATATCTGGAATATCTTGAATTTTTTCAAAAAAAAAATTATTCTTTCTTCATGAAAGAAACATGAATAGAGTATTATTAAGAAAATTACAAATAAAAAAATATATGGAATTAATACAAAACTAAAAAAAAAAAAAAAAAAAAAAAAAAAAAAAAAAAAAAAAAAAATCAATTTTGTATCAATATCCAAACTGAAAGTTTCATTGTTTACATCCATAAAATATGTGCGGATTTTAGAGAGTTGCGGATTTCTGGTTTGCGGATTTGAGGGAGTCTACTGTATTTAAAATTTTTATTTTGCTAAAGTAGAAAAAGATGTTTATAATGTATGCGGATATGAGAGATTGTGTGTGTGTGTGCGGGGGGGGGGGATCTAAATATAGACATAAATTAAACTCAGAAATATTGCAATAAATTCTGCATAAACAAAACTGCATATGATTGAAAAGAAATCTGTTTAAGTTAGTCTTCTGTTTTAATAGTATTATATAATATTCCTTATATTAGAAATATTGCATTTTTGTTTAAAAAATAAGTTTGGAAGAAATGGTAAAAAAAATAATTTGACAGTTAAGCTATGAGCTTTTCAAGCATGTAATATGTATAATAAGGTGTAATATTGAACAATTTTAAAATAATTCAATACTATTTCAACCATTTTTACACATATCAGAAGAATTCCTTTATTTTTTAGAAATGATAAAATGTGTCGAATAAAACAGCAATATTTTTTTTTTTTTTTTTTTTTTTTTTTTTTTGCTGTTGTTCTATAAGCTGTAGGGTAATTGATTAATTAACTCAGCAAAGATTTTATTCCAATAACTTTCGAAACAATGGCTTTACATTTGCAAAATTCATATAAATTTATACAAAATATTTAAAGACTTAAAATTAGACTGAATAATAAGCATTTGTTTTATTAATGAGTGTGCAATAATAAAATGGGACATACAGTATTTGTCTAAAGGGCCAGATGTTTGTTACATATCCAGCTTTTACTATGTACAGTTTTCTTAATGTATGTTTTTCTTGTAACAGTTTTTTAATATGCTTTTCTGGTTTGTTTAATTGATATCTATTTATTGCTAAAAATGTTTTTTTCTACAGATTTCTGGTAATCAAAGCTTGGATACTTTATTTTCTTCTGATGCTCTGGTCAGATTTATTGGAGTATGTTTTCTTTAGTTTATTTTAGTATAATAATTTACATAATTAAAATTCTTGAAAAGTGTCTTAAATAGGTTATAAAATGCAAAATTGCCATTTGATTAAAAAAAAAAATGTTTTATATTTTGTTAACTTGTGAGAATCTTGAAGATAGTAAAGTATACCCAAGAGCAGCTTTTCTAACATTCACAAGCTTTATTTTTTACAAAATATACATGCAAGCGAAGCTTAGTTTTCATATTTCCTTTTTAAAAGATTTGATCTTATTTTTTTATTTTTTAAGAAAAAAAAGAAGCTTTGATTTGTTGCATATTTGATCTATCACAAAAATGTATTTCACAGAGCAAAACTAGACATTTTTAAAGCTTTCTGCAAAAAGACCGCAGAACAGGGTAGTCACAAATCTAACATGGAAACATCAGGAAAATATTAGTTAACTTGGAAATTCATTGAAAAATATGTTAATTTCCAATATGATTGCAATAATCTGGGAAGAAAAAAATTATCTCAGCTCTTGGGCTCAGTCCGTGCCTGAAACCAACTTGGACTCTCTCTTTATATCAGCTTTCGGGCTCAGGGGCTCAGACTGATGGTAAAATTTTGTTTATACAAAAATTCAAAAACAAAGATCTCTAATTATGAAACAAGAATGTAGCCTAAGTTTCTTAAGCAAATTAAATTATTATTCTGTTTTTTAACATATTTTTCGGATGATTCTCAGTGCCAAAGATTCTGTTATAAAGATTTGATATTTTTATAATTATTTTGTACATATTTTCTTACACAAAAGTATTTCACAAATTCAAGAAGGTAATAAAAGGAAGGGTTTTATAAAAATTATTATGGGCAATTATTAATCAATATCTAATATATTTACTGTATGTATTATACTTTGGAATTTTAATGCTTTTATGCTATTGGAAATATAGTAGAAAAAAAAAACCTTTTATCTAATAGCAAACATTATCCTGATCAAGAACAGAATAAAAAGCTACATAAGAATATCTAGTTAAAATAAATAAATAAATTTTATGACAAAAGATTTGGTTAAAATCATCATCCAATTTAAATTATGTTTTACAGAATAGTCAAAGTTTTAATCTCTAAACCTGTCTTTAATATCACCAAATTTAATTATAACATGAAAAGTGGCAGATATAGATTCCTTTCATCCAAATTTCAAACTTTAAGTTTGCAGTACAGTTATATCCGCTTGTATCCCAAAACCATTCGTATTAGAATAAATGTTAACGATCACATTATAAATATTATATTAAACCTTGAAATTACAAAAAGAAAAAAAAGTCAAAATTTTCAGCAATTATTCTGGAGGACAAACATCTCTAATGTCATTCAAAGTCGTGATGAAATAATCATCCTTTCTGTAAATTTCTTACCATAAAAACTCAGTTAAACATTACTTAATCTAAGTCCTAACCTTTTATTTGGCGGTATTTCTTATTTCCCAATTTAGCTGACCCCAAAAGTGTTTGATGACTTGTAATCTGTATCTGCAAAATTATATTGATATTTCAAATCCTGCATTATTATTTAATTTAGTCTGTTTTATAAGCCTGCCATGAATCTAAAATAATGATAGTGATATTCTCTGTCTTTTATTTTACCCATCTGTTCTGTCAAGAACTTTTAGTATAAACCATTCATTAGCTTCTTGGAATAATCCTCCAAGCAACCATTTCTGAGAAAGAATTTGACTGGCTTTTTAATTTTTAACCCTTTTAGGTGCAAAGTACTTTTATTACAAATGGCACCAGGATTTACAAACTAATTTATTTGCAAATAAATAAAAGCTTTTTTTTTTTTTTTTTTTTTTTTTCCCATGTGATTTATCAAAGCAAGCTTTTATTTTAAAATTTTAATGTGAATGTGGCATTTTAGAATAAACATTAAGTGGGATCCCTTCCCTTTAAGGGTTCAAAAGAAACTTTCACCAATCTTTGCAACTTTTTTTTTCAAGAAGGGGGTGCTCAATCTGTTATAAACTTATAGATAGACAAACTTCTGAGATAATCACTTCAATCAATAACTTTCATTCAATTGTCTTTTCTCTCATTTTACTGATGCTAATTTATCAGACTTGCTATACATGAACATTGCAGTTACAAATGCTAATTTGGAGTCATCCAACCAGTTTTCTTTTTTAATAGATATTCTTTTATCACAATTTTCGCATTTCTCCACCACTATTTATCAGTTTAAACCCAAAAAAGCCAAGCAGTTTAAAATGAACTGGTTTTCAGAGCCAGCAGTTCTGCGATGAGGTAATAAGCAAATATCAATTATTCTTAACTGAAGTTTGCCCTTATTGTCATTACCATTATTACACAGTAAATTTTCATTCAGCTCCTCACTAGATATCATTTTGTTAACACAGTATTCTTACATTGTACAGTATAACGTATTTTTGATTAGCTATGTAAAAACTTGTGTAAATAATTTTATGTATAAACTTATTAAAAGTTTATGAATATTTTTTAAAAATTGACAACATGTATTTGTTAAAATATATTTATCTATGAAAATTTCATTATTTTAAAGTTAACCTGGAATAATTAGGGAATTTTTAAATACAATATTTGTGACCATCCTGCCAGAAGTACTCCAGGAAAAATAGGTTCACCTGAAAATGGTCTGAAATTGATATATGTGAAAATGCTATGGACTGTAAAATTTGAATTGCTCAGGATATCAAAATTTACAACATTGTTAATTTCAGATATTTTCATCTAAATTTTCTTCCTATAACAGTATCTTAAAAAAGAGAAATGGGGGACATTCTGTATTCACAGCAAAAACACATAAAAATCAGGCAGTTTCACCTAAATCCATCTTTTTATAGGAGTACAGCAAGGTCTTCCTTTACAAAGAAAAAAGAAAAAAAAAACTCTTTTAATATGGTAGATAGATATTTTTATTAAAGTTATCAAAGTCAGTTATTAAAAAAATTAATAGAATAATGTTACTGAAAGTAAGATTTTTCCGATATCTGATTGATTTATAAAGGAATGGTTCAGGTAAAAAGTAGGTCTTTTCTATGAATTAATATTGAAGTATTATATTGAAAAATAACATATAAACTGTTTTATTGTAAAAACTAAGCTAACCAAATTAAAAATATACTTTTATACATGAGATTTCCTGTTATGATGAAGTAATATTTTTCCAATACACCATAGTCAATATTTAAAAAATATTTTATTCTTGTATTTTAATTTTTTGTTAAAATATAAATGATTATTAATTTTATTTTTATATTTGCAGAAGACAAATGGCTCTTTGGAAGAAGCAATTCAAGAAATTGAAGAAAAGCTGCTGTACTTCTTGTGTACGGGTGATGAATGTTTTCCTGATCCTTGATCAAGAATCAGTTGAAGTAGAGAAATGCAGCTTAAAGACTTTTTGACCATTATATATTTACTGTCAAGTTTATCAAGTTGTCGAGTTTTTTAATTTTATGATTTACAAAGTTATTAATGGCCCTGCAGCTCAGTGGAGAATCTGAACATTATTTTGAAAGCCATGGATGCAAGCACTTAAATGTTTTATAATATGTATAGAAAATAAAATACTGTTTTAATTCTTATGTGATTCATTTTAAATATATTTATTGTGCAATAAAATTTTTCTTTTAGTACTGTATATTCAAATGTGTAAGTATAAATTTTTCGATTTGTTTTGCACTGAAAGTTTTAAAGTATTGGCTGTGATGCTTAATACTTTGCCTCCTTGAGATGACTGACTTGCATTTGTCAAATTCGTTAAAAATCATTGAAATAATTGCATGTTTTATGTGTTACACAGTGACTAAGTTAGTAGGATACTAGATCAATGACAATGAACCCTAGTCTCACTAGAACTGCCTAATATAGTACCAATGTGTTAACACACGATAAAATGGTGTGCATAAACTTATGAAATGGACATACAAATGTCAAAAGATTAATATCATAGCACTAGCAGAGTAAAAAGAAGGTTGTAACTAGATGTGAAGTTAATATGAATTTACTTCTATATAGAGAACTTTTTTGAGGTGATGCAACAAGCTTTTTGGATTGATGGAATGTACCAAACTGAAAGACTAATCATACCATGAATAATGGAAGGCAAACACTGAAATATATTTGTTATGGTGAAATGGGTGTTCTGTTAATATGCTGATTTCATTTAAAATTGAAGGTTTTTAATTATTAAAGTAAAATGAATATAAATAAATTTTATTTACGATTTATTTTAAGAAGCACACAGAAGTGCAGTGATTCTTTTGAACACCTAACCTTAGGATGATAGTTTGACAGGAGTTTTTCTCTTGTGTGAAACATCTTCTAACATACTCAATAATTTTTTACAAATTAAACTTGATGAAATATACTATGTTTCTTGTGTTTGACTGTTTGTTATTAAAGACACTAAAAAGAAAAACAAACAAATCAATACTTTAAATCAAACATATCTTTTACTGCATTCTATTATAACCTCTATTGGTAGGCTTGGGTTTCATTTCCGACAACATGTACTTAAGTAATAAATTTTATTTTAGCTAATGTGTGTTCTTTCAATCCTGAGGGTTTATCACATTAATTCTCTCTAAAGGTAAATATTAACAAACATTTCTTCTTCTTCTTCTTCTTCTTTTTTTTTTTTTTTTTTTTTTTTTTTTCAATTATTGGGGAGGGAAAATGCACTTTTCCATTATTATTTTATCCAATGTTTTCTTGAAAAATTAGAATAAGATAGTAATTAAAAAGAAAAAAAAAGTCAGCTGTCAACTACATTTAATCATTTTTCTTCAGTTTCTGATATATGTTTTACTAAAGTGCAGTTGCAGTTTTACAAAGATTTATTTTTGTTTACATGTTTAAATACACAGTGCAATGACTTAAAGTAGTAATTAAAAAAAATGCAAAGACAGAATTTTGTTATGGAAAAAAAAAATATATGTCTATACAGTCCTCTCATATGTTTATATGCAATATCATAAACTTACGAGTCTACTTCACTTATGCAAAAACATTCACTTACTCGTGTTTGTCCTATGAGAAAATTCCTTTTAAATATATTGTTTGCATTTCCATATTTTTAAAAACCTTTTTTTTTTTTTTCTTCTTCCAAATTTAAGATAACTGACCTAAATCTCAAATATATATATTTTTTTCAATTTATTTTGTATGAGGATGTTTTCATTTTCAAAATGAGTTTTGAAAATTAAAGTAGCCTCTTAATAAACCTGCAAAAAAAATCGATGAAGTAAAGAATGAACTTTGTAGAGATCAGCCTTAGCTATCCAATATCAAGAAGAAAAAAGTATTTAAAAACATTGAAATGCAAATGGTATTTTAAAAGAAATCCTGTCATTAACATTAGTGAGTTAGTGTTTTGATGCGAATTAAATTAGTCTTTTAATAAACTTCAAACTCTTATCCATTTTGTTTAAAAAACAAATCATTCACTGTAGAACATAACCTTTGCATCATTACAAGCCCCCCCCCCCCCCAAAAAAAAAAAAAAAAAAGGTTACAAATAATGATTGATTCTATAATATCAGAGATGAGATGAGATTTTCAGTTTTTTGAATACCATCATAATCTTAAACAAAATTTTGTTGTATTAAATCGCCAAAATGTTCTGATTAAATAAAATACCATTTTCTCTGTGATTATGCAGGTATGTAAAAAGTTGGAAATCCCATCTTGATTTAGAGATTTTAGTCATAATTTATTTATTTTATAAGTTCCTCATCATTGTTGAACTTTACAAATATGTCTTTCCTAACAAATATATTTTAAAGTTACTGATTGGAAGTAGTGGTGTCATATCAATAATAATCTTGGACACAATACCTGAAATTATTAATTGGAATTGCAAATTTCAAACCATGATTAGAATGAATATTGAATCTACAATACCAGCATTGTACTATAAACCTGTTTTTGGAAAATATCAACAACTGCATTTTATGTTACTTCTAAAATAGAGGCATATGTTACATAAATAGTTCATCAACTGTAGAAAGTAAGACATAGAAATTTATTAAATCTCTTATAAAATTTCTCTTTAATTCTGTTATTTATCTGTATTAAAATATAGAACTAAAGTTAATTATAATATTAAATCATAAAAAATTAAATTTTTAAAATTATTTCAGACATAAATAAAAATTACTATTGAAAACAAAGAAAAAAACCCTCTATTACAAACATAATAAACTATAAATATACTAAAAAGCAAAGCAAAAAAGATTCTCAAAGTAAAAGTGAAATCGTCCATTTTGTCTATATATTCAATCAATACAAACAAATTCAATCGAAAAACAAAAAGTGAAAAAAATGGATTTATTAAAAAAGAGTGCAGTCACTCTTTTTACATACTAATTTAGTCAAATTAGGAGTGAAAAAGTAACTTATCAAAAAGGAGTACCATCACTCTTTTTACATACCAATTTAGTCAAAATAGGAGTGAAAAAACTGCTTATCAAAAAGGAGTGCAGTCACTCTTTTTACATACTAATTTAGTCAAAATAGGAGTGAAAAAATAAATTATCAAAAAGGAGTGCAATCACTCTTTTTACATACTAATTTAGTCAAAATAGGAGTGAAAAAACAATTTATCAAAAAGGAGTACCGTCACTCTTTACATATACTAATTTAGTCAAAAAAGGAGTGAAAATTGCTTTTCAGAAAGGAGTGGAAGGGCTTATCAAAAAGGAGTGAAAATATTCACTCCGCACTAAGGATGAAATTCACTCCTATAGGATAAGTGCATCTTCGACAAGGAGTGAAAATTCACTCCTTTTGAGCGAAAATCGATGATTTTTTTTAAGAGAGTAGAGATTCCGAAAAACATATTTTTAGGGAAGACATTTGTCGAACCTCTATACGTGTGTGTTCGTCTGTCTGTAAATCTGTAAACACTCTATCTCAGGAAAAAATGAGAAAGAGACTTGAAATTTGCTATGTATTTAGTATGTAATAATGGAAAAATCCTATTTAATGTCAATTACCTGAATTATCCAGAACTATTTTTTCGGAGTCTCGAAATATTCGTCCTAATGAATGGTACATAAAAAATTTCATTTTTTTTTTTTTTTTTTTTTTTTTTTTTTTTTTTAAGGAGTGTATCTAAAAGGAAATAAAAAAAAAAAATTAATAAAGAATGAAGTCGATCGGAAATTTACTTGCCGAGATATTTGTAATCCTTTTTTCGACATTCTTCGATATCTCACAAACCTGTATTTCATTCACATTTCAATTCAAAGAAATATTTCAATCGGAAATGTGACTCTTAATCCAACGCAGCAAACTGTTAGTTAATATAATTATCATTTTTGGAATTATAAAGATGCTTCTTTTAGACAATTCGGTATAACTTGATCAACTCGTCGATCAAAAACTACCGCCAAACTGTAATATTAAATTCCATTAATAGGCTTATCGTTAATGTCACATTCACTTGACATTAAATATGTTAATTGTATTTGTTACGTCATCAAATGATTTTTTATTCGATGTCTTATTTGTAGTATTATTAATATTATTTATTTGTTATTTTATTATTTTAAAAAAGTTAATAAAAATTATGTCAGTTTGTGTAATTTATTAATAGTTTGGTAATTTAGATTATACACGAAAATGGTTGACGAGATAATCAAGTAGAACCCGCAATTCCGTTATAGAGCACTACTATGTATTAAAAATACTTAAAAATACATTTAAATTTTATTTAGGAATTTCAATACATTTTATAGATACTTTACAGATGTTTTATTTTCATATTATTATAGTATGCATATCCATGACGGGTAAGTATTACGGTGACCTCCAACGACTAGTTTAAATATTTTTGAAGACAAGGACTTAATCTCAGGATTAAAGTTATCAGGTATCTCGTATAAACCAGTGCTCCAAATAATCTGAATACCACTATTTTCTTACCGATTTAGTATAGCCATCTTTCATCACTTACAGTTCATCCAAAAGCTGCAACTGTGATTTGAATTTTGATATTCTATAGATTCATACCGTAAATTTTTAAAGAATTTGTTCTATTTTATAAGAATGCTGAGAGTATCTTGTTAAACTGTGCTGCGCGGTGTTATATCTATAAAACCGCTTAATTTTAATTCCTAGATGCCACATTGGCACCGGAAATTTGGTAAAAAGTATTTCAGTATATTGAATGCCTGATATAGAGCTTTTTTTCGAGTTTACAAATAAAGTTGTTTGCTAATTCCGGTGTGAGTCATTAATTCCAACTTTTAAGCAATAAGTATATGCTCTGCGCCGCAAAGGATTAAATCTGTTTTGTTATATATATATATATATATATATATATATACAAGGTGATTCTAATTTTTTTTTACAATAAAAGAGGAGTGATAGTACACATCAAGACAAACAATATTAAATAGGAGACCAAGGGTCTAAAACTTTTTCCAAAGGAGATAGCCGCCATTAAACTTTACTGACCAAAATTTCAAATAAACATAAAAAACGAAAAAACCGGTCGATTGATTTGCGGTTTTCACTAAAATTATTCTTTATGCTGGCATTTTCTTGAAATTAAATTATAAAGATAAATTTTTAAAAATGCAGATAGCTTTAGACTTTGGAGTAACGAACAACTGCTTTTTGACGGTATTTTTTGCATCTCATTAAAAGTTTTAGTAAACATACACTCAAACTTAAATTTTGAGCTCAAAATCTGAAAGCTGGGAGTAGTTAAATAGCACAAATTGAACTGTGTTCAGAGGGTTCAAATTTCAAATGATTTTTAAAAACGGAAAAATTGGTTCATTGATTTGTGGTTTTCATTAAAACTATTCTTTATGTTGGTATTTTCTTAAAAATAAATTATAAAGATAAATTTCAAAAATGTCGATAGAGGGCGCTTTAGACTTTGGAGTAACGAACAACTATTTTTTGCCGTTATTTTTTGCTTCTCATTAAATGTTTTCGGAAGCTTAGACTTAAACTTAAATTTTGAGCTCAAAATCTGAATAGTAGGGAGTGGTTAAGTAGCACAAACTGAACTGTGTTTAACCCTTTAACGTTCATTGGTTTCGCCACGAAACCACAAAATTTTAATTCCGATACGCAACACTTACACCGGTATTTTTATCTAAAAATATTCCTTTTATTTTGTACGTGAAAAATCAGGTTTTCTTATTTAGAAATATATTTGTTCTTAATTACCGGTGTCAATCATTTATTTCGACATCTTAGCAATGAAAATGCTATGATCGTTAAAGGGTTAAGGGAGAGGTGGAGGATTAAATTTAAAATAATTATAGAAAATGGAAAAATTGGTCTATTCGTTTGCGGTTTCAAATAAAACTATTCTTTAAGTCAGTATCTTCTTGAAAATAACTTTTAAAGATAAATTTCAAAAAATTCCGTCAGAGGGCGCCTTAAACTTCAGAGTAACCAACAATTCATTTTATCCTTTATTTTTTTTTTGGTTCTAATTAAATGCTTGCAAAAACTTTTTAAATGTTTTCGGAAGCTTAGATTTAAATTTAAATTTTGAGCTTAAATTCTGAATCGTTATGAGACGTTAAGAAGCGCAAACTGAAGTGTGTTCAGGAGTTGAAATTTAACCCTCTTTCCTCCTCGAACACAATTCAATTTTTCGCTACTTAAACATTCCCAACGATTCAGAATTTGAGCCCAAAATTTAAGTCTATGCCTTTGAAAGCATTTAATGAGATAAAAAAAAATAACAGTTTAAAATAGTTGTGCGCTACTCCAAAGTCTAAGGCGCCCTCTATCGGCATTTTGTGAAATTTATCTTTAAAATTTATTTTCAAGAAATTGCTGATTTAAAAATTAGTTTTAGCGAAAACCGCAAATGAATCGACCAATTTTTCCGTTTTTTACAATCATTTGAAATTTGAACCCTCTGAACACAGCTAAGTTTGTCTACTTAACCACACCCAACTATTCAGATTGAGCTAAAAATTTAAGTTCATGTCTAAGCTTACGAAAGCATTTAATAAGCTGCAAAAAATAACGCCAAAAAAGAGTTGTTCGTTACTCCAAAGTCTAAAGCGCCCTCTATCCGCATTTTTTTTAATTTATCTTTATAATTTATTTTTACGAAAACACCTAAATAAAGAAAAGTTTTAGTGAAAACCGAAAATCAATCGACCAATTTTTCGGTTTTTTATAATCATTTGAAATTTGAATCCTCTGAACAAAGCTCAGTTTGTGTTACTTAACCACTCCCAATTATTCAGATTTTGAGCTCAAAATTTAAGTTTGAGTCTAAGGTTATGAAAACATTTAATGAGATGCAAAAAATACCGCCAAAAAGTAGTTGTTCGCTACTCCAAAGTCTAAAGCGCTCTCTATCGGCAATTTTTGAAATTTATCTTTATATTTCAATTTTAGGAAAATGCCGACATAAAGAATAATTTTAGTGAAAACCGAAAATCAATCGGCCGATTTTTCCGTTTTTTATGTTTATTTGAAATTTTGGTCCCTAAACTTTAATGGCGGTTATCTCCTTTGGAAAACGTTTTGGACCCTTGATCTCCTATTTTATATTGTTTTTCTTGATGTGTACTATCACCCCTCTTTTATTGTAAAAAAATTTTAGAATCACCCTGTATATAAAGTTAGTAAATACTAGGGGGCTCCGCCCCCCTGCTCGCTACGCTCGCCAACCCCCGAGTAATCGCTTCGCGATTCCAAGTTGTAGACTACCCCTGCTTGCTGACCAGCCAATACCCCATGGAATCGCATCGCGTTTCCTAGGTATTGCTTTGCGATCCCGGTTGGAATCGCTTCGCGATACCTTATTTTCCATACATTGTTAAAAATTTGACCCATTTGCTGCAGCATCGCTCCACCGCTTTAATAGAAAATGGTTACTTTACTGTGCTATGGAGCATTCTCATTGGTCATAAAAGAGATATTCTATAAAAGCTGTAGAATGACGCTTCGGCAAATGTGTCATACTTTTAACAGTGTACACTCAATTTTGGAATCTTTCCTGATTGGTCTATTCGTCTCATGGAAGGTGTGGTCCACCCGGACGCGTTATTTCCAAAAACCTTGCACACCAGCATCATTCCAGGAGTCATTCCTAGAGATTTGTTTAAGGCTAGTTTTTTTTTTTTTTTTTTTTTTTTTTTTTTTTTTTACTACAGAAGGATTTTAGCAATTCTTATTCGTATATTCTTAAATGTGTGGTCTCTGAAAATAGTTTTTTTTAATGGGATAACTTTTGTTAGTTTTCGTCTGCCCTTTTTGGAGCTAATTAAACATTTTTTTCTGCTCTTCTTTTTTTACAACTGTATTGATATACATCATTTATTTTTACGTCCAATTAACTCTCTAATTAACTTTTATAACATTTTAAAAAATTTTGTAGGTAAATTTTTTATTACAGCTATCAGCCGCGTTTAAACATAATTTTTTAATCCTCTCTAAAGCCTTTGTAACAAGAAATAAGTCTACACTGAATATTAAGTTGTTATGCAATTAGGTAGTCAATTAATTAGATCACATTGCTCCATTGTTCCATTCACTTAATAAATAAAGCTTAAAATTATTTTTTTAGGCGCGTTCGTAATTATGTAAATACGTAGCACCTATAGTCGTCATTTAGTCCATCTATCATTATGTCTGTCCGCATATAGCTGAGCAAAAACTGGACAATCGAATCGGTTGAAATTTAAAATAGATATTTTTTATATAATTTTGTCAAGTCTTTTAAAATTTTTTGGAAATTGTATGTATAATTCAATTACAAGTACAATCAAAAGTATTCAGTTACATCACAGGCAACGGAGAAAATTAGTTTCAAGTGTTACACTCTTTTAAACATAATAAAATTGATATGTATCTATGAAGTAAATACTAAAATACACATTCTGTGCAGTCAGTGTTTCAAAGAATATTTAATATTAATATACAGTGCTACACAAAAATATTCTATTGCATAACGCTATAGAGGGTGAACATTGTTTGGGCCGCGTTTTAATTTGTGAAAAAAATAAGTTTTGTAGTAGGGATGAGATTTCCGCGTTTTGCGCACCAGTATTTTGTTAGAGAAAATGTTTCGTTTAACATGTTGCCAGAGCAATTTTCAGAAATCTGGCCAAACTTGAGAGTCTGATTTTATCACATTGTCTTGTCCATAAATATCATCAAAAAAAATTTTTTTTCTTAAGGGCTTACGAAATTTTGTACTTGGCTTCATCTTATAGTTGGTAATTATATTTCTTGATCGTTTTTTAATAATTTTTCTGTTTATGCAAGCCAGCATTGATTTTTTATTGTTTTCCCAGAAGCCATCTATCGATATTAGTACTGATATATTGAGAGTTTCATCGTAGCAGGAAAAAATGGCAAGTAAATACAGTACGAAATAACTCGTAGTTGGCGTCCTAGAAAAGTACGCAATCTACGAGTTATTTCATAGTTGACAGTCAACGTGTTAATCGGAACAGTTTAGCAATTTCAGAGAACAACATTTTCTCTAAAATAGTACTGATGCTCAAAAACGCGGAAATAGATAACTTGATATAACTTGATATTATATTTTTTAACACTAGAACCGCGGAGACGGGTCATTTTGACCCGTACTCAGTGAAAAAATGTCAATTCGAACCAGATAAATCTTCTTAAAGTTATTTACATATAAGCTGCACAAAAATTATTTAAAAAAATAAATAAGTTAAATAGACTTAAGTAAAAATCCTGATGTGAATTATTTTTATAAACTTGGGTAAATTTTCCCGCGGTTCTAGTGTTGAATATTTAAATATTTTTAAAACTGAAAAATTCATTTCTTCATTTTCATTCATTTGAATTAATGTAAAGTACAGATAGGAAAAATTTATTTTTGTTTTAGACAAAGAAATCTGTAATATTTAACCTTTGTTGGCGATAAAGAATAAAGCAGTATAGTAGACTGAAAATATCAGATTCAAAAGATAAACTAGAGAAACTGATTCAACGTAGTGTTAAAGCCTTTTCCGAACAAATTAAAAAAAATTATAGAAGAAATTCTTACATATACATATATATTTCGCTTTGTGGAGATTCTTTTGATGCTAAACATAGGTAAAAGAATAGATGCTAACATATCTTTATTATTCCGAGTCTGATCCAAGATAAAGATGTTTTCGAACGAAAATTTTACATGATCGAAAATTAAGATAAATTAAATAAAATACTTAAATGTACACGATTAAAAGGAAACTCAATTTTTTACATATATTATCCGGTTTCAAACATATTCATCTTCAATCGATTACACTTCGGAATGATTAACACATGTTGGCATCTATGGAAAAGTAACGGTTCTTTCGAAAAACTCATTGTATAGAAAAATTCATTATTTGGAAAATCATTATAGAGAGACACGACTGTATATCAAAATAGCCGATTTTTTTATATTTTGAAAATATATTTACATATCCTGCTTCCTTCAATGTAGATGTTTTGTGATTTCCATCAATAAATGGAATTTCGTTTCAAAAATATGATTACTTGATTTTTTAAAAAATGAGTTTAACCTATGTATGATAGAATACTTTATAGAACTGAAAAATTGCTAATTTAATAGATTAATTATAAAAAAAACTGTTAAACTATTTATATTTTAAAGAATGGCAACGTAAAAATGCAGTTCTGAAAATCAAACTCAACACATTAATTTAAAAAAAATAATAACAGATGAATTCTTTTTTGAAAAAGCCTATTCGAAATGCGATTTTAAAAAGTACATTTAGTTTGAAAAAAAAAAAAAATTGAACCTATTAAAATTTTCAAGTAGTTTTTTTCTTTTTGTTATAACATATCCATATTTAAACAAAAAAAAAAGCATTGCATGAAAAGAACAAATGCGTTTATGCTAGCTAGCTTTTAATATTCTAAAAAGGCAGAATAAAGAACATAAAACCATTATTTGCATTTAGATTTTACCAAAAAAAGAAGAAAGAAATGTTTTCGAAAAGAATATCTTTATAAATATTCATGAACTAATTTGCTTGATTTCAGAATTTGAAATTTAAAAGGCATTACTACATTCTTTGAACGATAAAAACAAGATAAAATAAAATGCACATCAATAAAAATAAAGTGAATTTCCCGTCACGAACATGAAATGTATAGATTTTTTTTGTTGGTTGGCTTTAAAAAGAATTAAGGCGCCATGTATTTTTTCCAGCCTAACAAATAATGAAAAAATTACCCTTGTTAAAAGAACAATCTTTTAAGAAGGGTAATTTTTTTATTTATAGTTAGGAATTAAATAAAATTTTGTAGGTTTTAGCATCTGAATAATACGTACCCTAAACAATTAAAGACCTTGTTTTTAATAACAAATAATATTTTAAAAATACGTTTATCAGATTCGCTTTAACCCCTTAACTGGTTAATTCTTTTCTGTTCAATAAATTGAAACTAACGGACTCACACCACAATTATTTAAATGAAATATTTGTAAAATTTAGTCTAAAAATTTTCGCTCTTCAATAGTAGGAAAATTTTCTAAAAAATAATAGTGATGTCAAAAAGCTTTAAATGATGAAATAAGCAAATTCGTCTTGACCGAACGGCGTTCGGGCAAACCAGTTAAGGGGTTAAATTGACCTATTAATCGCTGGTTATGCGTACTCGAGGTGGTTAAAATCATTGCACATATTGAAGTTAAATATATACCCACAGCTATTTTCCAGTAAAAATTTGGCCTTACTTAAAGGCCTAAAGTTTTAAGGTCACATAAAGTGAAAATTTTGTTTCAAAGTTTGCAGTGGCAAACGACGTTCCTCAAAGAAGTTGAAAATTTCCACCTTATAGTTTTGGCGATTAATGGGTTAATGCTGTGCGACGCGTCTATACAAAGTTTTTTTTAACCCTTTAATTCTGATGATAGACATGTTCTAGAAATTATGTAGTTCAGAAAATTCGATTTTGCGCCAGAAAAATTCAATAGCTAATTTCGTTTTATTTAAATACGGAATGTTCTGTTGTCAATTAAAGCTAATATTGCTGTTTTAGTTTTCTGGTGGGAATTAAGATATACGAATTAAAATATCTCGAAATATCTCGGGTGGTTTGGGATCCAGAGGGCCTTCTTGCTGTACACACTAATAGGTAACACGTGCGCCACAACGAGTGTTTACGTCGTGCCCCGGCATTACTTGTGAACAACTGTGCTCAATTGCAGCTATGTGGGTTACCTATACTGTCTATTTTGTGTCTTTAAAATATTCAAGCTTATCGAATCGCCCAATTCGTGCGAGGTACCGTTAGTAATACGTTTTTTGCTATGCAAAGCGATTCAAAACAAAAGACGCGGCATACTGACAGAGGAAATTTTGTTAGTCCATGAGAATGCAAAGCCTCACACTGCAGCTCAGGACCGAACTTTATTGGACTCTTTTAAGGGTGAGAAGTTTTATGATTCTTACCACCTCCTCCTATTGTGCAAAGCGATTCAAAACAAAAGACGCGGCATACTGACACAGGGAATTTTGCTAGTCCATAAGAGTGCAAGGCCTCACACCGCAGCGCAGGCTCGAAATTTATTGGACTCTTTTGGGTGAGAAGTTTTGTGATCTCTATCACCCCTTCCTATAGCCCTGATTTTGCGCCAAGCTATCTCCATCGTTTCCTAAGGCTTAAAAGTTATCACGGCGGCTATCACTATAACGATGATGAATGCGTGAAAACGGCAGTGATCTCTTGATTACCATAGCAGACCGTAAGTTTTTATGAAGTGGATAATCAAAAGCCAGTTTTAAGTTTTGATAAATGCTTAACCCTTTTAGGGGCGATTCGTATTCGTAAAATATTGAAATGATTTGATGACATTATTATTTTTAAGAAAATTTAAAGGTAAACAAGTAAATGTTTATTTTCGCGTACTTATTGAAATTGAAATTTTCATTACAAAATTCCGCTGTCAATGAAGCAATTAGGGATTTTAATTATGTGAGGCTATAACGTCATGACAAAAATTCAAAAAATTATATGAACTCTGCAGCTATGTTGAAAAATAGAAAAATGTACGTAGAATCTGAAAGTAAACTTGGTTTTAGAATTTTTTTCATTTGTTTTTTATTTTTAAAATGGCCTTTACTTAAAAAAAACCCTCTCGTATGTGCACACATATGTATTTATAACATAAATATATGCAGGATTC
Source organism: Maratus speculifer (assembly GCA_964019185.1). Lineage (NCBI taxonomy): Eukaryota > Metazoa > Arthropoda > Arachnida > Araneae > Salticidae > Maratus > Maratus speculifer. Next base: position 217,966,706 of record OZ025300.1, read on the forward strand.
GTAAAGTTTAGGACCTAGAGTTTTAGGACCAGGAAATTCTTCGGTACAACTATTTTATCACAGAAAAATCTTCGGTACTTAGCTATTAATGCCACCGCAGCAGAAGTGACTCTATATGGGCTCATTTTCCACCGAAATCCGATATGTTACTTTGTTTTTAAATATAGTGTTTTGAATTTTGAAAGTGTTTTAATTTTAAATAAAGTGTTTTATTTTATGATTTGTCGCAAAAAATTTAGGTGTAGATTAAAAATCGCCAAATCTTCATTAAATAAGGTGAAAATTTCCACGGTTAACCTAGATATATTTTTATATAAAAAAAAAACACGTATATTTCTCCTTGAAAATTTCCCGAAGCGTACGTACCTTGAATATATTTATATGTGTATAAAAATATCGGCAAAACGAGTTATTTATTTTTACTAGTGCAATTTCCCTTGGTAAGTAATAGGTTCTACGTTATCGTCTAATTGTGACAACCTAAACAACCTCCTCTGGCTCGTGAAAACGTTTATAATACCAGGACCGAACTAACAGCACCTAAATGCAATGCCGAAGAGCTCGATTTCGACGTCACTACAGATTGGCCATTATATTATCATTCAATGGACTCTACTCGTGTAACGTAATGAACGATCAGCTGATAGCCGATCTGCCGTGATGTAGAAATCGAGTTCGTTAGCATTGTCTATTGGTGGAGCTGGCCAAACCCCACAGGTCAGTTTAAAAGAAAATTTGATTCTATATTTATAAGATAAGTGTTCCATAAATAAGGTGATAAAATAAGACGAATAATAAGGTTTAAATAACAGTTTCAAATTAATTTATTCAAAATATTTTCATGGATTTCCATTTTGCTTTTGAGGAAATAGGAACGGTTAATTCGATGAAAAAAAATCATCCATCATTTTATGGCAATCTCATAGTTGCCAACTCTTCTGATTTTAATAGCCCGGAAAAATTTAACAGAAAATTTTGCCTTATTGAATCGGCAAATTGCGGCGATTTGAAATAGCAAAATTTACTGTAACTTTTTTCTGGGTCGAAAAAGCGGCAGATGTTGGCAGCTATGCAATCTCCTCAGTTATTTCATTCACAAGTCGTATAATTTGCACTATTTGTTTAATTCTTTTTTTAATTTTCTAGCTAGTATCCCTTATACAATTTTAATTTGGATGGCACAGATTTTTTAAAACGTTTACTTGCGAAACATAAAAAAAAGCTCTAATTTAAAAAAATATATGTAAAGATGACAATAATTTACCAATGGTACCAAAGACATATTCCACATGCACCTTTGGGACAAGCGCATATATGCGTCACTAATCCTGAAAGGATTAATCTGTTAATCCTTTTATTCGTTATTCCATTTTTTAAAATAGTGGTTATTAACATTTTATTTGCCACTCCAAGCATAAGAATATTCATCCCCACTTTTTTAGACCGGGAGGCGTCAGCAGACACAGATCACCTCCTCGAGTTCACGGCTGTAACTTAATTTTAATTTAAAACGTATCAACATTTTTCTGTTTGGGGGGAAAATGGGAAATTATGGGGAAAATTTTAAATTGGAAAAATACATTAATTTACAAAAACAACTGTAACAACAACAACAACAAAAATCAATTTTTTAGATTTATTGAAAAAATGTTTGCCATACTTGTTATTTTGCACTTGCAGTAACTAATCAATTTTCAAAGACTTTAATTTCACCCACATTTGAAATTTACGCTACTTCCATATCGAAAGCTGCCAATTTCTTCCCCTTTTTTGGTTCTAAAAAATTTAATAGGTATAATCGCCGTAATTTGCCAATTAAATAGGACAAAATTTTCTATTAAATTTTTTCCGGGTCAAAAAAGCAAAAGAGTTGCCAGCTATGCCGATCATTTGCTCAGCCAGTACAAAAATAATTTTTATTTAAAGATAGAAAACCAACGATTATAACCTTTTGATTACGGGGTTGGGACATATGTCGTCCCAGAGACTATTACTTTATTTGATTCTCACCAGTTTTTGAAAACAATTCTCTGTCATGCAGTTAAACCAGAACAATTTCAAGAATAATATAACTGAAAGGAATTATTTTGTAAATTGCGGTGCGAGTAAATATAATAATAGTTGCTAGACCTAGCCCGTAATCAAAAGGTTAAATGCACAAATAAAGTATGAGAAGGTAGCAAATAGCTATTTCGAATCTACTATCGAGATTCTTCATCAGTGCAAAACTCAGCGAGCTAAAAAATAGCAAAACTGAGCAAAGAGACAGAAAGACGCAAGCTTATATACTCGCTATGGAAACAATCTCACCTAAAAAAAAAAAAAAGCAACCAATGAGAAGAAAGCAGCAAAACCGACTGGGTGGAAAAGTAGCGCCATCTATCGGAGAACAAGCAAAATAAAAACTAAAAAGCGAGTGAAAAAAAAAGTATTAAATTAAAGATTTCCAAATATTTGGAAAGTAAGGAGTACTAGATAAGTCATTGACTAAGGAGTGAGAATTTTTTATGATGTGGTAAGCTTCCCAAAAATCAAGATCAAGAATGGAAGGACATTTATGGATGATGGTGGCTGAAGAAAAGTTAAACTTATGTTGTGAACACCAACAATGTTGAGCAATAGAGGAACGTTTAAGCTCTTGATTTTTGACGTATCTTTTATGTTCTATTAAACGAAATCTGAGAGCACGTTTATAATCGTTGGTCCAACGTATAATCCTTGGTTTTCTATCTTTAAACATTTGTGCACTAAGGCTTTATTTGCTATTTTAATAATTTTTATGTCTGTTTTATATTTTGTCCTATAAAGAAAACTAACAAACAGTAGAAGCCATCGAAACAGAGAATGTCCAGTCTACACACCCGCCCCCAAATAATGAATATTATCCTTTTTCTGATCGGGAAGGGAGGTGCATATTTACACGTTAAAATATCAATATACGCAGGTTATTATTTAGAAATGGTTGATTACATTAAGAAATATGTAACCTTGAAACAAATTTAACATTTTCTATTGATTTTTGTATGAAAGCATATACACCAATATATAAATATATAAAGCAAGCATCGAAACAATCGTCACTGATGTTATTTGTGTAACACTATTTTTTTGAATTTTGAATTGACAGTGCTTTGAGGCCTATAGCTGCTATGGCTGTCGTCTCGATTGATCCATTATACACAGAAACAGAGACAATACAGAACAATTTTTATTACACATATCCATTATATATATTTTATTACACTTCAAAGGGACAACACTCTATTCATGCCCGTACCAAAGTTCGAACCAGGCACTCACGGTGTGGCAGCAGCTGCCGCTACCGACCACGCCACTGGGTCGGCATGTGTAACATTATTCTAGAAAAAGAAGGCTATTTTAACGACTAAAGTTCTGGCTAATCAGAATTTGAGATGACAATATCTGGTTGGTAAAACCAAAATATGTATCTGTAGAACCCAGCAGCAGAATTTTTTTTCTACAGTCTGCAACACAAGTAGAAACATTAAAAACAGTCTGCAGAACTGAAAGACTATTGCCCTCTTTCTACTCCCTCGCATTATGGGCCCCACCAGTGGCCGAGAGGTTCGGACCTCTCAACTGGTAGACGGCAGGTGCTGGGTTCGAAGCCAATCGCGGCTGTCGGCCTAACCGTTCGGAGTTTTCCGTGGTTTTCTTCGAACCTTGCGTAAATACGGGTTAGGTTCCCTTAGAAAGACCCCCACGGAGGGCACTCCCCCTGGTCCTATATCCCACTAGCGTAGATAATCGGACGACAAAAATCAACCAACCAACCCTCGCATTATGTTACATGCACTCAAACCTCCCAAGTATTTGTGATTAACATAAAAGGAAATTGTTTTAAAAATAAGTTACTTTCATCCTCAGAATTTTTAACACCATCATATATTGTTCGAAAGGGGAAGAAAATCCACTCCCAGCACTATGTTTTCCGTTTACTTTTTCGTGCCCTATTGACGAAATTTGCATTTTTTTGCAATTTTTCAATTTTTTTTGACGAAGTTTGTCGTTTTTCGTGATTTTTCTACAAAATTTCCCATTTTCACGATCTTTGTGCTAAATTTATTACTTTTTCAGCAATTATTTCACAAAATTGGCGTTTTTTTTCTTTATTTCTAGACAACATTTGCTATTTTTCGCAATCTTTTGACAAATTTTGTGAGTTTTTTCACGATCTTTTGAAGAAATTTGTCGTTTTCTCGCAATCTTTTGGCGAAATTTGTTGTTTTATCGCAATCTTTTGACGAAATTTGTCGTTTTTTCACAATTTTTTGATGAAAATTACCTTTTTTTTGTGATCTGTTTGCATAACTTGCCGTTTTTTTCCCAGGATCTTTTGTCGAAATTAGCCGATTTTTCGCGATCTTTTGACGAAATTTGGATTTTTTCGAGATTTTTTCACGAAACTTGTCATTTTTTCTCTATTCTTTGAAATTTTTCTTTTTTCGTGATACTTGGACAAAATTTGAGTTTTTTTCGCAATCTTTTGACGAATTTTGCGATTTTTTTATGATATTGTGACGAAATTTTGTTGTTTTCTCACAATTTTTTGACGAAATTTGCCATTTTTTTCGTAATTATTTCCAAAGTGTGCTTTTTTTTCGCGTTTTTCTAAAGGAAATTCGCTTTTTGTGAAACTCAGACAGAATTTGTCGTTTTTTCTCAATTTATTCATGAAATTTGCCGCTTGTTCACGATTTGTTTACAAAATCTGTCGTTTTTTCGAGATTTCATATTGAAATTTGCCCTTTCTTTCGGGATCATTTTACAAAATTTTTGGTTTCTTGTGATCTTTTGATGAAATTTGCCGTTTTTTCGCGATCTTTTGACAAACTTTACTTTTTTTTGCGATCCCCTGAGAAATTCGATTTTGTTCCGGGATTGAGTGGCAATTTTTTTCGAACGATTGAAGAAATTGATTTTTTGGAGATCATTTCTCGAACTTCGCGATACATTTTATGTCCAAATTTTTCCGATTTATAACAGTTTTTTTTTTTTTTTTTTTTTTTTTTTTGAAAATGATTACCTTAATTTTCGAAAGATTCGAGACAGAATTGTCCCTGACTTATAGTTTAACGTGAATAAGGCATGTGGATCAAATTATAATGGCACATGGCAAATCATATCCAGCAAACTGTTTATTATTATTATTATTTTATTTTAACAGTTGAAAGGTAGTCTGCAGACGCCTTCAAGAGTCTGCGACGTGCGTCGCAGCGTTGCACCGATTCTGCTCCCGGGCTGTAGAATTTGCTCGATTAGATCGTGATCAACGAGGATGCGCAAAAATATTAAATACAAAAGTTACGTATTTTTGCCGTAGAATCCGAATCTGCAATAAACAAATGGGGTTTAGAATACGAGAATTCAAAGGTGGCCCCATCTGTTACCCCAGTGAGTCAAATTTGGTATTATAACTTAGTAGATTTTTTTTTTTTAATTCAACAAGTGATTTTTAGTTTTGTAATCTGATATGTGTTTCTCGAATTATTCGACTTTTTCCAGACTCTTCGGACATTCTGTGTATTTTTAAAAATATTGGTGCGACTAGAATATATAAAAAAAAATGTCTGTGGCAGACTCGTAATCCGGAGTTTTCTCATGATAATATGTGTTTCCACTATATACGAACACTACATAACTCGTCTAATAGGGTAAGCAGTTAATTCAAATGCTACGAATGAATATATGATAACTTAAAGTATACACTTTTTATCTGATATTCGGTTCGGAAACAGTCATTACGTCATTTCTCAATAATTTTAAGTATATTTCTTTTAAATTCTTAAAATAATATGAATTCAATAAATATAATCGCACAAAACGGGATAAAGTATTATTTGTAATACACATCAGTAAAAAAATGCACTTGCATATATAAAAAATAAATATTTATAAATATACCAACTTTTGAATGTCTTTCTGCTTTAAAAAATATTACCAAAATGCAACAATGAAGTATATCCTCTTAGATTAATCCGGATGCATTTGGTTTCGCTTCCTAAAATCTCATTTCTTAAATTTTCATATAAATTTAAACGGTTTAAATTTTGTCCGAGGTTTATATCCGTCTTATAACATAAAACAAAACTAAATAAATTGAAATGGGCTTTTGTTAGTTATTTGTTGGAGGAAACGCGGAATAAAGAGCAAAATATAGCTTTTTAAGCATTCATATTTCACAAAAAAGAAAAAGAAAAAAAAACTGATTTAAAAAAGCAAATCAATTTTCATGAATATTTATGAAATAATTTGCTTGACTACAGATTTCGAATTTTTGAAGAAATTACATTTTCGAGTGCAAAAAAAAAAAAAAAAAAAAAAAAAAAAAAAAAAAAAAAAATATATATATATATATATATATATATATATATATATATATGTGACGATTTAAGGAGAACTTGAATTATTTCCACTGGTTAAAAAGAAACACGCAGTCATGGCAAGCGAGGGAAAAAACAAAATAAAATAATAAATGTAGGAGATCCAATAATTAGTCATGGGCTGCTGTAAATTCATTTATTAAATTCGTAATAATGAGGAAGGAAAAGCTCCTTTTGCAAAAATTCCATCATTATTTCAGCGAGCTGTCCTCATCGAAGAAGCAACCCAAGAAATCTTCTCTCTCATCTCGAGACTTCCGCCTTCTAAACTAAAAAGAAAGTACTGGAACATTCTGTAACCTCAAACAATCATTCTTTTATGTAAACAGAATTCTTGTCCAGCTACGAGGCTATTTTTAAACAGACGATAAATTTATTAAAAAAAAATATTATTTAACCAATTTATAATTGACTCAGAATTTTAAATATCTTACGCAGACGATTTTTATAAATGATTAATTTTAAGAGAAAAAGAAAAGAAATGAATTTATTAATATGCACACATCAAAGGTTGACGTAGGAAAAATAAATAAATAGATAAAATAAAATAATGATATTTTTTGAAAGGTATGGTTTTGGAATAAATTTAATAAGACTTTCTTAAAAAGGGTTGATAAAAACATAGAAGAAATCAGTTTTATTTGGAATATTAAGAAATAAAGTTTTAATTAAGAATATTTTTAATTTAGAGCCATCTTTTTAAATTTACGCATACTGGAATAATGTTTTTTAAGGCAAATTAAGAATTTATATCGTCTGCATAAGGATTAACAGATTAGATTTAGAAACAAGATTTTAATTTAATAATTTGAAGTAAGTACGGAATCTTTCTTTATATATAAAAATCTTCTGTGCGTGTGTATGTAATTGAACTCCTCCTAAACGACTGGACCGATTTTGATGAAATTTTGTATGTGCTTTCCAGTGGATTCGAGAATGGTTTAGATTCACATTTCGTCAAAATTGATTCAGTACTTTTTTAGTAATTAGGCAAAAACTAATAGTTAGTGATTTTTCGCTGATTAAAAGTGCTATATTTATTAAAGAAAGTCAGGATTTCGTATTAATCATAGCACAAAAAAATCTACCGATCCAAAAATCTTGAAAATTGGAGTAAAATTACTTCTTATAACATCGAGTGCCGCTAAAAAGGGATTTTCGTAAATTGAACCCCTAAGGAGGGTAAAAAAAGGAACGAACTTAAAAAAAAATTCCTTTAAAATCGGCTTTTGTAGATATTTTTCAACTGATAACATATTTTAATGCATTTTTTCATTCTGAATCGAATATTACAAAGCAAATTTGTTTAAATCCAGTAGTTCGTGAGATAATTCACATTTTCCTAATTTGGCGATTTCTTCGGCGCAAAAACCTAAAATTTTCAATGCTTATCTTTATATATAAAAATCTTCTGTGCGTGTGTATGTAATTGAACTCCTCCTAAACGACTGGACCGATTTTGACGAAATTTTGTGTGTGCGTTCCAGTGGATTCGAGAATGGTTTAGATTCACATTTCGTCGAAATTTATTTAGTACTTTTTTAGTAATTAGGCAAAAACTAATAGTTAGTGATTTTTCGCTGATTAAAAGGTGCTATATATATTAAAGAAAGACAGGATTTCGTATTAATCATAGCACAAAAAAATCTACCGATCCAAAAATCTTGAAAATTGGGGTAAAAATACTTCTTATAACATCGAGTGCCGCTAAAAAGGGATTTTCGAAAATTCCACCCCTAAGATGAGTAGAAAAAAGAACGAACTTTTAAAAAATTCCATAAAAATCGGCTTTTGTAGTTATTTTTCAACTGATAACATATTTTAGAGCATTCTCTCATTCTGAATCGAATGGTACTAAGCAAATTCGTTTAAATCCAGTAGTTCGTGAAATAATTCACATTTTCCTAATTTGGCGATGTCTTCGGCGCAAAAACCTGAAATTTTCAATGCTCATCTTTATATATAAAAATCTTCTGTGCGTGTGTATGTAATTGAACTCCTCCTAAACGACTGGACCGATTTTGATGAAATTTTGTGTGTGCGTTCCAGTGGATTCGAGAATGGTTTAGATTCACATTTGGTCGAAATTCATTCAGTACTTTTTTAGTAAGTAGGCAAAAACTAATAGTTAGTGATTTTTCGCTGATTAAAAGGGCTATATTTATTAAAGAAAGTCAGGATTTCGTATTAATCATAGCTCAAAAAAATCTACCGATCCAAAAATCTTGAAAATTGGAGTAAAAATACTTCTTATAACATTGAGTGCCGCTAAAAAGGGATTTTCAAAAATTCCACCCCTAAGATGAGTAGTAAAAAGAACAAACTTTTAAAAAATTCCTTAAAAATAAGCTTTTGTAGTTATTTTTCAACTGATAACATATTTTAGTGCATTTTTTCATTCTGAATCGAATGGTACTAAGCAAATTAGTTTAAATCCAGTAGTTCTTGAGATAATTCACATTTTCCTAATTTGGCGATTTCTTCGGCGCAAAAACCTGAAATTTTCAATGCTCATCTTTATATATAAAAATCTTCTGTGCGTGTGTATGTAATTGAACTCCTCCCAAACGACTGGACCGATTTTGATGAAATTTTGTGTGTGCTTTCCAGTGGATTCGAGAATGGTTTAGATTCACATTTCATCGAAATTGATTCAGTACTTTTTTAGTAATTAGGCAAAAACTAATAGTTAGTGATTTTTCGCTGATTAAAAGTGCTATATTTATTAAAGAAAGTCAGGATTTCGTATTAATCATAGCACAAAAAAATCTACCGATCCAAAAATCTTGAAAATTGGAGTAAAATTACTTCTTATAACATCGAGTGCCGCTAAAAAGGGATCTTCGTAAATTGAACCCCTAAGGAGGGTAAAAAAAGGAACGAACTTTAAAAAAAATTCCTTTAAAATCGGCTTTTGTAGATATTTTTCAACTGATAACATATTTTAATGCATTTTTTCATTCTGAATCGAATATTACAAAGCAAATTCGTTTAAATCCAGTAGTTCGTGAGATAATTCATATTTTCCAAATTTGGCGATGTGTTCGGCGCAAAAACCTGAAATTTTCAATCCTTATCTATATATATAAAAGAAAGTCAGGATTTCGTATTAATAACAGCACAAAAAATCTACCGAACCAAAAATCTTGAAAATTGGGGTAAAAATACTTCTTATAACATCGAGTGCCGCTAAAAAGGGATTTTCGAAAATTTCACCCCTAAGAGGAGTAGAAAAAAGAGCGAACTTTTAAAAAATTCCTTAAAAATCGGCTTTTGTATTTATTTTTCAACTGATAACATATTTTAGTGCATTTTGTCATTCTGAATCGAATGGTACTAAGCAAATTCGTTTAAATCCAGTAGTTCGTGAGATAATTTATATTTTCCAAATTTGGGGATGTCTTCGGCGAAAAAACCTGAAATTTTGAATCCTTATCTTTATATATATAAATCGTCTGTGCGCGTGTATGTCACTGAACTCCTCCTAAACGACTGGACCAATTTTAATGGAATTTTGCGTGTGTGTTCCAGTGGATTCGAGAATGGTTTAGATTCACATTTCATCGAAATTGATTCAGTACTTTTTTAGTAACTAGGCAAAAACTAATAGTTAGTGATTTTTCGCTAATTAAAAGTGTTGAATAAGTTCGATGAATAGAGTGAGGACGGAATGCCCGAGCGGTCTAAGGCGCCAGATATAAGCTCTGCTTCTCGAAGAAAGAGATCGCGTGTTCGAACCCCGCTGCTGTCAAACGTGTATGTTTTACAGTAATATAGCCTGTATTATAATTTTGATTAACTGACTTCAGAAAATCGATAACTTTTAACAAAAAAGAAAAAAATAAACTTTACTATCAAAAATTGAACCGACTTCAAAAAATACTGAAGAATGAAAAATAATTTTCTTACATAATTGTAATAAGAAATTAAATTAAAAGCGTAGTGTTTATCGTGCGTATTACTATATTTAAGTACATTTATTTGATTTTCTGGTATCAGTGCCATTAAGGACAACGTCTGTCGGTGATAGGACAACGTCTGTCGGGTCCGCTAGTATTATTATAAGAAAATTAAGATAGTATAAAAGTTAGTTTTGGCGAAAATTTTTTTAATTTGTAATATTATTATCCCCCCTCCCCAAGACTTTGTATGAAATTGATAGTTAAATAAAACTACAAGTTCAGACAACAGAAATATAATAATTTAGAAAAGTTAAATTTTGGAATAAAACTGTCAAACTCAGGAAGCCAAGTGATGGAAGAAAAGAAAATTAACGCAATATAAAAAATATTAGCAATTAAAATAAAATAGTTAAGAGAAAATAATTCTGAATTAAATTTAGGTAGGAGCATTTCCCTGAAAGAAATACAATAATGTTACAACATCACTTACCATTTGTAAGTGCAGAGGAGATAATACATATAATAACAGTAAATAAGTTATGAATATTAATAAGCAAGAGGTAAAAATATAATAAAAACAATAAAAATTCGTTCTCATGGAAGTTTAAATAATTACAATGACTTAATGCATAGTTTATTTTAAATAAGTCCTTTAAATGAAACAAGTCTTTCAATATATATAAAAGAGTCTTTTCCAATGTTCACTGAATACAGTCCTTGTAGGAAATAAAGTCTTTAAAGGCTACCCAAAACATTCTTCTCAAACTTAGTTGACTACATACAGTCCTTCAAATGAAAAGTCTCAAATAGTTTTAAAAATGCAATTCTTCATTGTAGTTCGCTAGATATAGTCTCTTTAATTAAAGATCTTTAAACCTAGTTTAATCTTTGGTTTTAATGTTATGTTGGATCCAACATCTTTCAGTAATATATCAATTTTTCAATAATAAATAGCATCACTCTCAATATCAATAATAAATAATATAGAAAAATTTAAATAATGACAATAACAACAATAATAAGTAATAATATAATAAGACTCCATATCCTAATATTTTTCAATAAGAGTATAATTAATACTAAACTTCATTATAGAAATCATAATAATAATAATAATAGTAAAACAAGAGTATAATCAAAAGAAAATATCACTATTTGTTTATTATTGATAGGGAAAAAACTGGTTGAGGATAAAAATAATTACATAGCAACTAAATAATTTTCTTATCTTCTAATAGCATAAGAAAGTATTTTTTGCTAGCCGAAAGTATAAATAAAAAAAATCATAATAATTCCAAAATCCAAATAAAATTAAATCTAACTATTTAGAAAATGGACTCTCAACCAGTATTTCCTTACAATAATTCCTCTCTGATACTCTTTTACAAAATTGTCAAATTTGGTTATAAGTTCTCAAATGTCAAATGTAGAATAATGTTTTATCTACACATGGTTTATAAACTTCAATAATAGAATACAAATAGGAATAAAAGGTGTCATTCTTAATTGAGAAATGGAAATGAAAATAGTGTGCTTTTTTGAAAAACTTTTAATATCTGTAGTTTTCACAATCACTGAAAATCACATATTATGTTATAGGTTTGAGTAGAATCATTAGATTTTATAACTGTTATAACATAAATATCTGCTGAATAAATAGAATAATACTAATGTCAAATACATGAGTAAATATAGTTAGACTTAAACACCCTTAAAATTAATTTATCGACATCAATTTGAAAGCTTTTACAATCAAAGTGTTCACCTTATGCCTGCATAAGGAGCCCAATTTAACCCCAAAAACTCCCAAAAACAAGTAATATTCTTGTAGGCCTCCAAGAACATACCTGCTGATGTTGAAAATTATGGTGATAAAATAATTAAAGACTAAGAATTAAAATTTAATCTATTGTCTTGACTTTAGTTTGATCTAGTGATTGTGATTGTATCTGAGGTTTTGTTTGTTTTTTGGGTTGCTCATGAAACAGTTTAAAATCTTCGGGTGAAAAATAGGGTCTTAATTTAGAAACATGCACAATAACGGAATTCTGTCCTGTCTCATAATTAAATTTATCTATTTCAAAAGTTACATCAGAAAGTTTATTTATAATTTTATATGGTCCAGAGAAAGTAGGTTCTAATTTTCGAGTGTTAGGGTATTTAAATTCTTCATAAATTACAGAGTCTTGTATTTTTAATGGGCATTCAACAAAATTTCGATCATAGAGCCTTTTACTTTTAAGGTGAAATTCATGAGTTCGCGCTTTCGCAATTTTGAGGGCTTTGTCTACTGGAGTTGTATACATTTTAACTGCCTCACACAAAACCATTACCCTCCATTTTAAAAATCTGAATCAAAATTATCGTGAAAATTATAACTATATTTAGCTGCTAACTTTAACCAGAAATTTTATCTAATAAAAATAGAAATTGTAAATATCATAGTTATACCTTAAATTGGGATCAACTTTTAATTCTAATATTTTATAAATCATAACAGATACAAAAATTTTAATGATAGGTAATTTCTTACGTAAAATCACAAAATTTACTGAAAAAATTAATTATATTTATCAGTCAAAACTCTAGCAACAGCCTTGCACAGTTCCATCTTTCTTACTGAATTTAAATAAATTATAAGACTCCCGGAACCAAAGCTCACTGTAACCAGAAATTCTAACAAATAAAAGGAAAAAACATAAATGTTAACTTAATTTTTAGCTCAAATGTTTAGTTGTAGGAACATTATCATGAAAATACTGCATTCTGAGAATAGTTCTTGATAACAAACAAATATCTAGGTTTTCTATATAATTCCTTATTATTACAAACTTGCCTTTAATCGTGCATAAAAATATCATAATAGTCTTAATAAGTAACAGTAAATATCTTAAGAACATCATACTCCTCAATTAAATCCTTAAGAATAAAAATGTTTCAATCTCCAACACATAATAATGATAATAATAATACTCATAAATAGGCAAGTAAATAAAATTCACAGACAAATAATCAAATAAATAAACCTGACAAACAGAGAATAATTAATTTAAATAAATACATAAAAATTATACAAATAATAATATTCAAAACACTACGAGAAAAAAAAAATCTCACCGAAATCCTATGGATCTCAACTGTCTCGAAAAAATATTTTTATTTTCACCAATTAACAAGAAATGGTCTTGTAATTATTATTATTTTTTCTTCTTTTTCATCATAAGAGGACTACTTTTTCTCGACCAAAGCACTTTACAGGAACAATTCCTCTGTTTTTGTCACTTCAGAAATCATGAGACTATGGCAGTTTTTGTTTAAGAACACATCCAATAATGACGGGCAAATTATTCAGCGATCCACAGTTTTTATTATCACTTCGTTCCATAGCAAGTTTCTTTAAAAACCAAAAAAGGCAGCGCAGATAAATAATCCTGTCGGACTTTTCGATTAGTTGTGACGATTTAAGGAGAACTCGGATTATTTCCACTGGTTAAAAAGAAACACGCAGTCATGGCAAGCGAGGGAAAAAACAAAATAAAATAATAAATGTAGAAGATCCAATAATTAGTCATGGGCTGCTGTAAATTCATTTATTAAATTCGTAATAATGAGGAAGGAAAAGCTCCTTTTGCAAAAATTCCATCATTATTTTCAGCGAGCTGTCCTCATCGAAGAAGCAACCCAAGAAATCTTCTCTCTCATCTCGAGACTTCCGCCTTCTAAACTAAAAAGAAAGTACTGGAACATTCTGTAACCTCAAACCATCATTCTTTTATGTAAACAGAATTCTTGTCCAGATACGAGGCTATTTTTAAACAGACGATAAATTTATTTAAAAAATATATTATTTAACCAATTTATAATTGACTCAGAATTTTAAATATCTTACGCAGACGATTTTTATAAATGATTAATTTTAAGAGAAAAAGAAAAGAAATGAATTTATTAATATGCACACATCAAAGGTTGACGAAGGAAAAATAAATAAATAGATAAAATAAAATAATGATATTTTTTGAAAGGTATGGTTTTGGAATAAATTTAATAAGACTTTCTTAAAAAGGGTTGATAAAAACATAGAAGAAATCAGTTTTATTTGGAATATTAAGAAATAAAGTTTTAATTAAGAATATTTTTAATTTAGAGCCATCTTTTTAAATTTACGCATACTGGAATAATGTTTTTTAAGGCAAATTAAGAATTTATATCGTCTGCATAAGGATTAACAGATTAGATTTAGAAACAAGATTTTAATTTAATAATTTGAAGTAAGTACGGAATATTATTATAAGAAAATTAAGATAGTATAAAAGTTAGTTTTGGCGAAAATTTTTTAAATTTGTAATATATATATATAAAGTGTATCTCCTCCCCCCTAAATATGAAAATGCATTTACCTTATTTTATTTATTTTTTATTTATTTATGTATTTTTAATAGGAAACGAAAAACTAAATTTTCTTTTTATAACATAAAGTATTGCATTTTGCTAATGAATTTAATGTATGGGATGATGGATATTCCGGAATAATTTTCTTTTTGAAATACATAACAAAAATTCTTCAAATTTTCATATAAATTTAAAGGTTTAAATTTTGTCCTAGGTTTATATCGTCTTATAAAATAAAACAAAAATTCAATTAATGAAATTGGGCTTTTGTTAGTTATTTGATGGAGGAAACGCAGAGTAAAGAGCAAAATATTTTCTTCAGCGTTTCTATTTTGCGAAAAAAAAAATTTGATTTAAAAAAGCAAACAAATATTCATGAATATTTATAAATTAATTTACCTGAATAAAAATTTCGAATTTTAGAAGAAATTACATTTTTAGATGTTAAAAAATAAATAAGCAGATCCTCCGCCCCCTAAATATGAAAATGCATTTACTTAATTTTATTTATTTATTTTTTCGGAAACGGAAAACAATAATTTCTTTTCATGACATAAAGTATTTCATTTTGCTTGTGAATTAATTGTACGGAATGACGGATATTTCAAAATAATTTTCTTTTTAACCCTTTAACGTTCATTGGTTTCGCCACGAAACCACAAAATTTTAATTTCGATACTTAACACTGTCATCGGTATTTTTATCTAGAAATATTCTTTTTATTTTGTATGAGAAAAATCACGTTTTCTTATTTAAAAATATATTTGTTGTTTATTACCGGTGTCAGTCATTTATTTCGCCATCTTAGCAATGAAAATGCTATGATCGTTAAAGGGTTAAAATACATAAAAATATAAACATTTTTAATTGTAGTTGAACAAACATACAGCTAAAAAAATAATAGAAGACAATTGTCGGTTTTTATACGAATCTTTTTGTTATTGTTATATTGAATTATTAAACGATTGCTGTGAATTATTTTTTATTAAAGCAAACACAAAAATATTTCTTCACATACAAAAAATAAATATGTATAAATATACCAACTCTCGAATGTCTTTCTGCTTTTAAAAAATATTTTAAAAATGCAATTATTAAAATATATCCTATTACATTAATCCGGATGCATTTGTTTCGTTTCATGAAATCTCATTTGTTCAAATTTTCATGCAAATTTTAACGGTTTAAATTTTGTGCAAGGTTTATATCCGTCTTATAACATAAAACAAAATCAAATAAATTGAAATGGGCTTTTGTTTGTTATTTGATGGAGGAAACGCAGAATAAAGAGCAAAATATCTGACACAACTGATTTAAAAAAGGAAATCAATCTTCATGAATATTAATGAACTAATTTGCTTGACTACAGATCTCGAATTTTAGAAGAAATTGCATTTTTGGATACTAAAAAAAAATAAATATGTAAAACTGTCCCCCCCCCCCTAAATACGAAAATGTTTTTACCTTATTAGATTTTTTATTTATTTATTTATTTATTTATTTTAAATGGGAAACGGGAAACAATCCTTTCTTTTCATAATACAAAACATTGCATTTTGCTTAATAATTAATGTATTCAATGATAAATACAGTCGAACCTCTATATAACGAAACTCCATACATCGAATTTCTCCATATAACGAATTTTTAGTAAGAACGGTCCCCTTTTCGCATGATTACATTAAAAACAGACTCTATATAGCGAAATATCTATCTCCATATAACGATTTTTTTCATAAATTGATCTTAATTTATTCAGTTTTAAAAAAGCTTCGAAATCATATGGAATCAATTTTCCATCACTTATTTTTGATTTATCGTTCAGTGGAGAGGTTTTTTTTTTTTATATAAATATTACTTCTCTCCTTATTCTTTAAATCTAACAAGTTCATCCCACCTCCCACACACCTTTCAACATCCTTCTCAAAACACAGTCAATTGAATTGTTACACATATAAGAGATGAATCAATGAGAGCACATAAGAGAGACCTTCAAATGGAGGAAAATATCAACTACAATTTTTCACTCCTTGCTAAAATTTGAGAATTTTTTTTGAGAGCGTAACAATTGTAATTTTAAAATCAAAACAACAAAAAATTACAGATTTCTTCCTCTGAAATTTATGTAAGTCTTCCTCATTTGATTTTTATTAAGCTTTCAAATAAATGTCTTTTCTCTTTTTTGAAACTGCTTAAATAAGTAAGAAATAAAATGTTAGGTTAATATATACTTTTAAACATTTCAAATTCTTAATTAAAAAGATCAAAAATAATACTTGTTCAAAATTTACACATTAAATACTATTTTTAACATCATACTCTATACATCGAATTTCTCTTTATAACGAATTTTTTACTGGAATGATGGATTTCGTTATATAGAGGCTCGACTGTATTTCTGAATAATTTTCTTTTAAAATTACATAAAAAATGTAAACATATTTAATTGTAGTTGATTAGACATGCAGCAGAAAAAAATAATAGTACTTAATTATTGTTTTTAATGCGAGTTATTGTGTTATTGTTTTACTGAATGATTGAACTATTGCTTTGAATGTCTTTTTGTTTCATAAAATATTTTCAAAATTCAATTATGAAAATATATCCTCTTAAATTAATCCGGATTCATTTGGCTTCGTTTCATGAAAGTTCATGTGTTAAAATTTTCATATAAATTTAAACGGTTTAAATTTTGTCCAAGGCTTATATCCGTCTTATAACATAAAACAAAATCAAATAAATTGAAATGGGCTTTTGTTAGTTATTTGCTGAAGAAAATGCAGAATAAAAAGCAAAAGAGATTTTCCAACATTCATATATCAAGAAACAACTTATTTAAAAAAGCAAATCAATCTTCATGAATATTTATGAACTAATTTGTTTGATTACAGTTTCGAATTTTGAAGAAATTATATTTTTGGATACTAAATAAGTTAAATTTTTAAAGCGGATTCCCCTTCCCAGAAATATGAAAATGTACTTAACTTATATGGTTTATTTATTTAATTATTATAGGAAACCGAAAACAAGCTTTCCTTCATAATGTAGAATAATGCATTTTGTTTATGAATTAAATGTATGGAATAATGGATATTTCTAAATAATTTTCTTTTTTAAAATACATTAAAAAATATATAAAACATATTTGATTTTAGTTGAACGGATATATAGCTGGAAAAAATAATGGATGAGAATAATTGTTTTTTATGCGAATTATTGTATTATTGTTGTATTGAATTATTGAACTATTGCTTCTGAATTATTGTTTTTATTAATGAAACACAAAAATATTTCTTTACATGCAAAAAAAAAAAAAAAAAAAAAAAAAATCTATAAATATACAAACTTTTGAATGCCTTTCTGCTTTGACAAATATTTTAAAAATGCAATTATGAAAATATATCCTCTTAGATTAATCCGGATGAATTTTGTTTCGTTATATAAAATCTCATTTGTTCAATTTTTCATATAAATTTAAACGGTTTAATTTTCGTCCAAAGTTTATATCCGTCTTATAACATAAAACAAAATCAAATAAATTGAAATGGGCTTTTGTTAGTTATTTGATGGAGAAATCGCAGAATAATGAGCAAAATAACTTTTTAAGCATTCAAATTTCACGAAAAAAGAAAAAAAAACTGATTTAAAAAAGCAAATCAATTTTCATGAATATTTATGAACTAATGACTACAGATTTGGAATTTTGGAAAAAATTACATTTTTGGATGCTAAAAAATAAATAAATGTATAAATCTGATTCCCCGCCCCCTGTATATAAAAATGTATTTAACTTATTTCATTTATTTTTCATTTGTTTGTTTTTATTTATTTTTTAATAAGAAACAGAAAACAATCTTTTCTTTTCATTATATCAAATATCGCATCTTTCTTAAGAATTAATGTATAGTATTGATGGATATTCTTAAATAATTTTTAAATGCATGAAATTGTAAATATTTTTAATTGTAGTTGAACAGACATAGTGCTAGAAAAAACAATCGAAGATAATTGTTTTTATGCGAATTATTGTATTATAGTTAAATTGAATTACTGAGCTATTGCGTTTGAATTATTTTTTTCTTAATGCGAACACAAAAATATTTTTTCATATATAAAAAATAAATTTGTATAAATATACCAACATTTAAATGACTTTCTGCTAACAAAAAAAAAAAAAAAAAAAAAAAATGCAATTGTGAAAATATATTTTTTTAGGTCCGGATGCATTTGGTTTAGTTTCATAAATTCTCATTTGTTAAAATTTTCATACAAATTTAAACGGTTTAAATTTCGTCTAAGGCACGGTCCAAATCCGTCTTATAACATAAAACAAAATCAAATAAATTGAAAAGGGCTTTTGTTAGTTGATGGAGGAAACGCAGAATAAAGAGCAAAATAGCTTTTCCAGCATTCATATTTTACAAATAATATTAAAATAATAATATAAATAAATAAATAAATAAATGAAATAAAAAACGCAAAAGAAAGAGAAAGAAACAACTGAGTTAAAAAAGGAAGTCAATCTTCATGAATATTTATGAGCTAATTTGTTTGACTACAGATTTTGAATTTTAGAAGAAATTACATTTTTCGATGCTAAAAATGTATGAAGCGGATTGCCCGCCCCCTAAATATCAAAATGTATTTACGTTATTTGATTTATTTTATATTTATTAATTTTTTTAATAGGTAACGAAAACGATATTTTCTTTTCATATTTTCTTTTCATAAAAATGGTACAAAAGGTACGGTCTCTTCGACTTAGAGTTATCGCAGAAACTCGGTCTCAACTTGTAAAAGTCAATGAAAGGCATGCGCCTCTATTATGAAAATGAGTCTAGTCATAAAGCCACTGTTTGACTTTAATATAAGATTGCCATTCGAATTATCTTTATGCACATGAGAATGTAAAAATTTACATCACCTTAATCTCAAATATTTTCTTTTTATAAATTCTTATGTGAAATCAATGATACATAAACAAAATTACTTGCTGAAATTACGACTGAAAATTTTTCCAAGAGAAGCCTGGAGTAAAAAATTAAATCGCTATCAGTTACATGACTTTAATTTACAATTATGAGAAGAAAATTATGACAGGAATAACTATCATTTTTTTACATTAACCTTTTTCGGTGTGATGCGTTCCTCTGTCTAATTAAATTTTAATTCTCAAATCCCAAAACGACAATAGAAATTTTTATGCAATGCTGAATTCCTATCAGAAATTTAAAAGAAATTTACTTCAAAATAATGAAAAGCAATTTTTCAAGGTCTTTCCCTCAAAAGCAATAAAAGTAAAACTTAACCCCTTCACGAGGGGAGCCTTTTACGAAATTTTTAATGATTTGTCACCGGTTTTTAAAAACAGAAATTTGTGGCTTTTTCACTCGAGAAAATGCTCCAATTAAATAAGGCAAATTTTACCGTAAAATTTTACTGACGGAGATAAACATAGATTCTTAATCCTTTTTGCTGCACCTATATGTGTCTCTCGTCCAGAAGGGATTAACCCTTTGGTGGTTTAATAGATATACCACTTAATTTTAATTTCCAAACGTCACAATGGCACCGGAATTTTGTTTAAAAAAATTACGGTTTATTGAATGCATGAAATATAGCATTTTCTTATTTACAAATAAAATTGTTTTCAAATTCCGGTGTCAGTAATTAATTTCAACACTTAAGCAATGAATTTGCCCAGCGCCGCAAAGGATTAATGAAAAATTTTTGGAAGAAATTTTAGTTAAATTTAGATTGGATAAAACATATCCCGAGGTTATATGGCAAATTAATAGAAAATCCCGGGGTCAAGAGGTTAAAAAGATTTTTTTTCCTTTTTTATGTTTCTACGTGAATAAATTGTTACATTTATTTTCAAATAAATTTGTTCGTAAATACCGGCATATTCAATTATTTCAACATTTTATCAATAGAATGACGAGTGGTGGTAATTTAAGTATCTTTACTTGGAGCTGTCAGTAGCTCGAAGCAATAACCCAAATAAAACCAAAATCGGCGCAGTTATCACTCGAGAAGGGGGAAAATAATGAAACTATAAAAAAAATAATAGCTATAACCGCCAACAGATGGCGCAACGGGTCCTGCCAGTGAAAAGTCACTGCAGTCATCATCGAAATCAAGAAGCGGTAATTTCTGCGAGTAATGTTGTACAAAATGCCTTTCAATTTGACAGATTGTGCTTTAATTTTAAAACTAATCTTGATAATGAGAAAAATGACCGACAGAAATGACCATTTCCTGATTTTCTTGATGATTACAATAGCCTTTGCACAGACTTTACCCGTAGCGCAATCTGTTGGCGGTTAGTGAATTGAACCTAATTTTTATTGTTTCATTCTTCTTCCTCATTCTCAAATAAATGCCGTAATTTTAGGCGTATAATCCACCGATCAAACAGTAATTTTTCCACCCAGAATTTTCTTTTAATAAAAGGAAGCCTCTTAGGTCGTGGAAAATATTTGACTTCAATTGCTAAATAAAATTTCTGGGTCCAAACAGACTTGTTTGATCTGAGGTATATGCGCCGGAGTTTACGGTACACCGATTTTGATTTCATTCGAGTTATTCCTTCGAGCTACTGGAGCTCCAAATAGAGAAACTTATATAATAACCACTCTGTACTTTGAGTCAGAAAAGTTTAATATGAAATAAATATATTATATTTCACATAGAAAAAATATTTTTATAGTCTTCCAAAGATTTCTTTTGAAATTCAACTTAAAAAGATAAATATGCTTTTCTATGTCGCATGGGAAGCAAAGTAATTCACTTTATTTTTATTTTTAAATTGTTCAAAGAATGCACTAATTCCTTTCAAATTTCGATTTTTGAAATCAAACGCACCAGTTCCTGAATATTTATGAAGGTATTTCATGTTCTTTTCGAAGATATCTGCTCTTTTTTTTTATAGAATATGAATAGGAAAAATATTTTTATGCTCCTTTTCCCGCATATTTTCGAAATTTAATGCTAGTATAAACGAATTTGTTTTTCAGGTGAGTTTATTTGATCCTATTTGTAATTTGAAAGCGAATGCAACGTAAAATATAATTTTAAACGGTTTAAAGTAAAATGGGAATTTGAATATAAGAAGCTACAAAGATGCTAAACGCATCAGGATTATATCTTTGAAGTTTTTTTTTTATGACTTTCATGAAAAAGAAAGAAAGAAAATTTGCTCTAGGGTATAGTTGTATTTATTTAAAAAAAAATGAACCGAGTAATGCCTTGAGTAATAATAAACATTATAAAGTTATAAGATTTTAAATCTGATGCATAGAATTATATTCTTATGTTATTTTTTCTGAAAATATTTCTGTGAGCCAATTTATCATTTAAAAATATCCTGTATTTTATCGATCTGTCTCTCCTATATACGCATATATATAAATATATGAATAAGAAAAAAATATTTCGTGAATAAATTTTGCTTCTCTTTGTTGCAAAGATGTAAAAACTTTTTAAAATGTGTTTACTTTTAAAATTCCCAACATGAAGTTGCGTAAACTCTTTACAATATTTTGCACTATTATCTAAATTTAATTCGTGCGGTTACATCCATCTGTAAATATTTTAATTAAAATTTTCTGGCAAGCAAAAAAAAAAAAAAAATATGCTCCATTTTGTAAAAATCAGTTTCTAGAAAACCACATTCAGTTACTTCTATCCTTCCCTTTTTATATGATTTTTTTAAAACTATAACAAACTTGCGAGATTTCAAGTACATATTTACATATTAAAATAATATTCAAGGCCTAAACAATCTGTGTAATTTCTGAGGCGTCTTGCTTCAATAATTTAGATCACAAATTTTGTATTTATTATTTAAGCAGAGGTTCTCATTTTATCACCGTGTTTCTAAAATATTTCTATGATTAGTGGGTCGATCGAAAAGTCGTGTCGTGTTTTGGAAATCTATTCGTACCGGAAGATTCTACCTGTTAATCGTAAGATCTGAAAACTAATAGGTCTAATAACTATCAGATATCTAATGTGTAATAACTAGCAGGAAGAATTTTCCGGTACGAATAGATATCCCGACACGAAACGGCTTTCTGATCGATCCAATAAATCAGGGTTGATAGTTTGACCTAAATTTTTATTCAGAAGTTCCGAGTTTATACCAGAAATTAAAAATACTGTTTTTGCTTTATTTTATGGATATATTTCGTAATTTCATTAAGAAAAGATCTTTTTTCAAAACTCCAGGTAAGAATTTTCAATTTCGGAAATTAAAATGGAGCCCAAACTAGCAACCATGGATTAACTTATTCCGACTCAAATTACTTCTGTTGCTAAAATGTTGAATTAATTGATTGACATAGAGACTCGAGAAAAAAACTAATTTAAAATAAGTAAAATCGTTTCTTCTCGTGCTATCTAAAAGGCAAAAATTGATTTCAAAATACTGTATTCGTTTTGACATTTCAGTATTCAAATTAAATGAGACAAAAATGAACCCACCGCGCCGGCAAGGGTTAAGTAACGCGAAAACATTTATTCAAAATTTTGAGTACTAAAGTACGTGCGCTGTATATACATGTTTTTCCCTTAATACCATAGATGTGCATCATTTTTTAAATTATTGTTAACAAATACTAAATTCGAACCAGAACATTTGGATAGTTATTTTTGATTAGTATCACGCATTTAGTGAATAAAAGGAAGGAAGATTAATGTTAAAAAATTTCTAACATGTAAGGCTATACTGTTACAATGTTGGAAGGTTACACTATCAGACTTTACTGTTAGTGGGCTACTTTTTAAAATCGTATTTCTCGAATGACACTACTTTTTTGAAATCGTAAAATTCTCTTTACTTAATGGCACATTAATTGAGGAGAAAACAAGATAAATTTTACCATAATTAAACATCGGGGTGAAAAAAGGAATTTCAATTAAAAAAAAGTAACTCATGGACAACTTTGGGTAGGATATGTTTCTTCCAGTAAATTGACCGCTTAACTGTTAATATTTTCGAAAAAAAGCTTTCAAATAATGCCTATTACCTAGTTTCATATCTTTTACATAATTTTTAATGTTTTAATCGCTTAACTGGCCCGTACGCCGTTCGAGCGATTCGAATTTGCTTAACTCATAATTTAAAGTTTTTTGACACCACATTTTTTAAAAATAATTTCATACAATTGAAAGACGGAAATGTTGACTAAATATTACGAATATTTTATTTAAAAAATTGTTTTGAGAATCTGTTATTTTCAATTTATTGAACGAAAAAGAAAGAGTCAGTGGGGGTTAACGCCGGTTTTTCAAAACAAAAATTTTTGCCCAATTGAATCTGAAAAATTCTTGGATTAAATAAAGCAAAACTTACAATAAAAATTTACCGGTGAGAATAATAGATCATGATTGGAACATCAATACCTGCACGCACAGAGTACGGAATTGTAACAGAGCCTCAACTCGGCTTGAAAAAGAGTGGGTCACTCAGTGGATCACTTAAAAACTAAACCATCGCGTTGGCAATTTTTATCCTCGTGATTTCTGTTTAACTGTAACCCTATACAGCTTGGCGCTTCTTGCTGAATGCTGATTTGATTATCTTTTCACATGTGCTTATGCTGTTTGATCTTAGATTTCCACGCTTATATTGATTCGTAATTATTACTGTTATTATTCTTGAATTTTCAAGTTTAAATTATTAGGTCGTTATGTTGCGAAGAGACACATGTATTGTTTGCAAGACGAATACGTCAAAGTTATTTCATATTAAAATAATTCTTTCATAAATTTCAAAACAAGAAGCAGCAAGCCGTAGCTGTATTTTTTCCCCTTATCATTTGTCGCCAAGGAAGCGATGTTTCGCCGAATTATCAACCTCTCTTATGTTAAGATCGTAGTTTCAGAGTGGTCCGCTCGTGTCGCTACTGTCTATGCGTAATCCCATGTTAAACAAGTTGTCATTACAGTGTATGAAAGTTGATTCTCTGTTACAATTCCGTACTCTGTGCCTGCACGCTCGACGGGAAAATAATGATTGGCAAAAAAGCGAAGCCTGTAAGAGGTACGGGTAAATCATGGAAGCGATTAAATTTAATTTCATTCGTACCCATTTTCTAAAAATTAATCCTGGCCATATGATTGTACTAGAATGTTTTCAAGATAAATCTATCACAAAATAATTTTTTGTAAAATGTGGTGCGATTGAGCATAAAAGCCTGTTCAGGACCGTATTAAAAAGGTTAAAATAAAATTTTCTTTCACAAATTAATGCAAACTTAATGTTGTGTAAAGGATAATTTTATTTTCGTTTAATTTATACCGAAACAGTCATTTTCTCAAGTGTCATTTTGAAGTAATTACCTATTATCAGATTAAAAATCAAATAGAATTTACGATAAATTTATTATTTTCAAAAAAAAAAAAAAAAAAAAAAAATCAGAATGCTATTAAAAAAAAATCTCCTCTCAAATATGATCATGATGCATTAGATTTATGTAAAAATAATCAAATTTCTTATGTAATTTTAAAAGGTGCTAAATTTTCTATTAGTATTCCAACATTATTTAACCCTTTCCGCCACACTGTGCCCAGTCAGGGATACCTAATTTTAATTCCAAACTTGCAAACGGCACCAATAATATTTTAATAGAATTTTGCTTTTTACATTAAAAACTGAAATTAAGGAATTCTTAATTTTTAAAACAGTCGTCTGTAAATTACGGTGACAGTCGATAATTTATCATTTTACTAACAGAATTTGCTCGTGCCGGAAAGAGTTAAACTAAAAGTGGGATAAATACATATGAGTTGTTCCAAATGAGAGGGGCTTTAATGAAATAACTGCGCCATTTGCAGAGAAAGATCACTGAACATGCTTTTATAGAGGGCGCAGAGAACTTGGAATGCATGCGATAATGTCAGATTCCGTCAGCGTGGAAGTACGTTAACCTTTTCAGGGGCAGAAGAATTCTGTTCCCGAAATGATGAAACAATAGACTTTCACCAAAATATTTAAACGAATTTCTTGGAAAATAAAAATAAGTATTTTTCTCTATCATAACAAAAGCAAAATTTCTATAAAATATATTTGGTATCGTTTATTAGATTTGGAATTAAAAAATAGATGGCTGGACATTCTAACAACCGTCCTTGAGACTTGTTCGCATCATGGATGCCACCAAATGATTTCAGTTCACCGGCATGCAATTTTTAACAGAAAATGTGAGTGCTAATGAAATCTATTATGGAATGCAAAATTTGTATGGCATGGACTGTATGACACGCAAAGGTGTTTGAATTTTCCAAAGGTGTTTGAATTTTCATGGTGGAAGAAGACCACATGCACTTGACCAGTACGCGATCTTTCATCTTTACTGTTTCTATCACTACGAAAATCTTTACATTGCCGGAATAGCATTATGCGTGGCATACACTCTATGCCATACACATTTTGCATTCGACGATAGGTTTCTCCAACATTCACGTTTTCTGCTGTTAAAAAATTGCTTGACTTCTCGCTGACACCGTTTGGAGGCATCCATGATGCGAAAGATGACTTTTAACATTCTCCCACGCTATCATCACACATGCATCTGGCCGGATCTTAGGCTATCGCATGGATTCCCACCACTCTGCGCCCTCTAAAGGAGCATGTTTAGTCATTGTTCTCATCAAAAGGTGGCGTTATTACAGCAATGTGCCACTTTTGTTTGGGCCATCATTATTATTCATATAAAGAGTCCGTTTGTTAACGTCAGTTTGCATTATGCAATGGCAAGTAAAATAAAGAGCATAAAAATATTTTTTGAACTAAATCCCATAAAATGTAGGTTGTTTCTTTTTTTAAAGAATCATCTTTTTAAATGTACATGGATATATTTGTTTAACTCTTTCCGGCGCAGTGTTACCACTCCGGCAACACCTAATTTTAATTCCAAATTTGCAATCGGCACCAAGAATATTTTATAGAAATTTCGCTTTTACAATAAAAGCGTGAATTTGGAAATTGTTAATTTCTATAAAAGTCGTTTTTAAATTCCGGTGTCAATCAACAATTTCTTATTTTATGAGCAGAATTTGCTTGCGCCGGAAAGGGTTAATATTAAAAATAAGAATTAAGAAAAAATTAAGTTTTTTGAAAAGTGAAAATGAAGAAACTGATTTTTTAATATTTAATATTCAGAAAAAGTAGGATAAGGTTTAAAAAAATTTTTAATGAAGATATAAATCTAATGTAATTCTTTTCAAATTTCGATTTCTGAAAACAAAAAATCAGTTTATGAATATTTATGAAGATATTCTATATTCTTTTCGAAGATATTTTCCTCCCTTTAAAGAATATGAATCCAGAAAATATTTGTATGTTCTTTTTCCTGCATCTTTTTTTCCAAATTTAATGCTAGTATAAACGCATTTGTTTTGAATGTGAATATATTTCATTCGATTTGTAATTTAAATGCGAACGAACGTAAAATATAATTTTAAACGGTTTAAAGCAAAATGGGAATTTGAATAAATAAGAAGCTACAAAGATGCTAAGAACACCAGGATTATTGTTTTGAAGTTATTTTTTCATCGTTTTTACAAAAAAGATGAAAAAAAGGAGCGAGCGGGAGCCTAGTGTAGCAATAAATATTCTAAAGATAAAACATTTTAAATCTAATGCATAGAATTATAGTCTTATGATAATTTTACTGGAAATATTTTCTTAAGCTTAAAACAATAATAATAAAAATATCCTGCATTTTCGTGCTGTTTCTTTTACTTACACATACCTGTATAACTATAAATAAAATAATGTTTCGAAAAAAAACTTTCTTCTCTATATTATAAAAATGTAAAAAGTTTTTTAAATGCATTTTTAAAAAGTGCGTTTTAAATTTTTCAACATGCAGGTGTGTACACTCTAATACGCTCTTTAAAACTTGATTCACGATTATATAATTTTATTTTGTGCAGATCCCCCTAAATGTAAATATTTCAACTAAAATTTATCACCATACTAAAATATGTTCCACTTAGTTAGAATCAACTTCTGGAAGACCACATTCCAGTTATGTCTATTTTCTCCATTTTGCACAATATATTTTTTACTTTTATGCGATACTTCCAGTACGTGTTAATTTTCACGTAATATTCAAAGTCTAAACAATCTTTGAAATTTCTGAGGCATATGGCATGACTATTTTAGATCATAAATTTTCCATTTAATATTTAAAGGAGCAGGTTTTGTAATCGTCTCATTTTATCGCAGAATTTGTAAGTTTTCTATTTGATTTAGGAATGAGAATTTTCCTTCTAAAAGGGTTGATTTTCACCATTAAATTTTACTAGAATTCCTTGCTTTATTATTCTTAAAAAAAAAAAAAAAAAAAAAAAAAAAAAAAATCTGTCATCAAAAAAAAAGTACAACTAAAATTTAGTGATAGCAAGCAATAATTTGGAACAAAGAATTCTTATTCCTGGTGATTAAATCCAGGTTCCTTGTTTGGCCTACATTCCAATTCAGAAATTTCGTGTTCATAAGAGAGATTGACCCTTTACTGAACCGTTTGCCATGCCTGGCACATACCTAAAAACACTATAATTTTTATTATGTGCCGTGAATTTGGCCAATATATTTGCTGTAACAGATCAAGAAACAACCAAAGAATAAAACAGTACTTATGTTTTCCTTGTCAGATGGCTGCATTTGACAAAAAAAATTAGTATTTTGGAAACAAAAAAATTTTGATCAAGCAATTAAGGCAAAATCTACTTTCATTATTTTTACTGAATACTGAAAAATATTAATGCAAAAAATATTGCAAAGTGTGAAACGGATAAAATTAATTAATGTAAGCCCATTTAAGGGAGATCTGAACCCCATTTTCAGCCAAAAATCATCAAAAGTTCAAAATTTTTTTTATCTGAGAAAACGATAAAATACATATTTGCGAATATCCATGCAAATTTTCAGAATTCTGGGACACTTGGAACAGGTAGCAAATGAGCTTTTTTAATTGTAGTCACTATAGAGTTTAAAGGACTAGCGGCCATTTAAAATGTGTTATCCTGAAAATGACTTTTTCATATTTTGCCTAAGTTCAAAGTACTAAGGCTCAGTGGTAAAATAATTTAGAAACAAAGTGTTTATGTTTTTAGAATCTTAAAAACATTTGCAACAAAAGTAAGGAGGGATATATTTTTTAACTATTTCTGAAAATTTTACATAAATTGGTAAACATGAAAATTATAACGAATTTAAGGAAATTTACCTTGCATATTTTTATTTATTTTTTAGCTGATTAAAATAGAAAATTTAAAATATCTCTCCCTAGGTCTTTTCCATATACTATTTAAGAAATTTTAGTAATACCAAAATATTGAAAATTGAAGGAGGAGTAGTAATTTTAAAAAGTGTATTTTTCGACCAAAAAAAAAAAAAAAAAAAAAAAAAAAAAAAAATCATAAAAATCCCTGTAAAAAATATTTATTTTTAATAAAAAGTGATTTTTTTTGCTAATTACAAAAAGATTCTTAATTAGTACACCAAAATTCATTACTTTAAAATCAATAATAAAAATTTTGGGTTTTTTCTTGCAGGTTTCTCTTAACTGCAAAATGCAGCAATACAATATTTAAATTCCCTAATTGTGTGCATAGGTAAAATATGTTATTTTATCTGAAATTTTGAAAATTATTATTATTATTATTATTTTTACTATTTTTCCCATTATTAGCCCAATATATAGAATAAAAATATTTTTTGCCATAAAAATTGAAAAAATCATGTAGTGAAAGGTTAAGAATAGTGTTTTTGCTTTATTTATAGCGAGACCTTTCGTAATTTTACTAAGAAAAAATATTCTTTTAGTTTTTCTGTTAAGAATAAAAAGTTTCGGAATTAAAATTGAGGCCAAACTAGCAACTCTTGATTAAATGAGGCGAAAATATTTATCGAAATTTTGGATAAAAATGTACGTCCACTTTAAATACACCCCCCCCCACCTGACAATATACAAACCACTAGACACTTTTATTCGTCATTTACAAGTAAGAAAAATCATGCGTTAAGCATAGATCATGAAACACTTTCCAACGCTTCCTGAAACCTTTAACAATTTTTTGTTTTTATTTAGGGAAATAAGATGCTACTGTCCATAGCCAAATAGTATTGAAATACTTTTGAACAGCCCTGTATTTGATCCGTCGGTTGATATATACATACAATATAATGGGGAAATTTAGTTTAGCTAGAAAATGCCTAACTGGCTGAAATTTTTCTTGCAGGACTTTATTTTAATAGATGGAAAATACTTCAATACTTTTGTTCAGCCCTGTAATTTATTCAGTATCTTTACTACACGACAGTATTTAGTTAAAATTTAGTTCAAACAAACACATTCTTAAAACTACTTAGATCACATTTTCAGAAATTATCACATATGGATGATCATGTTGCTAATTTTTTGCGTGACCCTGTATATCATTTTATCTATATTCTACAAACATTTCTTAGTAAACTGAAAGCAGTTACACTTAAAAATGCATACCTACTACCTCTAAGTTAATTACTATCATATTCAGTAACCTTTATGAGCTCTTTTGTGTAACCCTGTATATCAACTATAACATTTATATACACCATATAATTTGCAGACATTTTGTAAAACTTAAAAGCTCATATTATAATTGAAAAAGCATTTCAACCATCCATCAGCTATCATCGATAATACAGAATATTTCAGATAAAAATATATGGTTTGAAATATTTTGTGTGTCCCCGTAAAAGCTATGCACTTCATATTATGCTTTAAATATTAAGTCTCAACGGCGTTTATCAATTTTATGATACTTGAAACCGTTTAACATTATTCAAATATGTCGCAAACTATTTCCTCCTTTATTATAGTGTAATGGAATTCTTTTGAGTGGCCCTGTAAATGAATAATAATTATCATTTTGGCAGCATATTTTACAGAATGCGTATTTTAGTGCACTTTTAACAGGGTGTAACACCTTTAAAATTCATTAGAAACGATTTTTTCCCCATTAGTCGTAATGTATCGGAAAACTTTTGACTATCCCTCTAAATACATTAATCATAGTAGAAACTTCATTTTCAATAGGGTTCGTACTAGGGTAAACGTCAATAACAAATAAACATTTCAGAGCAATCCGAGTATATTTACGGGAGTTAGAGCGCAGAGAGACGGCCATACGGCCAGACTGACGGACGGCCAGACAAACCGAATGCATAAACACTTTTCAACTTTGATGGAAAGTGTTAATTAAACTATCGTTAACCGTATTGAGAGGAGCGACTTTTATTTAATTTTTAATCTTTCAGCCCCCTTTTTTAAAGTAGATATTTTTGCCTAATAGAATCGCGAAAACGGTCGGATAAAAAAGGCAAATTTTATAACATGAATTTACTGGTGAGAATAATCAAGAATTTCGAGCATCTTATGCGTTACGTATGCTTGTTCAAGAGGTTATAAAATTCTAAATTCTACCCAAAAAATTGAGTAGTTATTTTTGTTTATTGACACATACCGGGTGTCCCAAAAATGACTGATGGATTTTAAAATTCAATAACTTGCAAACGGTGACAACTATTTAAAAAAAATTTGCAGGAGGGTTATGTATAATGTCAAGAGTTTTTTTACCGTAATTTTTTATTTTAGTTTGAATTTCAAACAATAGGTGGAGCTGACGGCGATTGAAGGCCAGGTCGACGCTTCACTCAGCACTGATCACCTGGCCTTCAATCTCCGTCAGCGCCACCTATTGTTTGAAATTCGAACTAAAATAAAAAATTACGGTAAAAAAACTCCTGACATTATACATAACCCTCATGCAAAAAATTTTTTAATAGCTGTCACCGTTTGCAAGTTATTGAATTTATAATCCATCAGTCATTTTTGGGACACCCGGTACATGAAACAGTAGAAGCCTTTAAGGGATCACAGATTTTGTGCAGAAAATAAACAAAACTAAATATTAAAAATGGTGTCAATTTCAAATTTCTACATGAATAATAAAAAAGAAAAAACTTCCAGATTTCGCAAAACAGTTTGCAGCCATTAAAACATGATTGCAAATTTGGTCTTCATTTTTATTAAAAGAATTCCTGATGATACAAGGAATAAAAGAATAGTATTTTGTACTTTATTTAAAAGGTGAAATTTAGAGATCACAAAAAATGAACTCCAATTTTGATATTTTCACATTTGATCTGTAATTTTTGTTGTTGTTCTTTTAGTTCTATATAGTTTTCCATAATTATTATTTATTTATTTAATTTATTTTAAAACATTTTATGGCCTTTGGCCTTTTCCTTCTCCCTTATCCTTTGCTTGTATTCGACAATCTCAATGCTCTGGAATTTTTAAATTCGATTACATTTTTAACGTCTATAGGGGCGAGAGGGGATACTTGATCATAGGGGATGCTTGAGCCACCCCTATTATCTCTACAGTTGGTCAATTTTTCTTTCTAAAACTGGCAACATGGTAACATATTTATAGTTCTGAACATGTAAAAAAGAAATCACATACCTTGGTACCATTTTGAAAATATGGTGATTAACCCTTTGAGCTCTGCTGGTAGAATTTTCTACCACATAATTTTAATTCTGAAATGTCACAACGACGCCAGAAAATTCCACCAAATTTATTTCAAAAAGGTTTAATGCATTTTTTTTTCCGCGTATATTGTAAATCGTTTTTTTTCTTTGCAAAATACTGGTGCGAATGTAACATCTGGCTCAAGTATCCCCTCCATGGGGATACTTGAGCCACGATGTAAAAGAAAAAGTAAAAACTTATTAGACATAGAAAAATAGTTCAAAATTAATTGAAAGTTGTTTTCAATTGAAGAAAAAATATCAAATTTTCATTTTCAATATTTTATTTTGTTGTAAGAAATTATAAAAAGTCTAAAAAAATTAAAATTAAAAAAATGGCTCAAGTATCCCCATCTTCCCCTATTTCATGATAGAGTAAACCCAGTCCAACAAAGGTAAGCAAAAGCACTGGAACTTTTTTGGTAACTTCATTACAACTGCATGGGTATTGCTATATAAAGTGAATATTCTTCTTTCGAAATTGACGGCGTGAATTTGAAATTTCGGATTAAAATTTTAGACCAAACCGGCAATCCTGATGATGAATGTAAAAATAAATTTGGTAATGATTTAACTATGGGCAGGACCAGTGTTGTCAGTAGATTGCGTTTTTTAATCGGATTTCTTGATTTGCACAACTTTTTTGAAATAGTAAAATTCATTTATTTAATGTATTTTAATTAAGGCGAAAACAAGTTGTATTTTCCAATTTCATAACAGTAATGTGAATCAAGAAATATTAATAAAAAAATACCTCATGTGCAACACTGGTAGAACATGTTTCTTAAAGTGTGTTAAATTTATTTTTATTCATACTATCTTTCTGAAAATTAATCCTGGTCATACGCTTTTACTAGGATGTTTTCAATATAAATCAACCAGAATAGATTTCTTTTTAAATTGTGGTAAGATAGAACATTAGAGTAGTAGCCTGTTCTAGGTTCGTAATAAAAAAATTTTAAGTAAAATTTTAAGTAAAACGAATAACTTGAATAACGTTGTCTAAACTAATATAGCAAAAGCGTTCAAAGTGGAGATTATGACTAACTGGCTTGTTGTACTGAATTGTGTTTCTTTTTATGATGATAGCATGTATACTCGTAGAAAAATTGAGGTTTTCATAAAAACAGCCCGAAATTTTTGCTCTTAATTTGCAGAGTTCTTAATATGAAAAAAAATTCTTTTCAGAAAATATGACAAGCATCATTATCCAAGATACACCGTAAACAAAATTTAAAAAATAATAAATGTTGTAAAATAAAAAATGTTGAATAATTAGCAGACTTTCACAAAGGTTGCTTTATACATTTAGCAAACATATAATGAACATTATATTTTGATTGCATTCATGCATGCGCTGTAAAACATTATTTAGTAAACCTGTACTTTTTTATTCATTTTTTATCCTTTTTTCATTATCATTGTATTGTGTTATGTACAATGTTGTTTGACATATTTTCTGATAAAAACATTATTTTTAATATTAACTCCTTGAGTTCTGATGGTAGAATTTTCTACCACATAATTTTAATTCCGAAATGTCACACTGACACCAGAAAATTTGACCAAATTTACGTCAAAAAGGCTTAATGCATGTTTTCGTGTTTATCGTTAACCGGTTTTTTTCTTTGCAAAATACTGGTGCCAATGTGACATTTGGAATTTTGAAGAAATTTACACCCCAGAGCTCAAAGGGTTAAGCACTGCAAATTATGAACAAAAAATTGGTAAAATTTGGGATTGTTTTTAAGAAAACTTTAATATCGCTGTGTGTATACATTCTATACTTATGAAAATGAAAACAGTTTGTTACAATAAGCCACTTAATCCTAATCTACACCGCAAACGCTTTTTCTACATGAGTTTTGATAGGATTTTCCATAAAACTTTCGTTTTTTCTTTGTAGACGGTCCTCTATCAGGTTTCGCGAAAAAAATATTCGCGGAATTATAAGGTCTGTGCTATTTTGTTGACACATCTGGAGTTAAATATTCTGAGTTGTATTCATTAGTCGCTTAACCAGCTCCATAATAAATATTTCCGAGTAAAATGTCTCTTACGAAAATAATGCAAATAAAAATTTGTGTTTGGCATGTATTTGATTGTGCTGAAATAATGAACTAGCCATTTTATTAAGTTGTCAGGGCTCCCAAATGGTCCGCGAACTAGGCACCAGTATTTTTTAACAGAAAATTTCATAGTATGTTTCTAAAGCATTTGTGATAAAATTAACCTCCGAATGATGTTTCTGCGCAATTTGCATGAAAAATATAAAACAAAAATATTTCTAAAAAAATATTGATGTTCAATTGGCGAACTTTTTGGGAGCCCTGAGTTTCCATTAGTCACCTGCCCTGGTCCATAACAAAAAGTTTATTTTATTTATTTTTTAATTTTTTTTTTCACTACAATGAAGCAAATATAATGTTGTGTAAGGAATATATTTATTCGTGTTTACATTATGTCGAAACAGTCGAACTTCTCATTTATTCATTAGTTGCCAGTCCAGGTCTATAATATAAAAGTTAAAGTAAAAATTTCTTTGACAAAATAATGCAAATATAATATTATGTAAGGAATGCATATATTTGTATTTAAATTATGTAGAAACAATCAATTTTTCAAGTGCTCAAATATTCATACTCGAGAATTTACTCTTGTTATAGTTATTTTCCATTATCAAATTTGAAAATAAATAAAATTTATTATAAAAATATTATTTTGACAAACAAAAAATTAATTCAGAATGCTGTTGAAAAAAAACTTTACTTAAATATGATCAAAAGCCAATAGATTTATGTATAAATATGCTAGTTATTCAAATTTCTTATATAATTTTAAAAAAGTCGCAAGTTTTCTTTTAGAGATACAGCATTCTTTAAACTAAAATTGGGATAAAAGTAATTCATATGAAGAGTGTTTGTTCACGTCACTTTGTAATATGGATTTACATGCAAGATAAAGTATATAAAAAATTATGTGCTATATTCTATAAATAGTAGTCTCGTGTTTAAAAGGATTACACAGACCTACAAAAAAAAAATTTTTTTTTTGGTGCCTGAGATTTTACAACTGATTTTGGATATTTTTGGGACGCTGATTCGAAATATGCAATCAGTTTTTCTCTACCAGCTCTACTTTTTTAGATAAGCAAAGCGAACTAAAGATTTTTTAGAACTAAAGTGACCTTGAACACTTAAACTGACCTTATGATACATAGCCCTGTAACGACGCTCAAGGCGATTAGAAGGACGTTGAAATACTGCAAGATCTTGAAAAAAAGAAATGTGCAAGCAAAACTGAAGATCTGTGCATCCTTATGATTTCGCGCAGCTCATCCATAAAGCTAAATGTAAAAGCCTCCAAGAGATAAGGTTAGTTTCAGAGTTCGCTCCATGGAAACAAAACTGGCTTTCTTTGACTTTCTAAAGTTTTTGAACTTCCATGATATTTGTGTTTAAGGTAGAATTCGTATCAATTTAACGTAAAATCCGTAGTGTTGTAGATTGTTGTGTTTGCGCTGTAGAATGGAATTTAAATGAGTTCAAGTAGAAAAAGTTGTATAAATCATCCAGATAAGTTTTGCTACATATGCGGAGAATAAAAGTTGAAAGAACACAGAAAATATGTTACTGACTTTGTAAAGAGAGCTTATCTTGGGTACTTTGGGGTTAGACTTGGTGATCAGGATAAAATCTGCGCACCGCAACAGGTCTGTAAAACTTGTACAGAGCATTTATGACAGTGAGCTGACGGAAGAGAATAAGTCTCAAATTCGGTTTACCAATGGTTTGGAGAGAACTCCAAAACCATTTCTATGACTATTATTTCTACCTAGCACTGGAATACTATTTGAATTAATCGAAACAATTGTAATAAGAAAACTTACCCTGATTTAGTGTCTTCAAGACCCCCACTTCCTCACTCAGAGGAACTACCGATCCCAACGTTTCACGAGCTACCAGAGCTTAGTGAGGATGAATATTGTCCTTCTGATCATCTTTTAGATAGCTGTGAAGGTAACAGTGATTATGAGGAGACGTCATCAATGCCTAAAATTTTCAACCAGGTTGATTTAAATGATTTCAAAAGAGATTTCAATGTTTTAAAAGAAGCTTCTGAATTACTGATTGGTTTCAAAATTAAAAGACAAAAATTTATTAGAACAAAGAGCCAAACTTATATTTTATCACACAAGACAAAATTGTCTACTATCCTACTTCTCTTAAAAAAACAATCTTATATTTTGTCATGAATTTAGAGGACTGTTAGAAAAATTGGTTCTTCCTAAATATTCTCCAGATGATTGTCCTTGGACAGCAAAGGAGTTACACAAAATACTATTATTTTTCTATTTTTGGGATAGCAGGGATAAAACACACCACTAGATTAGAAAAGAGAGGCCTAAGAAAGAAAACATGGATGTTGGAGAAAGGAATGTCATTAATAACACTTTAGTTGGGCGAAAGAAAATCATACTTTCTGCACTGCATATCAAGCTCTGTCCTATGAAGCAGTTTGTGTAAATTCTCCATTAGAACGGGTCATGATTTGCATATATAAGGTAAAAACACCCAAATTGAGTTATGAAGATATTAAAGCAGGAATGTTTAACGGACAACAAATAAGACAACTGATTAAGGATCCTGCTTTCGTGAATTCAACGAATGAGGCTGAATAAAAAGTCTGGACGTTTTTTGTGGCAGTTCACAAAAACATTCCGGGCAAATGCAAAAGAGAAATCTATGTAGAACTAGTAAATGAAAAGCATAATAGTTTTAAATCTCTTGGGAGTACTAGAAGCATTAAAGTGCACTATTTACATTGCCACTTAGAGCATTTTCTTGAAAATAAAGAAGGCACAAGTGATAAACATCCCGAAAGATTTCACCACAATATTAAGACTATGGAGGACCACTACCAAAAAAGATGAGATATGTAAAGGGTTTCAGATTACAGTTTGAGTTTAAAAAGACACTGTTCTAAAATATATTCCAGAATGTCACGGAAAAGAAGCTTCCGAAGCATTCAATGCGTATCAGTTTCATCAGTGACGTTTTTCTCTATTTTTGTGAGTAAAAATATTTGTACAATATAATTAAAAAATTGTTATTTCAATATGTGTATATCATAATAATAAAAACTAACACAACCTTAAAATAATGAAACATATATTTCACAAAAAGTTGTTTATCTTAAAAAACTGAGCTGATAGAGAAAAACTAATGCCATATTTGAAATCAGGACATCAAATTCATATAAAATCAGCTAAAAATGCCCCGGCACCAAAACAGCTGTTGACCAGTGTTATCTTTTTTTAAAAGTACATGAATATATTCGTTTTATATTAAAGTTAGGAATTGATAAGGAATTAATTTTTTTGAAAGTTTAAAATAAAGAAAGCGATTTTTGAAGATAGAATTTTCAGAAAATGCAGCACATGGGGCTTAAAACATTTTCATTGAAAATATCAATCTAAATCCGCATGCTACATTTATTTCCCATTATCAGGTTCAAAAATAAATAAAATTTATTACAAAATTTTATTTTGTTAAAAATAAATAAATAAATAAAAATTCAGAATACTACTGAAAAAAAAACTGTTACTTAAATACAATCAAAATGCATTAGATTTATGTAAAAATATCGCAGTTAGTCAAAATTTTTATATAAATATAAAAGGTTGCAGATTTTCTTTTGGTGTTCGAGCATTCCTTTTATTTGAAAATGGGATAAAAGTAACTCATATGAACAGTCTGTTTATATCAGTTTGTAATATGCATTAACATGCAAGATAAAGCACGTACAAATATTTTTTATACTATTTTCTATAAAAGGTAGTATCGTGTTTAAAATGATTTCGTCTTTTTAAAAGTACCTGAATATATTCTTTTTATATTAAAAATAGGAATTTGGAAAGTAATATTATTATTAATATTATTATTTTAAAGATTAAATGAAGAAATTTTTTTTTAAGAAGTAATATTCAGAAAAGGCAGCATATGGCACTTAAAACATTTTTAATGGAGTTATAATCCAAAAATAGTTTTAAAAACTTATTTTGCTATAACATTTAAAAGTTTACTGAAACTTAAGATATTATTCTGGAAATGAGATTTCAAGAAAAAAAATCCGTCCAGGTATGTAATCCGGATGCTTTTAGATTTGTTTCATAAAATATTGCTATGGAAAATTCTGGAGCAATTTTAAATCTTTTTTTTCTTTATTAAAAATACCAATTCAAGGCATTAGTTTTAGATCTTAAAAAAAATAGAAGAAAACTTTATAAATCATAAAATACATTGTCACTATCACGATAAAAAAGTATTAAACATAAAAGTCTATACATTATAAAAGGCATTATAATGTTAGAGCCAATAACGTTTTCGTTCCTTCTAGAACTTCTTCAGTCAGCGTAAATGAAAGTCATTTCCTCATGAGCTTTTATTTCCTTTTAGAACTGTATACAACCCTAAATTTTCCTTCTTTTCTCATATTTTTCCCTTCTTTTTTCACCAAGCATGGTTCCGCTGACTGGTCACCGCTGACTGAAGAAGTTCTAGAAGGAAAGAAAACGTTATTGGCTCTAACTTTATAATGTCTTTTATAATGTATAGACTTTTTTGTTTAATACATTTTTATCGTGATAGTGACAATGTATTTTATGATATTGTGATGAATTTCATTCCCACGAATTTTATTCCCACGCTTTCAAAGTTACCCCCCACGTCGGGAAAGCCGGGAGAATTCTCAAAAGGAGAAATACATCTTTCTCCACTCTCAAAGTAGACATAAGAAAGTCAGCCGATTTCCATAAAGCACTTAAAGTGAACTCTTCGATTAATGCATATGGTCGTTCCGCCGATTTTAGACCCCACGGAAGATGGGACTTTGAAGTGTTGAGAGAGACCGCTATGGCGATGATTTCCACAAGTAGGAGAAAGATATTTCTCCAAGGCGACCGCTGTGCAAGAGTGAAAGAGGCGAGTCATCCCAAGGAATGATGGATGAGGGAAAACGGGATAAATAGAGCGAGGAGATGCTCTAAAGGACTTCTTTTTCTGTTCGGATGCTGAGTGTGGAGACGGAGGAGTTAGCCCTCGGACTCAGAGAGAGTAGTGATCAGTGTTTTACTCTTGGAGAAGAATTAATAGGCGGTTGATGCCTATGGTAAAGAACTTGTGGAGAACAACTCCGGATAAACTGTTATTATATTAACGAGTGGCGGTAAAGCCATTTCAAATTCAGTACGAACAATCTTTTCTCTTTCTGTTGTGGAGAACCCATCTTTTATTTTGTTATAAGTGGAATAGATTTCCTTGTAAGATCCAAATAAATTCTAGTGAAATCTGATCCAGCCTCTTGCCGCTATTTTTCGACCCGCTACCACACAACGCCGACTGGAGGTCTTATAACTGGTGGCAGCTTAGCGAATTCTTACACCAGAAAAGAAAAGTTGTTTGGACATTTTAGTCTGCCCCAGTGTGTGATAATAGCTCCCGCCCAGAGAGACGACGCTGATAGAAGAGCATCAAGCCTGACCGTGCCTCAGTAACTAGAGAAAAGATATAGAAGTGCCTCAGCCGTGCCTCAGCAACTGGAGAAAAGTCATCGGAGCGCCGCAGCCATACCCCAGCAAATTGAGAAGGAGCCCAGAGTCCTTCAGCTATACCCAAGGAGCGCCAAGCTTCAAGTGCCTCGAAATCAAGGACCACTGACCGCAGACAAGTGGAGCCCGAGAAAAGAAACCTTTCCGAGCCAGACCCAGGAGCAACCGGGACCGACCTCTTCAGAAAGACGTGCCAAGCAGAAAGAGGTAGGCTCATTTTTCTTTGAGTGGCCTCAGATTGAAAATTTAGTGTATTAATAGTAAAATATTGTCATGATGCTAAATTTAAACTTAAGTTGAAAAAAAAATCTATT
Source organism: Maratus speculifer (assembly GCA_964019185.1). Lineage (NCBI taxonomy): Eukaryota > Metazoa > Arthropoda > Arachnida > Araneae > Salticidae > Maratus > Maratus speculifer. The sequence continues at coordinate 218,006,920 of OZ025300.1, forward strand.
TTAGTGATTTTCGATTTAGGTCAAATTAATTAAAGTTAATCATAAAATAATTTTATAAATAAGTAAGATCTAGCTGTAAAAAAATTCTCGAGTTAGAATTATTTTGTTTTTCTCTAAAAACATTTGATAAGCCAGTGGGTGAAAAAAAGGCCCTTGAAAAAAAAAGGCTCTTTTGAAAAAAAAAAGGCCTTTATAAGATTCAATAACTTAGTTACTAAATTTAAAATTTTATTAACGGTTAGTGCTGTAACATATTTCTGTTGACTAATGTATGTTAGGACAGGTTTTGGTAAAAATATTTTGTATTTAAATTAGTAAATGTTTCTGTTAATAATCTGTGTGAGTGCCCAATCCAAAAAATCCAAGTTGTTTTTCTGTGACATTTCAGAAAGTTAGTTATTATTTGTGTTTTTGTGTGCATAGGGATCTTTAAGTTTAGGAAAAGTCTTTTTTATTGAGACTAGATTACAGAATTGAAGAAATGTTGTAAATTAGAAATCCTTATATATCTATTGAATTCTGTTTAGAAATTTTTATTTTCTTATACATGCATAAAATTGGGATTGTGAAATTGTTAACGATTTAGTTAAACGCATTTGATTTTTTGGGTTCTTGTTAACTGAATTAAACTTAACGGAATCATGGCGAAAATTACGTCACTCAAATATTGTAGGAAGGCAGACTTACAAAATTTGGCAGAAGTCCTAGGGGTGGATATAGAACCGGATGATAATATGGCAGCCATTATTAGGAATATTGAATCCGCGAGCGATTATGATCAAACTCTTGCTTTAGCTCAAGCTGAATATATAGTTAGGGATCGCTAAGAGAAAAAACAAAGGTTAGAACAAGAAAAACAATGTGAAAGGGAGGAGAAGGAAAGGGAATATACACTGGAACAGCTGAGATTATCTCAAACCTCAGAGAAGCGTAATTCCACTGCGAGTAGTAATGCTGAACGTCAACCTAAGCTTGCACTTAAGACTGTAATGCACCGCTTTGACCCCGATAAATCCGACATAACTCTTTTCTTAAACTTATTCGAACGACAAGCTAATAGAGTAGGTATCGAAACTGAAGACTACGTAACTCATTTACTCTCTTTATTACCCATAGACATAGCGGAATTGATCTTGTGCGAACCGGCAGACCAAATTGAAAATTTCGCACACGTGAAATCATTATTACTGGCCAGGTATAGGCTGAGTCCTGAAGCTTATAGGGTAAAATTAAATAGGCATGCTAAAAATCCTGGAAGCCCATGGAAAGATTTAATCTTTGAACTTGACAGTTTTCTCGAAGGATGGTTACGCGGTTTAGGAATTTCAGATTTTTCGGCTCTGAAAAAGTTATTGATAACGGACCAAATCAAACGTCGTGCTCCCACGGAACTAAGTGAACACTTCATAGACTCTTGGGCTAATTATACGGATACCCTAACTCTAGCAACAAAATTAGATGAATACGAAGCTGTTAAGGTATCACAAAAAAAATCATGGAACACCGGAGACGCAATAGACAGGAGAGGCGATAAACCAAAGATTGATGACAAATCGCGAGAAAGGAAAAACGAAACTGAAACCAGTTGGAGGAGGAGAAATGATAACACAGAACGGCAACGGGTTTTCGAACGACCCAGTGGAAGGAAGTGCTTTTTGTGTTCTAGTTTTTCCCATGTGAAGGCCGATTGTCCAGAAAATGAAAAAAATAAAAAACCTGTAACAAATGTTCGACATATTAGCGACGGAACTAAATTCGAAAAAAGGTTTCCAACCTTATTTGGGTCGCGCAAAAATTAATGGAGAGGAAATAGTTACACTCCGAGATTCTGGGAGCTGCCAAGATGTCATCCCAGGACGATTAATTAAACCTGATCAACTAGACGGGAATTACGTTTGGATTACGCAACCTTTGATGAATGATGTACGTTGTTTACCTACGGCGATAATAGATTTAGAAATTGAGGGGGCAGGTTCGATCCGAACTAAAGCTATAGTAGCAGAAAAGGAAATTGACATGGATTACTATATTTTGGGAAATGATACTCAGAAATTAATTGAGGAAGGAAAAAAAATAATCCCGCAGTTTTAAATGCCGTTCTTACCCGCAATCAGACTAAATCAATTCTGAAAGAGGAAAAATCGGGGACTCTGGAAGGGGAAGAAAGGAAAGGCATTGTATCAAACAACTCCAAAGTTCCTATTGAAGATGCTACTGTATTGTACGAAAGCTCTTCCGAAAACGGGGAGGAAACATCTCCAACGGAAGAAGATGTATTGATTGTTCCGTACCTGGAACCAGATGCGTGTTCAATTTTAGGGGAAGTCAAAAAGGCGGATTTCGTGAAAGCTCAACAAGATGATGTACGCGAGAAAGCGAAAAAAAAATAAATCGCATTACGAAATTCATAACTCTATTATTGTGCGAAAGTCAACTGATCATAGAGGGAATGTAAGAAAACAATTGATTAGTCCCCGGAAATTTAGACAAGGAATTTTAACGGCTTGTCATGAAGGGATTTCTTCACACACGGGAGAGAAAAAAACGAAAGATAGACTATTACGATATTTCTTTTGGCCAAATGCAATTAAGGAAACGGAAGACTTCGTTAAGTCGTGCGATATTTGTCAACGCGTTGGACGAGCTGGTAAAGATAAGAAAGCACCGCTAATTTTGGTTCCTATCATATCCGAAGTTTTTTCCAAAATCTCCGTAGATTTGGTGGGCCCACTTCCGTTGTCAAAAAAGGGAAATAAATACCTTTTGACGGCTTTATGTGTATACTCGCGATGGGCGGAAGCGATCGCAATTCCTAACATGCTTTCGGAGACGGTTGTGGAAGCGTTAATTACCGTATTCAGTCGAATAGGATATGCAACTGAAATACAAACTGATTTAGGACGCAGTTTTATCTCCAGTCTAACGACTACGTTTTTAGATAAATTCGGAGTAAGACTAAGACATTCTAGTGTGTGTAGGCCTAGCTCAAACATGGTAGAAAGATTTCACCGGTCCGTTAAAAAATTATTAAAGTCTTTGTGCTTAGAAAATGGAGATGATTGGGAGTCAAATTTGCCTCACGCTCTATTTGCACTTAGGACGGTGGTCCATGAGTCTATCGGGTTCAGTCCGGCAGAACTTGTTTTCGGCCGAAATCTCAGAACGCCTGAAACATTGTTGTTCGAGCAGTGGCCGGGGGAAGGTCCCGAACACGAATTAGTTTCGGCGCATGTATTCAATCTGGTAAATAGATTAAAAAGATGCCGGGAACTTGCCGTCGAAAACATGACGAACAGCCGGGAGAAAAGGAAATTCTATTACGATAAAAAGGCAACTGAAAGAAGTTTCGAGCCGGGCGATGAAGTTTTAGTACTAGCCACGAACAAACCAAGTAAGATGTCTATTAAATGGATCGGGCCGGGAAAAATCAACTCGAAAATTTCAGATACAAATTATTTAGTGAGTGTCCCAAGGCGACGCGAGAAATCACAAATCTACCACGTTAATTTGCTGAAACCATACGTAAGACGCGTAGTAAAAGTAAATATTTTGCCTAGCAAAGTTTTCGACTCTGAAGAATCCCCGGATCTTGAAATAGATTTTCCATCCGTCGATTCAAACAGTTACAGTTTCGAGAAAATAGTAAAAGACGGAAATTTAAAGGACCGATGTAACCCAAACCAATTATGCGAATTGAAAAATCTGTTAGACGAATTTCAAGACGTGTTTTCAAATGACCCAGGATTAACTCATCTGATCGAACATGACATAGAATTGAGTGAAGATAAACCGGTGAGAACGAGACCATATCGTACCTCCGTTAGACAAAATGAAATCCTGAAGAGAGAAATCAAAAGAATGTTAGAATTAAAAATAATAAGAGAGGGGGAGTCAGATTATACTTCCCCCATGATTTTAGTGGAGACCCCTGGCAAGGATCCACGTCCCTGCATTGACTATAGACAATTAAATGCTATCACTAAACCTGAATTTTTTCCGCTTCCTAACATTGAAGAAAGAGTGGAACGTGTCGCAAATGCGAAGTACATAACTGTACTAGATTTAACCAAAGGTTATTGGCAAATTCCTATGACCCCCAGAGCGCAGAAACTCGCCGCATTCGTCACGAATTTTGGGAGTTATTTACCTTTGGCAATGCCTTTTGGATTAATAGGGGCTTCGTATAGATTCTCTAAATTCATGTCCAAATTATTACACGGACTAGAAAAATATTGTCTTCCTTATCTGGACGATACAGCAGTATTTTCCAACACTTGGGAGGAACATCTCATACATTTAAGGACAGTCTTAAGTAGTATTAAAGAGGCTAGGTTGAAAATTAAAATTGCAAAATGTAAATTCGCACAAAGGACAGTAAAATATCTCGGACATATTGTCGGGGAGGGGCAACGAAAACCTTCAGATGTCAAAATCAGGACTATCGTAGATCTACCAACACCGAGAAACAAAACTGAAATAAGGAGATTCTTGGGAATGACAGGTTATTATGCCCGGTACATCAAAAATTATGCCGACATCGTTGAACCTCTTACGAGTGCTTTAAAAGGAAAAAACAAAAGGGAAAAAATAGTTTGGAGCAGCGAAATGGGGGAAGCGTTTGAGAAATTAAAAAAGAAATTAACTGAAGATCCCGTGCTATACGCCCCCAATTATGAATCAGAATTTATAATACAAACGGATGCTTCAGAAAAGGCTATGGGTATAATACTGGCCCAGAGACAAGGCTCAGAAGAGCATCCGATACTTTTTCTAAGTAGGAAATTCACTGACGTAGAAAAGAATTTTAGCGCTTCAGAATGCGAATGCGCCGCTATAATTTTTGCAATAAAGAAGCTAAGACCTTATAATGACGGTCAGAAGTTTTCTATACAGACCGACCATAATCCTTTAATATTCTTAAAGAATAATGCAGGCAATAACCCTCGCCTTTTACGTTGGTCACTCACCCTGCAACCCTATCATTACGCTATAAAACATCGTCCAGGAAAGGACTTACCCCATGTGGATTATTTAAGTAGGATAGAGTAAAATCTGTCAGAAAATCCAATTGTATATATGTTTTCATGTTAATTATCTGTATTTTGTAATTTATAATTGTGTACTTTATTGTGTAGATAAATTAAACGGATACCGAAGGGAAAGATCCTGTTAAATAAAAATAAAAAAACAGAACCAAACTAAAGGGATTTTAAAGATTTAAAAATATATCGGGGCCATCCAAGTTTAATGAGCTAACCTTTACCTTACAGATATTGTGTCTTGCAGCCCAATATCAGACTGGCGGAAGGGGTGTTGTGATGAATTTCATTCCCACGAATTTTATTCCCACGCTTTCAAAGTTACCCCCCACGTCGGGAAAGCCCGGAGAATTCTCAAAAGAAGAAATACATCTTTCTCCACTCTCAAAGTAGACAAAAGAAAGTCAGCCGATTTCCATAAAGCACTTAAAGTGAACTCTTCGATTAATGTATATGGTCGTTCCGCCGATTTTAGACCCCACGGAAGATGGAACTTTGAAGTGTTGAGAGAGACCGCTATGGCGATGATTTCCACAAGTAGGAGAAAGATATTTCTCCAAGGCGACCGCTGTGCAAGAGTGAAAGAGGCGGGTCATCCCAAGGAATGATGGATGAGGGAAAACGGGATAAATAGAGCGAGGAGAAACTCTAAAGGACTTCTTTTTCTGTTCGGATGCTGAGCGTGGAGACGGGGAAGTTGGCCCTCGGACTCAGAGAGAGTAGTGACCAGTGTTTTACTCTTGGAGAAGAATTAATAGGCGGTTGATGCCTATGGTAAAGAACTTGTGGAGAACAACTCCGGATAAACTGTTATTATATTAACGAGTGGCGGTAAAGCCATTTCAAATTCAGTACGAACAATCTTTTCTCTTTCTGTTGTGGAGAACCCATCTTTTATTTTGTTATAAGTGGAATAGATTTCCTTGTAAGATCCAAATAAATTCTAGTGAAATCTGATCCAGCCTCTTGCCGCTATTTTTCGACCCGCTACCTCACAACGCCGACTGGAGGTCTTATAATATATAAAGTTATCTTCTATTTTTTTAAAGCTCTAAAACTAATGCCTTGAATTGGTATTTTTAATAAAGAAAATTGTGAATGTAGGCATTATTATTATGACTGTAGTATGTCTACCAGGGATGAGATTTCCGCTTTTTTGCACACCAGTATAATCTTAGAGAAAATGTTGGTCTTTTAAATCTCAAAAATGTTCCGATTCAATAATACAGCATTTTCTCTAAAATTTTACTGGTGTTCAAAAAAGCTTAAATCTCATCCCTAGTCTACAGTTCCTGAGTTTTAAATCGTTTTTAATTTTTCTGCATATTTTCATTTCATTTTCTTTCTTTCTTTTTTTTCTTAATTGTGATCAAATAGATTTGTTAGAAAAAATTGTCTTGTAACATTTGAAAATTATAATCTTCAACACTGACTTTTTCTTTAGAATTATTTCCGAAAAGGGACTAGGCTATTTCCAGGAGTACTTGTAGTGTAAGTCACAGGCTACGATTTTTGGCTACCAGTATTATAGAACGAGAAAAATGTGATTAATTTTATTGGCATATTCTCATTAATTGAATAAGGCCAAGCAGACTTTTCGAAAATAGCGGTGGCTAACAAGCATAGCAATTAATAAGTTATGTGACTTACACTACAGAACCCATGGAATTAGCCACTATAAATAAAGAGGACGTGGCGTATGTTCAAAATGGTGAAGTTTCAACTGTAACCGGCCCATAAGCGAATTGCTGACACAGAGTTTTTCTACCAGCAAAAGTCGCTTGTCAAAGTCCATAATAATTTTTTTTTTTTTAAAGAAAATGAAGCAAATGTAATGTTGTGTGAGGAATATATTTATTTGTGTTTAAATTATGTCGAAAAAATCAATTTCTCAATTATTCATTAACCGTCACTCTATGTCCGTAATAAAAAGTTTAAGGTAAAATCTTCTTTTACAAAAATAACGTGAATACCATTTTGTGTAAGGAATATATTTATTCTTATTTAAATTATGTCGAAACATTTTTTTTTTCAAATATTCAAGCATTCGTACTCAAGTATTTATTCATGTTACAGTTATTTTTCATTAACAGATTTAAAAATAAATAAAATTTATTATAATATTATTATTTTAACAAACAAAAAATAAATTCAGAATGCTATTGATAAAAACCTTTATTATGATCAAGATGAATTAGATTTGTGTAAAAATATACTAGCTATTCAAATTTCTTACGTAATTTTAAACTATTTCGCGAATTTTATTTTAGTGTTCCAACATTCTTTAACCTAAAAATGGGATAAAAATAATTATAATGAAGAGTCTGTTTGTTTACATCTGTTTGTAATATGGATTTACACGCAAGATAAAGCATATAAAGTTATTTTATCTGTTATATTCTATAAAAAAATTGTCTCGTGTTTAAAAGGATCGTCTTTTTAAAATACAGGAATACATTCGTTTTATATTTAGGGGAGAGTGGGAATACTTGAGCATAGGGGATACTTGAGCAACCCCTATTATCTCTACAGTTGGTCAATTTTTCTTTCTAAAACTGGCAACATGGTAACATATTTATAGTTCTGAGCATGTAAAAAAGAAATCACATACCTTGGTATCATTTTGAAGTGTGGTGATTAACCCTTTGAGCTGTGCTGGTAGAATTTTCTACCACATAATTTTAATTCTGAAATTTCACAACGACACCAGAAAATTCGACCAAATTTGTTTGAAAAAGGTTTGATGTATTTTTTCGCGTATATTGTAAATCGGTGTTTTTCTTTGCAAAATACTGGTGCGAATGTGACATCTGGCTCAAGTATCCCCTCCATGGGGATACTTGAGCCACGATGTAGAAGAAAAAGTAAAAATTTATTAGACATAGAAAAATAGTTCAAAATTAATTGAAAGTGGTTTTCAATAGAAGAAAAAATATCAAATTTTCATTTTCAATATTTTATTTTGTCCTAAGAAATTATAAAAAAAATTCTAAAAATTAAATTTTAAAAAATGGCTTAAGTATCCCCATCTTCCCCTAAATTGGGAATTGATAAGGAATTGAATTTTTTGAAAATTTAAAATAAAGAGAGTTGTTTGAAAAGATATAGTATTCAGAAAATGTATTATACGGAGCTTAAAACATTTTCAATGGAGACATATATCTAAAAATAGTTTTTTAAATTTTTTGCTACTAACATTTAATTGTTTACTGAAACTTAAGACATTATCCTGGGAATGCGATTTAAAGAAATATATTCGTTCCCGTATAATCCGGATGCTTTTAGATTTGATTCATACAATTATATTCCACTATCAAATTTAAAATAAATAAAATTTATTTTAAAATTATTACTTTATTAAACTAAAAATAAATTCAAAATGCTACTAAAAAACTTTATTTAAATATAATAAAAATGCATTAGATTTATGTGAAAATATCCTGGTTATTCAAATTTCTTACAAGATTTTAAAAGGTCGCAATTTTTCCTTTTGTCTTCAAACATTCTTTGAGCTAAAAATGGGATAAAAGTAATTCGTACGAAGAACTGTTTATGTCAGTTTGCAATATGCATTTACATGCAGTATGAAATATATAAAAATATTTTATGTGCTATATCTTATAAAAAGTAGTCTCGTATTTAAAAGTTCATGAATATATTCGTTTTATAGTAAAATTAGAAATTTGGAAGAGATAAATTTTGTTGAAAGAATAAAATAAAGAAAGAAGTTTTTAAAGATATAATATTCAGAAAATGCAGCATATGGAGCTTAAAACATTTTAATAGTGATATAAATATAAAAATAGTTCTAAAAATTTTTTTTGGTGCTAACATTTAAATGTTTACTGAAACTTAAGACATTATCCTGAAAATGCGATTTCAAGAAAGGTATTCGTTCAGGTATATAATCCGGATGCTTTCAGATTTTTTTCATGAAATAGTATTATCGTAAATTCTGGAGAAATTTGAAACCGTTTTTATTTGTTTTTCGTACTTTTTTTAAAATTTTTGGCATAAAATTTTTAAATAGATTAGCTAGAAAAAATCCTTTTGATTCTGATACTAAAAAATTAAAGCCGACGACATTAAATTTTTCCTTAGAATTATTTCTGAAAACTATAAATAAAGAGGATGTGACATATGTGGTGAAAATGGTGAAGATTCAGCTGTAACCGGTTAATAAGGGAATTACTGACAAAGTATTTCTACCAGCAGCAGTTGCCTGTGCAGATCCACAATAAAATGTTTAAAGTAATATCTTTTACGAAAATAAAGCACATATAATATTATGTAAGGAATATGTTAATTTGTGTTTAAATTATGGTCGAAGCTGTCTTTTTTCTCAATTATTCATTAATCGTCAATCACATCCGTAATAAAAATTTAGAGTAAAATCTTCTTTTACAAAAATAATAAAAATATGATTTTGTGTAAGGAATATATTTATACTAATTTAAATTATGTCGAAACAATCATTTTTCCAAATGTTTAAGTATTCATAATAGAGTATTTACGCATGTTACAGCTATATTCCATTATCAGATTTAAAAATAAATAAATGTTATTATAAAATTATTATTTTAATAAACAAAAACTAAATTCAAAATACTATTGAAAAAAAAAACTTTTACTCAAATATGATCAAAATGCATTAGATTTATTTAAAAATATTCTAGTTATTCAAATTTCTTATGTAAATGAATTCACGAATTTTCTTTTAGTATCCCAACATTTTTTAAGCTAAAAATGGGATAAAAACATTTTATATGAAGAGTCAATTTGTTTATAACAATTTGTTAAATGGATTGACGTGCAAGATAAAGCACATGAAATATATTTTGTACTATATTCTCTAAAGAGTAATCTCATGTTTAAAGGAATAGCAATTTAAAAAATACATGAATAAATTCATTTTATATTAAAATTAGGAATTTATAAGAAATTAATTTTTTTGAAAGGTAAAAATGAAGAAAGCAATTTTTAAAGATATAATATTCAGAAATTGCAAAATACAGAGCTTAAAACATTTTAATGGATACACAAATCCAAAAATAGTTTTTAAAACTTTTTTTTATACTATTACAGGGTTCGCACCGTTCCTAAAATTTTCACACATTGCTACCAGTATTTTATAGCAGAAATCTTCATAGAAATTTCCTATAATATCTGCAATTGAATTATACAATAAATATTACCGTTTTAAAATTATGGTAGGAAAGTATGAAAATATTAGGAACAGCGCGAGCCCTGCTATTATTTAAATGTTTACTGAAATTTAAGACATTAACCTCGAAATGCGATTTCAAGAAATCCATCCGTTCAGATATAATGCAGATGTTTTTAAATTTGTTTCATAAAATATTCTTATAGAAAATTTTGAAGAATTTTAAACCGTTTTTATTTTATTTCGGATTACTCTTATTTTTGTTTTAAAATTATGATAAATTCGCCAGAAAAAAAAAAATTGTTTTGCTTGTAATATTCGAAAATTATAGCTGCCAACGCTGACTTTTTCCTTAGAAATACAGTCGGCTCTCGTTAATTCGAACTCAGCGGGACCACAAAAAATGTTCGAATTATCCGAAGTTCGAATTATGGAAAATATAAAATAAAAACATGCTTAATATGGTACTATTACAAAATAATTAATGTTATGCTGTTTTTTAAATTTATTTTATATATAATCATTAGAATATGACTTAATATTAAATTAGAAAACATACATACATAATCTTATTAAAAGATTAGAAACATGCAAAATGGAAGAAAAATTTAAAGCGTCACTGATGGACAGGCACTAAGAAAGTGGATATAAAATGCATAGGATTATACTCGTTCAGAACAGTTTTCACAAAAATAAAAGAAAGAAAGTTATTCAAATGGTTTGAAATCCGTGAGAAAGAAAAGAAAAATTAAAAATAGGAATTCTCGAAAGTTCGAATTAAACGAAGTCAAGAGAAAATGAGTTCGAATTAAGGAAAATTTTTAATGTTATTCTGCCATTGAAAATTTCGGGAGTTCATGTTTAGTTCGAATTAAGCGAAGATTCGAATTATCCGATTTCGAACTAATGAGAGTCGACTATATTTCTGAAAATTAATCCGTAAATATAAATAAAGATAAATAAAGAAAAAGTCATATGCTCTAAATTGTGAAACTTAAACTCTAATCAGACAATAAGGGAATTACTGAGAGTATTCCCGTCAGCAGCAGTTGCCTATCCAGGCCCATATTAAAAAGCTTAAAGTAATTTTTTTTAGAAAATAAATCAAATATAATGTTGTGTAAGCAATAATTTGTGTTTAAATTATGTCGAAACAGTCAGTTTTCAATATTATTCATTAGTCGCCAGTCCAGGTCCGTAAAAAAAAAAGTTTAAAGTAAAATTTTATTTTACAAAAATAATGTAAATATAATTTTGTGTAAAGAATATTTTTCTTCTTATTTAAATTATGTCGAAAAATGATTTTTCCAAGTAATCAAGTATTTGTACTCGAGTATCAACTCATGTTAGAATATTATTTTTCATTATCAAATTTAAAAATAAATTAAATTTATTAAAAAGTTATTATTTTAACAAACAAAAAATAAATTCAAAATGCGGTAAAAAAAAAACCCTTTACTTAAATATTATCATAACACATTTGGTTTATGTAAAAATATCCTAGCTATTCAAATGTGTTATGCAATTTTAAAAGATCGCAAAATTTCTTTTAGTCTTCCAACACTCTTTAAACTAAAAATAGGATAAAAGTAATTCATATGAAGAATCTGTTAGTTTATGTCAGTTTGCAATATGCATTTACATGCAAGATAAAACACATACAAATATTTTTGTACAATATCTTCTTTAAAAAGTAGTCTCATGTTTAAAAAAAATCATCTTTTAAAAAGTGCATGAATATATTCGTTTTATATTAAAATTAGGAATTTGGAAGGAATTAATTTTTTTGAAAGTTTATAATAAAGAAAGCGGTTTTTAAAGATATAATATTCAGAAATTGCAACATTCGGAGTTTAAAACATTTTTAATGGAGACATAAATCGAAAAATAATTTTAAAAACTTTTTTTATACTAATATTTAAATGCTTAATGAAATTAAAACATTATCCTGGAAAAGCGATTTCAAGAAACATATCCATTCATGTATATAATCCGGATGCCTTTTTGATTTGTTTCATAAAATATTCTTATTGAAAATTCTGAAGGATTTTTTAACCATTTTTATATTATTAGACATTATTTTTATTTTCGTTTTGAAATTATGACCAATCGTCAGAATAAATTCTTTTGTTTGTAATATTCGAAAATTATAATTGCAAACATTGACTTTATCCTTAGAAATGTTTCTCAAAATCATATATGTTCTAAATTGTGAAACTCTAACCGGACAGTAAGGGAATTACTGAGAGTATTTCTGTCAGCAGCAGGCACTTGTCTAGGTCCATATTAAAAAGTTTAAAGTAATTTTTAATTTTACGAAAATAAAGCAAATATAATGTTATGTACGAAATACATTAATTTGTGTTTAAATTATGTCGAAACAGTCAGTTTTCAATATTATTCATTAGTCAACGGTCCACTTCCGCAAAACAAGTTTAAAGTAAAATTTTCTTTTACAAAAAATAATATAAATATAATTTTGTGTAAAGAACATTTTTATTCTTATTTAAATTATGTCGAAAAATGATTTTTCCAAGTAATCAAGTATTCTTACTCGAGTATCAACTCATGTTAGAGTATTATTTTTCATAATCAGATTTAGAATAAATAAAAATATTAAAAATTTATTATTTTAACAAACAAAAAAATAGATTCAGAATGCTACTGAAAAAGACCCCTTTACTCAAATATAATCCAAATGCTTCCGATTTATGTAAAAATATCCTACGTATTCACATTTCTTATTTAATTTTAAAAGATTGCAAATTTTCTTTTAGTATTCCAACATTCTTTAAACTAAAAATGGGATAAAAGTATTTCAAATGAAGAGTCTGTTTGTTTATGTAAGTTTGCAATATGCATTTAAACATATTGCATTAACATGCAAGTTAGAGTATATAAAAATATTTTTTGTACTATATTCTATAAAAAGGTAGCCTCGTGTTTAAATGATCGTCTTTTTAAAAGTACATGAATATATTTCTTTTACACTGAAATTATTAATTTGGAAGGGATAAATTTTTTGAAAGGTTAAATGATTAAAGAGATTTTTAAAGATAAAATATTCGGAAAATGCAGCATATGGAGCTTAAAACATTTTTAATGGAGACATAAATCAAAAAATAGTTTTAGAAACTTTTTTTACACTAATATTTAAATGTTTACTGAAATTAAAACGTTATCCTGGAAAAGCGATTTCAAGAAACATATCCGTTCATGTATATAATCCGGATGCCTTTTTGATTTGTTTCATAAAATATTCTTATCGAAAATTCTGGAGGATTTTTAAACCATTTTTATATTATTAAATATTATTTTTATTTTCGTTTTGAAATTATGATTAATTCCTCAGAAAAAAATTCTTTTGTTTGTAATATTCGAAAATTATAGTTGAAAACGTTGACTTTTTCCTTAGAAATATTTCTCAAAATTAAACCGTAAATATAAATAAAGGAAAATAAAGAAAAAGTAATTTGTGTTCAAAATTGTGAAACTTCAACTCTATCCGGACAATAAGAGAATTACTAAACTATTAAAGAGAGTATTTCTGTCAGCAGCAGTCGCTTGTCCAGGTCCATAGTAAAAAGTTTAAAGTAATTTTTTTAACGAAAATAAATCATATATAATGTATAAGGAATGCATTAATTTGTGTTTAAATTATGTCGAAACAGTCAATTTTCAATATTATTCATTAGTCACCAATCCAGGTCCGCAAAAAAAGTTTAAAGTAAAATTTTCTTTTAGAAAAATAAAGTAATTATAATTTTTAGTTAATAATATTTTTATTCTTATTTAAATTATGTCGAAAAATGATTTTTCCATGTAATCGAGTATTCGTACTCGAATATCAACTCATGTTGAACTATTATTTTACATTATCAGATTTAAAAAAAAAAAAAATTAAAAATTTATTATTTTAACAAAAAAAAAAAAAAAAAAAAAATACATTCAAAATGCGGTTGAAAAAAACTCTTGACTTAAACAATGCAAATATAAAGGTAACATTGTGTAAGGAATACATTTATTCTAATTTAAATTTTGTCGAAGCAATCATTTTTTCAAGTGTTCATGTTATTCATACTCGATTATTTACTTATGTTACCGTTATTTTCTATTATCAGATTTAAAAATAAATAAATATTATAACATACATATATATATATATATATATATATATATATATTAAAAAGCAAAAAATAAATTCAGAATGCTAGTAAATAAAAAAAATATTACTCACATATGATCAAAATGCATTAGATTTAAGTAAAACCATCCCAGTTATTCAAATTTCTTATAAATTTTTAAAAGGTCGCAATTTTGCTTTTAGAGTTCCAACATTCTTCAAACTAAAACTGGGATAAAAGTAATTCATATGAAGAGACTGTTTGTTTATGTCAGTTTGTATCATGCATTTACATGCAAGATAAAGCACATAAATGATTTTCTTGAACTACATTCTATAAAAAGTTAGTCTTGGGTTTAAAAGGATCGTCTTTTTTAAATTTTATGAATATATTCGTTTTATAATAAAATTAGGAATTTGGAAGGAATTATTATTATTTTTTTGAAAGGTTTAAATTATGTCAGAAATGTTAGAAAATGCAACATGCGGAGCTTAAAAGATTTTCAATGGATCTATAAATCTAAAAATAGTTTTAAAAACTCTTTTTTTCTACTAACATTTAAATGTTTACTAAGACATTATCCTGGAAATGCGATTTCAGGAAATATATCCATCCAGGTATATAATCCGGATGCTTTTAGATTTGTTTCATAAAATACTATTACAGTAAATTCTGGAGGAATTTTAAACCGTTTTTATTTTTTCCGCAGTATTCTCATTTTTGTTTTTAAATTAAGATCAAATAGATTCATCAGAAAAAAAATTTTTTGCTTGTATTATTCGAAAATTATAGCAGCCAACATTGACTTTTTTTTCTTAGAATTATTTCTAAAAATTTTTTATTTATTTATTGAAAAACATATGAATTGACATCAGGGCAAGTTAAATTTAATTCAAAATTACAAACGACATCAAGAATATCTTAATAATTTTTTCTTTTTACAATAAAATTTTGAAGTAAAATGTTCTTAAGAGACCACACTACTGACTAGGGAACTGCAAGAAGTGTAAGTCACCGATTTTGACGAAAGTGGCATCGTTGGAAAGATCTCATCGAGAGCAGCAAAAAACTCAAAGAAACTACCCGTCGCAAATGAGCCGTTTTCGAGATATCCGACAATTTATGTCACGTAACTAGTGCACACTTAATGGGAGACCGCATACAATTTTTATAGTTTCAGTTTTAACGAAAGTGGTATCATTTAAAAGATGTCATTGTGAGGGTTAAAAAACTCAATGGAATCACCAGTCGAAAATTAGACGTTTTCAGGATATCCGACAATTTGTGTCACATTGCTAATGCACACTGCTGGGAAACTGCATTAAGTGACATAAATAGTCGGATATCTCGGAAACGGCGCATTTCAGATGGGTAGTTTCATTGAGTTTTTTAATCCTCACAATGATATCTTTGCAACGACACCATTTACATCAAAATCGAGAAAACAATTTTTTGCGGTCCCCTTTTAAGTGTGCTCTAGAACAGTATGCACTAGCTACGTGATATAAATTATCGGATATCTCGAAAACGGCTCATTTCCGACGGGTAGTTCTGTTGAGTTTTTTTATCCCTCATGATAATATCTTTTTAACGATACCACTTTCGTTGAAATCGAGACAAAAACTTTTTGTGGTCCCCCATTAAGTGTGCACTAAAACAGTATGCATTAGCTACATTCGACATTTTGTCACTTGTACCCCTTAGCTTCTGGGCTCTTCATATTACTTTGTTTATGAACTACAAGTTTTTTGAATGTAGCGTGGCATATGACAAGAGGGGGAGGAGGGATTGTGAAGTGTGACACTTTGTGACTAAAGGGGGGAGTGGGTCAAAAACATTGAAAAAAAGTGGGACATATTTTATAGACAGCTTCAATCGTTATTTTCGAAAAGTTTGTTTGGCCTTATTCAGTTAATCAGATATCTCATGAAATAAGTCACATTTTCCCGTTCTAAAACACTGGTAGCAAAAAATCGTAAGATGTGATTTACACTCAGTTACTCATGGACCTAAAGTATAAATATTTTTAAATAGTTTTACAAAAAAGTTGTCAAGAGTCACGCTTAAATCATGACTCTAAATGCTCTGACACCATTAATTTCTTACAGTTGATTTCACCATGTTCAATCGCCAAGAATTCTTCTATTAGATAAGTTGAAGAAAATTAGTTTTAAATGCTGATATCCAAGCATTTTGAGACTATATTTACACGGGCTACCGTGCGATTCTATGTTTAACTCAGTATAAAATTTACTTATATATTAAGACTTTTATAATGTATTCAAAATAAAAACTTATTTGGAGGCAAGTGTACCCGAAATAGAAACTGGATAATTACTTTTATTTAGTATCCTTATTTATTTTGACGATCTTAAAACAAAGTAATTTAATATCTGTAGTTAAGTAATAATTTTTCATTTAATATTTCGAAATGTAAATAAATACTTGTTTTGCATTTCAATATCGGTGTATCTTATCATAAGATAATTAAAGATACGCGTTTTATTTTCACAGTGGCGAAATCAAATAAAGAAAGAATTTTTCAATCAATTCAGTTGAAATTGCATTTGTATGTTTTTGACAGTTTCAATTAATCTGCAAAACTGTGTAAATTTTTAATTTTTTTATGTTAAGCAGAAAATTTATAAACAATTTTTGCGAAGTTATTTATTTTATTGTTCTGTATACGTTTGAAATTTAATTATGCAAAGCAAATATATAGATACATATATATATATCTATACATTTTTAGAAATCAGCAAAAATTGCTGAAAATAAAATCAATAAATTTATCGTGTAATATGGATTTTCTGTCAATGATTTTATATAAAAACTTTGTCTTAAGTTTTTCAGATTATGTACGTAATTTGAATTTTTTTCGAGAAATGCATCCTTAAAATCACAAAAATAACAGTATTTTTTAATAAAGTCTTCCTTTAAAAAAAAAAAAAAACATAATCAACAGAGAACTAGAAAATAGTAAGTACACTTTTTCAGAAGCAAATAAAATAAATATATAAAGTTTTTCGAAAAAAGATGTATAGATAAAAATGAATTATTATTAGCAGCGACTGATTTAATTTATACATCCAAAACTGCAAATTTGCGATATTTGTAATCTATAATTTTGAATATTTATGTTTACTTCATTAAAATCCAGATTATCTCCTACTAATTAAAGCGAAGATTATAATTTCAAATTTATGGGTAGCTCACACTGATATCAGTCAGTAGCTATATATGCGTTACCAGAGAGCAGTTAAATTTAAAATTGATTTAGAGAATGGTCTTGCTTGATAAGTGCTTTAGTATTTCTGAAACCAGTTTATCATAACTATAATTTGTATCTCTCACTGAAGAAACTTTAAGCTTAAATCGATTAACTAAAATAGATAATTTATATAAAAAAAAAACTTTCTCGAATCACAAATTAATCACTATATTTGAAATAAATGCACGCTTATGAATATGAGAATATAAACGATTTTTAATACATTTTTAAGTAATAACAACAACAAAAAAAAAATTAAGTTTCATATCGGTTACAAACAGTCTTGCCAGTGTCTGTGGATAAATCAGGTCGCCAAATACTCTGGCCACTTCTATTATAAAGAAAATTTCTTCGTGTTACATAATGAACGAATTATCTGCGTTATCTGCGATTAAACATGGCGAAATAAATTGTAAGAAATTAATGGTGTCCAGAGCATTAGGAACCCTAATTTACGCAGGGCACCAGACTACAGTAGACATAAGTAAAATTTTAAGCTTAACCCCTTGAAGGGCGGTGATGCTGCTCTTATATCACCTAATTTTAATCACTAATTACAATATCTATATTGTAAAGGCCAAACGTATCTGTGCGTTACGCATACGTCATTTTGCGAATGGCAACACTTTCAAATTTTAAATTAAACTTAGGTATTGCAATTTTTGCTACTACAAATTTGTATACTTTTAAATATGGCATATTTTCAATTTTTACACCATCATGTAGGGAAAAAAATGTACTTTTAAATGAAAATTTTTTAAAGGCTGTAGCTTAATTCGTTTTTGAAATATTATTTTTTTTTTGTAGTTTTTAATACCGCTTTTCCAATCGTGGCAGCAGGAGTACTCCATTTCTATTAAAAGAAAGGAAAAAAAAGGAAGAAATTGATTACTGTATCTTTATGTTGCCATTTTCTCATTAAAAAGGAAAAAATGGAAAATTAAATATCTTCTATTATAAAACCCGGTGAATTTTCATTTCATTTACAAAATTTGATTTACACGTAATAGTATCTCAACAGTTTAATATCTGTTTCAGCCAATAGCATCAAGACTTCAAGTTTCATCGAGACTTCAAGTTTTTTTAATCAAAATAATCAAATTAAAATTCCTGCTTTTTCTGAAAAGGTGAATACAGATACGAAATGTACATTTGTAAATTTTGATATGATGAAACTGATGCCGGATTTAGATTTCATGGGGAAAAAATTCTATGATTAAGTCAAAGTTGAATAAATTTTGCTTTTACTTCACCTTGGAATACTAGCATAAGAACCTAAATTGATAAATTTATCACAATAAGAGATCTTTATTATTTTTAACTGCTTACATGTAGGATTAAAAAATAATTTTAACAATTTCTACAACTGAGTTTTATAGAAATAGTATTTTGTTAATTTGACGTTAAATATTGTTTTTTTAAGAGTTAGACTTACCAATATAAAATGCATTTTTTACTATAACTAATTTTGTAGGTTTATTACAAATCAATGAAATAGTTCTTTTTTAAATATTTTCTTTCGTCGAAATTCGACGGGTTCTACCTTGTTACATTAACACCCAAATTTTTTTAATGAAAATTTTACTAATATAAAATTTACGAAAATATACTTTTATCTGTTTACATATAAAATTTCTTATAAATACTGGTGTAAATCCTTTATTTCAAAATTTATGTATACAATTACCTTGCCAGTAAAAGGATTAAACCTGCTTACGAAAAAGAAATTATTTTCTGAAGAATTATTTTTAAAATCAATATTGTCATTAGGTAAAAAGAGAAAAAATTGACGCATGATAGACTACTCTCAAATTCATACATGAATGCATGCATACACAGTTCGTATATCTCCTAGAATTTTGCAGACTACAAATGCCTTCGCCACCAATGTTTTTTCATAAAAAATCTCTTTTTAAAAGAAAACGAAATTTTCCCTGAATACCTCCAATTTCTTTTTCTTAAAGCAATTTATGTATCTATATATACTGGTAACTACATTCGCCAATACAGAACGTCACTTCCGTAAAATGTAGTTATTTTAAACTAGGTTAAACATGTTTCCGACCAGAATTTTTTAAAGAAATTATGTCAAAAGAGTTGTAGAGCGCTGTTGGAAATTAAACAGCAAATGATACATCTAAAGCTTTTTCCGGTTGAAACCTCTTTAACTTCGTTTAAATTAATTCACATTTTACGGAAGTTATGTCAGAAGTTGGCAAGTATGTGGTAACTCTTCTGGAAAATTACTTGATCTTGTACGAAAGAATTCCCTGTGTATAAATATTTCAAATACTTATACAACTGAATAATAAAATCAATTTAGGTTTAATCACTTATGATACGTTGAAAATAAAAACTCTTTTGGAGTCACGTATGGCCGAAATAGAATTTGGATAAATGCTTATTTTTAAAACCCATTTCATAGTACAGATATGCACGCAAATTAAATTAATATTATTTCCGCAGATAAATAATAATTTTTTCTGTTGTCAGTTCATTCGAAAATAAATACTTATTTTGCAATCCAATCTCTGCATATATTTCATCATACGATAATTAACGAGTAACGATAATATCTCCCCTGTGGCAAAATCAAATATCGAGAAATCTTTTTTTTACTCACGGCTGCAGTCGAAATTGCATTTGTGCGTGACTGACAGTTTTAATAAATCTGTAAAACAGTGCAAATTTATTATTTTTTATCAGTTGAGAGGAGGAAAAAAAGAAATAAACAATTTATATGAAACTGCTAGCTTTGCAATTATCGGAATGAAAAAATAATAGCTACAGCAATAAGTATTTTTGGTAATCAGCAAAGTTGTTCCAAATTTAAAATCAATAACATTGACTTTGTGAAATAATACTTACAGAATAGCTTTACGATTTAATGTCATTAATTTTGTGAAATGACCTGTATATCTATCTATCTATATATAGAGATATATTTTTGATTATATATATATATATATATATATATATATATAGAGGATATGTAAACTGATTTTCTTTGCGAGTTACAACTACCAGCTGAGTTGAAACTGCGGCTCTGCAATTATCGGAATGAAAAAATAAGCAATATGCATTTTTGATAATCAGCAAAATTTCTACAAATGTAAAATCAATAACTTCGTGAAATAATACATAGAAAATAGCTTTAAGATTTCCTGATATTGATCTTGTGAAATGGCTTTAAAAAAATTCTTTTCTATATCCTTTGCGAGTTAAAATATGCTCACTAATGCAAAAAGTAATTATTATAATTTTTAAAAGATTTTTTTATACTTTACAATGTAACGGAAAAATTTTGTGAATTCGGTTTGTCTGTCTGTTTTCTGCAGTTTATCGTCTTGTTTTCTGTCGTCTGCTATCTGTCTGTTTCTTTGCCTAAGAGGCACAACTCTGACAATGAAACCAGGTCTGTAGAGCATGATGTCCCTCCCGGTTGCCTTTATTATAGTCTTAAAAAAAAACAGAATCTAGCCAAAGCTGAAACCACCATAATCTCGACAGCGGGCTAACACGTCAGTGTAACTGAGTGCCCAAATGCATATATAAACACATACATATATATTTCAAATAGTTATGCAACTGAATTATAAAATTAATTTAGGTTTACTTACTTATGATATGTTGAAAATAAAAGTCTATTTGGAGCACGCATAATCGAAATAGAATTTGGATAATTGGATATTTTTAAAACGCATTCCACTGTACAGACACGTAAGCAAATTAAATTGATAATTTTTCGGCAAATAATTAATAAACTTTTCTGTTATCTATTCATTCGAAAATACTTATTTTGCAATTCAATCACTGCATATAATTCATCAAACGATAATTAACGACTAACGATAATATCTTTCCGATGGCAATTTTTATCAGTTGAGAGAAAAAAATTGATAAATAATTTATATGAAACTGCGAGCTTTGCAATTATCGGGATGAAAAAACTAATAGCTACAGCAATATGTATTTTTGGTAATCAGCACAATTGTTTCAAATGTAAAATCAATAACTTTGTTATTAATACTTATGAAATAGCTTTACAATTTCCTGTTATTGATTTTGTGAAATGACCTTAAAAAAATCTTTTAGAAAGGATATATAAATTGATTTCCTTTGAGAGTTACATATGCTCCAAAATGCTAAAAGTAATCATTATAATTTTAAGAGAAACTTTTTTCAACGCTTTTCAATATAGTTGAAAAGTTTTGTGAATTCAGTTGATCTGTCTGTTTTCTACCTTCTGATATATGTCGCCTGTCCGTGCTCTAATTATCGTATATATGATCGAATTGCGATGCATTTAATGCAGGTTATTGTGGCATACTACGGCTTATGAATCCTTACAAAAAAGAAATATTTTTTCGAAAAAAATATTCAAAACAAATTTGTCATTAATTAAAAAACTAATATATTTCATGCGCGTTACTGAACGCCTAAATACATATAAAAGCACATGCATAAATATTTTAAATAGTTATACAACTGAAGTATAAATTTATTTTAGATTTACTCACTTATGAAATGTTGAAAATGAAAACTTATTTGGAGGCACATATAACCGAAATAGAATTCGGATAATTGCATATTTTTAAAACTCATTCTATTGTACACATACGCAAGCAAACTAAATTAATATCTTATCCTCAGATAAATAATAAACTTTTCTGTTATCTGTTCATTCCAAAATAAATACTTATTTTGCAATTCAATCTCTGCATATATTTCATCATACGATAATTAACGACTAACGATAATATCTCCCCGATGGCAAAATCAAATAACAAGAAATCTTTTTCCCCTACGGCTGCAGTCGAAATTGCGTTTGTGTGTCTCTGACAGCTTCAAAAAATAGGTAAAACTGTGCAAATTTATTAATTTTTATCAGTTGAGAGAAAAAAAAAGAGAAACAGTTTATATGAATCTGCCAGCTTTGCAATTATCGGAATGAAAAAAATAATAGCTACAGCAACATGTATTTTTGTTAATCAGCAAAACTGATCCAAATGCAAAATCTTTAATTTTATGAAATAATACTTACGAAATAGGTTTACGATTTCCTGGTACTGATTTTGTGAAATGGCCGTAAAAAATCTTATAAATACGATATGTAAATTGATTTCCTTTGCGAGATACATTTACTCGAAAATGTAAAAAGTAGTCATTATAATTTTTAAGAAACTATTTTTAACACTTTTCAATATAGTAGAAAAGTTTTGTGAATTGGGTTTGTCTGTTTGTTTTCTGCCGTTTATCGTCTTAGTTCTGTTGGCTGTCATCTAATATCAGACGTCCGCCAGTCTCTAACTGTCGTAAGTATGCTCAAATTGCAATGCATTCAATGCATGTTATTGAGGCTTATTATGGCATACGAAAGCTCAAGAAAAAGAATTATTTTCTGGAAAAAATATTTAAAACCAATTTATAATTAGTTAAAAAACTAATGTATTCCACGCGCATTAATTAACGCTTAAATATATATATAAATGCATACATAAATATTTCAAATAGTCATAAAACTTAAGTACAAAATCAGTTTAAGTTTACTCACTTATGATATGTTGAAAATAAAAACTTATTTAGAAGCACGTATAACCCGAATTGAATTTGGATAATTGCATATTTTTAAAACTCATTCCAGTGCACAGATACGCAAGCAAGTTATCTTATTCGCAGATAAATAATAAACTTTTCTGTTATCGGTTCATTCGAAAATAAATACTTATTTTGCAATTCAATCTCTGCATATATTTCATCATACGATAATTAACGACTAACGATAATATCTCCCCGATGGCAAAATCAAATAACGAGAAATCTTTTTTTCCCTACGGCTGGAGTCGAAATTGCGTTTGTGTGTGTCTGACAGTTTCAATAAATCTGCAAAACTATGCAAATTTA
The DNA here is from genome assembly GCA_964019185.1 of Maratus speculifer. Classification (NCBI taxonomy): domain Eukaryota; kingdom Metazoa; phylum Arthropoda; class Arachnida; order Araneae; family Salticidae; genus Maratus; species Maratus speculifer. The sequence continues at coordinate 218,030,422 of OZ025300.1, forward strand.
TTAATTTTTATCAATTGAGAGAAAAAAAGACATAAACAATTTATATGAATCTGCTGGTTTTGCAATTATCGGAATGAAAAAATAATAGCTACAGCAACATGTATTTTTGTTAATCAGCAAAATTGCTCCAAATGTAAAATCAATATCTTTATGAAATAATACTTACGAAATAACTCTGCGATTTCCCGATATTGATCTTGTGAAACGGCCTCCTTTTTTTTATTATTATTTAAAGAGGATATGTAAATTGGTTTTGATTACGATTCGAAGACTCGAATGATATAAGAAATTTGTACTTCCTTGCCGCGCGGTAGCATATCTATGAAACCACTTAATTTGAATTTTAAAAAAACGCACATTGTTACCAGAAGTTTTCTAAAAAATTACGGTTAAATGCATGAAATATAGCTTTTACTTATTTACAAATAAAGTTGTTTTCAAGTTCCGGTATCAGTCATTAATTTCAAAATTAAGCAATGAATTAGCGCTGCGCCGCAAAGGGTTATCCAAAGCTGCCACGGCTCCAGATATTTTATACCAGTATTTTAATAAAGAAAATATGCCTTTGTTTAACTTTTTCAAGGACGGTGACTAGAGGGTTTGTAGTCACCTAATTTCAATTCCTAATTTTACAAATGGCACCAAGAATATTTTAATGAAATTTTGATTTTTCAATGAATGTTCAAAATAGCAAGCTTTTATTGTCTAAGAAGTTTGTTAAGATATTCTGGTGCCAGTCAGTTATTTCATCATTTTACATACGGACTTCTTCTTCCCCTGAAAGGGTTAATTGGATCATTTGGGAGATTTTAAAGAAATATTTTCTCTAAGATAATAGCAGTGTACAAAAAGTCGGAGACTTCGCAACTTTGACTTAACCCTTTAAGGAGCAAGTAATTGCGTTTCTGTTTGAATTCTTAGTGGAATTTTTGAAAAATCTCATTTCAAAATAAAGAAAAGCAATTTTGTTACCAATTTTTTTCATCAAAAATTTTTTTAAGTAAAAATTAGTTAATTTTTTGTCTGTTCTTTTTTAACTGTCAGAAATATTCTTTAATTGCGATTTAACCCCTTGGGGACGAACGACACGAATATGCGCTGCGAAAAGGCTTAAGAATCCTCGTTTATTCCCACCAGTAAAATTTTTTGGTAAAATGTGTCTTATTTAATCGGAGCATTTTCTCGATTCAATAATGTATAAACTTCTCTTTCTAAAAACCGGTGACTAAACATTAAAAATTTCGTAAAAGGCTTTCGTCGCGAAGGGTTTAATTAATATTTGTTATTTGAGTTTACTATGGCATATACAATATTGAAAATGAAATATCTAGTACTTACGACTGATTTACAAGGAACACGAAAAGAATTCCTTTACATTTATGTTGAAAAATCCTCCGCGGCGTGTATTTATGATATTACACTATTTTTAAAATATTGAAATTTACATAGATTACGGACATTCACATTAAAGGAATGAAAAAATAATATCTACAGAAACATGTATTTTTGATAATCATCAAAATCGCCCCAAATGTAAAATCAATAACTTTATGATATAATACTTACGAAATAGCTTTACAATTTCCTGATATTGATCTTGTGAAATGACCTTTAAAAAATCCTTTAAACCCCTATCGCGAGGGAAGCCTTTTACGAGATTTTTAATGTTTTGTCAGCGGATATAAAAAACAGAGATTTGAACCTTATTGAATCGAGAAAATGCTCCGATTAAATAAGGTAAATTTTCTAGCAAAATTTTACTGGTGGGAATAAAGAAGGATTCTTATTACTTACCCATCATACGTAGTATAGGGTAAGTCTTGCAATCGTTTTGAAAATCGAAAAAAAAATTTTGACGGATTTACACGTTTTAGATAGTGGACATTCCGAAAAATATATTTTTAGAAAATTTTTTTTGCCGTCCGTCTGTCTGTCTGTCTCTCTGTCTGTCTGTCTGTAAACGCTCTATCTCCCGAACAAATTGAGATAGAGACTTGAAATTTTGTATGTAGTCAGTATGTAAAAATGGGACGAACCCTATTTAATATCAGCAACCTCTATTATCCGGAACTATTTTTTTCGGACTCTCGAAAAATTCGTTCTGATGATAGGTATATAAAAATTTTCGATTTTTTTTGTTCTAAGAAATGGACTTAAAAGGCAATAAAATAACACACATTTTGCATATAGAACGAAGTCGATCGGATTATTAGTTGCCAAGATATTTGTAATATTGTTTTCCACATTCTTCGATTTTTCATGATTTGTATTTCATTCAAATTTCAATTCAAAGGTATATTTTAATTGGAAATGAGACGCTTAATCCGACGCAGTTAATTGTTAGTTAATAGAATTATTATTTTTGGAGTTATAAGGATGTTTTTTTTTACGCAGTTCGGTACTACTTGAGTAGTTTGGCGTTTTACATAATTTGTCGGAATTGGTACATCAGCAGTTCTTTAATATAGCATTACTATGTACCGGGTGATCCAGAAGTTTCGGGAGTTTTGAAAAGTTAATAATTAGGAAACTATGTATAATACAAAGGTTCTGTTTTCAGATATATGTTCAGAAACATGTGGGATTTTTGTTTAGAATGAATTTTTTTAAATATATATAGTTACCATTTTTAGCAACAGGTGGCGCTGTTGTATAAGACTGAATGTACCTATACCATGCGTTATATAGACACATGAGTTCATTGCGAAACTTCTTTTCTATGATAGTGATGAGATTTCGTTTTAAGGGTGGTTTATGTTCAAACATTTTTTGTAAGGTAAATGAAATTGCATTGTAAGGGAAATTTGATACAAAATTTCATGAGCAACTGCAATGTTTAGACATTGTCTAGACTATGTTTAGACACATCTTTGCATGTCGCGTTGTTTTCATATCGTACAATACGTCAAGTTAAAACTGCAAAAGAATCGATGGCCATTGCAAATGAAAAATGCTATGGTAAGCAAGGTTTGAGAAAAAGGCACATTGGAAGATCGTAAGAGAAACAAGAGATCCCAAATGTCTGTTACAATTGTAAATTAGGTGGGATTCTATGCCAATACTCTGTAGAAATCACCAGTTCATGGTGAGTGCAGTAAACTTGTGATATCACAATGAACTGAAATTTCTTTCCGCTCTGAGGATACTGTGCACGCTGTTTTGCATCGGCTCACGGCGGTACTTATAAGCCATGAGCGTCATGATTAAACTTTGTAACCCTTGGACACTAATTCGTTCTTTTAAATGAGCTGTATCATACTATAAAAACAATACTATCAATTTTAGCGCCACCTGCTGTCAAAAAGTGCAACTAACATAATATGTTTTTTTCATCGAAAAAACAAATCCCACAAGTTTCTCAGCATTTCTGTGAAAACCGCATACTTCTATTGTTTATGGTTTTCTAATTATTAGCATTTCAAAAGTCCCGGGACTTCTGGATCACCCGGTATATTAACAATATTTAAATTTTGTTTATGAATTGCAATGCATTGTATAAATAGTTTCACATGTTTTATTTTCATATACATATCCATGATGGGTAAGTATTACGGTGGCCCCCAACGACTAGTTCCTTTATGCAGCGCATATACGTGTCGCTCGTCCCCAAGGGTTTAACCCTTTCTTGCGCAGTGTTGCGGGGCTGGCAACACCTAATTTTAATTCCAAACGGCACCAGTAATATTTTAATATAATTTTGCTTTTACAATGAAAGCTTAAATTAAGGAATTCGTAATATTTAGACAAGTCCTTTATAAATCCCGGTGTCAATCGACGATTTCTCATTTTACTAATAGAATTTTCTTGCGCCAGAAAGGGTTAAGAGAGTATATATAAAGTGACGCTAACGTATGTGGCACAAAAATGACGATTATTTGTTAATTGTTTAATGGCAACATCTAAATGAAACATCTTATGGGTTACTGGGCAAAAGTTCTTTGGTAAGATTTAGGCTATGGTAAATTAATTTCATTATGTTTTGTTCCTTTGCTCCAATTATGGAACTTCAAAATATCATTATTTTTATTTTGTCTGTTCTTTTTACTCAAAAATTAAAATAAAATAAAATAAAATAAAATAAAATAAAATAAATAAAAGTCATGAATTTTAAACTTTTCAGTTTCAAATTAAAGTCATGTATTATAAATTAAATGAGTGAAAGTATTATATTTTAAATAATTAATGAAATATGAAAAAATGCCACGGGTACAATATTTGACGATTTATTATCTGCGCCGGGCTAGCATAAAATACTGAGTTCTTTATTTATCAGCACAGATGTCATACATGCACCGCATTGGCGCGTCATTTTTCCGCGAAAACTTGGCGAACAATTTGTCGAAAACTTCATTTTCAAATACCAGTACATATTTTAAACTAATTTCTATTATTTTAGAAATGGAATAATAATAAATAAAAAAAGTTTAGTTAATTATTATAGAATAATAAAATTTATATCATTTTAAAAAAGAATAAAAGCAAACAAACAGTTAATAAAATAACAATAGCCGGGTTACCATGTGAGGCACATATAATTGTCATTTTGTTGCAATCGCGCCTTTGTGGTGCGTATATGACATCTGCGTCTATTTCTCTATCAGAATCTTTTGCAAAATGAGCAATTAAAATAAATTATGAATAAAAGCATTATGCTTAGTATGCATCCAAGGGAGACCAAACTGTCCGCCAAGAGAGGCTAGTGCAATTAGATTTTCCTTGTGAATCACAAACTCGTAAATGCTAAATGAATTTCTTTAAAAAATTAACACTTTACAATATAGTTGAAAAATGTTTGAGAGTTTGGTTTGTCTGCCTGTTATCGGCCGTCTATCGTTTACCTTCTGTTCTATGCCGTTTGCCATTTGGCGTCTGTCCGTCCTCTAACTGTCGTAAATATGCTCTAATTGCGATGTATTTAACCATTTAACCAAGGCTACCACAGGTGACTATTTTTTAAATCTAATTGGCACCACTTTCTTGAAGCAGAAATTCTTAATAAATATTTTGACAACATTTGCATGAAAAACCTACTTCAAAATTTATATTAGAAAAATATTGGTACTAATGGAATATAAAAATAGTCACCTATGGTAGCCCTGTTTAACTCATCAATATATTTGGAAAAAAATGTGAAATAATGCCAATTTTTTCATTTCTTTTGCAGAATGTGTAATCTTTTATCAACGGTTTTTCAAGCCTGAAACTTTTGCCTAATTGAATCAGAAAATGTTCAGATTAAATAACACTAAATTTACAATAAAAATTTACCAGTGACAACAATAAATCATGTTTGGCTAGTTCCATGGGTTTTGTAGTGTAAGTCACATTAACTTATAATTGCTATGCTTGTTTGCCACCGTTATTTTCGAAAAGTCAGCTTGACCTTATTCAATTAATGAGAATGAGCCAATAAAATAAGTCAATTTTTTTTCGTTCTAAAATACTGGTAGCCAAAAATCGTAGCCTGTGACTTACACTACAAGTACTCATGGAAATAGCCGTTTGGAATATGGATGCTCATACGTGGTGTGGGGAAATCATGATTGGAAAAAACACGTTGTCCGTACGTATGGGTTTGTATGTACGTATACACGTATGGGCAAATCAGGGAGGCGGTTAACTACATAATCTTCGCACCCGAGACATTCACGGGTTGCGAGCTTCACGGCTTTTTTCAGAATTGTTTGATTCCTACCAGTTTTATAAATTAGTGTAATTGGTTTTATTCTGGTATCATTTTGAATGCAAATGAATTTGAATTTTTAAACCGTAATTTAATGAGGCCGTTAAGGGGTTAATATATGTTATTGGGATTTACTTATGTGTTATAATAACTCTACGAAATGATACTTACAGATTTTTTCGCTTTAAGATTTCTTGTTACTGATCTTGTAAAATGACCTTTTTTAAAAAAAGAAATGTATTTTAGAAAGATTATGTACATTACTATTATTATCAACGCAATCTAACTGATTGGTAAAGTAATCATACGAATTGAATATTTCAACGTGAACGAAAAGATGTGCAGACCGGCAATCGAACGCAGATCCTTGGCATTGTCTAGCCAAGGATTTTCCTAATGGCTCGTTAAAAAAGGTAGACATTAAAACTCAATAGACTGGGTGTCAAGTTGCTTGCAACTAGGAAACCACTCAAAGCTGTTCTACAGTTCAGCACTATTCAAGTAATTCGGAATTAACTACAGTTTTTAATTTAAAAAGTTTCCATCTACTGTGTATGCCGGACAGTATATTGGAAATCATTTACTTGGGTAGCACGGCATGATCCGAAAATTACAAAAATAATTTCTTTTATGGATTTAAACTTACACATAAATGATTTACTATCGCTTCAAACTGTCTAGAAAAAAAGAAAGCTGAAGTCAGCTTGTTTTTTAGCCGCACTAACTCTGACCCCACAGCCCTGATTAACTTTTATATCTTTGAACGTGCTACATAATATATTTAAACTAAAATACTTTCATGCACTCATATATTGCAAAAAACATAAATTTGATTATTGCATATAAATCGAATCATTTTTTTTTTCAAATACTTAACGCAAAATAAATTAATACTTCATTTCCAGATAAGTAATCAACTTTACTTTTATCTGCTCAACCGTATATAAATGCTTATTTTACATTTCAATTCCAGTACATATTTCATCAAGAGATAATTAAAGATCTGCGTTAATATGTCTCTAGGGACAAAATGAAATAAAGAGATACTATTTTTCTTTCGGCTACGATAGAAATAATATCTGCATGTTTTTGATAGATCCAAGAAATCTACTAAAGTGTGCAAACTTATTAATTTTATCAGTTAAAAAAAAGGGAATAAGCAATTTATATTAAATTGCGTTCTTTTGGATTATTGTTAAGTTAAAAATAGAGCCACTGCAACGTATATTTTGTGTAATCAGCAAAAAATGATATAAATATAAAATAAGAATTTTGTGAAATAACACTTACACAAAGGCTTTTGATTTTGTTATGTTTGTTTATTTCTAAAGAAGTTATTAATATGCATATTGCATTTTTATACAGTTAAAAAACACTAGAAAAAAATTGGAAATTGTTCCTCAAAAATGGTAAATGGAGTGCATTCGTATTATAATTAGTTTTATAAATATTCATATTTTCGTGGAATAGCTGTGGTACTTTTTTGCAAAAATGCATGAATAAAAAAAATATCACTATTATACATTTTTAAATTCAGTAATACAGAAATAATATGACTCCATCTCATCAGTAATAAGATATTCATATTATTACACAGGAGTCATAGGTTACATTGGAGTGATATTATAGTGACATCATAAATATGATGTAATTACCAAGGCAACCTAAAATCATTAGCTATCTCAGATCTCACCGAATTAATTAGTATGACAGAATTTAATAAAATGAAGGAAACTTTTAATATTGCCTTTTTAAGTTTTGGTTCAATTTATATATACTTTGAAATGACGCGACAAAATTCTACAACTATTATATACATTAAAGTTGAAACCATATTGTTGAGTAGTTTTTATACCATTATATATTGACAGATGGACAGACAGGATAACAATTATGGATACAGTCGAACTTCGTTAACATGAACCTCAAGGGGAATCAAAATTTTGTTCATGTTAACAGTAATTCATGTTATCATTATCATATCTTTGTATTCGTCTTTATAGGAGACTGTGAAAACAATTCATGTTAAAAGTAATTCACGTTAAGCGTGTTCATGTTAACAAGGTTTGACTGTACTATGTATTTACATCATTATGAGCGCAAATAATAATACTCATATGAATGTGAAAATACAAAACTGTGTGCAAAATTTTAAAGATAATAAAAAAATATGATTATATTATCATGTAAACGAAATACATGATTCGCGACCTTCGATATCGATTGCCGAAGGTTGCGCATAACGTCATTTGTCTTTCAATATATGCCGAAAATAAAACAGAAAAAAAAGAAGGTAAGTATATGTATTTCAAAACAGAATTTGTATAAATATACACACTGAATCTGTCCCTTACTATAAAATTTCATCTTCAATATTATTTATATTGATAACTTAAACCACCAATTAAAATTTTATATAATTAAAGCATACGAATGTGTTATGCTTATGTAAAGTCACATTTCGTGAGATTAAATGGGATCTTAAAAAGCTTCTATATCTTCAAAATAAGTGTTCATACTATTTAAAGAATAACTGATGCAACAAAATGTTATTGCACAAAACATGTATATTGGCAATCACAATAGCAAAATAAACAACATATCGTGCACATCATGTCTTTTTCTAACAAGTTATTTTATTACACTCGTAGCTGCATTTTTATTAAATAAACATTCTAAACAAATTCAATAGACAACAAAAAAGTATCGTCTGCGCGAGATGCAAAATGAAAACACTTAAATTAAAATCAGGAAGTAGCGATAAAACACAACAATACATATAATATTTATAATTTCAATCCATTTTGAAGATCATCAAGTGAAATAAATTAAAATTTTATTTGCAAATAAATAATAACTTTCCGCTATCAATTTCATTCGAGAATAAATACTAATTTTGCATTTAAAGTTTAGTATGTACCGTAATTTCGGGTGTATAAGCCGCAGATCAAACAATTCTTTTTCGACCCAGAATTTTTTAAGAAACAAATATAACTAGTCAGATCACCGCAAATATTTGTCTTCAATCACTAAATAAGATTTCTGGGTCTTAAAAGAAGTGTTTGATCCGAGGCTTATACACCCGAAATTACGGTATTTTATCACAAAATAATTAACGACAGCAATGAATATAACCACCCCTCTCTCTCTACCCTGTGGTAAAACGAATAATCCAAGAGCAGATAGCAGAGAAACCTATGTTATCGAGAATAAGGGAAAAAACCCTTTATTTTATAGAAGAGTAATAATAGGGGAATCTAATGATCCATGTCTGCCGGAAATGAAGTGGTGCATAAGCCAAAAATTAATACCACTAGTGTCTGACTCGTAGGTTTATCATTGTGATTTCCAGTTTCAGCTAGGTGGGGAGGCCTACCAAATGGCTTAAGCTCAACTGCTCTTAGTTTTCTATGTTTTCATACGTTTGATTGTACAGCGAACACAATGTTAAACCTACGAGTATACCATTTTTTTGCCCTATTACTATTCTTCCATAAAATAAAGGTTTTTTTCTTGCACTTGATAACATAGGTTTTTGTGCTGTTAGCTCTTGGGCTAGAAAAAAAGAGAAAACACTTTCTCTTCAATCTAAAGCCGAAATTCTCTTTCTGTCTTTTTTTTTTTTTTTTTTTTTTTTTTTTTGGACAGTTTAAACCCCTTTGGGATGGGAGCCTTTTACGAAATTTTTACTGTTTTGTCACCAGTTTTAAAAATATATAAATTTGTACCTTATAAAATCGAGAAAATGCTCCGATTCAATAAGACAAATTTTATTGTACATTTTTGCTGGTGGCTATAAACAAGGATCCTTTAGCCTTTTTGAGGCACGTATACGTGTCGCGCGTCCCCAAGGGGTTAACTTTTCCAGCAGCGAACAAAATATATCTCACAAAATTTTAATTGACAAATGCCACATTGATACCTAATTTTGAAATATAATTTTGATTTTATCACGTATGTAAGAAAAAAAAATTACGTAAAAACAAGCATTTATTTATTTTGTAATAAATAATTCTATTGTCGCTCAATCATTTAAGCATTTTGTGAATAGAAGTGTTTTGACCCTCAAAGAATTAAACTTCATAAATTTATTAAACTTCCTTTTCCACAGTTGAGAAAGAAGAATAAATTATTTTTATGAAATTTTCTGATTTGCATTTATCAAAAAGCTAAAATTATGGCTATGCTAAGAACTTTTTGCTATCATCCGAAAAAGTTCGATATATCAAATCAACAATTTTGAAAAAAAAAAAAGTTAAATACCATTAGGATTTTTTCTAAGCAGATTTTAAATTTATAATATTTTATTTATTATTCATTTAAAAAGGGGTCATTAACCCCTCCCGGGTCCAAATACGTCTGTCACTAAAATATTGAATTTATGGTCTGCACCAGAATTTCTTAACAGATTTATTTAAAAATAAGAAAAAACATTTTCTTCGCGTAAAATCTAAAAAGAAAAAATACATTTCAAAATATTGGCCATTATGGCATTTAGTGATTAAATATATGTAGCACAAAATTTAACTTAGTATGGTTTAATATATATAAGTAAACGCTTAATATCTGCTTTTCACTGGGGAAAAGTTCACAAAGATTTCAGAGTAATACACTTGTACATTTTATGTTCTTTAAAATATTGACAAATTGCTGAATGCCCATAAAATTATTCCCACATAGCACAGCTTCCAAATAATCTGCCAACTGAAAAAGAATACTTTCTCTGAAAAATTACTTTTTTTTTAGATTTTTCTCGAAAATCTAACAGAAAACACCTTTATTCTTGGATAAATGTTGTACAAACCTACTATGCAATCTTGTATTAAAAAAATATTGGTGTTCAGTTTGAGGGCCATTTAAGAACCCTGCATATAACGCAAAATACCAAAAGTAAGCCACCCTGTGAAAATAAGCCCCCTACTCTCATAGCATGCATAGTCACAATGACCTCACTGTGAGTCACTTTGGTCACATCACATCTGTGACCAAAATGCCACCACTGAGTGACGTCAGATTGTGACTGAGTTGTGACTTCTTTTAAAAATCTTTAGAAAGTTACAAAAATTCTTCAAAACATGTTATTTACTTTAAAAAACATGTTTCTGGCAATTTAACTATCGTCGCTTTTATCACAGTTCCGACACAATGTTAATGTCAAAGTAGTCACAAATGACACATTTTTCACAAATTTGTCACATTGTGACCACTTTGGGAGGTGGTCACAAAAGAGCTCTAAAACGGCCATAACGACTTCACATTTCAGTCACCGTGACTTCACATCGACGATCGATAGTCACAAAGTCACAATGTGACTTCAGAACTACGTCGCATTGACGTCACCATGCCTTAAGGGTAGTCACCTGTCACCTTATGTAACTGAACTTTTTCCTTTATGAAAAAGTACCATTTATAAGTCCACCTCATCAAGTTTCACATGCTGCTTACAATCTTTTTTTTTTATCTTATGGGAAATTTCTTAAGTTTTTCCGATATATCCTAAAGGAATATATCTTATGAAAAATGTTTTTTCTATAATCGCTTTACGTATCATTATATAAGATCGGCATAAGGCCATTATATTACAGTATTAACGCGTTCGAGGGCAAGGAACTTGTATCCGTAAAATGTTTAAGTAACTGAACGATAGCAGTATTTATAAAAAAGGAATATAAAGAAGTAAAAGTACATTTTCGCGTATTTAATTACCTAACTGATCAATATTTTTGAAAAAAAAAAAACCCCTCTCAAACAACGTTTATAATTTTTTTTTCATGTCTTTTACAGAGATTTTAATCTTTTAACCCTTTCCGGCACACTGTGCAAAGTCTGGGATACTTAATTTTAATTCCAATTTTGCAAACGACACCAGTAATATTTTAGTAAAATTTTGCTTTTATTGTAAAACCTTAAATTAAGGAATTGAAAATATCTGAAAAATTCGTTTGTGAATTCCGGTGTCAGTCGATAATTTCTCATTTTAATACGAATTTCACCCGTGCCGGAAAGGGTTAATACCGATTTTTCAAAACAATAAAATTTCCTATTTGAATCAAAGGATAGCTCGGATTAAAAATTGCAAAACCTACAATAAAAAAATTACTGGTGAGAGTAATAAATCATGATTAACAGAAAAATATTTTCCTTTAAATATTTTTAATATTTATTTAAATTAATATTTTTAAAAATACTGAAACAAAATGAAAGCTTATATATTTCTGTTTATTGATACGAAAAAAAAAAAAATTGAAATTTCTACAAATAATACTTTGATAAGTTATTTAAGTTATAACGATTTATGTTTACCCTCTTTTTAAATAAGTTTAAAATTTTTAAAATAAAAAAAATAAAAAATATGGTAAATTTTATCATTTGATTTTGTTTACTAATAAAATCAACCATCATAAAAATTAACCATCACAAAAAAAAAAAAAAAAAAAAAAAAAAAAAAAAAAAAAAAAATATTTTAACAAGTAAAAATTATTTTAAAATGTATCCCAGGCACCTTTAAAGCTAAAAAATGTTAATTTCATCTGATTTATTTTAGAAATTGGATGAATCTCGTAAAATTTCATAAATTTCAAATATATGCTCGTTTCCCAGTTTTTTTTTTTTTTTTTTTTTTAATCTTTTCCAGAAAAGTTCCAATTATAAGAGGCCTCAACACCCTCATAAAATCATTGGAATTTTCTGCCTGCAAAAGGGGGGTAGAGGGGAAAGACTTTCGGTAGTTATATAACTGAAATACAAATCGTTACAATAACTGTTAACAGCTAAATTTAAAGTTAACTAAAATTTAAGCATTCAAATTTTAAATGCCAATTTCTGATCTAAAAAAAAAAGACACGTTTAATAACAATATTGCATAATGAATAGCGCGTTTTTAAAAGTATTTTTAATAAAAAAAGTGAAAAATTAAAAAAAAAAAAAGCTAAAATTTAAATTAAACTCTCACACCGAAAAAATAAAAGGAATCATGTTGAATATAATTAGAATTCCCCATCGCTACGTACAGTGTCAAAAATGCTATTATTGTACTTGATAACGTACAGTCTTGTAAGGCTGTATTAGATAGAACTATAGTGTGTCTTGTTCATGTAGGGCTTTCAGTTGGTTTGTTGACGGAGTGGTGGTATGGACCCAGAAGCACGGGTTATGAGTAAAAAAAAATTAAGTACTTGCAAAGGGCGATCTGAAAATACACTTTTTTCTTTTCAGGTACAGAAAAATTATTGATTTTCTAATTATGTGCTGTGTTCTAGAGATAAACCACTTTTGCCGAATAATACTCAATATTGTTTAATTATAAATTTGGAAAATTGTTCGCTACTTTTTTTTTTTTTTTGTAGTTATGGAAATAAGAGTTCAGATACCACAATGAAACAAGCGGCAGTTTCCTATTTCAGTTCAGTCAATTATCTTTAAACACAATTTACTCGAAATCGAATTTTTGTCACTTGTACCATTTGGCTTGTGAGGTTGCCATATAGTGTAGAGTCTTTCAAATGCGATTAAAATAACTGAGAAGGCTATTACATGATGACGGCCGTTTCTTTTATCAGGTCAATAGTTTCTGATTCTAGCCGAAGGAAACTTCCACCAGTAAATTTTGAAATTGACTTCTAAATGCAAAGTTTCCTAAAACATATGCAAAATTTGATGAAATAAATTTCAACATCTTGAAAAATAACCAGAAGTTTCTAATACAAGTAAATAATTATACAAATACAAGTAAATAGTGATAAAAATACAAGACAAATTTCTGTATTATCCCCATTGATTTAACCCTTTGAGGAGCAAGATTCTTGTATTTATAAAATGTTGAAATTATTGAAATATACCAGTATTAACAAGAAAAATTATTTTCAAATAATTAAAAATGTATTTTTACGTATTTAATAAAGGTGAAATTTTCTTAAAAAAATTCATGGTTCCAATGTGGCAATTAGGAATAAAAATTATGTGATGCCCCGGCTGCATCATCGCCATTCAAAGGATTAAAATTACCAATTAGAAAAATTTTAGTTTTCCATTCTTGAATGTGGAATTTCATCGGTATACCTGCTAAAATCACAAATACATGCATTTGATAAACTTGTCTATTAAAGGAATTTGAAAATTTTCAGATGTGACCGGAAGTTCTATTGTTTTAAAATCTAGATTTCACATAGACTATTAATAAAGGGAAACCGGTGCAGTGCTATAGTTTTCAAAGTGATCTCCTAATAAACAAATGCTTAAGGGTGTATTCGAAAAAGTGATTTTCCACCCTGAACAGCTCGAAATTTTCTGATACATTTTCAGACTCATTTTTAAAAGTAGAAACATGAAACATGCTAAGGTGATGTTTGAAGGGATGCATAAGATGCCTTGTGATTACATATTTTTTTTTTTTACTCCGTTTATTAGAATTTGATTTATAAACAATTATTTCCTCAGAATGACCCTTAATTTCGTTCCCAGATTTCCCGCTTCGGAAAATTCGGTTCAAAGTACTAAGTTTGACAGCAAATTTTGCAACATTTTCTGCATTTATCAAAAACTTGCAAGCACGGCATATTTTGTGCTTACTAAAGAAGAGAATTTGTCAATTTAATGTATTCGATAGCAAAAGTAAATAAATAAATAAATAATAAAAAATAAAAATAAATAAATAAATCAGAAAATCAGTAGTTTGGACACCCTTGACCATAGCTGCCAACTCTTCTGATTTTCTGGCCCTGAAAAATTTAATAGAAATTTTTGTGTTAATTAATCGGCAGATTACGGCGATTTGAATTGGTAAAATTTACTGTAAAAATTTTCCGGGCCGAAAAAGCGGAAGATGTTGGCAGCTATGCCCTTGATACCCAGCGGTAGGTTGGAATGCCAGTCAGCAAGAGTGCATGGTTAAAGAAAAATTCTAGCTGCAGAGAAAATTTTGCGAATAATGATTAACTGCAAATAACATATGTTTTACTTTAGTTTAACTGTTCATTTTAATATTTTTTCGGTATTAACTTTTTTATATAAATCAAACTACAATTGTTGTAAAGAAAAAACGTGTACAAAACCCATTGTCTCTAGCTCAGAGCATAGAGTCATTTGCTCTTTTCTCTTCAGCAATATTTGTTGCAACCAATTTTTTAAATTAATAATATTCTTGTTACTTAAGAAAGACCCGCAAGAAAAAACACAAAATTTTTATTATTGATTTTGAAGTATTGAATTTTGGTGTACTACTTAAGAATCTTTTTGTAAGAAATAATAAAAAAAAATTCACTTTTTATTAAAAAGTATATTTTTTATGGGGATTTTTATGATTTTTTTTTTGTTGAAAAATACACTTTTTTAAAATACTACGCCTCATTCAATTTTCAATATTTTGGTATTACTAAAATTTCTTAAATAGTGTTATAGTGTAAAGAAAAGAACTAAGGAGAGATATTTTTAATTTTCTGTTTTAATCGGCTAAAAAAAAAAAAAAAAAAAAAAAAAAAATTAAGCATGGTAAGTTTCTTTAAATTCGTTATAATTTTCGTGTTTACCAATTTATGTAAAATTTTTAGAAATAGTTAAAAAATATCTCTCCTTACTTTTGTTGCAAATTTTTTTAAGATTCTAAAAACATAAACACTTTGTTTCTAAATCATTTTACCACTGAGCCTTAGTACTTTGAACTTAGGCAAAATATGAAAAAAGTTATTTTCAGGAAAACACGTTTTAAATGGTCGCTAGTCCGTTAAACTCTAAACTCGTGGAATAGCTGTGGTACTTTTATGCAAAAATGCATAAATAAAAAAAGTATCACTATTATGCATTTTAAATTCAGTAATACAGAAATAATATGACTCCATTTCATCAGTAATAAGATAGCCATATTATTACACAGGAGTCATAGGTTACATTGGAGTGATATTATAGTGGCACCATAAATATGATGCAATTACCAAGCAAACCTAAAATCATTAACTATCTCACATCTCACTGAATTAATTAGTATCACAGAATTTAATAAAATGAAAGAAACTTTAAATATTGTCTTTTTAAGTTTTGGTTCAATTTATTTATACTTTGAAATGACGCGACAAAATTCTACAACTATTATATACTTTAAAGTTGAAACCATATTGTTGAGTAGTTTTTATACCATTATATATTGACAGATGGACAGACAGGATAACAATTGTGGATACAGTCGAACCTCGTTAACATGAACCTCAAGGGGAATCAAAATTTTGTTCATGTTAACAGTAATTCATGTTAGCAGTATCATATCTTTGTTTTCTTCTTTATAGGGGACTGTGAAAACAATTCATGTTAAAAGTAATTCACGTTAAGCGTGTTCATGTTAACGAGGTTTGACTGTACTACGTATTTACATCATTATGAGCGCAAATAATAACACTCATATGAATGTGAAAATACAAAACTGTGTGCAAAATTTTAAAGATAATAAAAAAATATGATTATATTATCATGTAAACGAAATACATGATTCGCGACCTTCGATATCGATTGCCGAAGGTTGCGCATAACGTCATTTGTCTTTCAATATATGCCGAAAATAAAACAGAAAAAAAAGAAGGTAAGTATATGTATTTCAAAACAGAATTTGTATAAATATACACACTGAATCTGTCCCTTACTATAAAATTTCATCTTCAATATTATTTATATTGATAACTTAAACCACCAATTAAAATTCTATATAATTAAAGCATACGAATGTGTTATGCTTATGTAAAGTCACATTTCGTGAGATTAAATGGGATCTTAAAAAGCTTCTATATCTTCAAAATAAGTGTTCATACTATTTAAAGAATAACTGATGCAACAAAATGTTATTGCACAAAACATGTATATTGGCAATCACAATAGCAAAATAAACAATATATCGTGCACATCATGTCTTTTTCTAACAAGTTATTTTATTACACTCGTAGCTGCATTTTTATTAAATAAACATTCTAAACAAGTTCAATAGACAACAAAAAAGTATCGTCTGCGCGAGATGCAAAATGAAAACACTTAAATTAAAATCAGGAAGTAGCGATAAAACACAACAATACATATAATATTTATAATTTCAATCCATTTTGAAGATCATCAAGTGAAATAAATTAAAATTTTATTTGCAAATAAATAATAACTTTCCGCTATCAATTTCATTCGAGAATATATACTAATTTTGCATTTAAAGTTTAGTATGTACCGTAATTTCGGGTGTATAAGCCGCAGATCAAACAATTCTTTTTCGACCCAGAATTTTTTAAGAAACAAATATAACTAGTCAGATCACCGCAAATATTTGTCTTCAATCACTAAATAAGATTTCTGGGTCTTAAAAGAAGTGTTTGATCCGAGGCTTATACACCCGAAATTACGGTATTTTATCACAAAATAATTAACGACAGCAATGAATATAACCACCCCTCTCTCTCTACCCTGTGGTAAAACGAATAATCCTAGAGCAGATAGCAGAGAAACCTATGTTATCGAGAATAAGGGAAAAAACCCTTTATTTTATAGAAGAGTAATAATAGGGGAATCTAATGATCCATGTCTGCCGGAAATGAAGTGGTGCATAAGCCAAAAATTAATACCACTAGTGTCTGACTCGTAGGTTTATCATTGTGATTTCCAGTTTCAGCTAGGTGGGGAGGCCTACCAAATGGCTTAAGCTCAACTGCTCTTAGTTTTCTATGTTTTCATACGTTTGATTGTACAGCGAACACAATGTTAAACCTACGAGTATACCATTTTTTTGCCCTATTACTATTCTTCCATAAAATAAAGGTTTTTTTCTTGCACTTGATAACATAGGTTTTTGTGCTGTTAGCTCTTGGGCTAGAAAAAAAGAGAAAACACTTTCTCTTCAATCTAAAGCCGAAATTCTCTTTCTGTCTTTTTTTTTTTTTTTTTTTTTTTTGGACAGTTTAAACCCCCTTGGGATGGGAGCCTTTTACGAAATTTTTACTGTTTTGTCACCAGTTTTAAAAATATATAAATTTGTACCTTATAAAATCGAGAAAATGCTCCGATTCAATAAGACAAATTTTTCGGTACATTTTTGCTGGTGGCTATAAACAAGGATCCTTTAGCCTTTTTGAGGCACGTATACGTGTCGCGCGTCCCCAAGGGGTTAACTTTTCCAGCAGCGAACAAAATATATCTCACAAAATTTTAATTGACAAATGCCACATTGATACCTAATTTTGAAATATAATTTTGATTTTATCACGTATGTAAGAAAAAAAAATTACGTAAAAACAAGCATTTATTTATTTTGTAATAAATAATTCTATTGTCGCTCAATCATTTAAGCATTTTGTGAATAGAAGTGTTTTGACCCTCAAAGAATTAAACTTCATAAATTTATTAAACTTCCTTTTCCACAGTTGAGAAAGAAGAATAAATTATTTTTATGAAATTTTCTGATTTGCATTTATCAAAAAGCTAAAATTATGGCTATGCTAAGAACTTTTTGCTATCATCCGAAAAAGTTCGATATATCAAATCAACAATTTTGAAAAAAAAAAAAGTTAAATACCATTAGGATTTTTTCTAAGCAGATTTTAAATTTATAAAATTTTATTTATCATTCATTTAAAAAGGGGTCATTAACCCCTCCCGGGTCCAAATACGTCTGTCACTAAAATATTGAATTTATGGTCTGCACCAGAATTTCTTAACAGATTTATTTAAAAATAAGAAAAAACATTTTCTTCGCGTAAAATCTAAAAAGAAAAAATACATTTCAAAATATTGGCCATTATGGCATTTAGTGATTAAATATATGTAGCACAAAATTTAACTTAGTATGGTTTAATATATATAAGTAAACGCTTAATATCTGCTTTTCACTGGGGAAAAGTTCACAAAGATTTCAGAGTAATACACTTGTACATTTTATGTTCTTTAAAATATTGACAAATTGCTGAATGCCCATAAAATTATTCCCACATAGCACAGCTTCCAAATAATCTGCCAACTGAAAAAGAATACTTTCTCTGAAAAATTACTTTTTTTTAGATTTTTCTCGAAAATCTAACAGAAAACACCTTTATTCTTGGATAAATGTTGTACAAACCTACTATGCAATCTTGTATTAAAAAAATATTGGTGTTCAGTTTGAGGGCCATTTAAGAACCCTGCATATAACGCAAAATACCAAAAGTAAGCCACCCTGTGAAAATAAGCCCCCTACTCTCATAGCATGCATAGTCACAATGACCTCACTGTGAGTCACTTTGGTCACATCACATCTGTGACCAAAACGCCACCACTGAGTGACGTCAGATTGTGACTGAGTTGTGACTTCTTTTAAAAATCTTTAGAAAGTTACAAAAATTCTTCAAAACATGTTATTTACTTTAAAAAACATGTTTCTGGCAATTTAACTATCGTCGCTTTTATCACAGTTCCGACACAATGTTAATGTCAAAGTAGTCACAAATGACACATTTTTCACAAATTTGTCACATTGTGACCACTTTGGGAGGTGGTCACAAAAGAGCTCTAAAACGGCCATAACGACTTCACATTTCAGTCACCGTGACTTCACATCGACGATCGATAGTCACAAAGTCACAATGTGACTTCAGAACTACGTCGCATTGACGTCACCATGCCTTAAGGGTAGTCACCTGTCACCTTATGTAACTGAACTTTTTCCTTTATGAAAAAGTACCATTTATAAGTCCACCTCATCAAGTTTCACATGCTGCTTACAATCTTTTTTTTTTTCTTATGGGAAATTTCTTAAGTTTTTCCGATATATCCTAAAGGAATATATCTTATGAAAAATGTTTTTTCTATAATCGCTTTACGTATCATTATATAAGATCGGCATAAGGCCATTATATTACAGTATTAACGCGTTCGAGGGCAAGGAACTTGTATCCGTAAAATGTTTAAGTAACTGAACGATAGCAGTATTTATAAAAAAGGAATATAAAGAAGTAAAAGTACATTTTCGCGTATTTAATTACCTAACTGATCAATATTTTTGAAAAAAAAAAACCCCTCTCAAACAACGTTTATAATTTTTTTTTCATGTCTTTTACAGAGATTTTAATCTTTTAACCCTTTCCGGCACACTGTGCAAAGTCTGGGATACTTAATTTTAATTCCAATTTTGCAAACGACACCAGTAATATTTTAGTAAAATTTTGCTTTTATTGTAAAACCTTAAATTAAGGAATTGAAAATATCTGAAAAATTCGTTTGTGAATTCCGGTGTCAGTCGATAATTTCTCATTTTAATACGAATTTCACCCGTGCCGGAAAGGGTTAATACCGATTTTTCAAAACAATAAAATTTCCTATTTGAATCAAAGGATAGCTCGGATTAAAAATTGCAAAACCTACAATAAAAAAATTACTGGTGAGAGTAATAAATCATGATTAACAGAAATGCTTTGCCCGCATGACATGCGGGCGAATCAGGAAAGCGTTTAATAAAAGTGGAATTTTCATTTAAAAATTCGGGTTCCAAATGTGGCAGTTTTGAATTAAAGTTATGCTATGTCTTAACCACATTACCACCCTTCAAGGGGTTAATGTTCTCCTTGAATTTTATGCATTAACTCACTACTGGTTGGTATTGCACTGACACAACAGTCAACATAAATGCACATATTTAATTTATTTACATACTCACCACTATTTTTCATTAAAAAGAAATGGCTTGACTTAAAGACGTAATTTTAAAATTAAAGCGAAAATTAAATTTCACATGTTTTTGTGCAACTGAAACTTCAGCTAAAAAGTAAAAAATCGGAATCTTATTGTTTTGGTGTTTATAGGTTATGATTTGAAAGATATTTATATTGAGTTAAAGTTTTATAATTTTTATTCGAATTTCTATCATATCTAAAATAATTTTTCTTTAGAAGGTAATTTTAAAGGGGTCCAAGATACAAAAATCTTCAAATTTTGAAAGAAAAAAAACTACATTGAAATTTTCTTGTGCTTTTCGGCTTAAAATAACGTTTAAATCATGTTTCATTTTTAATTAGAAAAGCAATTTTTCTTTATTTATTTTTATTTGTTTTCAAAATAAAGTTTTTAAGCAATGATTGTTATGTAAATGATTTCTTTTGAAAATGCGCTTTTTCTTCATGATTGGGTTTTCTTCACAATTTCTCACCGTTCATCATTCACTCTATTTGACTTGTTACCAACTCAAAAACCGTTTAAGATAAAAGATTTAATCTTGAAACATATCTTTTTCAATTAGTTCACTGTAATTCTGATTCATGAAATTAAAAAATACATATAATAATAATAATAATAACAATTTTTTAAAAAATGTTGCATATCTTTTTTTCAAAATTTTCCTTTAAATATTTTTAAATATTTTCCTTTAAATATTTTTAATATTTATTTAAATTAATATTTTTAAAAATACTGAAACAAAATGAAAGCTTATATATTTCTGTTTATTGATACGAAAAAAAAAAAAATTGAAATTTCTACAAATAATACTTTGATAAGTTATTTAAGTTATAACGATTTATGTTTACCCTCTTTTTAAATAAGTTTAAAATTTTTAAAATAAAAAAAATAAAAAATATGGTAAATTTTATCATTTGATTTTGTTTACTAATAAAATCAACCATCATAAAAATTAACCATCACAAAAAAAAAAAAAAAAAAAATATTTTAACAAGTAAAAATTATTTTAAAATGTATCCCAGGCACCTTTAAAGCTAAAAAATGTTAATTTCATCTGATTTATTTTAGAAATTGGATGAATCTCGTAAAATTTCATAAATTTCAAATATATGCTCGTTTCCCAGTTTTTTTTTTTTTTTTTTTTTTTTTTTTTTTTTTAATCTTTTCCAGAAAAGTTCCAATTATAAGAGGCCTCAACACCCTCATAAAATCATTGGAATTTTCTGCCTGCAAAAGGGGGGTAGAGGGGAAAGACTTTCGGTAGTTATATAACTGAAATACAAATCATTACAATAACTGTTAACAGCTAAATTTAAAGTTAACTAAAATTTAAGCATTCAAACTTTAAATGCCAATTTCTGATCTAAAAAAAAAGACACGTTTAATAACAATATTGCATAATGAATAGCGCGTTTTTAAAAGTATTTTTAATAAAAAAAGTGAAAAATTAAAAAAAAAAAAGCTAAAATTTAAATTAAACTCTCACACCGAAAAAAATAAAAGGAATCATGTTGAATATAATTAGAATTCCCCATCGCTACGTACAGTGTCAAAAATGCAATTATTGTACTTGATAACGTACAGTCTTGTAAGGCTGTATTAGATAGAACTATAGTGTGTCTTGTTCATGTAGGGCTTTCAGTTGGTTTGTTGACGGAGTGGTGGTATGGACCCAGAAGCACGGGTTATGAGTAAAAAAAAATTAAGTACTTGCAAAGGGCGATCTGAAAATACACTTTTTTCTTTTCAGGTACAGAAAAATTATTGATTTTCTAATTATGTGCTGTGTTCTAGAGATAAACCACTTTTGCCGAATAATACTCAATATTGTTTAATTATAAATTTGGAAAATTGTTCGCTACTTTTTTTTTTGTAGTTATGGAAATAAGAGTTCAGATACCACAATGAAACAAGCGGCAGTTTCCTATTTCAGTTCAGTCAATTATCTTTAAACACAATTTACTCGAAATCGAATTTTTGTCACTTGTACCATTTGGCTTGTGAGGTTGCCATATAGTGTAGAGTCTTTCAAATGCGATTAAAATAACTGAGAAGGCTATTACATGATGACGGCCGTTTCTTTTATCAGGTCAATAGTTTCTGATTCTAGCCGAAGGAAACTTCCACCAGTAAATTTTGAAATTGACTTCTAAATGCAAAGTTTCCTAAAACATATGCAAAATTTGATGAAATAAATTTCAACATCTTGAAAAATAACCAGAAGTTTCTAATACAAGTAAATAATTATACAAATACAAGTAAATAGTGATAAAAATACAAGACAAATTTCTGTATTATCCCCATTGATTTAACCCTTTGAGGAGCAAGATTCTTGTATTTATAAAATGTTGAAATTATTGAAATATACCAGTATTAACAAGAAAAATTATTTTCAAATAATTAAAAATGTATTTTTACGTATTTAATAAAGGTGAAATTTTCTTAAAAAAATTCATGGTTCCAATGTGGCAATTAGGAATAAAAATTATGTGATGCCCCGGCTGCATCATCGCCATTCAAAGGATTAAAATTACCAATTAGAAAAATTTTAGTTTTCCATTCTTGAATGTGGAATTTCATCGGTATACCTGCTAAAATCACAAATACATGCATTTGATAAACTTGTCTATTAAAGGAATTTGAAAATTTTCAGATGTGACCGGAAGTTCTATTGTTTTAAAATCTAGATTTCACATAGACTATTAATAAAGGGAAACCGGTGCAGTGCTATAGTTTTCAAAGTGATCTCCTAATAAACAAATGCTTAAGGGTGTATTCGAAAAAGTGATTTTCCACCCTGAACAGCTCGAAATTTTCTGATACATTTTCAGACTCATTTTTAAAAGTAGAAACATGAAACATGCTAAGGTGATGTTTGAAGGGATGCATAAGATGCCTTGTGATTACATATTTTTTTTTTTTACTCCGTTTATTAGAATTTGATTTATAAACAATTATTTCCTCAGAATGACCCTTAATTTCGTTCCCAGATTTCCCGCTTCGGAAAATTCGGTTCAAAGTACTAAGTTTGACAGCAAATTTTGCAACATTTTCTGCATTTATCAAAAACTTGCAAGCACGGCATATTTTGTGCTTACTAAAGAAGAGAATTTGTCAATTTAATGTATTCGATAGCAAAAGTAAATAAATAAATAAATAATAAAAAATAAAAATAAATAAATAAATCAGAAAATCAGTAGTTTGGACACCCTTGACCATAGCTGCCAACTCTTCTGATTTTCTGGCCCTGAAAAATTTAATAGAAATTTTTGTGTTAATTAATCGGCAGATTACGGCGATTTGAATTGGTAAAATTTACTGTAAAAATTTTCCGGGCCGAAAAAGCGGAAGATGTTGGCAGCTATGCCCTTGATACCCAGCGGTAGGTTGGAATGCCAGTCAGCAAGAGTGCATGGTTAAAGAAAAATTCTAGCTGCAGAGAAAATTTTGCGAATAATGATTAACTGCAAATAACATATGTTTTACTTTAGTTTAACTGTTCATTTTAATATTTTTTCGGTATTAACTTTTTTATATAAATCAAACTACAATTGTTGTAAAGAAAAAACGTGTACAAAACCCATTGTCTCTAGCTCAGAGCATAGAGTCATTTGCTCTTTTCTCTTCAGCAATATTTGTTGCAACCAATTTTTTAAATTAATAATATTCTTGTTACTTAAGAAAGACCCGCAAGAAAAAACACAAAATTTTTATTATTGATTTTGAAGTATTGAATTTTGGTGTACTACTTAAGAATCTTTTTGTAAGAAATAATAAAAAAAAATTCACTTTTTATTAAAAAGTATATTTTTTATGGGGATTTTTATGATTTTTTTTTTTGTTGAAAAATACACTTTTTTAAAATACTACGCCTCATTCAATTTTCAATATTTTGGTATTACTAAAATTTCTTAAATAGTGTTATAGTGTAAAGAAAAGAACTAAGGAGAGATATTTTTAATTTTCTGTTTTAATCGGCTAAAAAAAAAAAAAAAAAAAAAAAAAAATTAAGCATGGTAAGTTTCTTTAAATTCGTTATAATTTTCGTGTTTACCAATTTATGTAAAATTTTTAGAAATAGTTAAAAAATATCTCTCCTTACTTTTGTTGCAAATTTTTTTAAGATTCTAAAAACATAAACACTTTGTTTCTAAATCATTTTACCACTGAGCCTTAGTACTTTGAACTTAGGCAAAATATGAAAAAAGTTATTTTCAGGAAAACACGTTTTAAATGGTCGCTAGTCCGTTAAACTCTAAACTCGTGGAATAGCTGTGGTACTTTTATGCAAAAATGCATAAATAAAAAAAGTATCACTATTATGCATTTTAAATTCAGTAATACAGAAATAATATGACTCCATTTCATCAGTAATAAGATAGCCATATTATTACACAGGAGTCATAGGTTACATTGGAGTGATATTATAGTGGCACCATAAATATGATGCAATTACCAAGCAAACCTAAAATCATTAACTATCTCACATCTCACTGAATTAATTAGTATCACAGAATTTAATAAAATGAAAGAAACTTTAAATATTGTCTTTTTAAGTTTTGGTTCAATTTATTTATACTTTGAAATGACGCGACAAAATTCTACAACTATTATATACTTTAAAGTTGAAACCATATTGTTGAGTAGTTTTTATACCATTATATATTGACAGATGGACAGACAGGATAACAACTGTGGATACAGTCGAACCTCGTTAACATGAACCTCAAGGGGAATCAAAATTTTGTTCATGTTAACAGTAATTCATGTTAGCAGTATCATATCTTTGTTTTCTTCTTTATAGGGGACTGTGAAAACAATTCATGTTAAAAGTAATTCACGTTAAGCGTGTTCATGTTAACGAGGTTTGACTGTACTACGTATTTACATCATTATGAGCGCAAATAATAACACTCATATGAATGTGAAAATACAAAACTGTGTGCAAAATTTTAAAGATAATAAAAAAATATGATTATATTATCATGTAAACGAAATACATGATTCGCGACCTTCGATATCGATTGCCGAAGGTTGCGCATAATGTCATTTGTCTTTCAATATATGCCGAAAATAAAACAGAAAAAAAAGAAGGTAAGTATATGTATTTCAAAACAGAATTTGTATAAATATACACACTGAATCTGTCCCTTACTATAAAATTTCATCTTCAATGTTATTTATATTGATAACTTAAACCACCAATTAAAATTCTATATAATTAAAGCATACGAATGTGTTATGCTTATGTAAAGTCACATTTCGTGAGATTAAATGGGATCTTAAAAAGCTTCTATATCTTCAAAATAAGTGTTCATACTATTTAAAGAATAACTGATGCAACAAAATGTTATTGCACAAAACATGTATATTGGCAATCACAATAGCAAAATAAACAACATATCGTGCACATCATGTCTTTTTCTAACAATTTATTTTATTACACTCGTAGCTGCATTTTTATTAAATAAACATTCTAAACAAATTCAATAGACAACAAAAAAGTATCGTCTGCGCGAGATGCAAAATGAAAACACTTAAATTAAAATCAGGAAGTAGCGATAAAACACAACAATACATATATTTATAATTTCAATCCATTTTGAAGATCATCAAGTGAAATAAATTAAAATTTTATTTGCAAATAAATAATAACTTTCCGTTATCAATTTCATTGGAGAATATATACTAATTTTGCATTTAAAGTTTAGTATGTACCGTAATTTCGGGTGTATAAGCCGCAGATCAAACAATTATTTTTCTACCCAGAATTTTTTAAGAAACAAATGTAACTAGTTAGATCGCCGCAAATATTTGTCTTCAATCACTAAATAAGATTTCTGGGTCTTAAAAGAAGTGTTTGATCCGAGGCTTATACACCCGAAATTACAGTATTTTATCACAAAATAATTAACGATAGCAAATATAACCACCCCTCTCTCTCTACCCTGTGGTAAAACGAATACTCCAAGAGCAGACAGCAGAGAAACCTATGTTATCGAGCGGAAAAAAAACTTTATTTTATAGAAAAGTAATAATAAGGGAATCTAATGATCCATGTCTGCCGGAAATGAAGTGGTGCATAAGCCAAAAATTAATACCACTAGTGTCTGACTCGTAGGTTTATCATTGTGATTTACTGCTCTTAGTTTTCTATGTTTTCATACGTTTGATTGTACGGCGAACACAATGTTAAACCTACGAGTGTACCATTTTTTTGCCCTATTACTATTCTTCCATAAAATAAAGGTTTTTTTTCTTGCACTTGATAACATAGGTTTTTGCGCTGTCAGCTCTTGAGCAGAGCCTGATTACTAACGGGGCACTCTCTCCCCAGTAAAATTACATAGAAATTTTCGCCTTGTTCAAACGCGCTTTTCAGCCAAAATTGCTATCATGAATAAGGAAAAAATTTCTATTTACTTTTTCTGGTGGGAGAGTGCCCCGTTGATAATCAGACCCTGCTCTTGAGCTAGAAAAAAAGAGAAAACATTTTCTCTTCAATCTAAAGCCGAAATTCTCTCTCTGTCTTTTCTTTTTTGGACAGTTTAAACCCCCTTGGGACGGGAGCCTTTTACGAAATTTTTACTGTTTTGTCACCAGTTTTTAAAAATATAAATTAGTACCTTATGAAATCGAGATAATGCTCCTATTAAATAAGGCAAATTTTTCGGTACATTTTTACTGGTGGCTATAAACAAGGAGCCTTAAGCCTTTTTGAGGCACGTATACGTGTCGCTCGTCCCCAAGGGGTTAACTTTTCGAGCGGCGAACAAAAAAATCTCACAAAATTTTAATTGACAAATGCCACATTGATACCTAATTTTGAAATATAATTTTGATTTTATCACGTATGTAAGAAAAAAAATTACGTAAATAAAAGCATTTATTTATTTTGTAATAAATAATTCTACTGTCGTTCAATCATTTTGCATTTTGTGAATAAAAGTGCTTTGACTTTCAAAGAATTAAAATTCACAAACTTTAAACTTCCTTTTCCACAGTTGAGAAAGAAGAATAAATTATTTGTATGAAATTTTCAAATTTGCATTTATCAAAAAGCCAAAATTATGGCTATGCTAAGAACTTTTTGTTATCATCAGAAATAGCTCGACATATCAAATCAACAATTTTGTATAAAAAAAAAAAAAAAAAAAAAATATGTGAAATATCATTAGGATTTTTCTAAGCAGATATTAATTTTATAATATTGTATTTATTATTCATTTAAAAAGGGGTCATTAACCCCTCCCGGGTCAAAATATGTCTGTCACTAAAATGTTGAATTTATCCTCTGCACCAGAATTTGTTAACAGATTTATTTAAAAATAAGAAAAACATTTTTTTTCGCGTAAAATCTAAAAAGTAAAAATTCATTTCAAAATATTGGCCATTATGGCATTTAGTGATTAAATATATGTAGCACAAAATTTAACTTAGTATGGTTTAATATATATAAGTAAATGCTTAATATCTGTATTTCGTTGGGGAACAGTTCACAAAGATTTCAGAGTAACACACTTGTACATTTTATGTGCTTTAAAATATTGACAAATTGCTGAAAGCCCATAAAATTATTCCCACACAGCACAGCTTCCAAGTAATCTGCCAACTGAAAACGAATACTATCTTTGAAAAATTACTTTTTTTTAGATTTTTCTCGAAAATCTAACAGAAAACACCTTTATTCTTGGATAAATGTTGCACAAACCTACTACGCAATCTTGTGTTTAAAAAATATTGGTGTTCAGTTTGAGGGCCATTTAGGAAACCCTGCATATAACGCAAAGTACCAAAATTAAGCCACCCTGTGAAAATAAGCCCCCTACTCTCATAGCATGCATAGTCACAGTGACGTCACAATGACGTCAGTGTGAGTCACTTTGGTCACATCACATCTGTGACCAAAATGCCACCACTCAGTGACGTCAGATTGTGACTGAGATGTGACTTCTTTTAAAAATCTTTAGAATATTACAAAAATGCTTCAAAACATGTTATTTACTTTAAAAAACATGTTTCTGGCAATTTAACTATCGTCGCTTTTATCACAGTTCCGACACAATGTTAATGTCAAAGTAGTCACAAATGACACATTTTTCACAAATTTGTCACATTGTGACCACTTTGGGAGGTGGTCACAAAAGAGCTCTAAAACGGCCATAACGACTTCACATTTCAGTCACCGTGACTTCACATCGACGATCGATGGTCACAAAGTCCCAATGTGACTTCAGAACGACGTCGCATTGACGTCACCATGACTTAAGGGTAGTCACCTTATGTAACTGAACTTTTTCCTTTATGAAAAAGTACCATTTATAAGTCCACATCATCAAGTTTCACATGCTGCTTACAATCTTTTTTTTTTTCTTATGGTAAATTTCTTAAGTTTTTCCCAATTGCCCTAAAGGAATATATCTTATGAAAAATGTTTTTTCTATAATCGCTTTACGTATCAGTAAATCAGAGCGGCATAAGGCCATTATATTACAGTATTAACACGTACAAGTTCAAGGAACTTGTATTCGTAAAATGTTTAAATAACTGAACGATAGCAGTATTTATAAAAAAGGAATATAAAGAAGTCAAAGTACATTTTCGCGTATTTAATTACCTAACTGATCAATATTTTTGAAAAAAAATAAACTCTCAAATAACGTTCATAATTTTTTTTTCATGTGTTTTACAGAGATTTTAATCTTTTAATACCGATTTTTCAAAACAATAAAATTTCCTATTTGAATCAAAGGATACCTCGGATTAAAAATTGCAAAACCTACAATAAAAAATTACTGGTGAGAGTCATAAATCATGATTAGCAGAAATGCTTTGCCCGCATGACTTGAGGGTGAATCAGGAAAGCGTTTAATAAAAGGCTGTTTCCATGCAAATTTGTTTGTCTGTTACGCTCTAAGATTTTTGGCTACCAGTATAACATCAGTAAAAATTTATTTTATCGAAGATATATATTTTATTGAAGAAATCATGAATAGAATCAGTCGAGGCAAACTTTTCGAAAATAATGGTGGTCATCAAGCTTAGCAATTGTCATCTGTGTAACAGACAAACAAGTTCGCATGGAATTAGCCAAAAGTGAAATTTTCATTAAAAAATTCGGGTTCCAAATGTGGCAGTTTTGAATTAAAGTTATGCTATGTCTTAACCGCATTACCACCCTTAAAGGGGTTAATATTCTCCTTGAATTTTATGCATTAACTTACAATCGGTTGGTATTTCGCTGACACAACAGTCAACATAAATGCACATATTTAATTTATTTACATACTCACCACTATTTTTCATTAAAAAATGGCCTGACTTAAAGACGTAATTTTTAAATTAAAGCGAAAATTAAATTTCACATGGTTTTGTGCAACTAAAATTTCAGCTAAAAAGTAAAAAATCTGAATCTTATTGTTTTGGTGTTTATAGGTCATGATTTAAAAGATATTTATATTGAGTTGTGTTTTATATTTTTATTCGATTTTGTTTGATATATTTATTATATTTATTGAGTAAGTTTTATAATTTTTATTCGAATTTCTATTATATCTAAAATATTTTTTCTTTAGAAGGTAATTTTAAAGGGGTACAAGATACAAAAATCTTCAAATTTTGAAAGAAAAAAAAACTGCATTGAAGTTTTCTTGTGCTTTTCAGCTTAAAATGACGTTTAAATCATGTTTCATTTTTAATTAGAAAAGCAATTTTTCTTTATTTATTTTTATTTGTTTTCAAAATAAAGTTTTTAGGCAATGGTTGTTATGGAAATGATTTCTTTTGAAAATGCGCTTTTTCTTCATGATTGGTTTTTTTTTTCACAATTTCTCACCATTCATCATTCATTCTATTTGACTTGGTACCAACTCACAAACCGTTTAAGATAAAAGATTTAACCTTGGAACATATCTTTTTCAATTATTTCACTGTAATTCTGATTCACGAAATTAAAAAAAATACATATAATAATAATAATAATAATACCAATTTTTTTAAAAAATATATTGCATATCTTTTTTTTTTTTTTTTTCAAAATTTTCCTTTAAATATTTTTAACATTTATTTAAATTAATATTTTTAAAAATACTGAAACAAAATGAAAGCTTTTATATTTCTGTTTATTGATACGAAAAAAAAAATTGAAATTTCTAGAAATAATATTTCGATAAGTTATTTAAGTTATAACGATTTATGTTTACCCTCTTTTTAAATAAGTTTAAAAATTTTAAAATAAAAAAAAATAAAAAATATGGTAAATTTTATAATTTGATTTTGTTTACTAATAAAATCAACCATCATAAAAATTAACCATCACAAAAAAAAAATAAATAAATAAAATAAAATAAAAAAATAAATAAATAAAAATAAAAAAAAATAAAAAAAAATAAAAAATAAATCAACATTTTAATTTAACAAGTAAAAATTATTTTAAAATGTATCCCAGACACCTTTAAAGCTAAAAAATGTTAATTTCATCTGATTCTATTTTAGAAATTGGATGAATGTCGTAAAATTTCATAAATTTCAAATATATGCTTGTTTCCCAATATTTTATTTTTTTTAAATCTTTTCCACAAAAGTTCAAATTATAAGAGGCCCCAACACCCTCATAAAATCATTGGAATTTTCTGCCTGCAAAAGGGGGGGGGGTAGAGGAGAATAACTTTCTGTAGTTATATAACTGAAATACAAATCGTTACAATAACTGTTAACAGCTAAATTTAAAATTAACTAAAATTTAAGCATTCAAACTTTAAATGCCATTTTTTGATCTAAAAAAAAGACAAGTTCAATAACGATATTGCACAATGAATAGCGCGTTTTTAAAAGTATTTTTGCTAAAAAAGTTAAAAAATTTAAAAAAAAAATATTTTTTAAAAAAGCTAAAATTTAAATAAAACTTCCAAACCGGAAAAATAAAGTGCTTTATGTTGAATATAACTAGAATTCCTGAACAAGACGTATGAAGTAAATGCATAGAGCATTTAGTTCTTGACATCATACAGTCTTCTAACACTGTATTGGATGTATTCACAGATTGGCTCTTTCACTCTGAGACTTTCACTTGGCTTGTTGACGGAAAGATGGTATGGGCAAAGAGAAAGCCATGTATGCAGATCCTAGAAGCCACAGGTTATAAGAAACAAAATTGAAAAAAAAAATGTACTAAGTGCACAGGCGATTTGAAAATGTGCTTTATTCATTTCAGGTAAAGAAATATTATTGATTTTCTAACCTTTGCTGTGTTCTAGAGAAAAACCACTTTTGCCGAATAATAATCAATGCTAATTAATTATAAATTTAGAAAATTGTACAAAATATAACTTTGTAATTGTACTAAATGTAACTTTTTTTGCAGTTATTGAAATAAGAATTTAGATACCACATTGAAACAAGCTATAGTTCCTATTTCAGTTCAGTCAATTATTATTGATGTTAAAATTTTGCGTCAATTATCTTTAAACACAATTTTCTCGAAATCGAATTTTTGTCACTTGTACCATTTGGCTTGTGAGGTGGTCGCCATATAGTGTAGAGTCTTTCAGTTATGATTAAAATAACTGAGAAGGCTTTTACATGATGACGGTCGTTTCTTTTATCAGATCAATAGTTTCTGATTGTAGCCGAAGCAAACTTCCACCAGTAAAATTTGACATTGACTTCTAAATGCAAAGTTTCCTGAAACATATGCAAAATTTGATGAAATAAATTTCAACATCTTGAAAAATAACCAGAAGTTTCTAATATAAGTAAATAATTACACAAATACAAGTAAACAGTAATAAAAATACAAGACAAATTTCTGTATTATCCCCATTGATTTAACCCTTTGAGGGGCAAGATTCTTGTATTTATAAAATGTTGAAATAATTGAATGATACCAGTATTAACAAGAAAAATTATTTTGAAGTAATTAAAAATGAATTTTTACGTATCTAATAAAGGTAAAATTTTCTTAAACTAATTCATGGTTCCAATGTGGCAATTATGAATTAAAATTATGTGATGCCGTGGCGGTATCATCGCCATTCAAAGGGTTAAAATTACCTGTTAGAAAAATTTAGTTTTCCATTCCTGAATGGGGAATTTCATCGGTATATCTGCTAAAATCACAAATACATGCATTTGATAAACTTGTCTATCAAAGGAATTTGCAAAATTTTCAGATGTGCGCGGAGCTTCTATTGTTTTAAAATCTACATTTCACATGGAACTTTTAATAAAGGGGAACTGGTGCAGTGCTATAGTTCCCAAGGTGACCTCCTTTGCTAAAAAAGTTAAAAAATTAAAAAAAAATATTTTTTAAAAAAGCTAAAATTTAAATAAAACTTCTAAACCGGAAAAATAAAGTGGTTTATGTTGAATATAATTAGAATTCCTGAACATTACTAATGAAGAAAATACATAGAGCATCTAGTTCTTGACATTATACAGTCTTCTAAGATTGTATTAGATTTAATCACAGATTGGCTCTTTCATTCTGAGACTTTCACTTGGCTTATTGACGGAAAGATGGTATGGGCAAAGAGAAAACCATATATGCAAATCCCAGAAGCCACAGGTTATAAGAAACAAAATTAAAAAAAAATGTACTAAGTGCACAGGAGATTTGAATATGTGCTTTATTCTCTTCAGGTAAAGAAATATTATTGATTTTCTAATCTGTGCTGTGTTCTAGAAAAAAACCACTTTTGCCGCCACCAATGCTGATTAATTATAAATTTAGAAAATTGTACAAAATATAACATTGTAGTTGTACTATATGTAACTTTTTTTGCAGTTATTGAAATAAGAATTTAGATACCACAATGAAACAAGCGGTCGTTTCCTATTTCAGTTCAGTTAATTATTATTGATGTTAAAATTTAGCGTCAATTATCTTTAAACTCAATCTACACGAAATCGAATTTTTGTCACTTGTAACTTTTTGCTTCTGATATAGTAATATAGTGTAGAATCTTCTAGTTACGATTAAAGTAACTGAGAAGGTTATTACATGATGACGGCCGTCTCTTTTATCAGATAAATAGTTTCTGATTGTAGCCGAAGCAAACTTCCACCAGTAAATTTTGACATTGATTTAAAAATGCAAAGTTTCCTGAAACATATGCAAAATTTGATGAAATAAATTTCAACATCCTGAAAAATAACCAGAAGATTCTAATACAAGTAAATAATAATGCAAATACAAGTAAATAGTAATAAAAATACAAGATAAATTTCTGTATTATATCCGTTGATTTAACCTTTTGAGGGGCAAGATACTTGTATTTATAAAATGTTGAAATAATTGAAATATACCAGTATTAACAAGAAAAAATATTTTGAAATAATTAAAAAATGTATTTTTACGTATTTAATAACGGTGAAATTTTCTTAAACTAATTCATGGTTCCAATGTGGCAATTAGGAATTATAATTATGTGATGCCCTGAAGGTATCATCGCCATTCGAAGGTTTAAAATTAGTTAGAAAAATTTAGTTTTTCATTACTGAATGGGGAATTTCATCGGTATATCTGCTAAAATCACAAATACATGCATTTGATAAACTTGTCTATTAAAGGAATTTGCAAAATTTTCAGATGTGCGCGGAGCTTCTATTGTTTTAAAATCTAAATTTCACATGGAACTTTTAATAAAGGGGAACTGGTGCAGTGCTATAGTTTTCAAAGTGATCTCCTAATAAACAAATGCTTAAGGGTGTATTCGAAAAAGTGATTTTCCACCCTGAACAGCTCGAAATTTTCTGATACATTTTCAGACTCATTTTTAAAAGTAGAAACATGAAACATGCTAAGGTGATGTTTGAAGAGATGCATAAGATGCCGTGTGATTTCATATTTTTTTTTTACTCCGTTTATTAGAATTTGATTTATAAACAATTATTTCCTCAGAATGACCCACAATTTCATTCCCAGATTTCCCGCTTCGGAAAATTCGGTTCGAAGTACTAAGTTTGACAGCAAATTTTTGCAACATTTTCTGCATTTATCAAAAACTTGCAAGCACGGCATATTTTGTGCTTACTAAATAAGATAATTTGTCAATTTAATGTATTCGATAGCAAAAATAAATAAATAAATAAAAAATAATAAATAAAAATAAATAAATAAATCAGAAAATCAGTAGTTTGGACTGAAGTACACTCTTGACACCCAGCGGTAGGTTGGAATGCCAGTCAGCAAGAGTACGTGGTGAAAGAAAAATTCTAGCTGCAGAGAAAATTCTGCGAATAATGATTAACGGCAAATAACATATGTTTTACTTTAGTTTAACTGTTCATTTAAATATTTTTTCGGTATTAACTTTTCTATATAAACCATATTATACTTTTTCAATTGTTGTAAAGAAAAAACGTGTACAAACGACATTGTCTCTAGCTCAGAGCATACAGTCATTTGCTCTTATCTCTTCAGCAATCTTTGTTGTAACCAATTTTTTAAATTACTAACGTTCTTGTTACTTAAGGGAGACCCGTAAGAAAAAACACAAAATTTTTATTATTGATTTTAAAGTAATGAATTTTGGTGTACTACTTAAGAATCTTTTTGTAAGGAATAATTAGCAAAAAAAATTCACTTTTTATTAAAAAGTATATTTTTTATGGGGATTTTTATTATTATTTTTTTTTTTTTTTGTGGAAAAATACATTTATAAAATTACTACTCCTCATTCAATTTTCAATATTTTGGTATTACTAAAAATTTTTAAATAGTGTTATAGTATAAAGAAAAGAACTAAGGAGAGATATTTTTAATTTTCTATTTTAATCGGCTAAAAAAAAAAAAAAAAAAAAATACGCATGGTAAATTTTCTTAAATTTGTTATAATTTTCATGCTTACCAATTTATGTAAAATTTTCGGAAATAGTTAAAAAAATATTTCTCCTTACTTTTGTTGAAATTTTTTTTAAGATTCTAAAAACATAAACACTTTGTTTCTAAATCATTTTACCACTGAGCCTTAGTACTTTGAACTTAGGCAAAATATGAAAAAAGTCATTTTCAGGAAAACACGTTTCAAATGGCCACTAGTCCTTTAAACTCTATAGTGAGTACAACTAAAAAAGCTCATTTTCTACCTGTTCCAAGTGTCCCCGAGTTCTGAAATTTTGCATGGATATTCGCAAATATGTATTTTGCCGTTTTTTGAGATAAAATTTTTTTTTTTGAACTTTTGATGATTTTTGGCCGAAAATGGGGTTCGGGTCTACCTTAAAGACTAATTAAATAAAAGAACATGATACCAATTGTAATGAAACAGTCTTAATATCAGACACACAAATTGTTAGCGGTTTAGAAACACTGCTATAGAACATTTAAGACTTTCTTTCAATGACTCTTTTCGCTTATTTAAAAAAGAAATCTATGAATTTATGTAAACAATGTTTCGTTATAAATCATATTCTCTATATATTTTCTATGTATGTGTTTCCTTGTTTAAATCGGGATCATCATCTATATCGGTTTGTTATTAACTTAATGCAAACATAAATTAGGCAGAAAAAACCCCTCATAAAAATGACTTTATCAAGCAGATATTAAGATATAAACAATTCCAATAATGACCAGATCTATTTAATATTGCGGTAAATCGCCTCTATTATCTTTGTAATAGAACACATATTTATGGAGACTCATTCTTTATTGACTTCAAGTAATAATTGTAAATGTAAATAATTGTAAATGTTAATCTTAAATATTTAACAATTTATACATTTAAAGTTGTAAATAGGCTCCCAAATATTCTGCACTGCAAGCAAATTTCAAAGAGTCTTTTAAAAGATACTCAAATTTCATAACTAACGACCTTAAAAAATGAAAGAAACTGCTATCTTCCTTTATGCGAACAATGCGAACAATGTAAGCATGGTGAGGGACCTCCTAGTTGAAAAGAGCACCTTATATCCAGGTTAACAATTTCTTTTGAGAGACATAACATTTTAAAAAAATTTGTAAAGTTAGTTAACACTAACAGACTAACAATTATTTTTTTTATAAGATATGTAAAATTTAGACAGAAACAAACAAAGACAAAAAAGTATACATGAGGGTTGAGGGAAACTCAAAAATTTTCTTCCAATAATAGAGTGTATCTGGGGACCTTCCTTTAGAAATTTTAAACAGTTATTGAAGTATTTTATGCTTAATTTTTTCTTCATTTATCTTCATTAATGAAATGTTATGAGTTATTCCGGATATTTTAATATCTAAAATTATATTTATCTTGATAAATTTCCTTATCACCAAATAAATGTTTAGAGATTTCATGAGTTCCATAGGTTACAATTTAATTATTTTTAATGCCATCACTCTTAATTTAATTCTTTTATCTTTATTTTACAGATAACCCTTTAACTCTTCTGTGGAAGCTTCCTTGGATGTTTGTGATATCAAGCATCCAAAATAAGCTGACACAGAAGATTAAAAGGGAAGATCTCATTTGGTTTTCAAATCTAGAATTTCAAAAAACTCTCCTCAAATTTCCTCCTCCGTGAAGATTTAACCTTTAGATTACGGAGTAGAACTGGCAACTATTTTTATATTCATTCGTACCACAATTTAGAAGAAAAATTCTTCGTATTAGCTATCTCGTGAAATTACACTAGTATTAGTTTATGATAGGGACTAGTTTTCAAAAATTGGTGCGAAAACAATAAAGAAATAGTCTCTGGGACGACATATATCCCAACCCCGTAAGCAAAGGGTTAATGGGCTTCAAAAATTTCGAACTGATATCAATAGAAAAGGTGATGATAACATAACCAGCCGCTACATCTTATCACTTTATTAACCATGGCAGTGCTGAATTGGAAAATTTTTCGGGCATCAAGTCCTTAATGGATTCTCTGAAAAACAGACAAAAATTTCTCTGCTGTATATTTTTAGAAAGCTGTATTTCGCTCCTTTTTTCCCGTTTATGTTATTTTATTCATTTTTTTCATTCGGTATATGTATGCATTATGTATCTTTGTATTAAAAAAAACTCCAATGTGCAATATTTGCCATTTTTAGAAAAATAGAGTATTGGTTCTTTCTTTCTTAATTTTTTTAGTACGTATTAGTGAAAAGGACTCTTTTTTTGCAATAAATTAAGCACAAAATTTTGATACTTACGACTGTTAAATCTGTACAAAAGAAGTTGTTTTGAAAAGTAAAAAGTTTTGGTGATAATTAAGGAACTATTAAAAGATAATATATATGTGTGTATATATAAATATATGTATAGAAGGAAATAAGTATGTATATATATATATTTGTATTTATATACTACATATATATATAAATTCCATTCCATATAAATTGTATTCATTTTATTTTTCCCTCATGTTCAATATATTTTTTTTTCTATTAAATTCAAATGGTTTATATTGTAATATAATTAATTGTTAAAGGTATATATGTTACAGGCCAAACCCGATTTCAGGCCAAACTAGATTGGCCTAGACCAAACCGGTCTATCCTAACGCCCATCGGATAAACTAGTTTTTCCTAGTCCAAACCGGTCTTCCTAATACCCATCGGATAAACTAGTTTTTCCTAGGCCAAACCGGTTTATCCTAACGCCCATCGGATAAACTAGTTTTTCCTAGGCCAAACTAGTCTATCCTAAGGCCCATAGGACAAACTAGATTTTCCTAGGCCAAACTAGTTTGGCCTAACTCTTATAGGATAAACTAGTTTAGACTGCTGTTTATTGGTCTGAACTAGTTTATCCTAGGCCAATTCAATTTGGCGTGATTTTATTGAATTCAATGACCGCCTGAACGCCAACATTCTTGTTTGTCCTAGGCTGATCTAGTTTATACTAGGCCAATATAGTTTTACGTGTTTTTAGCTCACGGGCGTCAAAGCTAAAGAAATAATGGGCTCACAGGATCTGTATGTATGTATGTACGCATGTATGTACACATGTATGTACGTATGTACGTAACGCGATAACTCTTGATAGAGATATCCGATTTGGTTCAAATTTTGGATGTAGGTTCATTCTGATAAAGTACTTTTCTGATTAATTTTCAGAATTCATTGGATAGCAATAAAGGGGGGGGGGCGAAAGGAGGCTAATCCCTCACCTTTAATTTAGAGAAATGGATTTATCATGCAGAATTATGAGTTTTTATTTTAAATTTTAGATTTAGGATCATTGTGACAAGGCGCCTCCGTGATTAGTTGTGGATGTTTACTGTTTAAGTCTAAATTTTAGACTTAAACAATAAAAATCCACAACTCTAAAAGAAAGGGCAATGTAGGTAACACAACAGAATTTACAGGCCTGGCGGCCCGGTCAGGCAGGACCCTGGTCTGGAAATTCCGGCCCGTGCAATCCTCTGACAGTATTCTACAACCCCTCGAATAAAATACATTATATAAGGGTGATAACAAAAGCACTTTGCACAAGTTTAGCTATGGGGCAGTAGTCGGGATCAATATTAAAAAGAATATCGCCCAATTAAAGTGATGGCTTTGCATTCACAGGCTGTTTACACTAATTGTGTATTACAGACTTATTTTTTTTAAAGAATAACACCCTCGAAAAATAAAGTAAGTTGGATTACTTTTTCCTATTTTCCCCAATTATACTTAACCATTGAACCCCCAAAACTAATCACAGATACGCTTTATAAAATTAAACAATTATCCAAAATTTGTAGCAAATCAGATAATTCTGCTAAAAAAACAATTCATCTTATTTAAGGAGGGTAATCCCCCATTCCTCCCTTTATACTTAATCATTAAACACTCAAAACAATTCAATGATTCCTCTTAAAAAACAATATTCAAAATTTACGGCAAATCGGATAAATTAGCATAAAAACCTATTTATCTAATTTAAGGAAGGCGGAAAAACGTTTACTACCCCATTATACTTCAACAAAAGAAAAACTCAAATTAATTAAAGAAGCGCCTGATGAAATGAATTCATGTCCAAAATTTAATTAAATTGGATAATTCTGTATTATAATCAATTTATCTAATTTAAGGAAAAAAATAAATTGTAAATTTCCCCCTTATATTTAACCGAAGATTTAGCAAAATTAGTCAGTGAAGCGCTTCATTAGAATGAACAAATCCAAGATTTGCAGCAAATCGGTTATTTCTGCATGAAAAACACATTTAGCGAAATTAGGCGGGATCTCCCCGTTAGTCTCGTTGTTTTAATTCAATTAACTCCAAAACTAATTAGGGAAGCGGTTTACCAGAA
Source organism: Maratus speculifer (assembly GCA_964019185.1). Classification (NCBI taxonomy): domain Eukaryota; kingdom Metazoa; phylum Arthropoda; class Arachnida; order Araneae; family Salticidae; genus Maratus; species Maratus speculifer. The sequence goes on from OZ025300.1 coordinate 218,069,974, forward strand.
TGAATTTATTTCTAAAATTTGAAGCAAATCAGTAAATTCTGCGGTAAAAAAGCATTTACATAAATCATGGGATGTTACTCCTATTCCCCCCTCCCTTTATACTTAAACAGTGAACACTCGCAACAAATCATGGAGACCCCTCAAAAAAATGCTCCTATATCTCAAGTTTGAATAAAACACGCTAATAATGCATGGTAACCCATTTATTTGAATTAAGGGAAGGGGCGAATCAGCCTCTCGTTCTCCCCCTCCCCACACTTATTCTTCTCTAATGAACTCCAAAAGTAATCAAAAAAGCTCCTTATAATAATAAACCTATATTGAAAGTTTCATGCAAATCGATTATTTCTATCAAGAATAATTGCGTTACGTACTGTACGTACATACATAGATACAGAACCTACGGGCACATTAGTTCTCAGGCTTTGGTAGCCTTATGAGTTAAAAACATGTCAAATTACATTATTTCTATCAAGAGTTATCCCGTTACGCACATACGTACGTACATACGTACATACATGTTTACATACATGCGTACATACATACATACAGAACCTGTGAGCCCATTATTTCTCTGGCTTTGACGCCCGTGAGCTAAAAACACGTAAAACTACATTGGCCTAGGATAAACTAGATCAGCCTAGGACAAACAAGAATGTTGGCGTTGAGGCGGTCATTGAATTCAATAAAATCACGCCAAATTGAATTGGCCTAGAATAAACTAATTCAGACTAATAAACAGCAGTCTAAACTAGTTTGACCTAGGAAAATCTAGTTTGTCCTGTGGACCTTAGGATAGACTAGTTTGGCCTAGGAAAAACTAGTTTATCAGATGGGCGTTAGGATAAACCGATTTCGCCTAGGAAAAACTAGTTTATCCGATGTTCGTTAGGATAGACCGGTTTGGCCTAGGAAAAACTAGTTTATCCGATGGGCGTTAGGATAGACCGGTTTGGCCTAGGCCAATCTAGTTTGCCCTAAAATCGGGTTTGGCCTGTAACATATATATAAATATAATAAAATATATATGTATATATAATATATGTATGTGAGAGAGGGATTATTATCTCAAATGTTTAAAAAATTTTATATATGGGTGATTCTCAAAATAGGGGACAATTTATGTCTTTCGGCATACAAAAAAAATTGAGAGGTTTTCTGTCATGTTTTTATATTTAGATATGTTTTTCTTAATATTATTCATTATTTGCACTCAAGAATTACTCACTTTTTAGTTAAAAACACCTTAAAATAACTGAATAAAGATTCAAAATGTCATTAGCATGGATGTCCACAGCAGCTGTGCCTTGTGTATACTAGAATTTTTCAAGAGTTAATATGATGGTTATAAAATAAACAAATGTTATTCTTTCTTTATATTAATCAAGGAGAGGATTTATCCAATAAATTTCTTTTTAAAAATAAAATTATAGTACATAAAAAAAGAATTAAAGTTTGTCCTCCATATTCGATTTTCAAAACAAGGTCATACTAAAACAGCTGGTTATTAATCAAAATTTCATTTTCACATATGACAATAGTTTGAAAATGTAAAGTTTCTCCATGGCAACAAGTAGTCATTTTAAACCAGCCAGAAAAATAGAAGCATGTATTGTATTTTAAGAATAGAAGTTGAATATTAGGGGGTTACATCAATTGTATGTCATTAGAATGGATAATAATTTTCATGTTTATTTTATAGTTAAAATTTTTATTTTATTTATTTGCATAGAACTTTTGTGTTTTAAAAAGCCCCAGAAAGGAATATTGCATTGTGATTATATTATGGCTCATAATCTTATTTAAATTAAAATTTGTCATTAGCATGGGCAGATATCAGTGTCATTAGCATGGTTTTTCTGTCCATGCTAAAGACTCCTATGTGCATAAATGTAACCAGTGCTTATATTGTATCCTTTATAAAGTTTAATTTTACGTATAAATTTAGGTATTACATTTATTATCCCTAAAATATGCATTAAATCTGTAGGAAAATCACTAAGACAGCTTCTTACATTGTTAGTGTCAGAATGTTGCTCATGTAACAAAGTTTGCTCTTTGGTAATATTTTTATTCTCCTTATATGTACATATGTAAAAATGGAAACCATTTGCTGAAAAAGAAGGCTAATAAATATAGAAAAAAAATATTTAAACAGGAAGAAAATAAAAATTTTATAATATATTTATTCCATACAATTCGTTTTGTCATTAGCATGGCTCAAAAAATACTAATTATTTTTTAAAGTTAATTTTTAAATATTTAGCTCTGCTGATTACATTTAAAGTACACCTAATACTATATTAACAACACCTATTTTTTCAGAAATTTTGCTAACAGTAATTTTTTTAAGATTTCATTTTTGAAATCGTCCCCTATTTTGAGAATCACTCATATAAAGTTCTAAATAGTCAGCCAAACATTCAACATTGCTAGCACTTTTCAAAGTGTCTTTTAACCCTTTGAGGGGCAAGGAATTGCGTTCGTGCAATTCTGAAATCCCACCGGAAATGTGTAAAAAAGTTATATCAAAAAGAGGAAAAGCAATTTCACGACTGTTTTCCACCCAAGTTACAAAAGTGAAATTTAATGATATTTTTCTGGTGTAAATCTTCATCAATCGTAGGTGGTATATAATATATACCACCGCCCGTCAAGGGGTTAAGATCTAATAAAATTTCATAAATAACCTGTACTTTACCCCTTATCTGGTTAATTCTTTTCCGTTCAATAAATTGAAAATAGCGGATTCATACTACTATTATTTAAATAAAATAGTCATAAAATTTAGTCTAGATATTGCCGCTTTTAAATAGTATGAAAATTTTCTTTAAAATAATAGTGGTGTAAAAAGCTTTAAATGATAAATTAAGAAATTTCGTCTTGCCGTTCGGGCAAACCAGTTAACGCTTTGCCGCGCTGTGGTTTAATAGATATACCACTTAATTTTAATTCCCAAATGCCACAGTGGCAACGGAATGTTCTCTTATATATTTGTTAAAGTACGAGTAAAAATGCTGTAAAAAAAGTAGCAAGAGATAGCATTCCACTTCTACAATAATGGAATAAAACTTGTATCCTTGAAGTTGTTATGTAAAATATTCAAACTAAAATATTTTCATGCAGGCATATGTAAAAGGAAAAATAAATTAGATTACTGCATATAAATCTAATCATTTTTTTCAAATCCTTAAAGCAAAATTAATTAATATTTCATCTCCAGATAAGTAATCAACTTTACTTTTATCTGCTTATCCGTATATAAATGCTTATTTTACATATCAATTCCAGTACACATTTCATCAAAAGATAATTAAAGATCTGCGTTAATACATCTCTAGGGACAAAATCAAATGAAAAGAAACTATTTTTCTTTCGGCTACAATCGAAATAGTATCTGTATGTTTTTGATAGATTCAACAAATCTGCTAAAGTGTGCAATCTTATTAATTTTATCAGTTGAAAAAAAGGGAATAAAAAATTTAAATAATTTTTTATATATATATATATATATATATATATTGTTAAGTAAAAAATACATATTTATGTAATTATGTAAATACATATTTTGTAAAACCAGCAAAAATTGATATAAATATAAAATCAGAATATTGCGAAATAACACTTACGAAAAGGCTTTTGATTTTATGTTATGTTTTTTTATTTCTAAAGAAGTTATTAATATGCATATTGCATTTTTATACAGTTAAAAAACACTAGAAAAGAAGTTGTAAATTATTCGTCAAAAATGGCAAATGGAGTGCGTTCGAACTATAATCATTTTTATAAATATTCATATCTTCGTGGAATACCTGTTGTAATTTTTTGCAAAACTGAATGAATAAAAAATTTATCAGTATTATATATGTTGAATTCGGAAATAATAGGAATCAATCTTATGAATAATAAGATGGAGTCGTAATATTACAAAAGTGCCATAGGTGACATTCGAGATATATTACAGTCACATCCTAAATATGATGTAAGTACCAACACAATCTAAAATCATTACTTATCTCGGATCTCCGTGAATTAACTAGTCTGGCATATTTTTAATAAAATGAAGAAAACTTTTCGTAATATCTTTTAAAGTTTTGGCTCAATTTTTATATAATTTGAAATGACGCGACAAAATTCTGCTATAATTATATTATTAAATATACAGGGTGTTTCTAAATTCATGGTACAAACTTTAAGGGGTGATAGTACACATCAAGACAAACAATATAAAATATGAAACTAAGGGTCCCAAACGTCTTCCGAAGGAGATAGGCGCCATTAAAGTTTAGGTCCCAAAAATTCAAATGATTATAAAAAACAGAAAAATTGGTCGATTTGTTTGCGGTTTTCACCAAAATTATTCTTTATGTCAGTATTGTTTTGAAAATAAATTATAAAGATAAATTTCAAAAAATGCCGATAGAGGGCACTTTATACTATGGAGTAACAAACAAATATTTTTTACCGTTATTTTATTGCATCTGATTAAATTTTTTTTAAAGCTTAGACATAAACTTAAATTTTGAGATGAAAATCTGAATCGTTGGGAGTGGTTAAGTAGCTCAAACTGAACCGTGTTCAATGAGGGTGGGAAGGTTCAAATTCCAAATGATTATAAAAAAAGGAAAAATTGGTCGATTGATTTGCGATTTTCTCTAAAATTTTTCTTTATGTCTCTATTATCTTGAAAATAAATTATAAAGATAAAATTCAAAAAATGCCGATAGAGGGCGCTTTAGACTTTGGAGTAACGTACAACTATTTTTTACCGTTATTTTTTGCATCTCATAAAATTTTTTTAGAAGCTTACAGATAAACTTAAATTTTGAGATGAAAATCTGAATCGTTGGGAGTGGTTAAGTAGCTCAAACTGAACCGTGTTCAATGAGGGTGGGAAGGTTCAAATTTCAAATGATTATAAAAAGCGGAAAAATTGGTCGATTCGTTTGCCGTTTTCGCTAAAACTATATTCTTTATGTCAATATTTCCTTGAAAATAAATTTTAAAGATATCTTTCAAAAATTCCGTAAGAGGGCGCTTTAGAGTAACCAACAACTACTTTTAACCGTTATTTTTTGTATCTAATTAAATGCTTGTAAAAGTTCAAACTTAAATTTTGAGCTCAAAATCTGCGTCGTTGTGAGTAATTAAATAGCGGAAAATTGAAATGTGTTCAAGGGGTGGGGAGGGTAACATTTCAACTCCTGAACAAAGTTCAGTTTGCGCTACTTAACCCCTCGCATCGATTTAGAATTTGAGCTCAAAATTTAAATCAATGCATTTGCAAGCATTTAATTAGATACAAAAAATAACGGTTAAAAATAGTTGTTGGTTACTCTAAAGTTTAAGGCGCCCTCTAACGGTATTTTTTGAAACTTATCGTTAAAATTTATTTTCAAGCAAATATTGACATAAAGAATAGTTTTAGCGAAAACGGCAAACGAATCGACCACTATTTCCATATTTTATAATCATTTGAAATTTGAACCTCCCCACCCCCATTGAACACAGTTCAGTTTGAGCTACTTAGCCACTCCCAACGATTCAGATTTTCATCTCAAAATTTAAGTTTATGTCTAAGCTTCTAAAATTTTTTTTATGAGATCCAAAAAGTAACGGTAAAAAATAGTTGTACGTTACTCCAAAGTCTAAAGCGCCCTCTATCGGCAATTTTGAAATTTATCTTCATAATTTATTTTCAAGATAATTCTGACATAAAGAATAATTTTAGTGAAAATCACAAATAAATTGACCAATTTTTCCATTTTTTATAATCATTTGAAATTTGAACTTCCCCCACAGTTCAGTTTGCGCTACTTAACCACTCCCAACGATTTAGATTTTTAGCTCAAAATTTAAGTTTATGACTAAGCCTCTAAAAAAAAATTTAATGAGATACAAAAGATAAGGGTAAAAAATAGTTGATCGTTACTCCAAAGTGTAAAGTGCACTCTATTGGTATTTTTTGAAATTCATCTTTATAATTTATTTTCAAGACAATACTGACATAAAGAATAGTTTTAGTGAAAACCGTAAATGAATCGAGCAATTTTTCTGTTTTTTATAATGATTTGAATTTTTAAACCCTAAACTTTAAAGGCTCCTATCTTCTTCGGAAGACGTTTGGGAACCTTAGTTTCCTATTTAATATTGTTTGTCTTTATGTGTACTATCTCCCCGTAAAGTTTGTACCATGAATTTAGAAACATCCTGTATAACCTATAGAGGGGCGATGAGATATATTTAACCCCACCTAATTTAAACAAAAATGTCACCAGAAACTTTTAACAGAATTTTTTGCATTTTTAACTTTGGTGGCAACATATCGATAAACAGTTGTTCCTTTATTTAATACTAGAACGCCGGGAAGATGTCAATTCGACACCGATCACTGGACTAATTGTAGATTTTAACCAGAAAAATCTGCAAGAGATAAATTACGTTTCAGTTGAAATGAGATGAGCTAAACAAATAAATCAAATTGTTTTGAATTATTTTTCTGGTTTAAAATATGTTTTATAAAATTTCCCGGCGTTCTTGTGTTAATATAATATTTTCGATTATTATTGTTAGAATTCAATATTTCAGATATATTATTACTTCCCCTCAAGGGATTAAACTATATGGTTGGGTAGTTTTTGTGCTGATATATGCGGACAAATGGACCAGATAACAATTATGGATACTACGGATTTACATAATTACGAATTCCCTAATAATACATATGTACATGTGAAATTACAAATTAGTGTGCAAAATTTTAAAAAGCATAAAAAAAATATTAACGTATGATCATGTAACCGAAATACATATCTCGCGATTTTCGATATCGATTGTCAAAGGTCACACATAACTTCATTTCTCTTACCATATATACACACAGAAAACAGAAAATGTAAGTCGGAAATTGCAAGTCAAATGTAGCGAATGAGGTGCGTTAGTACTATAACGAAGTACTATAAATATTCAGATATTGATGTAATAGTATCTACTACTTCGTACATAATATAATATCTGAATCCTTTAATAATATCCTCTGTGTGTTCCTGTAAATACAATATGCTTTCTATTGTATAGGAAGTAACTTGTAGTAAACCTCAGCTACGTGTATGAATTTCATAAAATGTGAAATAGTTTTGTGCAATTAAAACGCGTCCCGAACAATTGTAACGGTTGGGTGCTCGTGCTGGGAGTTAAATGCAGACATACTCAGGAATTGAGATAAAAAACACAGTTTATTAAAAACTATAAGGGCTCAAGGGAAGTGGAGCAAGTCTAAAATTTTCACAACTGAGAATACTACTAAAAGATTGAACTCATACTCACAGTTCCGGACCTAGCTCAATCGGGGCAGCTCTGATTACTTCTCACTATCTTTCAGCTAAAGTGCTAGATAAAATTTAATTAGACAGCCCGTGGCTGTAGATATCCTTTATTCACTTGAGATAATCAAATGCAATTACTATTAAATTTCTTACCACCGGCCCCCTTCTCTAGTCGAATACCAAAAACTCCTTCACAACTCACTGGAGGCTCGATGCTACTTTCAATCTGCTAGATACCAGCGGCAATCGCCGCTAGAGAGACACTTCGCTAGGTAATATCACTAGACACACGCTCTGCTGGCTAATGCTCTGCTGGCTATCGCCAGAGACACACCACACACACTCAAACTCCAAGCTTTTACATGCTGCAAACTGAGATACTTCACATTTACATAATACTACTAACCGCGAGCCCTAACTGTAGAATCCGAAAGAGACACACACACTCTAGAAAGTTAAAGTAAAAGAGAGGATAGATGTCGCTTTTACGCTTACACATGTTAAATTATTGACGTCACGATCTCAGAAATACTAAAGTGCCTTTATGCAAAGGTCATTCCCTCACACAATATTTCCCTTCATACCATTATATAAAGGAATACTTTGTGTGGTTCTGTAATAAATATTCTTTGCTCCACAGACCGTACAAAATGTATGTTATAGTATCTACTTCATAGATGCGTATCAATTTTATTATGTTCGGAAGAGTGTAACATCATTAAAATACACTTGAAACAATTTTTTTCCCATTGGCCGCAATGACGCAGGATACTTTTGGTGTTGCTGTAATTGAATTATACACCCGATCATAAAATTTGAAATGACTCGACAAAATTATCTAACAATTATATATTTTAAATTTCAAACGATTCAATTGGGTAGTTTTTACGTTGTTATATTCAGACAGACAAAAGAACTGAAAGACGACTGGGTGTTACGTATTTACATAATTACTAACTTTACATAATTATCTAAAAGTAAATAGGCATACATATGTATTTGAAAACACAATTCGTACAAAAGTATAATATTCAAATTTCAATCCATTTTGAAGAACAATGAGAGAAATTAATTAATAGTTTATTTGCCGATAAATAATAACTTTCCATTAGCAATTTATTCGAGGATAAATATTAATTTTGCATTAAAGTTTAGAATGTATTTCTTAACAAAATAATTAACGTCAGGCATTAATATAATCCCAGCCCACTCTCTCTCCACAGTGTAAAACTAAGTGAAAAGAAAACACTTTCCCTAGAACCTATAGCCAAAATTCAATTGCTGTGTTTTTGACAGTTTAAAACTACACAAATTTATTAAAAGCTCTCATGATTTACCCGTACGTCATACGGGCAATGAGTTTTTGCCAATGATGATTTGTCCGTATCACGGACGGACATCGATATTCCAAGCCTGATTTATTACACTCACCTGTAAATTTTTATTAGAAATTTTGTATTACTTAATTTGTGCATTTGTTTGATTGAATTAGATAGAAACTTAATATCGTTCTTTAATATCGTCTATAGGCGGCATCAAGACTGAGAAAGTTGTTATCTATAAAAACTTACAGTATACAATTCTTTCTTCAAAGAAATCAACTTAGATAACGCTGTTATTGTTGCTACGTGTTATAGCTTTATGCACTTGCTTGGTGAATGGCACTATAGTATACAAACAAAATTATATTTTACAAACTGAATATTTCCAACTGAGCAAAAAATTGCTCAGGACGGGAATCGAACCATTTCCTTGGCTTACAAGGCCAATATTTTACCGTTTAAGTTACCCATTAGTGCCTAGCGTCCCTTTTTAGGGACGCTTCAAAAGGTGCATTCAGCACTGTTTTTGACACCGGTAAAAAATAAAAACAATAATTATTTTATTTAAATGATGCATTTTCGTGATTAATCAACTAAACTTAAATCTTTTAAAAGTAGTGGTGCCAACCAAATAAAATTTACGCAAAAGATGTTGGGCACGAATGGGTTAACTGTGCCGACACCTAGTGAGCATCTTATGATCAGAAAATCTTATTGGTGAAAACATCTGGTCTGTCATTTAGACTGCTCAACAGAATAAACTGCAGGTACAGGAACTCCGTATAAACGAGGCGTAAGTAGAAATATTATTATTTTAAGGTAATCAAACTGATTGGTAAATTAATCATACAAATTTAATATTTCCAACTTGAGCGAAAACTTTATCAGGCTGAGAACCGAACCCAGATCCTTAGTTTACAAAGCCAATGTTTTACCGTTTAAGTTAACTGGGCCGACAACCGGTGAGCATTTTATGCTGAGAAAAGCTTAGTGATAATAACATCTGGTGTGTCATTTAGACAGCTCATCAGAACAAACCGCAGGTAAAGGAACTTTATATAAGCGATGGATACGTAGATATATTATTATTTCAAGACAATCAAATTAACTGGTGAATTAATGATACAAATTTAATATTTTCAACTGAGAGAAAAATTGATCAGGCTGAGAATTGAACCCAGATCCTTAGCTTACAAAGCCAATGCTTTGCCGTTTAACCCCTTTGAAGAGCAGTGGGATAAAATATATCCCACTTAATTTTTATTGAAAAATGCCACATTGACACCAGATTTTTTTAATGTAAATTTTTAATTTATCAAGTGCAGATTTATCTGTTTTGAAATATTTTTTTTTTTAATTCTGATGTCATTCAATCATTTCAGCATTTAATGAATAGAAGTGTTTTGTCCTTCAAAGGGTTAAACTAACTGGTCCGACAATTAGTGAGCATTTTTCGCTCAGAAACCTTATTGGTAGTAACATCTGGTCTGTCATTTAGATTAAATTATACTTTGCAATTTATTTTTTCTTATTGGCTTATGTTCTAAATATCAAATATTTGTAGTAGTTTTTTTTAAAGTCTTTTTTTAATTCATCTTAAATCATAAAAAATATTTTAAGCTCAAATACATTTACAGAAAACTATAAAGTAAGGTTCCTCAGCTATTTTGGCTGAAAATTGTTTGCAAGTTTGTTACCACAATTTATGGAGCGTAATCTTTACTTTATTTAGTCGAAAGGTTTCCGTCACATAACTATTGTTCAAAAATGTGGCATATTGGGTAGTTTTTTATATGGATTTTTATTTTACTGTTGCGTCAATAAAATGTCAGAAATTTGCCTTAAATACGTAAACCAATAAATAAATTTTGAACAAGCAAAACCTTAAGCATTCACAATTTAAATGTCGATTTCTAATCTACAAAGAAGAAAAAAGACGTGTTAAATAACAATGTTATACATAAGTAACGTGTTTTTAATGGTATTTTTGCTGGAGAAAATAAAAAAATTAAAAACAAGTTAAAATTTAAATAAAACTTTTAAACCGGAAAAATAAAGGAATGTACGTTGTATATAATTAGAATTTCCTAATCGTGACCTATAAACAGAAACTCACTCAAAATATAGTTCTAGATATCTTACAATCTTGAAAGATAGTATTAGATGTAATCATTGAGAGTTTTATTCGTGTCGGACTTTCAGTTGGCTTTTTGACTGAATGGAGATACGAAAAAAGAAATAACCGTATATGCAGATCCCAGAATCCGCGGCTAATAAGTAACAAAATCGAAAAGAACGAAGTAAGTGTATAGGCGATTAGAAAACATTTTTTTTTCTTTTCAGATAAAGAAATATAATTGATTTTCTAATTATGTGCTATGTTCTAGATATAAATCACTTTTGCCGAATAATAATCAATATTGATTACTTATAAATTTAGAAAATTGTACAACACTTTTTTTGCAGTTATTTAAAAAGGAATTCACATATCACAATGAAATAAGCGGCAGTTTCCTATTTCAGTTCAGACGATTATTATTGATGTAAAAATTTGGCGTCAATTATCTTTAAACTCAATTTATTCGAAATCGAATTTTTGTCACTTGCAAAAGCTTCTGAGGTCGTAATATAGAGTAGAGTCTTCTAGTTGTGATTAAAGTAACTGGGAAGATTATTACATGAAGGCAGCCGTTTTTTAATCGGATCTACTATTTCTGATTGTAGCCGGAGGAAACTCCCACCAGTAAATTTTGAAATTGATTTTCAAATCTAAAGTTTCCTGAAACATATACAAAATCTGATGAAAAACATTTCAACATATTGGAAAATCATCCAGAAGATTTAAAACACAAGTCAAATATCTATATGGCCCAGTTAGTTTAAAAATTCTACTTAGAAAAAGCTTAACTTTTCATTCCTAAATGGGGAATTTTATCTGTATATCTGCTAAAATCACAAATGCATGCATTTGATAAACTTTTTTCTAGGAAAGGAATTTGCTAAATTTTCAGATGTAAGCGGAGCTTCTATTGTTTTAAAATCTACAGGGTGTTCAAGAAAGGACTCCCCAACTTTGAAATGACATAATTTTGAAACAGTAAGAGATAGAAATGTGAAACAATTTGAATGTTAGACAGATATGTCTGAAATGGATGCCTCACAGATGAATTGATCAAGCTGTTCCAATGTTTAGGAGTTCTTAGAATAAACAGCGTCCTTCATGTAATCTCATTAAAAGATTTTTTTACACATGCCCTCAAAGAAACAGACGCACGAATGAAATTTCTGTACTTCTGAGTGCCATTTAAAGCTCCGTCTACTTGTGCTGCCACCTGTTATCCAATAATGGAACTATTTTTTTTTAATTGGTGTATAAGAAATTCCAGACCTATCTGTCTAAAATTCAACTTGTTTCACAATTATATCTTTCACTGTTTCGAAGTTCTGCCATTTCAAAGTTGGGAAGTCCTTTCTTGAACACCCTGTAGATTTCGCATGGAACTATTAATAAAGAGGAACTGATATATCCTTAAAATAGTGAGGCTTCAACTGTATCTGTTTTTGCAGGGGTTGATTATCACCGAAGAAAACTTCCACCTGTAAATTTAAATAGAATTTTTCTGCTTGTGCAAACACTTTATTGAAAATATCTGTCATAAAGAATGACAGAAACAGATATTTATTATTACTGGTGGAAGTTTAATGGTGACAGACAAACCCTGCGTTTCTGCCATATTGTGAAAACCAAGACAACCTCCTGTCAGTGTCAACGAAAATGATTATATTTCCTTGTCAAACTGACACCAGAAAAAACAATTAGAGATTTTTAGTAAATTTGTGAAAAATACATATATGTATTATATGTGCGTGTCTGGGAGAAAGATCTTAATACTAATCTTAAATATTTAACAATTTTTATTTTTAAAGTTATAAACAGTTGGCCAAACATTCAACATTGCAAGCACATTTGAAATTAACTTTAAAAAGATAATAAAATTTCATAAATAACCCGATCTTTAACCCATTCGTGCCCAGCATCTTTTGCATAAATTTTATTTGGTTGGCACCACTATTTTTAGAAGATTTAAGTTTAGTTCATTAATCACGAAAATGCATCATTTAAATAAAATAATTATTGCTTTTCTTTTTTACCGGTGTCAAAAACAGTGCTGAATGCACCTTTTGAAGCGTCCCTAAAAAGGGACGCTAGGCACTAATGGGTTAAAAAAAATCCTGCAACTTTACATTAGAAAATTTAAAAATTTTATTCACGCATTTTATGCTTAAATTTCTCTTTATTTAGCTCATTTAATAAAATTCTATTAGTTTGTCATGATATTTTAATATCTAAATTTTATTTAACATGATGAATTTCCTTATCAAGATAAAAATGCATAGAGATTTAATTAGTTCCATATGTTGCCATCTAATTTTTTTCATTGTTGCCCCTCTTAATTTAATGCCTTTTTATTTTTTCTAAAGATGACCCTTTATTCCTTTTTATGATATTAAACATCAAAGATAAGCAGACACAGAAGATCTCATTTGCTTTTTAAATCTAGAATTTCATAAAACTCTCCTCGAATTTCCTTCTCCGTGAAGATTCGATAGACTTAAAAATTTTCGAACTGATATCAACATTTCTTGAAAAGGTGATGGTAACATAACTAGCCACTACATCTTATCACTTTATTGACCATCGCGCTGCTGAATTGGAAATTTTTTTAGAAATCAGGTCCTTAATGATTCTCTGAAAAACAGACAAAAATTTCTCTGTTGTATAATTTTAGAAAGCTGTTATTTCTTTCCTTTTTTCTAGTGTATGTTATTTTATTAATTTTTTTTCTATACGTATGTGTATGCATTATGCAAAAAAAAAAAAAAAAAAAAAAACCTCCTGTGTGCAATATTTTATCATTTTCAGAAAAATGGAGTTTCAGTTCTTTCTTTCTTAAATTTCTTTTAAGTACGTATTACGGAAAATTAACTTTCTTTCGAATAAATTAAAAACAGAATTTTGATATTTACGACCGTTATATCTGTGAAGAAGAAATTGGTGGAAAAGCATGTATGTATATAAATGAGTGTATATATATGTGTATAAATATGTATATATATGTATGTGTGTTTGACGGAGGGATCTTAATATTAATCATAAATATTTATCATTTTTTAAATTTAAAGTTGTAAACAGTTAGACAAACATTCAACACATTTTAAAGAGCCTTTATAAAGATGATGAAATTTCATAAATAACCCGTTCTCAAATAAATAAATAAATAAGATAAAATAAAAATAAAAAACCTCTGAACTTTACATTTGAAAATGAAATTTTTTTATTCAAACATTTTATGTAAATAAGCATGTAAATAAGAAATTTTGTTTTATTTATCACTATTAATGAAATGTTATGAGTTATTCCGCATATTTTGATATCAGAATTTTATTTAACATGATAAATTTCTTTATCACTACGAAAATGTATACAGATTTAACGAGTTTTCATAGGTTATCATCTAATTATTTTTTATGTAATTCCTCTTAATTTAATATCTTTATCTTTTTTTATAGATGACCCTTTAACTCTTCTTGTGATATCAAACATCCAAGATAAGCAGACACAGAAGATTAAAAGAGAAGATCTCATTTGCTTTTCAAATCTAGAGTTTCATAAAACTCTCCTCAAATTTTCTTCTCCGTGAAGATTTAATGGGCTTCAAAATTTTCGAACTGATATCAGCATTTCTCGAAAAGGTGATGATAACATAACCAGCCGCTACATCTTATCACTTTATTGACCATGGCACTGCTGAATTGGAAAAATTTTCGCGCATCAAGTCCTTAATGGATTCTCTGAAAAACAGACAAAAATCTCTGTGCTGTATATTTTTAGAAAGCAGTATTTCGCTCTTTTTCTTCAGTTTATGTTATTTTATTCATTTTTTTCTTTACATATATATGTGCATTGTGTATATTTGGGAAATAAAAAAAAGGAACTTCCAATTTGCAATTTTTTGTTATTTTCAGAACAATAGAGTTTTAGTTCTTACTTTCTCAATTTGTTTGAAATACGTGTTACTGAGAATAAGTACTTTTCTTTCGGAATAAATCACATTCAAAAGTTTGATATTTATGGCTGTTACATCTGTTAAGAAAAAGTTGGTGGGGAAACCAAAAGGTTTTGGTGATTATACAGGAATGTATTAAACGATCATATATACAGGGCTGCCAACTACTACGCTTATTTAAACACGAATAAACATATCAGAAACAGAAATATTAGTTGATAATTAACAATATGGAGTGTAATACATAACGTTGAATATATTTGGCATACATTTTACTAAAACTTTTTTGTGGTTCCAAACATGTTTATGTGATTTAAATAGGCGTAGAAGTTGGCAACTCTGTATATATATTGCATAGAAGCCAACACCTCTTAATTATTCTGGAGTCTGATCCAATACGAACATGTTTACCAACAGAACTTTTGTTTAACTAAAAATTTCAAAATGAAACTGAAATCGAATGTTATAGAGCGAAAAATTCACATTTTCTTGTACATTTTTTCCGGTTTGAGCATGTAAATAATAGAACAAATTCTGGAATAATTAAGAAATGTTGGCATCTATGTTTATGTTTGTGTATGTGCGTGTGTGTGTGTGTGAAAGTGGAGGATGGAGAAAGAGAAAGAGAGAAATTGAGATTTGTCCTGATTTGTCCGTACGTGATACGAGCAACGTGTTTTTACCAATCATGATTTGCCCGTATCACGTGCGGGCATCCATATTTCATTCATGATTTATTATTCTCACCAGTTCATTTTTATTGTAAAATTTTTATTATTTAATCTGAGACGTTTTCCGATTAAGTCATACAAAACATTCTGCTTTAACCCTTTCCGGCACACTGTGCCGGGTCTGGGATACTTAATTTTAATTCCAAACTTGCAAATGGCACCAGTAATATTTTAGTAAAATTTTGCGTTTACGATAAAAGCTTAAATTAAGGAATTTAAAATACTTAAAGAATTCGTTTGAGAATTCCGGTGTCAATCGATAATTTCTCATTTTATTACAGATTTCGCCCGTGCAGGAAAAGGTTAACCTCTTCAGTCCCTGAGTACCCAAATGGGTACACCAGTTTTGTCACAGTTTATTAATGATATTCAAAAATAAATGAAATTTCGATATAAGAATAATATGTTTCGAATTCTAAGATTCGAGCTAATGAAAATAAAATAAAAATCTCGCTCTGAAGTCAAGCGAGAGAAGAAATAATTAAAAATACTGTAATAATCGCCAGTAGCGAAGAGGTTAAAGAACAAGTGGTAAAAGATTTAAAATTCTGTAAAAGACATAAAAAAATAGCCATTGTTTGAAACTTTTTCTCAAAAAATATTGCTCAGTTAAGTGGTTAAACTTTCCGTATTTCATATACAGTAAAACCCCGATCTATCGTTCCCGCATCCATCGTTTTCCCGCATCGATCGTTTTATTTCTAGGGTCCCTGCACGAATTATATTTAAATAATGTTAACGAAACCCGCATGCATCGTTCTTCAAAAAGTCGTTTTCCCACATTCATCGTTGTAAAATTTTTCTCCTCACCGAAATGAAATTGAAACTCGTGTGAATCCATATGGCGAACAAACTGGAAATACTTCTTTTACCTTAAAATAACTCATTTGTGCTGTTTCTGTTGATAATGGCGACAATAATGCAGATGAAGAGTGATTGTATATAGCAAAGGATGCGATTATGTTTCCACTGATTAAGATGTTGCGGCATGTGGTGTCTTAAACATAAGAGAAATGCGCCATAATTCAAAAAAAAAAAAAAAAAAAAAAAAAATGGCGAACAGGATAAAGTTCATGCTGATGAGGCAGTGTAAATCTGATTGATGTAGTTAAGGCATTTGAAACTGTATGATTTTTTTTTTTTTTTTTTTTTTTTTTTTTTTTTTTTGATACATGAGAAATTACAGAAAATTACCAGAAAAATATTGTATATATTGAACATTTATTTTTTGATTAAAAAGAATGAACGTAAAGCCAAACAAAATTTTGGATTTTATTAAATAAATATCAATTTTCCATAACTTCGAATTATTTATTTTATAGTTCAGTAAGCAACAAATTAGTATACTGTATACATTGCATGCATTTGTAATGCATAAACATTGTGTTTTTTCGTGTTTTGAAGTTAATCCGCATTCATCGTTTTCCCGCATTCATCGTTTTCCCGCATTCATCGTTTTCCCGCATTCATCGTTTTCCCGCATTCATCGTTTTTTTCACCACACCCCTTGAAAAACGATGGAACGATGTTCTACTGTACCGTTTTATTTGACAGTACTTTCTA
Organism: Maratus speculifer; assembly: GCA_964019185.1. Lineage (NCBI taxonomy): Eukaryota > Metazoa > Arthropoda > Arachnida > Araneae > Salticidae > Maratus > Maratus speculifer. Next base: position 218,086,983 of record OZ025300.1, read on the forward strand.
ACAGAAAACGTAATGTATGAAATGAAATTACATAGAACTAATTTTTTGAAGTTCTACAAATTTGAAATAAAATACTCCTTGAATTTATTTTTTTAATCTGAGTATATTTTAACCCTTTCAGGGGCAAGCAACTGCGTTCGTGTAATTCTGAACTCCCACCGGAAATTTGTAAAAAAGTTATATCTAAAACAGGAAAAGCAATTTCATGACTGTTTTCCACCAAAATTAGAAAAGTGAAAATTAATACCTTTTTTCTGGTGTAAATCTTCATCAATCGTAGGTGGTATATAATATATACCACCGCCCCTCAAAGGCTTAAAAAGTTAAATCATTCTTCAAGGATAAAACCTTTAGTCATAAATATTTTGAACATTTCCCATTAAAAATAATGTATGTTTGAATCCCAGAGAGAGTTATGAACTTTGATTTTGTGATACTTTATGATTTATTTAATTGAAAAAAAAATAAAACCTTTATTCACCTTTAGTGATAAAATGATCAGATTTTCCTTCGCTATTATTAGTAAAAGGTTTTTTACTTTAAAGTATGAGTGCATTTTTTAAATAGTTAGAATGTGTAATAAAGGGTTAAATAAATATGTTTCTATCACTAATTCACTGAAGAAATAGGCTCCTGTATTTTGCGGGGCAAGATATTTTGAGTTTAACTACTTAACTGATCTATATTCTTGAAAAAACTTTAAATAATGCTAATTTTTCATTAATTTTACAGAATTTTTTAATCTTTTATCACTGGCTTTTCAAAACAAAAGTTTTTGCCTAATACAATCGGATAAATGCTCGGATTAAATAATGCAAAATTTGCATTAAAAATTTACGGTTCAGAATAATAAATCATGATTAGAATATGAATGATCGTACGTGGTACGAGAAAATCATGATTGCCAAAATCACATTGTCTGACGTACGGGCAGCATTTTCAGAAAGAATCACGTTTTGAGTACCTTATCGCCAGAACAACGATTGGCGCGGAGATGAAGCCAATGCTACGCACCCTTTCTTGTTTGTGACGTCAAACGCCTAGCGAATAGCAACCCTTCCCTTTTGCAAAGAGATCGCGCTTATTGTTCATTTGTTTTTCCGTAAATGTTATCAAGCAAAGACTATAATATGAGGAAATGTTATTCACTGTTGTTTGCGATTAAAACATAAGCTTAACCCCTTCGCGACGGGAGTCTTTTAAGAAATTTTTAATGTTTTGTCACCGGTTTTAAAAAACAGAAATTTGTGACTTATTAAATCAAGAAAATGCACCGATTAAATAAGGCAAAATTTACAGTATAATTTCACTGGTGGCGATAAAAACGGATTATTAAGCCTATTTGCGGCACGTATACGTGTCGCTCGTCCCCAAAGGGTTAAAACAAAGAGTTTTTTCAGATTAAAATGCTTTAAATTTCACAGAACAAAACAGTTTCACAGAACAGTTCGGAGAAATTGAGAAGTTAATTAAAAACAGTAGTAAACATTCTCTTGTAATTCTATTAATCATATGTTTTATGACACATTTGAACTTAGTTTATTCTGTATTTGACGATGCAGCTAACTGAATGTTCTCGCTTTCGCCAACTCGCCAAGGCTGGTGCTCAAAACGTGATTCTTTCTGAAAATGCATACGGGCAAATCAGGGAAGCGGATCCTTTTTAACCCTTTAACGTTAATTGGTTTCTCTACGAAGCCACAAAATTTTAATTTAGATATGCAAGAACGACAACGGAATTTTAATAAAAAAAAAATAATTTTATTATGTATGTGAAAAATTACTTTTTCTTATTTATAAATCTATTTTTTCGCAATTACCGGTGGTCATTCCATGTCAATTCAACCAATTTTTCCCCCATTTGTAACCCACCAACAGGGATTTGGATGAAACTTTGTGTGCACACTAATTCTATCATGAAATGATTCCATCAGGAATTTTTCCTTCCCAGACTTCATAGTTTGAGAGATATTGGGGGTCCAATTCTTGGGTTTTTCTCAAATCGCACATTTCTGAGTCTGTATTTTGAGATTGCAGTTCCATCTTCAAAAAATTGTTTCTCTGGATCTAAAACATGAATCATCCTAAAAATATCACTGTAAGAAGATAAAAATATGCAAATTTTAATAAAAAATATTTAAAAAATTTACTTGTAAAATTTATGATAAAAAAAGTCAGCCAAAGTTGAGAGGATTGGAAATTTCATTTGTCTTTTTGTGCAGACTTTTTCATAAAGTCACAAAATTTCGGAAAAATAATCATAATTTTCAACTTTGGTTTACTTTTTCGGCCGTATATAAATCTCTATTAAGTGCCCTAATTGCTTTTTTCACTTGCTTTTTAAGCCGCTTAAATGGATCAGGACATTTATATTGATAAAATTCATATTTCATTAAGAGCCAAATTCTGTGATGCTCACATATATTAATCAAACGGTTTTCACTTAATTTTTGTCTTATAAATGCAATAGTCCTAACTAATAAAAGTTCTTTTTCTGAATAACAGAGATTATCAATGTAGTCTATTTCTCTTTTATTTGTATAGCTGGTTTTGTGACATTCTAAACAAGTTAATATTACAATACTGCAAGCCTGAAGACTAGTAGAAGGTTTAATATCAGGCTCCATATTAAAACAATAAAGTAAAAAAATATTTATCACAAACTATAAAATATCTAACAATCAAAATATATTTTTAGTAGCACAGTAAAAGTTAGATCATTCTTCTATGATAAGAAACAACAGAATGACAATAATTTGATTAAAATGATTTCAAAACATCTGCTTTCACTACGAACATTACCCTGCCTTTATCAGAAGTTCAGAAGGTGTTTATACAAGGCAGGTGTAATTAAATCTTTTAGACTATAGAAACAAATTTAAGTTCTGTTAAACATTTGTGTATTTAAACTTGCCAATATAAATATTTAAACTGATTAAAATTAACCAAGGAAAGGAAATACGAGGTTTTGAATAATTTTAAACACAAACAATTAATATATAAGCATTCGAAAGAAAGAATGGAAATGTGAGGAGAAAAAATTATTTATTTTATACTGTACAAAAGAAAAAAAAATCTGTTTTGAGTTTAATTATTGAAAATAAAAGTAAGAAATTCTTTAGATTAGCAAAGAATGTCCATTATTAAATAACTAAATGAAATATATGGACCATTCACTAAATTTAATAGGGAAACATATTACAGTCAGATTTTTTTTTTAATCAGAAAAAACAAAGCCTAAACTTTACTTTGCAAATAAAAAAAAACATGCATCAAATAGCATTAAATTCAATAACTCATAGAAATTACAGTAATTATTTAAGTACCACAGCTAAACTTAGTCAGATTTTTCCCTCCTAATTGGTGCAGATTCTCAAAACAAGGCAAAATCTGGTACTTTTCTGTACATGTATAATACATCTGTATTTATATAGAGATATACATATCTACATATGTAAAAATAAAACACGCATCTGGCTAATTGGAAAGTACCCAAAATTTTTGGATAAGCCATGTGAAAGACATCATTTTTATTTCACAGATAGAAAGCCTAAAGTGTAAACTTTTATTTAAAACAAAAAGAAATTGGAAATTTCATTTGATTTTTTGTGTGCATATGTAATATGTAAAAATAAAACATGCATCCAGCTAATTGGAAAGTACCCAAAATTTTTGTATAAGCCATGCGAAACACATCATTTTTATTTCATAGATAGAAAGCCCAAAGTGAAAACTTTTATTTAAAACAAAAAGAAATTGGAAATTTAATTTGCCTTTTTGTGTACAGCCTTTTTCGTGAAGTCACAAAAATTTGGAAAAATAACCATAACTCTCAACTTTGGCTGACTTTTTTTATCCTAAATATTACCAGTAAATTTTTTAAATATTTTTTATTAAAATTTGCATCTTTTTATCTGCTTACAGTGATATTTTTAGGATGATTCATGTTTTAGATCCAGAGAAACAAATTTTTGAAGATGGAACTGCAATCTCAAAATACAGACTCTGAAATGTGCGATTTGAGAAAAACCCAAGAATTGGACCCCCCATATCTCACAAACTATGAGGCCTAGATAGGAAAAATTTCTGATGGAATCATTTCATGTTAGAATTAGTGTGTACACAAAGTTTCATCAAAATCCCTGAGGGTCGGGTTACAAGGCCTGGTTGAATTGAGATGGAATGACCCCGGTGTCATTTAATTAGTTCAACTTCCTTGCTTTGTTCGATAATGGTGTGCATAAATCTTAACTCGTTTGACCCCGTCGTCACTTGAAAAAATTTTAATCGGTTGGCACTACTTTTTAAAAAGAAGTTAATTTCAATTGCACAATATCAAAAATGCTCTAATAGGCATATTTTTATTTTTACTTTTTACTGGTGCCAAAAATAAATTTTGCAAAGAAAGATGATGTCCAGTCAGACTGGACACATTAGTGCAAAGGGTTAATGCTGTTTTTTTTTATATTTTGAAATATTTTTAAAAGGTGTCACGTTAAAGATATCAGCTAAATGATAATTTAGGTCACGTCGAAAGATAAATATTGGAAACATTAGGATTTAAATTTATAATAAAACATAAAGCAAGATTGCCATACAAATTCTGGATTGTGCCAAACTATTTTTTCTAAAATATGCCAAATGATACGCCGTAAAGTAAAAGACTACAAATTTTCAATTTTGTAAGTATTCTTATTTTAAATTAGGCTTAATTTGACCCTGATTAATTCTGATCCAAATCAGATTTTGATTTCAATTTTTTAAAATCTTTACAGAAATGTTTTTCACCAAATGTTTACGTTACGTGTTTATGTTAACTACTAAATAATCTTCTAGTTCGCGTTATTGGAAACACTGGGATTTAAATTTCTTATAGAACATTATAAAAAACTGCAATACAAATTTTCGGTTATCCCAAACTAATTTTTTTTTCTAAAATATGCCAAATGGTATGCAGTAAGGTAAAAAATAACATATTTTCCATTCTGCAGATATTTTTTTTACATAAAAGTAGGCTTAATTTGACTCTGATTAATCCCGTTTCAAATAAGATTTTTTTATCCATTCGACGCAAAGTTGCCAGTCTGGCCTTCACTTTTAGACAGAAATTTCGAGTACTTATCACAATTGTCCTAAAGCCGACAGCACAAAAACCTAAGGTATCGAACACAAGAATAAAAATCTGTATTTTATAAAAGAGTAATAATATGGGGAATCTAATGATGCATGTCTTCGAAAAATTAATACCACTACTGGTTTACTCGTAGATTTATCATTATGTTTGCCCTAATCATTTCATATCCTTGGTTGTAGGTAAACACAATAGAAACACTATACGGTCCCAGTGTTACCAGTGGGATACTTTTATATAATTCATACTTGTTGATTAGCACCACTTTTTTTTAATAGTAAATTTCCCCTCTTTTCTGCCTTAATTAATGCGATGCTAAATATGTCGAATTTTAACATTTCACAAAAGGTGCTCAATCAAGAAATATGAATTTTTAAAAAAATAGCTCACTGGTAACTGTGTACAGGGTAGCTAACTTTATTAAAAACATAACTTAAAAAATTTCAGAACATTTGAGTGCACACCAGAAAATTTTATGTATTAATTTTTACTTATTTTATTCACAATGTAGATTGTCTCTTTTTCCTGCGATTGCTCCTATTCAGGTCTTTGGAGTGCTCTCCTGTGCTCTACACCAGTCACTAACCGGGGATGTACGGTTTAGCCACAGACGCCTCGGGAAAAACCATATTCGAAATGGAAGTTGTTCACTTACTAGTAAAAGTAAGTTATAAAACTTTATGGGTTGAATTTAGAATTTCATAATATTAGATTTAACCAACCATAAATAGTCAAGTTAATCGAGTAGTGTCAAATATCGCCATCTATCGCTTTAATTATGGAAAAAAAATGATGTAGGTTTTATTTTTATTTTTTTATTTTTTGTTTTCTTTTTTATGGAAATAGATTACAGCATAAAATTTTTTGTAAAGATCATGATAAAGACCCCATCTTTCACAAATTTTGGCACACTAATTTTGTGATTTCCACATTAATGTGATTTCCATTTGTGATTTCCAAACATCTTTGTACAACAAGAAGCACATTTTATTAAATCAAATCTAATGATTTATTGTTCATTTCCAGCAAATTTTAAAATGAAATTTTTCGTTAAAAATATTTTTTAAAATATTAGGATATTTAAAAAGAAATTAAAATGACTTCCTGAATGATGAAACCTGTGATCATAAATATTCAAAATTTTTATCTTTCCCATTAAAAATAATGTGTGTTTGAACTTAGTATCCAAGCGAGAATTATTATCTTTCACTTTGTCATATTTCATGATTTATTTAAAGCCTTTCCGTTTTTTTTTTCTTCCTCAACTATAATTCATCGTTAGTGATAACAGCTTACAGTTTTTCTTCACTATTTTTTACAGATATAAATATTTTTATAGGAAATATAAATATATCTTTAGTCTTTTGGCTATGCATATAAAATACTCTTACAAGAAATTCCTGACACTTGTTCGCTACATTAGGAATATAAACTCATGTATTTTCTGTGACCATTTTTGTTATTGAAGTCACTCAAGATTTAAAACTTAAATTTTCCTTTGGCAAAATAAACTTAACTTTTCGGACTCCAGTGCTTTTTCAGGGTTCGTACACGTCGGGGGATTCCTGGGATTTTACGTGGTTTTGCACCAGAAATTTCGTAAAATACTGATTGCTATGTCTAAAAATAAGAAAATTCCCACTAACCCTTTCCGGCACGGCCAAATTTTGTTGTAAAATGAGTAATTATCGACTGCGACCGGAATTTGCAAACGACTTCTTTTAGATGTTATGGATTTCTAATTTAAGCTTCCATTGTAAAAGTAAAATTTTAGTACAATATTACTGGTGTCGTTTGCAAGATTGGAACTAAAATTAGGTATCCCGGACCGGGTACAGCACAGAGTACGTAACAGAGCCTCAACTCGACTTGAAAAGAACGTCCTCAGTGGATCACTTAAAAACTAAACCATCGCGTTGGCGATTTTTATCCTCGTGATTTCTGTTTAACTGTAACCCTATTCTGGTTTGGCGCTTCTTGCTGAATGCTGATTTGATTATCTTTGCACACGTGCTTATGCTATTTGATCTTAGATTTCCGTGCTTATATTGATTCGTAATTATTACTGTTATTATTCTTGAATTTTCAAGTTTAAATTATTAGGTCGTTATGTTAAGAAGAGACACATGCATTGTTTGCAAGACGAATACGTCAAAGTTATATAAATATTAAAATAATTCTTTCATAAATTTCACAACAAGAAGCAGCAAGCCGTCGCTGTATTTTTTTTTTCTTTTTTCCTATATCATTTGTCGCCAAGGAAGCGATGTTTCGCCGAATTAGCAACCTCTCTTATGTTATGATCGTAGTTTCAGAGTCATCCGCTCGTATCGCTACTGTCTATGCGTAATCCCATGTTAAACAAGTTGCCATTACAGTGTATGAAAGTTGATTCTCTGTTCCGTACTCTGTGATTAACCCTTTCCGGCACGGTCAAATTTTGTTGTAAAATGAGAAATTTTCGACTGTCATCGGAATTTGCAAGCGACTTGTTTTAGATGTTATGAATCCCCTAATTTAAGCTTTCAATGTAAAAGTAAAATTTTAGTAAAATATTACTGGTGCCGTTTGCAAGATTGGAACTAAAATTAGGTATCCCGGACCGGGCGCAGTATGCCGGAAAGGGTTAAATAAGGCAAATATTAATTTACAAACTTTCTGGTAGAACATCCTTGAAGGGCTCTTACAAAAATTTTATTCGAAAGGCACCACTTTTTAAAAAGAACTTTACTTGAAGTAGACAATTTCAAAAATTCTCTGATTAAAGAAGGAAAATTTTATTTTCCTTTATTACTGGTGCCAAAAACAAATTTTTGTAAGGAAAGATTAAAAGTGAAAGCCAATTGCACTATTTTTAAAAATAGGTGGGAATAAAACAAACTGAATAAAATACACAGCCCGTTAATATCGTTGAAGCAAAGATAAAGGGGTTAAACTGTATAGACCATCACCTACAATGTCCTTTCGCACTGCTGAAAACGAAGAGAAAGGTTTTGCGATATTATACTATCTCATGCCTTGAATAAAATGCCCCACCAGTGGCCGAGAAGTTCAGACCTCTCAACTGGTAGAACCCAATCGCGGCTGTCGGCTAAACCGTTCGGAGTTTTCGTGGTTTTCTTCGAACCTTGCGTGAATACGGGTTAGGTTCCCTTAGAAAGACCCCCACGAAGGGCACTCCCCCCTGGTCCTATATCCCTAGCGTAGATAATCGGACGACAAAAATAAACCAAACCAAACCTTGAATAAAATTTGGGAAATTAAGAATGTATGAAACAAATTTTTCAAGGGAATATCAAACAGCGGAACTTTTATCGAAATAGCGATTGCACTGTTATTGAAAACTCATAAGCAGTGAATGAGTTATGTTAACCTCAAATTTAAAATTTCTAATTTTTCGAAAATTTCAATATTTTATAACGGATAAATTTAATTATTCAGTGGTGAAGTTCGTTTTTTGGATCAAGTTAATACAATTACTTAGCATTATAGCACGATTCGTATGTTTCAAGTACTTTTAAGCATCTTTTATCTGAATTTTTGTAAAGTAATATTTGCTTTATTTAAAGAAAAAAAAATCCGTCTTCTGATTTATTGACCAAAGCTTAAAAAATCTACACCAAACTGGTACACTGATACAAAAGATCCTAAAATCTGCAGAATTCCCTGATTTTTATGAACCCTGTATAGGAATTAATTTTCTCCACAAGATGTTCAAATGAGATTTTTAAAAAAATCTCAAGACTTGGCAGATTTTATTGTTTTACTGCATAATTTTATTCATGTCCATTCAATCATTTTACTTAAATGACATATAATTCCATGTCATATTCATTTTCAAAAAGGAAAATACAATCAGCAAAATGATACAAAATTTGCATATGTTTGAGCATCGTGGAAATTTCAGAATAAAGTATAGCTTTAAAAATATCCTTGTTATATTTGAATATTTTAAAGCTTAAGTATCGTTCTCGATAAAAAGCGTTTGATCATAAATATCTAAAAATTTATCTTTCCCATTAAAAGTAATGCACGTTTGAATTTACTATCCCTGAGAGAATTTTTGTCTCTGACTTTGCGACAATAAATTTCATATTTAATGTTTTTGCATATTTTTGTTTACTTTTTTCTCTTATTATTTCTAATTTAGCATTCTGATAACAACTCACAATTTTTTTTATCTCTCATTATATAATAGCTTTTTTTTTTTTTTTTTTTTTTTTTTTTACTGTAAAAGCTTTTTAACTTTTATCAGAAACATTTGCTGGTAGTAACAAAAAATAACGTTTTAACATAGTCATTTTTTCCCTTTAAAAGCAGTATTTTTTAAAATTAAATTGATGCATAAAATAGTTGCTTTTTTAGCAGTTAACACTTTGCGGTCTATCTCAATGCTGACTCTGAGTTATTTATCTTTGCAAAATTTGCTTTTGCACCAGTAACTGAGAAAAAAAGAATTTGCCTAATTTAATTATAGCATCTTCGAAATTGTGTGATTGAATGTAATTTCTTTTTAACCCTTTGTGGCGCAGGGCAAATTCATTGCTTTAGTGTTAAAATTAATGACTGACACCGGAATTCGAAAACAACTTTATTTGTAAATATGAAAACGCTAGATTTTAAGCATTCAATAAACCGTAATTTTTTTAAACAAAATTCCGGTGCAAATGTGGCGTTTGGGAATTAAAATTAAGTGGTATATCTATGAAACCACCGCGCCGCAAGGGGTTAAATAGTTGTAATAAATTTGTAAAAATTCGGGCAATTCATTTACCGGTTGTATAATCGTGTTACAAATTAATCTAATTAAGAAAGTATTTTACAAATTTTTCAACTCGAATATCAAATAGTAAAACATTTATCTAAATAGTGATTGCACACTTATTGAAAATTCATAAGAAGTGTACAAGTTATGTTTATAAGTTTGAAATTTTCGACATTTTATCACATAAAAACTTAATTATTCAGAAGTCAATTTCTTTTTAACCCATTTGGGCCTAGCGTCTCATTTTTGGGACAGTTTAAAAAAATACAAGTAAGCGCATTTCACACCAGTAAAATAGAAGATAAATAAATACTTTCTATCTCGAGACTAAGTCCTCGATAAATTAAGATAAAAGTTATCCTTCCTTTCAAAGTGGTGGAAAAATGCAAAATTTCAATTTTTACGAAGAAAATAATTCAAGCACTAATGGGTTAAAATCAAGTTATAGCACTTATTTCAGCATTATAGCAGGGTTTGTACGCTTAAAGAACTTTTAAGCTCCTTTAATAAAAATGTTTGCAAAGTAATATTTGTCTTATTTAAAGAAAAAGGACTAGCTTTAGATACAGCGACAAGTGCTTAAAGAGATGCTTACTAAACTTGTACACTGGTACATTAACACTGGTACTAAAAACCTAAAATTTTCAGAATCCCCCGAGGCACACGAAACCTGTATATGAATAAAATTAATTTTTTCATAAAATGTTCAAATGGGATAAAATAAAATGCTTAAAGAAAATCTCAAGACATTGATGATCAAGACAAGAATGATGCATTTTTATTGTTTTACTGCATAATTTCATTCATGTCCGTTCAATCATTGTACTTAAATGACATGCAGTTCCATGTCACATTCATTTTCAAAAAGAAAATGCAATCGGCAAAAATGATACAACATTTGCATATGTTTGAACATCCTGGAAATTTCAGAATAAAGTACAGCTTTAAAAATATCCTTGTTATGTTTGAAAATTTTAAAGCTTAAGTATCGTTCTCGATAAAAAGCGTTTGATCATAAATATCCAAAAAATTATCTTTTCCATTAAAAATAATGTATGTTTGAATTTACTACCCCAGAGAGAATTTTTGTCTCTGACTTTCCGATAATAAATTTCATATTTAACGTTTCTGCATATTTTTGTTTACTTTGTTTCTTATTATTTCTAATTTAGCATTCTGATAAAAGCTCACAATTTTTTCTCATTTACATAATAGCTTTTTTATGTGCAAGCTTTTTAACTATTACCATACACATTTGCTGTTAATAACAAAAAGTAACGTTTTAACATAGCCACACATGTTTTTTTTTTCCTTTAAAAGCAATATTTTTTTTTATTATTATTAAATTGATGAGTAAAATAGTTGCTTGTAAAGCGATTAACATTTTGCGGTCTAAGCTTGATGCTGACTCTGAATAATTTATGTTTGCAAAATTTGCTTTTCGCACCAGTAATTAAGAAAAAAAAGAATTTGCCTTATTTAATTATAAAATTTTCTAAATTGTGGCTAATTCCATGAAAACTTGTTATGTCTGTCACATACAATGATTTTTGGCTACCAGTATTTTAAAACGGAAAAATGTGAATCAATTTATCGGAGATATCGCATCAGTTGAATAGGGCAAAGCAAACTTATCGAAAAAAACGGTGGTCAACAAGCAAAACGATTTTTAGTTGCGTGACAGACATGACAAGTTCGCATGGAAATGACCTTGTGTGATTGAAGGTAATTTCTTTTTGATAAGTTGTTGTAAAATTGTAAAAATTTGGGCAATTAAGAATGTTACATTTGTTATAATTCATTTACCGTTTGTAAAATACTGTTATAAAGTAATCTAATTAAGAATATATTTTACAATTTTTCAAGTCCAACATCAAATAGCAAAATTTTATCTAGATAGCAATTGCACACTTATTGAAAATTAAGAAGTGTATAAATTATGTTAACCCCAAATTGAAGATTTCTAATTTTTTGAAAAATTTGACATTTTATCACGTAAAATTTTAATTATTCAGGAGTCAATTTCTTTTTTCAAATCAAGTTAATAAACTTATCTCAGCATTATAGCAGGGTTTGTACGCTAAAAGAACTTTTAAGCACCTTTAACCAGAATGTTTGCAAAGTAATATTTGTCTTATTTGAAGGAAAAGAACAAGAACTAGCTTTAGATATAATGAAAAGTGTTTAAAGGAAAGCGTACAAAGCTGGTACACTGGTACACTTACACTGGTACTAAAGCATCGAAAATTTTCAAAATCCCCTATGGCATACGAAACCTGCATAGGAATAGAATTAATTTTCTCCACAAAATGTTCAAATAAAATAAAATAAAAATACAGTCGAGTCTCTATATAACGAAATCCACCGTTCCAGTAAAAAATTCGTTATATAGAGAAATTCGATATATAAAGAATGATGTTAAAAATCGTATTTAATATGTGAAATTTGAACAAATATTATTTTTGATCTTTTGAATTAAGAATTTGAAGTGTTTAAAAGTAAATATTAACCTAATATTTTATTTCTTAATTAGTGAAGCTGTTTCAAAAAAGAGAACAGACATTTATTTGAAAGCTTAATGAAAATCAAATAAGGAAGACTTGCATCAATTTCAGACGAAGAAATTTGTAATTTTTTTTTTTTTTTAATTTTAAAATTGTTACGCTCTCAAAAAAAAAAAAAAAAAAAAAAAAAAAAAAAAACCTTAAATTTTACCAAGGAATGAAAAATTGTAGTTAACATTTTCCTCCATTTGAAAGCCTCTCTTATGTGCCTCTCATTGATTCCTCTCTTACATTTGCATCAATCCAATTGACACTGTTTTGAGAAAGATGTGGAAAGGTGTGTGAGAGGTGAGATGAATTCGTTGGATTTAAAGAACAAGAAGAGAAGTAATATATATTTTTAAAAAAAAACTCAGCGTTGACGATAAATCAAAATTAAGTGATGGAAAATTGATTCCATATGATTTCGAAGCTTTTTAAAACTGTTTCTTATGACCAATTTATGAAAAAATTCGTTATATCGAGATAGATATTTCGCTATATAGAGACTCAATCATGAGACTGTAATCATGCGAAAAGGGGACCGTTCCTACTAAAAATTCGTTATATAGAGAAATTCGATGTATGGAGTTTCGATGTAGAGAGACTCGACTGTACTTTCAAAAAAAAATTCTCAAGAAGTATATTGATACATTTTTATTGTTTTACTGCATAATTACATTCTTGTCCTTTCATTCAATGTACTTAAATGATATATAGTTCCATGTAACATTCCTTTTGAAACCGAAAATACAATCAGCAAAATGATACAAAATTTGCAAATGTTTGAGCATCTTGTAAAATACTGAATAAAATGTAGTTTTAAAAATATCCTTGTTATATTTGAATATTTTAATGCTTAAGTATCGTTCTCGATAAAAAGCGTTTGATCATATAAATATCCAAAAATTTATCTTTCCCATTAAAAGTAATGTATGTTTGAATTTACAATCCCGAAGAGAATTTTTGTCTTTTTACTTCGCGATAATAAATTTTATATTTAATTTTTCTGCATATTTTTGTATATTTTTTCCCTTATTATTCCTAATTTAGTAGTCTGATAACAACTTATATTTTTTTTTCTATCTCTCATTATGTAATTGCTTTTTTTATTTGCAAGCTTTTTAACTATTACCAGACACATTTGCTTGTAGTAAAAAAAAAAAAAAAAAAAAAAAAAAAAAAAAAAAAAAAAAAAAATACCGTTTTAACAGAGTCATATTTTTTTTCCCTTTAAAAGCAGAGGAAATTTATATAAAACTGATGTGTAAAATAGTTGTTTTTAAAACCGTTAACACATTTTCGGTACAATCTCGTGGCTGATTCTGGATAATTTTTCTATAGCATTGAGCTCACAGGCTACAAATACTAATTGTACATTAAAGCCTTATATTTTCAAGGGTTAATTCCGTTCGAAAAAAAATTAAGAAGGGGAAACAGCTCTCCCCATTCCTCTTTTTATATACTTAATCATTGAACCTCCTGTACTATCAAAGACATGCTTTATCATATAAAAAATTTATATCCAAAATTCAGAGCAAATGAGAAAATTCTTAATAAAAACCCATTTAGCATTTATATAATTTAAAAGGAGTTATCCCCCTCTTTTATACTTAACCATTAAACTTCCAAAACTATTCAGAGATTTGAACGAAATCTGAAAATTCTTCTTGAAAAACCCATTTATATAAATTAAAGGGGGGGGGGCATTAGAACCCATGTTCTCCTTATTTATACTTATTCAATGAACACCTAATAACAGTCACGGAATCGCCTCATCAGAATGATCCTAATCTAAATTTTGAACGAAAACTTAATTCTGCATGAAAATCCCATTTATATCAACTAAGGGGAGGGGCATGTTCCCCCTCTTATACATATCGAATGAACTCCGAAAACTAATCAGGGAAGCGCCTTGTCACGATATACCTACATACAAAATTTCAAGTGGATCGGATATTTTTATCATGAGTTATCGCGTTGCGCGCGAATGTACGAACGTACATACAGAACGGACGGGCACATAAGCTCTCAGGCTATGATAGCCTGTGAGCTAAAAAAAGAGTTTGCCGAATTTAATTATAAAATTTTCGAAGTTGTGTAATTGAAGGTTTTTTTAAGTTCTAATACATTTGTGAAATTTTTGATCATAAATATCCAAAAATTTATCTTTTCCGTTGAAGATAATGTATGTTTGAATTTACTATTTCAGAGAAATTTTTGTCTTTGACTTCGCGATAATACATTTTATATTTTACGTTTCTGTATATTTTGTTTACTTTTTTCCTTATTATTTCCAATTTAGTATTCGGATAACAGCTGACAATTTTTTCTATTTCTCATCTATTAATAGCTTTCGTTATGTAAAATCTTGTTAACTATTACTTACACTTTTGCTTGTAATAATAATGAAAAAAAGTTTTAACAAAGTCATATTTTTTCCCTTAAATGCAATGGAATTTTTTATTAAAAATGATTTGTAAATTTGTATGTTTTTAAAGTAGTTAACACTTCGCAGTTTTAGCTCAAGGCTGACTCTAGATAGTTTTTTTTTTGGGGGGGGGGGAATTTTGCTTTCCGCACCAGTAATATAGGAAAATAAAATTTGCCTAATTTAATTATAACATTTTCGAAACTGTGTGATTGAAAGTATCTTCTTTTTTAAAAAATGTTTCAACCGAATAAAATTTGTGTAAGAGGTGCCGGTCCTCAAGGGGTTAAAACGGCATTTTTTAAGTTAAATATTTCTTCATTGTACCATTACATCATATTTTCTCAAAGTTATAGACTTCAGAGAGTTAAATCTTACTAACCTGATAACTTTTGTCTTGTAAAACATATATTTTTACAAATTTTTAATACTTTTTTAAAAAACTGTTGTAAATTAAATATTTTAAGAATTCTGTTGTGTATGAATATTTGGATACAAAAAATGAGTATAAAAGACAGTTACACGAATTTTACACAGGATTGTCAGTTTGGACTCCAATGTTAATCCGCAGTTTTAAATTCATACCGGAAATTCTGTAAGATTTTTCTTTTTTTTACTTTTTCTGATTGTTAAAAGCCTTTTCTGAACCACTTTAATGATAGTAGCTAGAGCGTCTAGTCATCTAATTTTTATTCCGGAAGTGATAAATGGCGAGAAAATTTTCTTTTGCAATGAAAGCACAAGACTGTGGGGTTTTATTTTCTAAGAAATTCGCTTTAATACTCTGGTGTCAGTCAATTATTTCATCAATTTCCGAACAGAATTCTTTAGATTCTGAAAGGGTTAAGCAAAGCATAAAATGACAATCATTATTCCTGGAGTAAAATCTAAATTTCTGAATAAAATTTTTAAAGTCCCTTCTAGTAAAATATCTTCAATTAAAATTTTTTTCATGTTTTCTGACATCAAAACATATTTTAGGAGGAAATATTCAATATCTTTTTAGAAAAGTGTACCAATCAGACATAATATTAAAAAAAATTCATTGAGATACGTAAAAAGTTAACTAGATCTTGGGAATTAATTCCCCTCGATTTATGTATAAATTATAATGGGGATATTGTCTGTAAAAAAAAAAAAAAATCCTTTTTGTCGCTAATTTGAAGTAAAATACATGATGTGAAATATTTCACAAAAACTGCTTGATTTTACATGTTGTTATTACCACGTGCCCTTAATGATCAGAATAAGAATGATATTACTGACTGTAACGATTATTATTTATATAATTTTTCAGTTCAAATTTAATTACAGATGACACCATTTATAACGTACTTTTAGGGGGCAAGAATTTATAGTACGTTATAACAAAGTACGCTATGATAAATAACCAATAAAATGCAGTCCTAACGTGAAGGAAACAGGTCTAATAGAACATTTTAAAATAGAGATTTTAGATAGAAATTTCAAGATTTTTTTTTTCAATTTCAAATAGAAAAAAAAGAGAAAAATATTTTATTACTCACATGTGTATTTAGAAAAATAATCTGTTATTTTTAGTTGTTTTCTTTGATTAGATAACACAGAAAAATTTACATTTTTAATTTTATAACGGAGCTTTGCAGAGTCTTTAAATAGTCAGTATGAAATTCAAAGGACTGCGATAAAGTTTATAAGCGATCAATTTTTCAGATACTTTAACCCATTAGTGCCGAGCGTCCCTTTTTAGGGACGCTTCAAAAGGTGCATTCAGCACTGTTTTTGACACCGGTGAAAAAGAAAAGCAATAATTATTTTATTTAAATGATGCATTTTCGTGATTAATGAACTAAACTTAAATCTTCTAAAAATAATGGTGCAAACCAAATAAAATTTACGCAAAAGATGCTGGCCACGAATGGGTTAAGATATTTCAGAAACTTGAAGTACTTCGTATATTTTTACGCTGAAATACTTCCCCTCTCTCTTGTTCTTTCAAGCTACTGTAGATATCGGGCAATAATAGATGAATATCACTACTCAAAGATCAAGTTAAAATATTTATCTCATCCAAGAAGGGGGAATTAGAAAACATTCGGAGAAGTTTACAAGAAAATTTACCAATTTCTAAACAAAAATACAACTTTAGCATACAAATTAGCTTTTAGCAAGTCTAAAAAGTAAGTTATAACCAGATTAAGACATTCGCAAGTCCATTGTAGCAGAAGTTATAATCATTATGTTACATAGAATTAATTCCATTCGGGACCAAGCATCTGAGTACGTTATAAACGAAAGTGCGTTATATCCCGATGTCTACTTTATTTATTTTTAAGCAAGAGTAATTTTTTTTTTTTTTTTTGGATAGTTAACGGCTTTAATTTAGAAACAGTTGAAAATTAAGGAAAAAAAGAGGAAATTCTCCTTTGGGTTACAGAATTCCCATAAGTATACATTTTACAATTGAAAAAAACGTTATATCAGTGTTCATTTATTCAATCATATTGCTTAACCCCTTGGGGACGAGCGACACGTATACGTGCCGCAAAAAGGCTTAATAATCCTTGTTTATTCCCACCGGTAAAATTATACTCTAAAATTTTACTTCTTCAATTGACGCATTATCTCCATTTAAAAAGGTACATTATGATTTTTTAAAACCGGGGACAAAACATTAAAAATTTCGTAAAAGGCTCCCGTCGCGAAGGGGTTAATAAAAATATAATACAATTTAAGCAAAAGTGAATACTCAGCAGCTCTGTGTCAAAAAGACTTTAATTACGTTCATTTAAATTTCCTACAATAATTCATCATCCGGTATAAACGAAAAATAATTTAATTATGAAATAAAGATGCTACTGTGACTGGCAGGGATATAAAAAAAATTATATTTGCTAATTCGAATTTCTTATATTTTGTGTGTCTGCAAATATCTGTTTTATTTTCAATCTTACGAAATGCGTTGTTGACTTTATTTATTTTTAAGCAAGAGTAATGTATTTTTTTGGATAGCTAACGCATAGCTGCCAACTCTTCTGATTTTTTGACCCGGAAAATTTTAACAGAAATATTTGCCTTATTTAATCAGCGCATTACGGCGATTTGAAAAAATAAAATTGGCCGTAAAATTTTTCCGGGCCGAAAAAGCGGAAGATGTTGGCAGCTATGGCTAACGGCTTTAATTTAGAAACAGTTGAAAATTAAGGAAAAAAGAAGAAATTTTCCTTTGGGTTACAGAATTCCCATAAGTATGCAGTTTACAATTGAAAAAAAAAAAAAAAAAAAAAGTTATATCAGTGTTCATTTATTCAATCATATTGCTTAATAAAAATGTAATACAATTTAAGCAAAAGTGAATACTCAGCAGCTCTGTGTCAAAAAGAATTTAATTACGTTCATTTAAATTTCCGACAATAATTCATCATCCGGTATAAATGAAAAATAATTTAATTATGAAATAAAGATGCTACAGTGAGTGGCAGGGATATAAAAAAAAAAATTATATTTGCTAATTCGAATTTCTTATATTTTGTGTGTCTGCAAATATCTGTTTTATTTTCAATCTTACGACGTGCAAGATGCAAGTTGTAGTAAAATAAAATCACAAAACTATTTAATTATCATCTTAATATTAATAACATACATTAATATAATTAATATATATTAATACATATTACATATAATACATATATATTACATATATATACATACATATAATATACATTAATATATATTAATAACATACATATTAATAACATTTTGTTGTGGAATACACAACAAAAAAGTAAGAATTTATATTATTAATAAATATTTTGCTTATAAGACGTTGTTGTATTAACCCTTTAACGATCAAAGCATTTTCATTGCTAAGATGTCGGAATAAATGATTGACACCGGTAATTAAGAACAAATATATTTCTAAATAAGAAAACGTGATTTTTCACATACAAAATAAAAGGAATACTTTTAGATAAAAATATCGGTGTCAGTGTTGCGTATCGGAATTAAAATTTTGTGGTTTCGTGGCGAAACCAATGAACGTTAAAGGATTAATGAAAACATTTAAAATACATAAAAAAAATTATTTACATGTTTCAACTCTTTTTAATCGAGTCATCTTCAGAATGTAAATAGAAAATAAAGTTACAAACATAATGAACACGAAAAACTGGAATAAATAATTATTGAAATAAAATTAAATACATCACGCGCTTTTTAATTTGAATATTTCCTTGGTCTAACTAAATAATTACCTTGTAAATTATGTTACCATTCAGTCCATATATTTAAGATGCGAAAAGATATAGGGGAGAGTGGGGATACTTGAGCATAGGGGATACTTGAGCCACCCCTATAAACTCTACAGTTGGTAAATTTTTCTTTCTAAAACTGGCAACATGGTAACATATTTATAGTTCTGAACATGTAAAAAAGAAATCACATACCTTGGTACCATTTTGAAAGTATGGTGATTAACCCTTTGAGCTCTGTTGGTAGAATTTTCTACCACATAATTTTAATTCTGAAATGTCACAGCGACACCAGAAAATTCGACCAAATTTATTTGAAAAAGGTTTAATGCATTTTTTTTTTTTTCGCGTATATTGTAAATATTTTTTTTTTCTTTGCAAAATACTGGTGCGAATGTGAAATCTGACTCAAGTATCCCCTCCATGGGGATACTTGAGCCACGATGTAAAAGAAAAAGAAAAATTTATTAGACATAGAAAAATAGTTCAAAATTAATTGAAAGTGCTTTTCAATAGAAAAAACCATCAAATTTTCATTTTCAATATTTTATTTTGTTCTAAGAAATTATAAAAAATTTAAAAAAATTAAAATTTAAAAAATGGCTCAAGTATCCCCATCTTCCCCTAAATAGAAAATAAAATTACAAACATAATGAACACGAAAAACTGGAATAAATAATTATTGAAATAAAATTAAATACATCACGCGCTTTTTAATTTGGATATTTCTTTGGTCTAGCTAAATAATTACCTTGTAAATTATGCTACCATTCAGTCCATATACTTAGGATGCGAAAAGATATATACACGGACCATATCCAAATTAAAAATGATGATTATCCCAACAGATCCAACGGTTGATTACTTCTGCAGGGCTGCAGGACTCCCAAATGGTCCGCAAACTGAACACCAATATTTTTTAACAGAAAATTTCATACTAGGTTCCGACAGCATTTGTGCTAAAACTAACTTTCGAAAGCTGTTTCTGCACAATTTGCAAGAAAAAATATAAAACGAAAATCTTTCTAAGAAAATAATGATGTTCAGTTGGCGGACCATTTGGGAGCCCTGAGGCTGCCATAGGTGACTATATTTATATTCAAGTTACTAACTTGTTTTTTTACACTAGCGCGCCGGGAAATTTTACGAAAATTTAAAAAAATATATTTAAAACCGGAAAAATAATTTGAAAATATTTAGTTTATTTGTTTAGTACAGATTTTTCTTGTTGGAATCAACAATTAGTCCAGTGATCGGCGTCATATTGACACCTCCTTGGCGTTCTCGTATTCAATACAATTTTTATATTTTATTTCTCTAACAGATATTGACAAAATTAATGTATGGCAGAGTTTTGGTATAAGAAAGTGGTGCGAGATAGAATTACAAAATAGTCATCTTTGGCAGCCTTTTTTGTGTAATACATTATGAACTATAAAGATTATGTATAAGTGTATTACTATAGTTAAACTAACTAAATATGTTACATAATTTAAAAAAAAAAATTATGCTGCAACATGTTCTTTGCTATCAAATTTGCGTGCACTTTAACAGATGAGTAAAGTTAATGTCATTTATTAATTTTTTTTTTTTTTTTTTTTTTTTTTTTTTTTTTTTTTGTTCTACAATAATTTTATGATTTAGAAAAAGAATGAGATAAGCATTATGGGGCATTCTAATGCGTATTAATTTCTGGTGGATTAAATTGCAAGGCAATAAAGCGAATTCTAATTTTTCAAAAAGTGGTATCAATCAAGATTTAAAATATTAGTTTCACCTGTCAGCACAGTCCTGGCGTTCTAAGACAGTGTTTCCAATGGCCCATTTAAAAAAAATTTCATGTTTTTTTTTTTTTTTTTTTTTTTTTTTTTTTAGATTGGCACAATTTTTTTGAAATGATAAATTTTTTTTTGTTTCACCTTAATTAATATTTTATTTAAAAAAAGCAAGTTTTGCCGTTTAAAAAAGTTGTATCAATCTAGTAACGTGTATTTTCAAATAAGTAGCCCACTGGTAACACTGTCACAAAATTCAAACAATGGGAACTATAAAGGCCCAGAAAATCTGACTGGAAATGCAATTTATCTTTAACACTTTCAGAAACAAAGCATTTTCAATGCTAAAGTGTTGAAATATGTAAGTGGCACCGGAATTTATCAACAGATTTATTTACAAATATGAAAAAAAAAATGTTTCATATAAATATTAAATAGAATAATACAATTTATATATTAAATAGAAATATTAATATTATCAATATCAATCAATATCTTATCAATAATATCAATATCAAATATTAAATAGAATAATGAAAAAGAACCCGTAATTTTGGTGACATTGTGGAATTTATAAAGTACCCTGGGGTAATAACGCCACATTAAGGTTCTACCAATTTTCACGGCTCAGTTTTAGATTGTATTTTTCAAGCAAATATATGATTTGATACAGCAACTCATTGACTATCTATATAACAAAAATTATTTAACAGATATGTATTCATAAAATGTAATGGCGTGATTTCTTGACCAATGCTATTTGGCGTTATTACCCATTTATATGGGTAACAACGCCATGCAAACAAAACTATGAAATAAGATGGAATAACTGCATATAGATTGCCCAATTCTAAAAATACAAACTCTACAAACTTAGAAATTGACAAATTGCATTCTAAGCTATTGAAAATGTTCATTTTTTTGTGAAAGTGTAAGAAAAATAAAGGTGTGGTGGGGGGGGGGGATGAGCAGAAGAATATCAGACCGTGAGCTTCTTTTTGCTTAAAAAGGACCGCTTAAATAGAGTTATTAGAAACATTGCACAGTTTTAACTATGTTTATTTGAATCAGTATTTAGGATGTAGCTCGGCCACTGTAGGGAATCAACCGGGGTACTAATGCCAAGTATTGTCGTTATTACCCCGTTATAGTTATTGCGCTATACATTTTAAATTACAAATTATCTCGAGAAGATATCCAAAATCTTCAACAACATTTTGAAAGTCCATGAAATGTACTACAAATTTATGTAATTAACAAAGTATTTCCGGATAAAAAAAAAAAAAATAGTCTTCACATCACAAAACGTATCTCGCAAATTTTAGATCAAGCGTTAATTTTAGTTGCTTGTAAAAACAATAAGACCTAAAATGAAAAAAATTAACTTGAAGCTGTTTTTTGCGATTTATATGACTCAAAACCCTTCTGCGCAGAGCACATGGGTTTCATTTACCAGATTATTTCATAATTATGCAAAATATTAGCAGTTGGCGTTATTACCCCGCCTGGCGTTATTACACCAGACCACCCTAATTAAAATTAAATGTCTTCATAAAAGTACTACTGCTCCTGAAAAGGTTAAACAGGGCTCGTACGATTCTAGAATTTTTAAAAGTACTTTTTCCAGAATTTTCGTATAACAGTTTTTTAACGAAACCATAGCTGCCAACTTTCAACTAATCTTCCGTAATACCTAGATTAGTTTGAACCAGGTTAACGTCATTTCAAACCAGAAAATATATTTCATGAATCTTTATTTATTTAATTTCAAGACTGTCAGTTTAAGATACTTAATTTCATTTCTTTGAAAAATTTCTGGTTCGAAACTCATTAAACCAGGGTCAAATTAACGCACATATTACGGATAATCTATGTCAGGTTGGCACCTATGCGAAACAATTACTGTTGCCAGATAATCGAATATCAATTTTCTCAAATGTTTTGAAAAATTCGCCAAATCTTTTTTTTTTTTTTTTTTTTCGAAAAAGTCCTCAACTCAGTTTTTAGTCAAAAAAGTAACTTAAATTTTAAATTTCATCGCTACAAAAATATTTAACTGATTGAAGCTCGAAAATTGCAATAATCACGAATAATGTTTCATGGCAGCGTCACCTGTTGAGTGATTTGCCCCAAAACGTAATCAGCACCATGCTACATCAATTCCTAACTTCATATACAGTTTTATGAAAATCAATGCTCTAGTTCTTAAAATATGGCTATTGTGAAAATTGTAGATAATGCAGTATAGCAGCGCCAGCTGTTTATCGATATACACCAAAAACTAATCAGATCTAGTTTATATCAAGATTTTATAGAATCTAAAGTTTTGTGAAATTCCGTGCATCAGTTCTTGATATTGCGCTTTTGTAATAATCACGAATGGAAGCGCCACATGTTGAGGGATTTGCACTAAAAATAATCGACAACATTTTATATTAAGTTTTATCTGAATCCAAAGTTTTATGAAAATCCATGCACTAATTCTTGAGATATACCTATTGTGGAAATTCTTAATAATGCAGCATAGCAGCGCCATTTGTAGAGTGATATACAACAAAAACTAATTATGTCTACATTATATCAAGTTCTAACAGAATCTAATGTTTTGTAGAATTCCGTGCATTAGTTTTGTGATAAAGTGTGCAAAACTTTTTTGTCACAGACAGACTGACAGATTGTAACATTTACAGACTCAATGATAGCCATTTTATAAAAACGTGTTTTTCAGGTTCTTCGACCCCAAAAATGTGTATATCCGTCGAATGCTGATTTCATGAATACTTTCCAGTGCTTTCCAATACTTTCTTCTTGTCAAGATGGAAGAAAATAATAAGTTATTATTTTCTTTCATATAATCTTAAGAAATATATGCGTGATGAGCAGATAAATATGTAGTTGCTCCTAATTTAATTACATTTTTTTAACAGTGTGTAACACCTTTTTTCCTAGGCTAAAAATAATTAGAAGGTTGTAAATAATAAATATCATTTAAAAAAAGATTAGTATCACATTTTTCATATTTCCCAAAAAATTAAAAACTCTTTTTTATAACGTTATTTAAATAAAAATAAATTGATGTCATTTAAATGCTTTTATAAAGGTATTAGTTTACAATAAATTTTTTTCTATATGAAAAAAATCTATTAAGTGTTAATTAAGTTACATTTTTTGAAAACGAAAAAGCTGTGAAAGCACTAGATAAGGTATTATTTGTATAATGAAAAACGACTTTTTAAAAGTGTAATAATTAAAATAAGGTATAGAAAATAATATTAAAAAAATATTTTTTATGGTAATAGAAAAAACGTAAATTGCTAAAATATCATCACGATTAATTTAATAAATGCATTTTCGTGTTTCAATAGATATATATATGGATTATAGGATTTACTTAAAATTAATGTTGTGTTTCTTGAAATTCATTACATGAAATTCATTATGTATGTAATTTTTTTCGTTCCTAACCATTTTTTAACCTTAACGTTCACCAGTTTCTTTACAAAACCACAAAATTTTAATTCCAATATGCAACAGGGACACCGGAATTTTAATTTAAAATAATCCATTTTATCGTGCATGTGAAAAATCACCTTTTTTAAATAATAAATACATTTACTCGCAATTAGAGCTGGCAATCATTTATTTCAACATCTTAGAAATGAAAATGCTTTGTCCGTTAACCCTTTAACGTTCATTGGTTTCTCTACGAAACCACAAAATTTTTATTCCGATATGCAACAGCGGCACCGGATTTTCAATTTAAAAAAATTCATTTTGTTTTGTATGTGAGAAATCACTTTTTTTATTTATAAATATATTTGTTTGCAACTATTGGTGTCAATCATTTTATTCAACATCTTAGCAATGGTAATTCTTTGTCCGTTAAAGGGTTAACCCTTTCCGGCACACTGTGCTTGGTCCCTGGGATATCTAAATTTAATTCCAAACTTGCAAACGGCACCAATAATATTTTGGTAAAATTTTGCTTTTGCAATAAAAGTTTAAATTAAGGAATTCAAACTATCTAAAAAATTCGTTTGTAAATTCTGGTGTCAGTCGATAATTTCTCATTTTACTAGCATATTTTGAACGTGCCGGAAAGTTTTAAACGTAGGGATGCACAACCTGTGGCCCGCGGGCCACAATGATACCACTATTTTTATGCAGAATAATTTTCCTTATAATAATAACAGACACTTTGCTATTAAAGTAAACAAACGTAACTTTTCAAATATTCTGGTGGCAAACGATTTTCTGGCAAAAAAGTTGTGCATCACTAGGTTAAAGGGTTAAAAGGCTATTTCCTGCAGATTCAACCTCACATGCTCAGACTTTTGGCCACCAGTTTTTTTAGAACGGAAAAATGTCACTTATTTTATCGGAGATGCCTCGTTAATTGAATAAGACCAAACAGCTAATTCGAAAATAACACTGTCCAAAAGTGTGCAAAAGCAATAGCATTCAGCTGTGTGATTTACCGTACAAGAACTTATGGAATGAGACAAAAGGTAATTTTTTCTTATTTCACCGACAAATTTCAGAGATTAAACCAACGATTTAAACCAACGATAGCCAAATGTAACACGCCAGATACCATTAATTTTTTAGTCACTTAACCACTTAAATCGTCGCGCCCGAGACATTCACGGGCTGCAAGTTTGACGGCTTTTATTCAAAATTGTTTGATTCCCACCAGTTTTATAAAATAGTGTAATCAGTTTTATTTTAGTATCGATTTATTTGTTATTAAATAGATGAATATTTTTATTTTCAAGAAAGTGGTGGCAATAATGAATTTGAATTTTTAAACCGTAATTTAATGCTACCATTAAATGGTTAACTGATCAATATTTTTGAAAAAAAAACTTTCAAATAGTATCTATTTTTTTTATGTCTTTTACAAAATTTTTAATCTTTTATCACCAATATTTAAAACAGAAATTTTTACCTACTTTAATCAGAAAAATGCTCGGATTAAATAATACAAAATTTAAAATAGAATTTCACTGGTGAGAATAATAAATTATAATTACAGTATGGATGCCCGTGCGTGGTACGACAAATCATGATTAACAAAAGCACGTCGCCCGTACCACGTACAACAAAAAAGGGAAACGATTAAAGAAATAGCCGACCTGCTTTAGATAAAGCAAATAATGCAATAAAATTTTAGTGATGTCCTGCGTACCACAGTTGGTAACCCCTGTTTCATATTAATGAATATTGAAATTCTTACAACTAACACCGTTAAAGTAAAACAAAATGAAAAAAAGGTACTTAAATGCGTTTAGTAATCATTTAATTCATAATATTTAGCCTTTACCATATCCATTTTGATTCGTGGAACACTCAATAGAAGCAAAAGTGAAAGGATAATTTTATGATAGCTACCCGTCTCATTAAAACTCTCATCTCTTTTCTTGTTTAACTGATATCAACCCCCCCCCCCCCACACTCCCTCCTAATCTTTACTTTGAAAAACGAAAATGAAAATTGCACTTATTTTACTTTATAAATCTCAAATCAGGATTCAGCTGGAAAAACTTTTTCCATGAGGATTTAACACTAGAACCGCCATTAGGGGTCAAAATGACCCCTGCCAGAATGATAGTAGTCGATCCGAACCAGAATTTTCTTCCTGATATATGTTATACATTTGCAGCTCAAAGATAGACTAATTAAATAAGTTAAATAGTTTAAAATTAAAATTCTGGTGCAAAACACTTTATATAAAAATTTAGTAAAATACCCGGCTGTTTTAGTGTTAATGTCCTTCAAAATATTGCAGTAGATATCAAAATTTTCAACTAAGATGTTGATAAAGCAAACAGCCGCTGCAGCTGCCGATTCAGAGACTGCAGTTAAAGATAAAACTTTTTTTGCTGAAAGAATAGTGTAACGCACTCCATAGCCAAGATTTTCGCTGGTGTATATTTTCAGATTTGAGGATTTGTTTCAAATCATTCTTTCACATTTCATGACACTTTTTTAATATGAATACCTTTTTTAAATTTTGTCTGTTATTTAATGTTTATTTTGGGTTGAGGTTTCAAACATGATGCAGACCTTTTATGATTGCACTTCTAAGAAATGTTTTTTTTTCTCTCATTCTTACATTCTTCTATCTTAAAAAGAAGAAAATATTGGATTCGTGTAAAATTTCGACTTCCAGTTTTCGATGGATTTATAAGTACTAGAAGGTCCTGAACACGATTTGACAATTTTCAGAAAACGTTTGTCTGTGAGTCTGTCTATCACTATATCTATCACTCTGTCAGTCTGCATGTGAAAAAAAAAATAGTGGGCGCTGTATCTCAAGAACTAGTGCACGGAATTCCATAAAACTTTAGATTCAGTTAGGCCTTGTTGTAAACTGGTGCTGATTATCTTTGGTGTTAACCGTTCTATAAGTGTCGCTGTTTTGCTACATTTTTGTATGAATTTCCGCATTATCTGTATCTCAACAACAAAGGCAAGGATTTTCATAAGACTTCAAATACAGTTAGTCCTGTATATTTTAGCGATGTCCAGCTTGCCACAGTTAGTCACAATTGTATTATACAAAGCAAAAGCTAATATTAAAATGTTAATAAAAATGCGTTGTTAAATAATGAGTTGTTAATAAAAATGCGTGAAAATTGTCAGCTCTGAGAATGCCTATTCATGTCATTTGAAATTAATGATGGGAAGAATGATTATTTTTACTGTCAAATGATACATTCGGGCATGTGCAAATTGGTAGATTTAAACTTTTGTTTATATTTAGAATCAATTGCCACGAAAATGTTTGTAGAACTTAAAGAACCAATGTGCAGTTGCCGGCCATCGTAACATTTTTAATCCAGAATTTATGAAGATGAAAGTAATTTTTATATTTTTACTGAGTTCTTTAATTGAACAGTACTGAACAGTAGAGCAACTTTGATGGGTTACCCAGTTGAGAACAACTTAACACCCTATCTATGAAAATGAGACATCTTATGTTGTTAACAGCCATTGGAGAAAATAATAGATGTAGATAAATGACTTAATATTAAAAAAAAAAATTGAAAAAATTAATAAAAATTTAAAATAATGGAAAAATTAAAGTAAGCATTAATTTAGAAATTTAAGTCTATATTAAATTATTGAAATAGAATTGAGTAATGGTTTAGCTGTATTTATTGAAACTGCTATAAAAAATAAAATATTGAAAAATAAATAAAAGTTTTCGCGTGTTTAAAAGACACGTTCATGGAAAGGAAAGGTGTATTTTATTTATTATCCTAAAATATAAAAAGGAATACAAAATGAAAAAGTAATCGGAGAGTTATCTAGTGTGGTGAACACAGAGTTCACTGGGTGTCCATAGTAAGGGAATAGCTGGAACATTTGCGATGATGAGGCTTGAAGGGGACATAAGCAGATAGCTCCGATATAATTTCATTAGGAAGGCAGATTTTTTTTTCTATAATTTTTTTTAGCAAGATCGTTGATACGTTCGCGGAGAGTAATAGTTTTAAGATTCCATCGGACAGTGGAGTTGCCTAAATAACAAGTGGTGCCATGGAGTTCTTTAATTGATTCCAATTAAAATATTTAAAAAATATATCAAGAGGAAGTCTATTAAAGAATTTATATTATTTAAATCAATTTCTAAGTATGTATTAGAAATTGATGAAAAAAGGTTGGGGCGTTTATCTTTTTGTGTATATCCAAATGATTTATTCGAAGAATAAAATCATTAATTCTGCCCATCGCTAGTTTGAATACCTATTCAGAGATGACAAGAGTTACCGATTTTGAATACCAATTATCCTGTGCAAAAAACAAATTGTGTTGTTGAACAGTAGTATTCCGCGATTTAACCTATCTTATCATTAACTTATTCATACGAATAGATCAAAAAAAAAATTTTTAAACCAAAATTTCATTAATTTCTGCCAACAGTATGATGGTTAGTATCTTATATATACCGGGTGTCCCTAAAACGACTGATGGATTTTAAAATTCAATAACTTGCAAACGGGGACAGCTATTTAACACTAGAACCGCGGCAACGGGTCATTTTGACCCGCATCATGTACAGAGATGTCGATTCGAACCAGAAAACTATTTGTAAAAAAAGCTAAATATATGCTCAGCAAAAATAATTTCAATAAGTAACTTAAACAGTTTTAAATGAAAATTCCGATGAGAAATATTTTTATACAATTTTAATGATTTTTCCCGCGGTTCTAGTGTTAAAAATTTTTTGAAGGAGGGTTATGTATAATGTCAGGAGTTTTTTTTTTACCGTAATTTTTTATTTTAGTTCAAATTTCAAACAATAGATGGCGCTGACGGCGATTGAAGGCCAGGTGATCAGTGCTGAGAGAGGTCAGTTTCGGCGTCAACCAGGCCTTCAATTGCGGTCAGCGCCATCTATTGTTTGAAATTCGAACTAAAATAAAAAATTACGGTAAAAAAACTCCTGACATTATACATAACCTTCCTGCAAAATTTTTTTTAATAGCTGTCACCGTTTTCAAGTTATTGAATTAAAAACACCATCAGTCATTTTTGGGACACCCGGTATTAGGACAGTTTTTTTTATCATCTCCTTGTACAAATTTACATTTGTAATTAGCATTAATAAATACAAAAAGATCTCTTCGCAACTTATTATGTATTTTCATTTTTAAACAATGCTCACACATTAATTCAATAAATGCTACAGACTATATTTAAGACTTCACTTACTCTGTTGTTTTTCTCAAAATGCATCACAAATTGCTTCCCCAGGTATTTTTTTATTTAAAGCCATTCAAAAGGCTGATCATCTATATTTTTCGAGTCTGAAATATACGGGTACTACGGCAGTTTATTAGCGATCGCAAGTATGTCTGCAGGGCTGCCACAGGCTACTATTTTTTAATTTTATTTCGCACTGCTTTTTCGAAAGAAAAATTTTGCTTGCGTTTTGACAACATTTGGCAGAAAAATGTGCTATAAAATGTATTTAAAAATATAGTGGCACGGACAAAACATAAAAATAGCCGCTTGTGTTAGACCTGTTTCTATGTACAAAAATGCAACACAATCCCTTAAGAGAAACGTGGCAAAATTACGTATAAGGTAAATCGGGGGAGGATGCCTTAAATTGAATATTTTGCTTAGCAGATCAACGCGCGTATTCAGAGCAAACGTCCGCAAAGTTACGAAAGCTGTTCTGCAAACGCGGGGGTTTACGGAAGATAGGGGGAAAGAATTCGAAGACGCGATTCTGGACAAACATCTTTCACCTTCCGCAACTGATGACGTCGCGTACAATTGTAGAATAACAGAATCGATTTTTAATCGAATGTTAGAATGTTTTAACCAATGAAAAGACGTCAATTTTTAAAGGGACAAAATATAATGTTTTGAATAATTGTTCATACGCTCTATGCTATCTTATCAGTGACTTATCGTGTCTGTCTTTTAGAACCCAGACTAGCAGGCTAGTTGAAAAATATTTCTTTTAAATGTTAAATTTAAAAATAGTTAAAATCTAAGAATTATTTAAATAACAAGCTCATATTGCATATTAATATTTTAATTGCTTTTAGGATATTCCCCCGGAGCAATGAGTTCCCCCACGGAAGATTTGAGATTTTGTGTTTTCAATGGTAAAAAAGTACACCCCCCCCCCCCCTCCCGGAGCCACAGATATCCGTCCTGGAGAAAAATATCTAGAACCTGGACTTAGTTGATCGGTTGAAGAAGAACATTTCATTTTAATGTTAGATTTAAAAATATTTAAAATCAAAGAATTATTTAAATAACAAGCTCATATTACATATTAATATTTTAATTGCTCTAGGACATCTCCTCTCCCGGAGCAACGAGTTTCCCCACGGAAGATTTGAGATTTTGTTTGCAATGGCAGAAAAGCCCCCCCCCTCAGAGCCACGATATCCCTCCTGGAAAAAAATGTCTAGAACTCAGATTTAGCTGATCAGTTGACGATGAATAATTCTTTTAAATGTTAGATTGAAAAATATTTAAAATTCGTGGAATATTTTAATAACAGTCTTATATTGCATATTAATATTTTTATTGCTCTAACCTATTCCCTTTAATGTATCATCTATTTTCTTATCAACAAAAAATACAATAATGTAAAGTTATGGAACGGTGGTAACATTTTACTTTCAATTTTAGGCTTTTCTATGATGATATTTTTTCACAGAATTAAATACATTAAAAAAAAAAAGATTAATACATTAGTAATAATAGATTAGTACATTGTAACTTCCAAAAAAGCAATCAGATGCAGTATTGATTTCAGGCAATGGCACCCCCCCCTCCCCCGGAAGATTTGAGTTTTTGTATTTTCAGTGGTAAAGGAGTGCAAAGATAGGAAGTGATCAATGGAGGGACCATTCCCCAAGAGCAATGATCGCCCCGGATGATTTAAGATTTTGTGTTTTCATTGGTAAAAAACTGCAATTATCCCACCCCCCTCCCCGCGGAAGGTTTGAGATTTTGTATTTTCATTGGTAAAGGAGCGCATGAATAGGAAATGATCAGGGGGGGGGGCATTCCCTCAGAGCAATGATCGCCCCGGAAGATTTAAGATTTTGGGTTTTCATTGGTAAAAAAAGTGCAGTTATCCCCCCCGCGGAAGATTTGAGTTTTTGTATTTTCAATGGTAAAGGAGTGCAGGGATAGGAAGTGATCAATGGAGAGACCATTCCCCCAGAGCAATGATCGCCCCGGATGATTTAAGAATTTGTGTTTTCATTGGTAAAAAACTGCAATTATCCCACCCCCCTCCCCGCGAAAGGTTTGAGATTTTGTATTTTCATTGGTAAAGGAGCGCATGAATAGGAAATGATCAGGGGGGGGCATTCCCTCAGAGCAATGATCGCCCCGGAAGATTTAAGATTCTGTGTTTTCATTGGTAAAAAAAGTGCAGTTATCCCCCCCGCGGAAGATTTGAGTTTTTGTATTTTCAATGTTAAAGGAGTGTAGGGATAGGAAATGATCAATGGAGAGACCATTCCCCCAGAGCAATGATCGCCTCGGATGATTTAAGATTTTGTGTTTGCATTGGTAAAAAAAGTGCAATTATCTCCCCCCCTCCCCGAGGAAGGTTTGAGATTTTGTATTTTCATTGGTAAAGGAGTGCATGAATAGGAAATGATCAGGGGGCGGGGGCATTCTCTCAGAGCAATGATCGCCCCGGAAGATTTAAGATTTTGTGTTTTCAGAGGTAAAAAATGTGCAATTCCCTTCCCCCCCCCCTCCCGGAAAGTTTCAGATTTTATATTTTCAATGGTAAAGGATTGCAGGAAGTGATTTATAATTTTGTAACAAATTAAGGGAAACACTAATAAAAATAAAAGAAAATTCTTTTGTGCTATCTGTAGAATATTTAAACATTAAATTTCTTGATAACATATTTATCAATGTCTCTTAATTAGTGTATTTATAAATATAATTAACAATCTTGGAAAGCTCAGAACTTTAATCAAATTGTTTATGCTAGAGAAAATATCTAACTCTAAAAAACTGCTATAATTAATATAGTAAGCTTGTGGTATAAACCTATAAAAAGTTCATTTCAATTGATAATATTTATATTAAAATATTTAAAGTTGGTAATTTCTTGCATGTATTAATATATTTGAGAAATCTATTATGCAGAAGGATATATATATATATATATATATATATATATATATATATATATATATTGCCAACAAGTACAAGAAAATTAAATATCAATTAAGATGTTAATATTATTTATTCCGAAATATTAAAGTCATTTTACTTAAACTTTTAAATTTGTTAACAAACATCATTAAATAGCTTTTAGGTAATCAGATTTTTTTTCAGTTTGAAAATAATTTTTGTTACCTGCAACTGAGTAGTAGTGTTTATTATCACTTTATTATTACTCTTACATATAATGTTAAGAGATTTATGCCCCTCCCCCCCTTAAACCAAATAAGTAATAATATTTAACCTAAATGAATGAAATACTTTCACATAATCAATATTCATTCATACATTCTAACATACACTCAACCAGTCACAATGTGAGATGTTTTCAGTGCATTATTATTATTATTAATATGTTGTATTATACTAGAAAAAAAAATAATTTTCAAGATATTCATAGATGTTAAAATATAATTTCAAGAATTATGATTTATTATTTTTTTAATAATTTATACTATATAATCAGATACATTTTTACTTCTTCATTGCACAGATAAACTTTAAAAACGAAAATCTCGATAAGAAACAGTGTTTAATTAATAAAAGTAACTTTTCGAATTATTAACTTTTCAAAATTTATTTCCTATATGTACATTTAAAATTTGTTTCAAAGTTAACATCAAATTAATACGCTACATCTAATCAAAAATCAATCATTCGTGAATCACAGAAATTCTCTAATTGCTCACTTGCAGAAAAAGAAGGAATTTTTTTTTTTTTTTAAATACAGCAATTGATCTGACAGCTTTTTTAAATTATTAGGCATTATGAAATCTAATTA
This sequence comes from Maratus speculifer, assembly GCA_964019185.1. Lineage (NCBI taxonomy): Eukaryota > Metazoa > Arthropoda > Arachnida > Araneae > Salticidae > Maratus > Maratus speculifer. The sequence goes on from OZ025300.1 coordinate 218,120,368, forward strand.
TTGGGGATTAATCGCGAAAAGAGCAAAATTTTATTATTAAATTTTGAGAAACTGCATAGATATCAGTTTTACCAAAAGTAAACAAATATTTTTCAATAGATGCGATAACATTTTGCTTTTACGAGATAAAATTCAAAACTGTCAACATCAGATTTCTATTAGTATGTATATCTTATTTTGGTAATAACTAAAGAAGTAAAATTATAGCAGGGTTTTATAGCAGTACTCAAAAAGTGTTAAGAAGTGATTTATAATAATACAACATATCAAACAATAACATAACACTGAAAAACATTTCACATACCTGTCTTTGAAATGAAAATCCGTAAATTAATCCTTCTTTTTAAATATGATTTACTTGACTGGAAGTGATTTATGATGTATATATTCTTTTATTTGCTGCATATAAATAACTATAACAGCATTTTCAGTTGAAAATAAGCGCGATTTCGAGCGTCACATGTCTCTGCATACAACGCCGCCATCTTTGTTACGAACAACTTTACACTTTACGAGAGTCTCATGGCTTCCGTAAAAATGATCACGTGACACGCTCAGCTACGGGAGAGAAACGGTCCGCAGGTGTTTGCTCTGTTTCGCGAATTTAGCTGCGGTCCGCAAATCTACGATAGAAGGGAAGTTACGGCAGAAAAGTGTTTGCTTTGAATACGCGCGCAAGAAAGAAATGATAAGATAACGGAAAATTATACCACCATGCTCTTTAGTATTTAATTGATTAAGTACACACATTAATTCATTTCTCAATCTTCGAAAAATTGATAAATTTAATGCTAAATAAACTCGTGTAATTCTGGAATTTTCCTTCAAATATCGGGAAAAATTGTACAATTATGGGTGCAGATGCAACAGCACTGTGAATAGGAAAAGTAAGCCAATCATTTAAACATTACCTGTGAATTAACATTATCTATGGTCAAACGAACAAATCAATAAACTGAAATCATATTTTTAACTTTTACATTGCTAAAACTAATAATGGTACAAGCCTACGCATCAGTAGGGGAAGATGGGGATGCTTGAGCCATTTTTTAAATTTTAATTTTTTTAATTTTTTTATAATTTCTTAGAACAAAATAAAATATTGAAAATGAAAATTTGATACTTTTTCTTCAATTGAAAACCACTTTCAATTAATTTTGAATTATTTTTTATGTCTAATAAATTTTTACTTTTTCTTTTACATCGTGGCTCAAGTATCCCCATGGAGGGGATACTTGAGCCAGATGTCACATTCGCACCAGTATTTTGCAAAGGAAAAAACCGATTTACAATATACGCGAAAAAATGCATTAAACCTTTTTCAAATAAATTTGGTCGAATTTTCTGGTGTCGTTGTGACATTTCAGAATTAAAATTATGTGGTAGAAAATTCTACCAGCAGAGAGCTCAAAGGGTTAATCACCATACTTTCAAAATGGTACCAAGGTATGTAATTTCTTTTCTACATGTTTAGAACTATAAATATGTTACCATGTTGCCAGTTTTAGAAAGAAAAATTGACCAACTGTAGAGATAATAGGGGTGGCTCAAGTATCCCCTATGCTCAAGTATCCCCACTCTCCCCTATAAATGATCTCAGTTACAACCCTTTCAACCTTGGTGGAACTATTTCTTGCATCTAATGAACTGAATCCAGCCACACTTTAAAAACTTCTTTTTTCATAAAAGAATCTTTTACATACAGCACGAAAATCATCATCATTATCCCCATCAAAACAATCGGCATTGGTATCCAGAAAAATTTCTACACTTGTGGAAGACGAGCTCTTTTACTTTTGTTTTTTTCGAAGGTTTTCTTTTATATATTTTGCATTTTTCCGACTTTTCTAAATATTTTTTCGCATATTTTTTTTCTCTCTAAAAAAGTTAAGACCTCTGAGGTTTCTTTCTTTCTCTCAGATGGTTTAGGTTTTCTGACCTGAGGAAAGGCTTGATTGCTACTAGACAAAATTTCTTTTTTCTCTGCTGGTGGAGGACAGTGCTGGTGACACTAGGTCTCACTATGTGACACTAAGTAGTCTAATGCCACTAGAGCTGCTGTTGGAAGTAGGTCTACATGATTTGTTGGTGCAAACAACTGCTATGGTAGACACATTCGAAGTTTGTGGAAGCAACAGCTCTATTATTAATGAAACCATTAGAGATATCAAACACATGTTCTGGGATTAATTTTGCGTATTAAGGATAAAACCCAACAACCGAAAACTCGAGAAGTACCATTTCCTAATGTGGCCCTCTTGCTCCAAGCTTCAAGTTCATTCAGAAATACTTAAAACTGAACTCTTGAAAGTTTACGACATGGCTTGCTGTTGACACAGTCGTTTAAGGATTTCATCAATATGTTTTTCATGGTTTGAAAAATAATGATCAAGTGGCTGTAAGGACTGGTTGGTGTGATTTGGAATTCAGAAAAGAATTAATTCATTTTTGTCGCCATTTTAATGTATTTCTGCACCATGTGGCATCAGAATTTAATTTTTAATCAAAGGTTTTTCAAAATGGAATTTTTTGTTTAATTTCATCATGAAAGTGTCTAATTTAATCTATACTGTGCATTTTACATCTGGCACATACTTAAAAATACTATAATTCTCAATTTGAGCTATGTAATTCGAGACTATGATAGCTATAATGAATCAACAAAAGTCCTAAAAACGGAATAACACCTATTTTGTCTCATGTAAGATGGCTGAATTAGACAAAAATAAGAATTTATTGATCGAAAAAAAAATTTTCGATCAAGCTATTAAGTCAATTATTTCTTATTTCATCCTTTCTTATTTTACTGATTATTAAAAATATGAATATAAAGAAAATTACAGAATGTTAAGCAGGTGAAATTAATTAATTTAAACCCGTTTAATTTATAAATACAGAGCTGCCGGATCTTTTTAGATACCTATTTTTTAACGCAGAAAATGTTGTTTTATTTAATTGACACATTTCGCAGCTTTAACCCTTTCGCGACGTGTCCCAGCAGTGTATGAGAGGTTCTGACATCTCAACTGGTAGACGGCAGGTGGTGGGTTGGAGCCCAGTCGTGGTCGTCGGCCTAACCGGTCGGAGTTTTCGTGCTTTTCTTCGAACCTTGTATAAATACGGGTTAGGTTCCCTAAGAAAGACCCCCCCACACGAAGAGCACTCTTCCTCTGGGCCCATGTCCCTTGAGTAGATAATCAGCCGACACAAAATAAACCAAATCCCTTCGTGACGGAAGCCTTTTATGAAATTTTTAATGTTTTGTCACCGGATTTTAAAAACAGAAATTTGTACCTTATTATGTGTGTGTATGTGTGTATTTTTGTCGGCCGATTATCTACGCTATGGGATATAGGCCCTATGGGGTGGGTTGCCCTCCGTGGGGGTCTTTCTAAGGGAACCTAACCCGTATTTACGCAAGGTTCGAAGAAAACCACGGAAAACTTCGAACGGTTAGGCCGACGGTCGCGATTGGGTTCGAACCCAGCACCTACCGTCTACCAGTTTGGAGGTCAGAACCTCGCGGCCACTGGTGGGGCTGTGCCTTATTAAATCATGAAAGCGCTCCAATTAAAAAAGGCAAATTTTACGGCAAAATTTTACCAGTGGAAATAAACAATGAATCTTAAGCCTTTTTGCGGCACGTATACGTATCGCTCGTACCCAAGGAATTAAAAGAATTGAATTTTCTGTAAAATAATATTGGTGTGAAAAAAGCCGGAGAATTGGCAACTCTGAAAGTATGGCAATGCAACATCTGAAAACCTTATTTGTGTATATAATGTACACGTCATAAAATATCGATTTTTAGCTGAAAACTTGAAAATTATTTTATTTTATTTTATTTATTTATTTATTTTTAATTTTTACCATTATTAGACCAATATATAGATATTATTATTATTATTATTATTATTGTAAAAATAGAAAAATATCGTGCAGGGAAGGGTTAAACAAGGCAAAATTTAAACTAAAAATAACTGGTGGGAATAATCAAGAAAGGTTAATGAGACATAAAAAATGCATTCCCGCTCAAATTATGGATTCAGCAAATTTTGCTACATTTGCATTGACCGTCAAAACCGCTGGGATATGGTTATAGAATCTTTTATTCAAATAAATTTCAGATTGATGAGCAACTTCATTGCCCCAGTAATATCTATTACCCTTAAACATCCAGATACCAAAAAAAAAAAAAAAAGACTAAGGAAAAATTACCAGTAAGATTCATTGTCACCATAATGAAATGTATAAAACTACCAACACTAGAATGCCGAAAAATTTTACGCAAGTTTTATAAAATATATTTTAAACCAGAAAAATTATTTAGAATTATTTAATTTATTTGTTTAACTAATAATGTTGAAAAAAGGTCTATAATTTCCTACTTGGCGATTTTTCTGGTTCGAATCGACAATTTTTCCACTGACTAGTGTTGAACTGACACATGCCCAGCGTTCTAGTGTTAACATCTTCGCAACAAGCCTCTATTACAGAAATTTTAATCCTTTGTCACTAGAAATTCAAAATTATAAAAAAAAATGCCTAATTTAATTGCGTATGAACTTTAATTAAACTTTTAATTTTATGAAATTGATAATTAAAAATGTATTGTTAAAATTTACTGGTATGATCAAGGAATTTAATCATCCAATATGTCACGTAAGGTGATTTGGGGAAAGATGTCACTTTGTTCTTAGTATTTTATGCGTCATCAGATAGCAATATATGTTACGTAAAAAACTCTTTTCTCTTTAAATGACAAGCAGTGTTTTCGATTATAATTCAACATTATTCTTGATAACTGAGTCGTTAAACGCATAATATTTATTTCTATAAAAATGTTGCACGCCCATTTTCAAAACTGTTTCAACTTTTTTAAATCCTTAATTAATTTGTTACACAATGTTATAATAAAAATGTAAACAAATTATAGAAATGCCTTTTTCAAAAAGCACATCATTAATTTTATTTCCAGAATTTACTTACTCATTTAATACGAAATATTTAATTCAAGAAAAAATATTCCGAAAATAAAAACTGCTGGTTGTTCGCTTTATGTTAAAAAACTTTAATTCATATAAAAAGTACTGAATAATCACAGAGTCATCTTATTTTTCCATTTATTTATCTCCTTATCTAAAATATGATTATAAGAACATGTTTTCGGTATAAAATATCAATAACTACATAGATTAATTTTATATCATAGTACTTATTTAAATTTCGGCATAACTTTAGTAACATTAAATGTAATTACATTTTATATTTACTTTCAAACATAAAATAAGATAAAATAAATCATTAAAAACGTAATTTAGTTTACGGTTGCTTTCAGAATTTCGTAAAATTATTCATAAAATAATAATAACTTCAAATATCTTTAACATTTAAATACTTTAAGAGTATGTTGGGTCTTATTAAATGAGATATGTTTTACCGCAAATGTTCAAAAGTTTATTTTTGATCTGCATTCATATTCGAATTTCTTTAGCACTCGAGATGTTTATAAATATATGAATAAAGTTGTAATTAGGATGAAATGTAATCACCGATTTTGAATTTCAAAAGCATTCCAAAAAAGATCATAAGCGATGAAACCAGTCTGATGAGGTCAATTATAATCACAGTGTTCGGAACCAGGGTTGCCAGGTTTTGGTCTCCAATTTTCATCCGAAATTTTAAACTCACACCGTAAATTTCGAAAGAGGGATTTTTCTCTATGTGATAGGGAAATGTGTTTTATTAAATTAAAGCATGAAATACTATTCTTTATATAAAGTAGGAAATCGACATTTCAGAATAAAAATGGAAGCCAAACTGGAAACCTTGGTCGGAATGTTTTTTTTTCTTTTTTTTTTTCTTATAACTAAATTTTTAAAATTATTTTTGTTATGCATACTACAAGAAAAATTTCATCCGAAAGCGAGTTTCTGCGATATTACCAAGAACCATTCATAACTAGTTTTTTTTTTTTTTTTTTTATAAGAAATGGCGATTTAAAACGAGATCGCTTTGTAGTTTGTCATCCTCTTGCCTTATCCCCTTAACCCCTTCGCGACGGGGTCTTTTAACGAAATTTTTAATATTTTGTCACCGGTTTTTAAAAACAAAAATGTGTGTCCTCTTAACCCCTTGAAGGGCGGTGCTATAAAATATATACCACTTAATTTTAATTCAAAAATGACACATTAACTGAATTTTGAAATTAAAATTTTGATTTTATCAAGTACGCGAAGATAAGTATTTATCTATTTTGAAATAAATTTGCTTTTGAATTCTGGTGTCAATCGATCATTTCAGCATTTAATGAATAGAAGTGCTTTGCCCCTCAAAGGGTTAAATCGAGAAAATGCTCCGATTAAATAAGGCAAATTTTACAGTAAAATTTTACTGGTGGGGATAAACAAGGATTCTTAATCCTTTTTGCGGCACGTATACGTGCCGTTCATCCCCAAGGGGTTAACCCCTTGCGGCGCGGTGGTTTCATAGATATACCACTTAATTTTAATTTCCAAAAGCCACATTGGCACCGGAATTTTGTTTTAAAAAATTACGGTTTATTGAAGCGTGAAATATAATGTTTTCTTATTTACAAATGAAGTGTTTTCAAATTCCGGTGTCAGTCTTTAATTTCAACACTTATGCAATGATTTTGTCCTGCGACGCAAATAGTTAAGAGGTTAATTTATTTGACGCGATAAACTAAGAATAGGTACCATACATCCTTTTTATTGTACTAAAATGTTCCTCTTTATAATCAATAAAAGATAGTTATTAAATAAAATGAATAGATGATATTGTTAGTTGATAGGTTCAACAGGTCAGCGAATTTCTTTGATGTTAGGTCACAGTAATACCAGTATTTTCTTTATAAAAATTCGCCCTACACAATGTGAGGTATCACACATCGAGGTTTCACATTTTTTAACTGTATTCATCATTTTTCGCTACATATATATATATATTTATTTATTAATTTATCATTACTATAAACATTTGATACCAGAATAAGTTTTTAATTTCTTTAGAAAATTCATTTTTTTATGTTTTTAATTTATTTCAGATGATTTTGGCCACTCTTCGACCCTTGCCCATAGATGGCAACTCTCAAATTAATGTATCTGTAAAATATACTTTAGTTTAGTATAGGTTAATTACGCTTCGAACCAGAAATTTTATTGATGCAGTATTTTATATTTAATTTATTCTTGCAGTAATTTAACAACAACAACAACAAAAATTGCTGGTTTTTTCTAGCAATATTAAATATGCTATTTCCTAGATGTATGGTCTCTGTAAAGAGTCTTTTTATGTCGGGGCACCTCCACGGTAGTTTTATTTGTTTTTGCCTTCATGGAATTAACGAGCATTTTTCTTTTTTAACTGCTTTCCTTATTTCTTTTTCTTTTGTAAATTTCTCTCGTTTTTAATATTTTAATTATACTTTATTTTTTCATTTATGCTAGCTAATTTTATACTTAACTGTGGTTTCCAGCCACGTCTACTCATTTCTTTCCTTTTTTCATGGCTCTCTGATGCTCATACAATACGGTTTACTATGATATACGGGATATAAAGTTGCCTAACAACTAGGAGGTCCATTCTACAGATTACCTTGTTCCTTGTTCAATAACTCTCTGGCTGGATTATTGTTTGATAAAAATAGTTTAAAAAGTTGCACGATTAAATCCTTCGTGACGAACGTCTTTTACAGAATTTATAATCTTTCTTCACAGGTTCTTCAAAACAGAAATTTTAATCTAATTTTAACCGGAAAAAATGTCCTGATTGAATATTGCAATGTTTACAGTAATAATAATACAAATAAAAACTGCTTCGAGTAATCAAGGAGGGTTAATTAACCCTTTCGGGTCAGAATTTTTTTTCAATTTTTAAAAAATATTACTTTTATATTAATAACATTAACACTAGCAATCCAAATAAATGAATTAGTGTTTAACGAATATTTCAATCTCTGAAAGATAACGAATGTTTCTGTTTTGCGTACTATTCAATTAATTTTCATATGACAATTGGCTAAAGAAGAATCTCTGGATGTACTTAGACAATATTATATTACAATAAGGTTTAACTTTTATTACTACTTTCTAATACTTTCTGCCCTTTATTACATATGGTTCTTTGAGGAAAGTAGCTTTTATTTTAATTTAAAGGGTGAAATGTATGTTTAACCTCTTCGCTACTGGCGATTATTACAGTATTTTTAATTATTACTGAATTATTTCTTCTCTCGTTTGACTTCAGAGCGAGATTTTTGTTTTATTTTCATTAGCTCGAATCTTAGAATTCGAAACGTATTATTCTTATATCGAAATTTCATTTATTTTTGAGTATCATTAATAAAATGGGACAAAACTGATGCACCCATTTGGGTACTCAGGAACTGAAGAGTTTAACCCTTAAATGCTCAGGATAAAACGCGTTCCCAAAAAATGCGCAATTCAAAGAATCAGAATTCATACCAGAAAAATCTAAATAGTAAATTTTTCTTTATTTAATTACGAATGGTCTGTCATTAAGTAAAGTGAAAATTGCTCTTTTAAATTTCTGGTGAGAATACGGTATATGTGAATAAAACCCCCCAATAAATCGGGAACACTTATGGTATAGAAAATGATAAAATATGCATTTAAGGGTTAACATAAAAGAGTCGCAAACGGTGCAAAGAGAATTAAGCAAATAATAATAATTATTATTATTGCTAAATGTCTAAATATAAATGAAGTCAGATAGTAAATGCATAAACATATGCCAACATTACTACATGTAAATAGTAGCAAAAGTATTTCTTAAAACAAAATAATGTTCCATCAAAAGACATGTACTATTAATAGTACACCAGACCCGAAAAGGTTAAACAGAAAAATGCATCGCCATTGAATCTAGGGTAGCAGACATTTTGTTTCATTTGCTTTGCCTGTGGAAATCTCGGGAAGTTCAGCGAGAGGATTAGAAATCTATATTTAACCCTTAAATGCATATTGTATCATTTACGATACCATAAGTGTTCCCGATTTATTGGGGGTTTTATTCACATGTTCCGTATTCCCACCAGAAATTTAAAAGAGCAATTTTCACTTTACTTAATGACAGACCATTCGTAATTAAATAAAGAAAAATTTACTATTTAGATTTTTCTGGTATGAATTCTGATTCTTTGAATTGCGCATTTTGGAACGCGTTCTATCCTATGCATTTACAAGGTTCGCACACTCCTTGGAATTTCCAAGGACTCTGGCACCACTATTAAAAATAAGAAATTTTACATTTAATCTTTAAACCACAACATTCGTAATCCCCGCCTTCATTCACAGATTTTGCGATATTTTTCTGCAGTGAAACACTTCGAAAATACTCTTAAAATTTAGTGGTAGAATTGTGCGAACCCTGATTTAAGGGTTAATTTCGCTTCTTTAAAAATTGCGTTATAAAATGTATTTAAACTAAATCAAATTAACCGACAATTTACGTAAGTTCAGTTGAAAATTGGTGAGTATGCCCTCCGAATTTCATTAGGTAGACTGTTTCAAAATTATCAATTACTAAAGTTGTAGGTCGAAATAAACAGTGACTTTTCCCCGGAAGACATGTTTTTATTCTAGAGGGGAAAATGGAATTCATTAACCTCTTAACTCGCACTTTTTTTCCGTCCAGTAAATTGAAAATAACGGATTTTCACCACAATTTTTAAATAAAAGATTCGCAACATTTAATCTAAACATTTCCGCCTTTAAATTCTATGAAATTATTTTTAAAAAAATGTGGTATCAAAAAGCTTTAAATGAAGAATTAAGAAATTTCGTCTTGCCCGAACGGCGTACTGGCAAATCAGTTAAGGGTTTAACACTCTAAAGCCAATAGGAACAAATATGCTTCCACCAGTGCTCCCAACTTTTAATTTTTTAAATCCTGATATTCCAAATTTTTATGAGAAATTTCAAATAAGAATATTATATCTATTGAAAAACAAAAATTCCGTGATTAAAGGAATTGAAATTTTCTAGTATAAATTTAGATTATCTGAATTATGGAATTTCTAGAACGTATTCTACCCTGGGAATTAGAGGGTTAACCCTTTGAGCTCTGTTGGGTAAATTTCTGAAAAATTCTAAATGACACATTGACACCGGTATTTTGCAATAAAAACAATTCAGCTTACGATGTACTCGAAAAAATGCATTAAACTATTTCTAAATAAATTTGGTCGAATAATAAGGTGGCTTTCTGACATTTCGTATTCATTAAAACCTCATTTCGGATTCGTTTACCCCTTTCATTAAAATTAAGTGGTAGAAAATTCAACCGTCAGAGGGTTAAAAGGGTTGACTCTCAGTCTACTAAATTTTTCAGCAGTCTGAATCGCTGAATTTCTTCAACCGCACTGACTGCTGAAGTGGATCGTCAAAGTGATTGCCGTTTTTCTCTCCAATTTTCATCTTCTTTCAGTAATTTTAATTTTTTTAAATGTTTTTAATAGTTTCATTTTATTTTTTATTATGTATCATTGTTGAAATTTTCATTTATATGCATAAAAAGGAAAAATGTCTAGTTCTGGTTGCTTTTACTATTTCCTACCACTTAAATATATATTTTTTAATGAAATAGAGGGATCCTGCAAACAAGGAAAAATTCCGTATACGACTATCGCCATTTTTATGTCAGTGCTCAGGCCTAGTATTCAGAAAGCAGTGGTCACTGTCAAAATGTAGTTTTACTTTTAGTTGTACCTCCAGTTTTATTTCAGTGTGCTTAGAAATCAGCCCAATGGCGTTTGCACTCATTTTTCACCAAAATGCTGATTATCAAAATATAGTTTTACTTGCAGTTTTACTGGAGTTTTTTTTGGCAACCAGCCCGATGGGGTTTGTATGCATATTCTACCACAATGCTAAAACAAGCCAAATCGACAGATTACATTCGAGAGAAGAATAACAAGAGCCATATGACTTTTTTGGTACTTGAAAGAAACTGCATTGATGCAATAGCTTAACCCTTTCTTGCGCAGTGTTGCCGGGTCGGCAACACCTAATTTTAATTCCAAACTTGCAAACGGCACCAGTAATATTTAAATATAATTTTACTTTTACAATGAAAGCTTAACCCTTTAATTCCCATGCCAGAACACGTTCTAGAAATTATGTAGTTCATTTCACACCAGAAAAATTCAATGGCTAATTTCGTTTTATTTAAATACGGAATGTTCTGTTATTGATTAAAGCAAATATTGTTGTTTTAATTTTCTGGTGGGAACTGAAATATACGAATTAAGGATCGGTGGTTTAAGACCTAAACCACTGGGGAGCAAAGGGTTAAATTAAGGAATTCGTAATATCTAGACAAGTCCTTTATAAATTCCGGTGGCAATCGACAATTTCTCATTTTACTAATAGAATTTGCTTGCGCCGGAAAGGGTTAACACTAGAAAGGCTGGAAATTTTGAGCAAGTTTTATAAAATATATTCAAAACCAGAAAAAAATATTTAAAATTACTTTGATCTTTAGTTTGACTCATTTTATTGCAAGATGCTGATACCTTATTTATCCGAGTTATTTCTGGTTCGAATCGACAACAAGTCCGCTGATCGGTGTCAAATTGACACCTACCTGGCGTTCTAGTATTAAATGTAAGGATGAAAAAAAAAAAAAAACAGAATCCCCCCCCCCCCCTCGAAACTATTAGGATCTCTGTATAAGTTTTTAATTTTAACTCACGATAATTCTTTTTAATTTTATTATTTAAAACTAAAAAACCTAGTGTTATAAGAATATCATAAATTCTCGTTTTGAATTTTAACTATAATTTCACAAATTTCAAATGATTTCTCGCGTGATATAATAATTTAATGATGTCTGTATTTAAAAAATTTAGATAAAAGCATTATGATAATAGCTCTTCGTTAATAATGATCTTATAGTTTAAATTTAAATAAAAATATTTACTGTTAGGAAAACTTATTTGCAAAAAAAAAAAGAAAAAAAAACTTGTTCGCTTTTTTTTCTAAAAAAAGCTATATCAATAAGTAAAACTGTATAATCAAACAGTCTTTTTATTTCTTTATTTCGTTATCGGCTTTTTGAAATGTGATTACAGAAACATATTTTCGCAATAAAATTCCTAGAAATACATAAGTTGATTTTATAACATAGTATTTATTCGAATTTCCTTACAGCTTTAGCAGCGTTAAATGTAATTGCATTTGCATTTATTTTTTAAAGAGGAAATAAGATAAAAACAAAACATTAAAAACATAATTTAGTTTACCGTGGCTTTCTGAATTTCCAGATGTTGTTGATAAATAAATAAATTTAAAATATAGTTTGCACACGGATAAAATTAAAATAATGATGTTATCTTATTAGAAAATACATATGTTTATAGCTTTCTTCTTCATATGATATTTATATATGGTTTTATTTTCTATCTTTGGCGAGATACATTTTATAAAGATAGGAATATATTGCTGAAATAAACGTGATGATTAAATTTGAACCTTAAAGTTATATATTATTACATTCTATAATGAAAATTTATGTAGGAATTTATCAAAAGTCTTACAACTGTATTAGTAGGTAGTATTTCTTATAAATCTACCTAATTTATTCATTTTATTTCAGAGTTGCCATCCGTTTACATGAAATGTTCAAAATGAGCATAAAAAAATGGTTTTTATATTGTTTTTAAAAAAATCGTCATAAAATAACCAGATAATTTTTTTAATATAGTATTTTGTTAATTACAAATAATACAAATAATAACAAATAAACTTAGTTGCATAGACTATAACGTACCTAAAAGTATTATTTATTACATAGTTAAAGACCATTTTTCTTTGAAAAAAATGGCAGTTATTAACTTTCAGGAAGTAAAAAAAAACCTTTTATCAAAAACCAAACTTACTTCAATTTAGAATATTCGGCAATTTGCGGTAAATCTTGAAAATATGCACGGAGAAATGTTTTCTTTAGTAACTTTGCGAAAATCGTCATATAATACACAGAAAAATATCAGAAAATAGTACAGGGTGACACATAAGTATTGGGATGCAAATAAATACCATAACTTATAATTGAAGGAACAAAACAATTCGTTTTATATGCCAGAGGTTTCCAAAGTGTGCTCCGCGGAGCCCTTGGGGCTCCGCCTGAACTTTCCAGGGGCTCCGCGGCATTCCAGGAAAATAAACAAAACATGTAAGAAATTCGTATATTGTAAGTAAAAGATTTTAAAAAAATATGTAGGAATTTGTGTGTGTGTCAAAAATAAATGTATATAAAACTGGGTTGAAAAATACAATGGTACGCTTCAAAGTCATTTAAACATTTGCATTGTAAATGTATCTACTTTCTGTATAATAGTTTTGGTTTAAATTGCTTTATTTTATACTTTTACCCTAAATGTGTTTTAAAAATTCAATTTAAAATAAGCTACAAGAAATAGTATTCTGAATCGTGTGCACAACGTGAATCGAAACAGAAAAGGCCCACCAGTGTTGTTAACTCTGTTCGCTGAATAAAAGGGAGAATAGTTTAGTTCTTTAGAGCTCCGCCTATTTATAAGTTATACTTAATTCTCACTAAATATCTAACTCGTGCCAAAATATTTTTAAATAACCATAGTTTGAAAAAAAGTCAGAATGTATTCAAGATCATCTCTAAGCTCTGATAAATTCATTTGGGCATTATTTTCCAGCTGCACAAAATAAGATGCGGGACGATTTTGAATGCATAAATACTAAATCCATTCAGTGTAAAAACAAAACCACATAGCTTAAGCTCTGAGGAATACGAAACTCTCATTAATATAACATCTCAAGCCATCTAGAAATCTCTCTTCGAACTAAGCGTACCACTGAATTTTGGTGTCATTTTACAGATAAATATAAAATCTTGTCAGATAGAGGAAAATTAATTTTACACCCATTTTGAAAGACACATATGTGTGAAGCTGGATTCCCCATTTACACAAGTACCAAAACAAAATACAGAAACCGGTTAAATGCAGGACCAGACATTCACTTGCTATTGTCGAAAATTGCACTAGATAATAAAATAACTATCCAAAGTAATTCAAGCACATTTTTCACACTAAACTTTTATTTAATATTTATTGTTCGTCAAACTTATGCAGAATAATAATTAAAAAAACTACAGGCATTTAATATTTGTACATGTTGCATATTGTATTATTTTTATTTTTGGAATTTTAATATCCTTAAAAGTTTATTTTTATTAAATTTTACTTATTTAAATCTTCTGCCCTAGTTTTCAAAATTGTATTTTATTTTTAAAACAATATCTGTTCCTTAATACGTCTTTTTTAAAAAAAGGTCTTGTATCATTTAAAATCCCTCACTAGATTCATTTGTGTGTAATGTGTGTGTATATTTCTTTTTATTTTTATATGTTTAATTTTTTTAAATCTGTTTATGTTACTTGTATTAAATTTTAGTTATTTAAATTTTTTATACAGTTTTTTATAGTAAAATATTTTTTGTTGCTGAAAACATAGTTTTATTCCCTCTTCTATCATTTAAAAACTTTACTAGATCCATATTACATTTGTGTATATTGTGTATATATATTTCTTTTTTTTATATGTAAATTTAAATTCTTTAATCTGTTTTTGTTATTTGTATATTTAAATTTTCTAAACTGTTTTTCTCTGTACAACAATGTTTGTCGATTAAAACGCCCCGTTTATGTAATATTTTGTATTATTTAAGAAACCCCTCAGCAGATTTATTTAATATTTATGTATATAGTGTATAAAGTTTTTCTTTTCGTAACTTTAATTGCTTTAATCTGTTTGTTATATTTTTATAATTTCTTAGTTATTTAAATTTTCTATTCTGTTTTACATAATTGTACTTATTTTTATTAGCAATGTACAGTGGCGGTCAAAAGTTTCCGGTCAGCAAAAATTTTTCAGTTAATTTGTAAATATACCCATATGATGAAGAATCTCAAAGCGATACTTATACATTTTATTGACATATTAGTTAGGAACTTACTTATAGAAGAACGTGTAAATATCAATAAATTTAATTGACAAAATTAAGTATAAAATAAAACGCGTGTTCTCATATGTTTCCTGCCACTTATCATTCTTTAGTTTTTTCTATCCGTGAAGTGTTTTTTGTTTGTGTTTATGAATGAATCAACGTGTATAGCATAGTTTGAATTCAAATTTGAATAGTTCAACAATTATTGTTCATAAATGAGTGATTAGTTTGTCGCTAAAAGGCCAATCTTCCTGAGAGATTGAGGCAAAGTTATCGATCGGTAAGATCGACTGTAAACGATATTTAAAAACTATATAAATATGGTCATGGCTATTAGGACTTTCAGAGGTCCGGGAGACCCCGGAAAATTACTATTCCTGTGGACAGAATTATCAGGAGAAAAACCATTGATAATCCGCATGGAAATTCCGTTGCAATATATTGCGATTTACGGAATGAAAATATTGCTGGAATAAGTTTGTCTACCGTGTTATGATGCTGACGTGATACAGAACTTTATGGAAGAGTCGGTGTTTAAAAATTTTCAGAGGTAAAAAAAAAATACCGACGTACCCTAGACGTCGTGCCTAGTTGGCATTTTCCAAAAAACACAGTCTGGTCAAGTGAAAACTGGACAAAAGCTCCATTTTTCCATTAATCGAATTCAAAACATTTTTGGAAGTGATGGCAGACACAACGTTCGATGACCTAACAACAAAAGTATTATTCGATCTATGTTATTCCTACAACGAAGCATGGCGGAGCACACGTTATGCTGTGGGGAGTATTTTCTTCAAAAAGTCTCTGTCCGTTATTTGAAATCCACAGCCAAGTGAATGATACAATGTATAAGGGTATCTAGCAAGACCATTTTCTGCCTTATTAGGCAAAAAAATTTGGTCGCAACTGCTTTTCTTAACATGATAACGACATAAATAATGTATGCAAGCCTCGATAAGCTATGGTTTTCACACAAAAAATTTCGTTTTTGAAATGGTCAGCCCAAATGCCCAACAGGAATCCAATAGAAAATCTTTGGAAAGAAATTGGCAAAAGTCAGCGGAACTATAAATATTCCAACTCAGCCGAAATTTCTCCAAAATTGCAAGAAATGTGGAAAAGTGTATCATAGACGATCTTTAACCGTTGATTGTAAGAATGTCACGTTGCTGCGCCACAGTACTTATTATTAAAGCTAATAAAATTGCAATACGATAAAATACTAATTGTAAATGTCGTTTATCACTGTAATTTTCTATTAAAATACCACTTTTTTACAAACTTGTGAAGGTGGCCGGAAACTTTTGAGAACATGCGTTTTCTTTTATACTTAATTTTTTCAATTAAATTTATTGATATTTACACGATCTTCTATAAGTAAGTTCCTAACTATTATGTCAATAAAATGTATAAGTATCACATTGATATTCCTCTTCATAGGGGTATACTTACAAATAAATTGAAAAATTTTCGCTGGCTGGAAACTTTTGACCGCCACTGTATATGTCTAAAAATGCATTTTTTTTAGCTTCTTGTATCTTTTTACAGGCCTTCTTTCAAATTTTCTTTTTAGTCTCTGCCACATTTTCAATCAGAAATAACTCTGTAGCAATTAAAAAAATATACCGTAATTTCGGGTGTATAAGCCGCAGGTCAAACAATTCTTTTTCGACCCAGAATTTTTTAAGAAACAGATATAACTAGTTAGATTGCCGTAAATATATGTCTTCAATAACTAAATCAGATTTCTGGGTCTAAAAAGAATTGTTTGATCCGCGGCTTATACACCCGAAATTACGGTAGATGGGTTTTTTAAATTTGTCATCACATCAAGAATTTAAAAATTTGCTCAGCTCAAACCATTGCTTAGACTTTTTGTCAATGAGGACCCGCCCTGACATAAATTTAATCCCATCCATGTATCCCATTTTGTTCAGAAAATTTTTTCTACTATTTGCAGTTCATTTAACCCCTTGAAGGGCGGTGGGATATATTTTATCCCACATAATTTAAATGATATTCATACCAGAAACTTTTAACGAAATTTTATATTTTTAACTTTGGCGGCAGATCGCGATAATTGATATATAAATTGCCTATTATTATTTGAAAACAAACTTTACGATTTTCCCGGTGAGAATACAATATCACAGAGGCATTATTGCTTGCCCCTCAAAAGGTTAACATGTGTAGTTTTTAACTACATGTCTGTTTTGAGGAAAAAACAATGACGAAAGAAAGTTTCTTTTAAAGCTGTAATTAATAGCCAAATAAAATGTCCAAAAAAGGGAACAATGCTGCACCAAACAATACAGCTTATAGAGTTTTCCCCGTCCCCTTAAACACTAAAACGATGACAATTTTAAATGTATTTTTAAAATTTGCTCAAAAAAAAAAAAAAAAAAAAAAAAAAAAAGAAGGTGAGAGACGATTTATTTTCGTTGCATGTTTAGAAGTACTAGAAACTTAAGGATAAACGAAATAATTATTCCATAATCGCTTGATTCTTTTACGGGTAGGCGGGACTAGCGAAAACGTGTTACATAAATACTCATAAGTAATTTAAACTAGACTTTTTTTGCGAGTAGCCTATGGGAATTACATAGAAGTACCTCTCTGCACGAACATGGTACAACTTACCTTTTTTCTGTGTTTGTGTGGTTTTCGCCATGAATAATACTCCCTCTGTCACAAATTAGATGCGACATTTGAATACTTTTGTACTCATTATTGACATTTATGACTTTATGGTTTTGTTTGAACATTTTTCAGAAAGCTATACTATCAATCAACAATATTTGCGTACCTAACAGTCCCTCCATCATTCCTTAATAATTAATTAATTATTTTTAAAAATCTCGGTTCAAACACTCTTAAGCCACGCCCCGAATTTTAAAGACTTTTAAAACAGTAATCACATAAAACTATCTTCAAGCTAATCAATCGAGAATTCATTTACGAAAATTTTATGCCAACATTTCTAAAAAGTATTTTTTAGCATGGACAAGCTGCAAACAAAATAGAATTCTGTCGTGCTTATTTTTTCTATTAGACTTTGCTTCGTTATAGATAAAATACGCTTCAAATTTTTTCCGCCTTGAAAATCCTGTATAACTTTTTTTACGAATTATAACAGCATATGATAATCTTCGCAGTGATTGTATTCGTTTTATTGGGACATCTTTGATTTTGCTCAGAGGCATTTTTTTCGTCCGTATTTACAATTTGCTGTAAACTTACATCGTAAATTTCCTCATCTTTTATTTTTGATGCCTTTGGCTGCTTTTGCAAACGGGATAAGACGTTAAATATTATGATGCACATTGAATTTAATAGCTGCAGCATTTATGACATTAGAGCTTATTTTAAAAATTTTCAAATATCGTTTCAAACATTCCAGTACAGTGTTGCGCTCAATATTATTCATTTCTTTCTTCAGAGAATTTTCTAAATTATTGTTTCTTTTCCTTTTACTCTCTTAAAACGAAAAAGGTGAAATAACTCAAGTTGAGCTGAAATCCACTCTTTTCCCATATTGAAAGGCAGCTTCTCAAGAAGAGTTGAAACAACTCAAGTGAATGAGTTGTTTTTAATCAACTCATGATTGAGTTATCTCTCTTTTACTCATACTTGAGTGAAATCAAATCAATAAAGGTTAAATCCAGTAATACTTGAGTGATTTGTAATTAAGTCGTACTTGAGTGAAATGAAGGCCTTTAAGACTAAATCGAGTAGCACTTGAGTTAACTACAGCCAACTCGTATTTGAGTGAAATGAAATAATTTAAGGCAAATCCAGTAGCACTTGAGTGATTTGTTATCAGTTCAAATTAGAGTAAAATGTTGTCATTTCAGATTTAATCCAGTAGTTCCTGGACGATTTGTAACCAATTCATATATGAATGAAATCGACTCATTTAAGAGTTAATCCAAAACCCCTTGAATTTGTAGAATTGAATAAATTCATTCTTAAGAAAAGCAAACTTGCTTAAAATTACAAAAACTTTCAAGAGATTTCTAAATCAATTGACTAAATAAAATCACATCATTTAAAACTAAATTCAGTAATCCCCAATTAACTTTTATCAATGAAATTAAATATAACATGAAATTCTTGCCACATTTTCAAGTGTCATAATTAAATTCTCATCTCAGACTTATATTTCTGCTTATTGACATTTCAAGGGAAAAAACAATTATAGAGAGAGAGGTGTTAGAAAAATGCGACATGGATTCTCCAATATTTCTTCCAAGTCTTTAATTAACAAGACTTAAAGCATTAGAATTTACATGCTAATGCATCATAAAACCTTTTTTTTTTATTGAGTGAAACTTTTTTATGCCAATTCAATAGGGAAAAATGCAATTGAATCATTATACAAAATTATGTAGAGCTTACACGGATTTTTCATTATTATTCTGACAAATCAGAAATTTTTAACATCAGTACTTTCTTTGTTGAATTTAAAAGTATATATATTTATTAAATTAAAAATACTGGTGATCTAAAAATTGCATATTTGAAAACACTTATTCGTGCAAACTGACTAAATTTGCATAACTGCACAACAGCACCCAAACAACATTGAACATAATATGAGCTTCTGATGTTGTCGTGCCAATGGGATTTTTCCTTTCTTTTCTTTGTCGATTTCAAGTTTAAATTTAGATACTTTCCAATGATACTTAGCTTCAGGTATGCTTATATACAATTTTAATTTTTTCATTAGCTTTCTTATTTAATTGTAAATAACAATTATTTTTTTATTCAAAATTTGTGATTTCACTTAAAATAAACCAATCTTAGGCATTTTACTAAAAAAAATATTGAAAAAATGAACTTGATATGAGCAAACGAAGGAGAAATCCCAATGACTCAACTTTTGCACCACAATGTCAGAAGCGGATTGCTCCCCTTAGGAGTCTACACCAGTCACCAAAAGATCCAGAGGATAATCCCATGTGGAAGTTATTTTTATATACTTTGTTTGGATTTTATTTTTATTTTATTTTTTTTTTTCGGGGGGGGGGGGGGAGAGCATAGGAAAGTTGAGGATGATCTGTGTGTGGGATCGTTTTTACTTTTACAGTTTTGGTTAGTTTTTTTAAATATTACCCTAATTTCCTGCCTATAATCCGCGGATCAAACAATTCTTTTTCGACCCAGAAATTTTATTTCGTAAATGAAGGCAAATATTTACGGCGATCTGAAAAGTTATATTTTATTTAATAAAATTTCTGGGTCGAAAAATGATTGTTTGATCCGCGGATTATACGCAGGAAATTAGGGTAATACGAGTTTCAGAACCAGTTCTGAATAAGAAAGTATTTAAAAAAAACGAATATAAAATCTAAATTAAAAAAAGTAAAAGTTATCTAGTATACAGATTGTCTTTAGCTATCATATGCAAGAAATTTAAAAATAACCTTCACTAAAAATTAACATTATCATTCTCTCCTTCCCTCCCCCCCCCCCTACACACAGCTAGCATAGGACTTAAATAAGTGAAACTAAAAATATTCTAAATAGATAAACATCAACCCATGATACTTTGTTGTAATTATTCCTCCATTTAAAGCTGAATATTTCTTTAACTTAAAAAAAAAATATTAATTGTTTAGCTTGAAATTTGAGATGGCTTTGAAAGCTTTGACATCCAATAATTGTCACCTATAGCCTTTATACGAGCACACTGCAATTGGAAGTAAAAAAAAAAAAAATCCCATAAATTGTTTTAAAACAGTTAGACAAATGGAATAATTAAATGTTTCATAACTTTAAGGTTGAAATAAAATGTGTTAATTTATGCTTTCTCACCTCCTTAAGCAATACATATAGGGAAAATATTTTTAGGTCTTTATATATTTAGCATTTGAAAAAATCTTTTAATGCAAATGAAAATCTAAAGTGGCCTTTTACCAACCAACAGACATACAACAAATGTACCTTGTTATGCTAGTTTTAACCCTTTCCGGCTCGGGCAAAATCTGTAATAAAATGAGAAATTATCGACTGACACCGGAATTCCCAAACGAATTTTTTAGATATTTTGAAATCCTTAATTTAACCTTTTATTGTAAAAGTAAGATTTTAGTCAAATATTACTGGCACCGTTTGTAAGTTTGGAATTAAAATTAGGTATTCCAGACTGGGCACAGTGTGCCGGAAAGAGTTAAAAGATTTTCTCTTTTTTCATACACTCAATGCGTATTTTCATTTAATTTGGAATAGAATATAGACAAAATTACTAAAACTTGTATAGCTAAAATTTTGGTAATGGATCATTATTTTTTATATGCCAGTTTATGAAGAACCTTTCACTAAATATTGTAGTATAAAAGTTAAATGCATAAATGACTGAGAAATGGATTTATTGACTTAATGTGTATGCTATTGGGAAGACTATGGGTCAGACTATGGGTCGAGTGATGATTCACTTCTGCAGTTTTTTTACGCAGACGGACAAAAGGTAAATAAGGAATGGTAAGGTTATTTTTTATAAGAACGTAGAATTGCGATTGAAAAAATATGACAGATTGGAAAGGAGGAGGAGGAGGAGGGGGGGGGGTGACACCTTTTGCATCTGTCCCGGGATGTCACCCATTCTAGCTACACCACTGGTGCACACCCACTTCATCTCTGACAAGTAAATAAATTTTCCTGCCTGAGAAAACCGAACCAAACACAAACCACAAAATATTATTTGAAAAAATAATTATAAGAAAATATTGCATTAATCCTTACTATCTGTTAAATAAATGATCGGAAATAAAATACACAATTTTATAGTTTATTTTACATACTACATACTTTTTATTAAAATAGTAATTTTCCATTTTATTATGCCAAAAATTTTGGATAACTGCAAAGCAAGTTTGGTTTATTTTATATTCTAGTAGGAGTGTGTGTGTGTGAAGAGGGGGGGGGGGCGGTTAAAAGTATTTTATAGAACTTTATGTAGCGGGCTACTGATGACTATTTCTGACCAGTAAACTCTCATGCTTACTGATCTTTGGGACCAGTAACTTTTTTTAAAATCAATTCTACCACTGGGCTATGCATAAAAAATGTTATCAATTTAAGGGAAAGCAATGATATTACAAGGTATTTTCTAAAGAGAAAGAGGATTTGCTTTTTGGTATCGTTGCATAATATTTAGGAAATGATACTTGCATTTACCAGTATCGAAAGACAAATTTTTGTCCACTGTTTTCGTTTTATTTATAAATTCTCATTTAACCCTTTAACGATCAAAGAATTTTCATTGCTAAGATATCGAAATAAATGAATGACACCGGTAATTAAGAACAAGTATATTTCTAAATAAGAAAATGTGATTTTTCACATACATAATAAAAGGGATATTTCTAGATAAAAATACCGGTGTCAGTGTTGCATATCGGAATAAAAATTTTGTGGTTTCGTGGCGAAACCAATGAATGTTAAAGGGTTAAAGCCACCTGGGAAGCAGGCACAAGAAAACTATTATTTCTGCATGCATTATGTAACAACTTATAAATATTAAGCAGAATATTATAATACAGACCATGCATGCAATAATTTTGCCCAATAACAGTATGAAACATTGCCAAACAAAACAGTAACACAAGTTCAACACTAAGAATGAAAAAAAAGTCTTGGAAATATGTACAAAAACTACATAGTATGCTATATATGTAGCCTCTATATATAAATATATATGTAATCCGGAGCATGTTTTTACTAAGACACTGCAAACAATAAGTAAATACAATGTTTTGATAAATTTCTATTAATAAAGATATAATAATGACAAAACTTTTATACAAGGCAATTAAATAACGAGATATTTACATTGCATTAACAATTTTTACTCTGAATAAATATACTAATTTATTTTATTAAAGCACGAAAGTTTTGTAGAAACACTGTAACACCAATTATTAATATAGAAATGCATTAAACACATCCTCAATATTACCGCGTGACACGACATTTTAATTTCAAGGTATGATACTGTTATGAATTTTAATCTGTTAAAAAGAGAAGGGAAATTTGTTAAAAGAAAGCATAATTAAAATAAAATACTTATATAAAACTTACTTACTTCGTAAAAAAGGCATTTTGAGCAAATTGCTTAGCGAACGGCGGAAGTCTCCATCTTGCAAGGTCACGAGGTGAGTCATCGGCGAAAATCCGCCGAATCCGAGCGGGAAAAGAGATGGTTCATTATTGAGTTGAGTTGTTTAGGTTTAAGGCTCTATGAGTGGATTAGAAAAAGAAAAAATCAAATCAAGATGACTGAATCGTTTAAAAATCAACTCATTCACGATCCAATAAATTAGAACTCTTTCTTGAGCAGCCCAATCCACTCTTTCGTTTTAAGAGAGTACTTTAAATTCGAGTTAACATTGGTTTTGAGACCTAGCATAAACAGTTATAATCATTCTAGTATAATTTTACTGGTGTTGATCTACTGAACTGCATCAGAAGTTATTTATGACTCCACCTACTTGAAATGTAGCAACTAATTTGGGACAAAATTTTCAAGCTAAATGTCGCAACTGATTTGGGACAGAGGGAGTAATAGTTTTAAGTAAGTCCCAATGTAATATATATTCCAAACATTATTACCATTTTGATCTTTAATTCCGAGTTCATAGTGGAAATTCATACTGAATTCAGAATTTCTGTATCAGCAAAAAGAAAAACTGAGAACTTTGGTCCAACGTTAGAAATTACTGGATCGAATTTTTATTCAACATAAGCTTGCTCCATATGCAATAAAAAAACATTAATTTGTAAACCATAGAGTTTAGTAGGGTTCAGGGGCTCCGCGAACCCGAAAGTTTGGGAACCGCTGTTATATGCTGTTCAAAAGAAAAAAAACTCAGTAGTAGAAACAAAAAAATCATTTCGTTTTTTCTTGTTGATTCTTGCTGGTGCTATTGGAAATTCTTTAAGATGGCGCGAGAAACTGTTTCCGGTGTGATTTGGGCCATTCTTTTTCCGAAAAGAGGTTTAACGAAATCCAAGGATTTATACCTCATTGTGTGGGCTTTTTGCTCTTCTCGCCCCCAAACAGCAAAGTTTTTTATACTTTTTTTTCGGTGGGGGGGAAGGGTTTACACTCTAAAAAATAAATGTGTAAATTTACACTCAAAAATGTGTAAATCGATGATACAAAAACGACATGTCTATACGTGTAAATTGGTGTGTAAATTGCGCCAAATGTGTAAATTTCAAAATACACATTTCAATGTGTAATTTGATGATAAGTCCAAATGTGTAAAAATTATCTGATAACACCTAAAATACACGCTTGAATGAGTAAATTGCAGGGAAATACACATATGTCTATGTACTATTTTTACACATATATGTGTGTAATATTCAGTTTTTGCACATATTTTTATGTAATATTTTTACACTTATATCTGTGTAATATTCAGTTTTTCACATATTTCTGTGTATTAGGGAAATACACATAATGTTGTGTATCATGCAAAATACACAGATTTGTGTGTAATATTCTGTTCTTACACATATGTCTGCGTAGCAAGCAAAATACAGAATTTTGTGCAATATTTAAAATACACAGATTTTTGTGCACATAGTTTTTATCCTATACTTTGGAGTGTAAAATGTGAATTAAGTGTTTTCAGTATCGAAAAAAAAGAAAGAAAGAAAGAAAAATGCATGAAGGACAAACACGTATGTTTGGTGTGTTCTTTCCTTTTAACAGATTTGTAGTCTAAGTTGTCGAAAACAAGATCAAAAATCGCTGTACGCTCATAATAATAATAATAATAATAATAATAATAATAATAATAATAATAATAATAATAATAATAATAATAATAAAATACAATTGCTTCTGTGTCTGTAGTTGGATTTGGTGTAAACATTTGAAGTTTTCGGCCTAGGTTAAAATTATTTCTTCTGATATTAAATGACACCTTTTTAAAGTTTTTTATTTATTTTTCTTGAAGTTTTTGAATGCAATACGCTTATAAAAAGTCTTCAATTTAAAAATCACAAACGAAAAACGATGAATTGAAATCTATGAAAAGCTGTCTTTTATCATCGGTAGAAAATGAAATAAGAAATGTATAGCATGTAAAATAATGAAAACTCGAAGTTTTATAGTAAAATATATTATAAAAACGCTGAAACAGATAGTATTTAAATTGAATAATTATTTTAAATGTTATCTAATGTTGAAATTGCAAATATTTACTCTAATGTTAGAGTAAGTGGTTTTAAACATGAAATAAATGATTTAAAACACACACACACACACACAAAAAAAAAATTCCACATTTGTAATAATCAGAAAATAACACACTTCTTATCCATATTGTTAATTTTCAAGTATTAAACTGTAAAATAAATGAATTTACCTTTGAAAAAAAATGTCTTTTGGGCTATCTCCAGCCGTTTTAATTTTACAAAATTAATTTTAGCAATAACGATCTGGAATTGCTCAAGTGATCAAGAAAACTTTGACATGAATGTATCGTCGTATGTTGAGAATTCTCAGAACATGCGTGGCAAAAATGCTATGCTGGACGATAGCAGTAATAAATAAGACCACCGATTAATGCTCGTTGTATAGGTCATTTTGTCTTTAGTGTATATCGCAGTTATGCGATAGATTTGACTGCATCAAAATTCATACTTAAAAACAAATTTTTAGTTATTAAAAAATAATTTTTAAAAATTCATTGTCAAAATTACATTTTTATTTATAAGGTACCCTGGGGTAATAACGCCAGGTTCTACCATCTTAAGGTTCTACCAATTTTCACTGCTCAGTTTTAGTTTGTATTTTTCAAACAAATACATGATTTGATACAGCAACTCATTGACTATCAATATAAAAAAAATAATTTAATTGATATGTATTCATAAAATGTAATGGCGTGATTTCTTGACCAATGCTATTCGGCGTTATTACCCACCTACATGGGTAATAACGCCATGTAAACAAAACTATGAAATAAGATGGAATAATTGCATGTAAATTGCCCAATTCTAAAAATACACACTCTACAAACTCAGAAATTGACAAATTGCATTCTAAGATATTGAAAATGTTCAATTTTTTGTGAAAGTGTAAGAAAAATAAAGTTGTGGTGTGTGTGGGGGGGGGGGGGGGGGGATGAGGAAAAAGAATACCAGACCGTGAGCTTCTTTTTGCTTAAAAAGGACCGCTTAAATAGAATTATTAGAAACATTGCACAGTTTTAACTGTGTTTATTTGAATCAGTATTTAGGATGTATCTAGGCAACTGTAGGGAATCAACCGGGATATTAATGCCAAGAATTGGCGTTATTACCCCGTTATAGTTACTGCGCTGTACATTTTAAATTACAAATTATCTCGAGAAGACATCCAAAATCTTCAACAACATTTTGAAAGTCCATGAAATGTACTACAAATTAATGAAATTAACAGAGTATTTCCGGATAAAAAAAAATAGTCTTCACATCACAAAACGTATCTCGCAAATTTTAGATCAAGCGTTAATTTTAGATCAAGCGTTAATTTTAGTTGCTTGTAGAAACAATAAGACCTAAAAACGAAACAAATTAACTTGAAGCTGTTTTTTGCGATTTATATGACTCAAAACCCTTCTGCGCAGAGCACATGGGTGTCATTTACCAGATTATTTCATAATTATACAAAATATTAGCACTTGGCGTTATTACCCCGCCTGGCGTTATTACCCCAGGGTACCTTATATACATTTAAAAATAATAACTCGTGCTATCTATGGTTATTATTTTTTAAAACAAAGGTCATTTTCAGGTCTAATATGAAAGTTTTTGAATGATTTTCCAAGGATCTATGTTTCTAGGGGTAATATCACTCTGTTATCATCACAAAAGAAGACAAGCTAATTTATAAGAATTTACTATAATGGTTTTTAAATGAAATGTGATAAAAAAATTTCCATATAATAGTCTGATAGAAATCCATATAACCGTACTTATTTTACCAGATACTGTTAAAAACAATGTAGGAATATACAGTTTATCACTTTTTTTATGTGAATGAAGTATAAAATTGGAGACCATAAACATAAAATAGAACCACACTTTGGTATATTATCATTAATATTTTATTTACAAGATTAGATGGTAGTTATAAATAACAAACCTTATTTTAACTCTCCGCCTACCAGACCGTTCCAATAAAAATTAGTTAAAAGCACAGTAAAATTAGGATGTAAAAAAATCATAATTTAAAAAATAATAACAATAAAATCAGATTTCTGTATTAAAATCATATTTCTTTTTATTTAAATCGGATTTTTTTTTCTCAGCATTAAAATATTGAATAGATATAGATTTAGGTTATAGGTTTCTAAGATTAATAGATTTTAGGTTCCTAAAACAATTATACCTTTATTTACTAACATAATATATATTTTTACAATTTAATAGTAAAATTTAGTTATTAGTTAGTAATTACAAAAATTGTAAAAACTATAAATTAGTAATTTCGTTAATTAATAGAATGCTATAAAGTTATACACATAAACATTTTGCAATAATTATGTAAAACTATATTAAAAAATAGTGATTTTACATTTATTAAAATTATGCATTTAACTTAGCTGCATTTAATTTTAAATTGATTACAATCATTAATTAGGTGCATAATACATATTGCAATGCTTTAATTACTAGAACGACAATCCAGCATTTTCTATTCATTCTAAAAAGATAAAGGGCAGGATGCTTATATATATATATATATATATATATATATATATATATATATATATATATGTTGTATGTGTCACATATATCATATGTTACGTTGATATGTTTCAAATATTCCTTACCGTAAAATGCATGCACCTAAATTTTAAATCGAAGGATTATTTTATTTGCCATTTAAGAGGACAGTTTACCATTTCAACAACATTATTTATTTAAAAAATGTATAGTTTAATGGTGAACTCACTGCATTTCACTGTTCAGCTAACAATAAATTTAAAAAACAAAATTATTTTTACTGCATATTTAATTAATTGTTTTAAAATGTTTGAATTTTTAAAAATTTCTACTATTTTTTAAAATATTGATATTTTTGCCCCTTTTTATTTTTGAGATTTTCAAGTGCATATTACAAAAACTTTATATGTATTTTTAGATACATCTAATATTAGATTTTATATTTATATTAATATTAGATTTAATAATAATTGTTTACTGATATATATTATTTAAGACAATAAAATTTAACACATCTTCATATCCTTTTATTTATTAAAAAATAACAAAAAACTTGAAGTCTAATTCCATGCGCTAATTTATCACATGTATTATAAAGAACATGTTCAAAAAATTTAAATCTCTACCTCAGATACAAAAAAAAAAAAAAAAAAAAAACAAAAAAGAGAGAGAGAGAGAGAGAGAGAGAAAGAAAGAAGGCCTAACCAGTTCTAGAACAGGAAAGTGAAGGAAATATGAACTTTGAGAAAAAACCATTTTAATTTTTTTATTTGTGTGGATAATAGCGCTGAGTGTATTTATAAAATTTACAATATCTCCCTCTCACTATTTTAAGCATGTAAAAAGTAGTATCATAAAAATATCTTGACTAAAAGTTTTCTTTTTTATATTTGCAATAAACAGAAAACTATACGCATTCTTATAATTCTGTCAATTTTCAAATAAAAAATTGCAAAGAATATGAATTTCATTTTATAAAGAAATGATTTTTAAACACCACCAGCCTATTTAATTTTATGAAATTTGTGAAGTTGGCTTTAGCAATAGCTATATCAAACTATTAAAATGATGAATAAAATTTTGGTTCAAAAGATTAATCGTCACAAATGCTATATGGTGAGAATTCTGTGAACTGTTTACATTAACTGCTTATTGGAAGTAGCCTTAAATTAAATCGTCTTTTTAAACAAATTTAATTAGTAACTTTGACTTCTGGGTATGTTGCTGATATGCAACACAGTTGCTTGTATGACGGTGTGTCTACAAATTCTTATTTGTTATAAAATCATTTTTTACACATGCTAATTTTTTGTCAGTAATTTAAATATTATTAAATGTTTGATTACAACACTTTTCCAAATATTTTTAAAAACTAAAGTTTAAGGAATGAAATTTTAATCCAATAGTTTTTTAAAGAAAAAAATTTATTAAAACATAATTAAAATGAATGATTTTAATCATTTGATTACAATCGTTGGACATAATTTCAACAAAATAAATATTTAATTTATTAAAACTTATTTAATTCATAAAAGTAATTTAATGACTGTTATTCCTTTTATAAGATGTATACGTGAAATTAACTAAATCGTTATAAAAAAAATTGGCAAAATTCATACCTGTTTTCTATTAACATAGTCCTTTATGTATTCTATTTCAAATATCCAAATAGAGAAAGGTTTCTTTTGAAGACCATTATATCCGAATTCAGTACAGTAACATCAGCGTGCTCATGTAACAACGTTAAAGCCCCTGTACCTTCTTCGGACAGAAAATCTTTGTAAAATATTAATAAGCAGTATTCCTATATATCTTTTTTTGTAAAGTTTTAAAATACATGCCAACTATACACGTTCATAAATCAAACAAAGCACACAGCTACTAATGTCCGGTTAGCAATTCGGAAGGAACTGAGAAGAATAAATACGCTGTGTTTATCTCTCTGCATTCTCCTGCAGACGATATTTTTTGCAGATGTTTCTGTTCTACGTTAATCGATTTGGCAGTTAAATAAATAATATTTTTATATTTGAGCATCTGTAATTTGAATTTCCTGTTTGAAGATTTTTTTCTTCTTTTTACGCATTTTACCTTTGTTTTAAATCAGTTACAAAATAATTTATGTAATGATTAATATATTTCTCCTCATTATGATATATTTTTAAAATTCATATTTTTGTCAAAATGTGACTTCACAACATATTGGTCTATTTGTGATACATTTGATGTGATGCAACTTGCAGTAATGGCATAAACATTTAAAAATATATCTAAAAAGTTTCTTTTTTACACTGAATAACATGTTTTGTAAAGCTCTTGCATTTTTTAAAAATGTTTCTAAGCAATTTACATTTGAGTCATAATGTGACGCTACTACTGAGGTCACAGATATGATATGACCACCGCGGCTGGCAGTGACATCATAAAGACGTTTGAATCTCATTTAGAAGACAAATTTTAATTTTGATTTTGGGAGCTGTTTATGCGCTTGCAATTTATTTGAAATGCGGAGGGGGAATCAGCTCTGGAGGAAAAAACATGTTAAAAGAAAAAAGAAATTGCCCAGTTAAACTGATAGCATTGAGCTATAGGCTATTCGCAGTAATTATATATTACAGCCTTATTTTTTTCAAAGAATAATGCTTCGCGAAAAACAAAATTAAGGTAGGAATTAGTTTCCCCTTTCCCCGTTTATATTTATCCACCGAACTCCTAAAAACCAAACAGGGATACGCCGTATCAGAATGAACCTGTATCCAAAATTTGAAGAAAATCGGATAAGTCTGTACAAAAACTCATTTATCTAAGTTCAGCGGGA
Source organism: Maratus speculifer (assembly GCA_964019185.1). NCBI lineage: Eukaryota > Metazoa > Arthropoda > Arachnida > Araneae > Salticidae > Maratus > Maratus speculifer. The sequence continues at coordinate 218,150,941 of OZ025300.1, forward strand.
GAGCGTTCTCTACTTTATAATTTACTATTAAACTCCAAGATTATTCAGGCATTTGCCTTATTAAAAGAGCCCATATTTAAAATTGAAGCAAATCGGATAATTCTCCATAAAAACGCATTTATCTAATTTATAGAAGATAACCCTCCGTTCCCTCCTTTATACTTATCAAAAGAGCTCCTAAACTTAATCAGGGGAGCAACTTATCAAAATGAACCAATATTCAAAATTTGAAGCAAATCGGTTAATTCTGCATGAAAAACCCATTTACCTAAATTAAGGGAAATAGTTACCCGTTCCCAGCTTCATACTTAACCAGTGAATCCGCAAAACAAATGAGGTAAGTGCTTATCAGAATGAACTTATATAAAAAAAATTGAAGTAAATTCGTAAATTCTGCATCAAAAACCCACTTACTTAAATTATGAGGAGTAACCCCCGTCCCCCCTCCCCCCATTATATTTAAATAATGAATCCTCACAGCAAAACAGGTAAGCGCCTTATAAGAAAAATTTGGATAAAGAACTTGAAGCAAATCGGTAAATTCTGCATGAAAAAACCATTTAACTAAATTGTGGGATGTAGCCTCCCGTTCCCTCCTTTATACTAAACCAATGAATCCCCAAAACAAATCAGGTAAACACCTTATGTGAATAAATCTGTGAAAAAAAAAAAAAAGCAAATCGGTAAATTTTGCACGAAAAAGACATTCACTTACATCAAGAGGGGTAACAACTCCTCATTCACCCCTTTTATACTTAACCAATAAACATACAAATTAATCATGGAGGCGTTTTATCAGAATAATCTTATTTCTAAAATATGTATGAAATCTGATAATTCTGCATGAAAAACCCATTTGCCTAAATTAAGTGGGGGGGGGGTCTAATCCCTGTTCCCTCTTTATACTTAACCAATGAACTCCCAAAACTAATTAGGGAAGCGCCTTACGAATAAACCTGTATAAAAAAATTTCCGGCAAATCCAATATTTTTACCTGGAGTTATCGCGCTACGTACTTACATACGTACATGCATACATACATACTGAACCTGCAAGCACATTAGCTCTCAGGCTTTGTTAAACTGTGAGCTAAACATTAATTGTTTCAGTTTTTAACTACTGTTAAAGTACTAAACTTATACAGTTAATAACTGAAATTAAATACGCACCTTAAAATGTATTAAATTTTTTTTTGCTTATATATTTGTATTTAAATATGCACATTTAGACATTGTCTTTTAAGATTTAAACATTTATAATTATATTTAATACTTCAATTCCTGTAAATGCAGGTATTTTTCTATATTTACACACTTAAATGTGTTTATCAACCGATAACAACTTGCAAACTCAATGTCATAAATTAAATGCACATAAAAACAGGTAACGTTTTGTACAAAATGTGTATTTTTTGTGACAATTGGGTGATTTTTGAAATTTATACACTTCTTCGTGTATACATAACTATGCTTAAATTCTAATAACACTCCAATTCGTGTAAAATCAGACCTTTTTCTGTATTTACACGCTTGTGTGCGTTTATCAAGCGATAACAAATTACACACTTGCTTTCATCAGCTAAATACACGTAAAAGTATGTAAATTTTTCATTCAAAGTGTGTAAATTTGATAAAAAGTGTGTAATTTTAAAATATTACACATATATGTGTGTAAAATTAGCTAATTTACACATTTTTTTTTTAGAATGTAGGGAATGCAGGATTAACATTTTCACATTGTTTTCTTGAAAACAGTGGATAAATGCTGTCGGTAATAACAAATTGCAACAATAACAATTAACGATAGTTTTATATCTATCATAGTTTTTTATACTTTTTCTGGTTTGAAATAAGGCAAAAAATGTAATTAAAAAAATTTGGTAGAAATGTACAGCAGGTTAATATCTATATAATTCTATTTTCAGTTTTGATTATTTCACTGAAATTTCTCAAAAAAGCTTACTAGTTAAAAAAAACTAAACAAACACACAAGGTAAAGGAATATTATTCTTACTGTATATAAAATATGCGATGATAAATGTTTTATTATAGATGAATTGTATATATATATTTAAAAAAAAAAACTGAAAATTGCTTAACCCAAGGCATTTCTGCTCCATAAAGGTTCAAAAAATTGATTCACACCGCAATTTACGAATAATTTCTTTAAATATAATCAAACTCTTTTCTTCGCGTGTATTATGAAATCGAATTTGTATTAAAAACTTACTGGTGCCAATTGGCAGTTTGGTTATTAAAAATAACCATTTGCAGAAAGTAAACGGTGTCCCTGAAAGACTTAAAATTTAAAAAGTAATTTTAAAAATGCGACCGAAAATCAAAAATAGATCTTATAATTTTCTATTAATTCGCTGCCATATATGACTTGATTATTTATAAAATCATTCAACAAAAATAAAATTTCCTAAAAACCACCCGCTCCAATAGAATTCTTATTTTTTTTTATTATTATTTGTACAAAACCTTTAACCTCTACATTGATTTCTAAAACAAGCAGTAAAAACTGAAAAGAAATACCATCCATATTTTACTTTCTAAATCTAAATTCAGCATTCACATCAAAAATTTTCTTCCCGTGATGATTTAATGGGCTTCGGAATTTTCCAGCAGATATCAAGACTTTCAGCAAAGGCATTGATAAAGCAAACAGCCGCTATAGCTGTCGATTTATGAATCACAGCTGTAAAGAAATTTTTTTTGCAGGAATTTTATAACGTATTCGGTAAAAAACAATCCAAAATTTCGCTGACGTATATTTTTAGAATTCAGGATTTGTTTCAAATTATATTCATTCCATGATATTCTCTAACGTCAGTATTTTTCCCCAAAAACTTGTTTTTTATTTTAAGCTTAAGGTTTGAAATAAATGTTTTCAGGCTTCTCATTCGTTCAATTTTTGATTAACACCTTTTTTAAATCCGGGATTAAACGCGCCGGATCTTTTTGACCCAGAGTGCGTATGATTTTTGCAATTGTAACCTCTTATCTTTTATAAGTAATCTTCAACTCACTTTATCGCAAAATTTGTAAGAATTGTCTCCGCCTATATAAAATGACAGTTATAAGTTGAATTTAATGGGTGACAAAGTTAAAACCATTTCTACCCTGGGTAAGTGCGTGTACTCCCGTGATAAAAAAAAATTTCCCTTTAGAATTTTCGTGCAATTTTTTAAGAAATCTACAAGGGACTTAAGCAGGGTTCGTACGCTTCAAGAATCTTTTACCAGAATGTTTGTAAAGTTATATTTGCCTTATTTAATGGAAAATTTTTTGTTTTTTAGATATAGAAATCAGTATTTTGCGATTTTCTGGTGCAAAACAACCAGAAATGGGCAGTCCTAAAAAAATACGCCAAAAAGAATTCGCGCCAAAATCGTACGTTATAGGTCTGATTTGGGAGAATGTTATGAAAAGACATAACACAGAGCATGTACATGAAAAGTTTTTATGTAATAAAGAAGTTAGGCTCAACATTACGCAGAGAGAAACGATTTTTCGCTAACCGCAAGCAACGGGGTTCTTTATTCTTTCTTTTATTATTTTTACTGAAGGAAAAATTTCATCTAAAGGAAATCTGTTTATCTGAGAACCGTTTTAATTATAAAGCAGATGTTACATATGTTTTCTTTCTTTACTTTTGAAGAAAAGTTATTGTGGGATCGAAATGAAACGTTAAGATAAAATAGCTATTTAATTAAAGATTAGCTTTAACTGTAATTTAGAGAAATGTATAATTTAAAAAACTATATGTGATTCTACATCACAGCATATGAATCCTGTTATATTGTATGGCAAATGTCGTATCGTCCGAATCCTGCATACACAAAACATTATTTTAGTAAATTTAGTGACTTATAAAACGCCGATTTTTTGGTTTGAATGTTAGAGAAATATAGTGTTATAAACTACTAATGCAGTGGCGTAACCAGGGTGTTTAACCCAAACCAGTTATACTGCAAGGTTTTCTTCTCCTTTATTCATAGAGGAAAATTTTGGTTAGATGAGACGAACAGAACTTAAAAAAATTACCAGTATTCAGAGCACTTCAGCACCCAACTTGGTTACGCCACTGTGATGGAAGTTTTTCTCAGTATTAACCCCTTAACTGGTTTGTCCGAACGCCGTTCGTGTAAGATGCTTATTTCATCATTTCACCTCTTCGCTACTGGCGATTATTACAGTATTTTTAATTATTACTGAATTATTTCTTGTCTCATTTGACTTCAGAGCGAGATTTTTGTTTTATTTTCATTAGCTCGAATCTTAGAATTCGAAACATATTATTCTTATATCGAAATTTCATTTATATCTGAGTATCATTAATAAAATGAGACACAACTGGTGTAGCCATTTGGGTACTCAGAAACTGAAGAGGTTAAAGCATTTGACACCATTATTATTTTTAAGAAAATTTTCATACTATTGAAAGGCGGAAATGTTTAGACTAAATTTTACGAATATTTTATTTAAATAATTTTGGTGTGAGTTCGCTATTTTCAATTTATTGAACGCAAAAGAATTAACCAGTTAAGGGGTTAACACACTGACTGTCGTGTCAGTAAAATGTGTGTGCCCTAAATACTCATTAGGTCAACATACCACTGAATTACGAGGCATCGATATTTGAACACCACCACCAATGAAGGAGATAAATTAACGGAATTCATAAAAAATTGTTTAACTCTCTAACAGTCTTGTAAAAGGGCAAACTTGTAATGTTGTTTCCTCTGCATTTTGTTTTAAATGCTTATAAAATATGATTATTTCAACATTATATAAAAACGAGGTAGAGCCCGTCGAAATTCGACGAAAGAAAATCTTTGAAAAAGAACTGCTTTATTTATTTATTATAAATCTGCAAAATTAGTTACAGTAAAAACTGCATCTTATATTAGTCAGTCTAAGTCTCAACCAAATATTATTTTAAACTAAAATATTACAAAACTCAATTATTCAAATTATTAAAATAAATAAAACCGAAATTCACTGGATTTTACAACAAACGCATATGAATGTCTATTTAGTTTCGTTTTTTTTATTTTGAGAAAAAAATGGAGTGATTCTGCTGCCACAATTACAAAGTTGGTATAAAACATTATAAAAAAAATAATACATCAAAATTAAATTGAGATACAGCTTTGAAACAAATTGCATTTAAAAGTACATATTTTTCTCTATAAGACGGTGTTAAAATTTAAAATGTACGATGTTTCGAAGGGTAAAATTTGCAGTATCGAAAATTTCATGAAAAAATGTTGCTCATTTATTTATTTTTTTTTTTCAATTTTAAAAGAAAATGAAGTGATTGTGTTGCCACTGTAACAAAATTGGTGCTAAAAACTGTAAAAAAATTAATATCTCAAAAGTAAATTGAAATACAGCTTTCAAACAAATTGCATTTAAAAGTACATTTTTTGTATACGACAGTGTAAAAATTAAAAATATGCGATGTTTACAAAAATAAAATTTGCAGTAGTGAAAATTGCAAGGGAAAGTGTTGCCATTTGCAAAATGACGTATGCGTTACGCACAGATACGTTTGGCCTTTATAATATAGATACTTGATTACAAATATGAATGTTAAGCTTGAGATTGTTAACCCCTAAACTGGTTAATTCTTTTCCGTTCAATAAATTGAAAATAGCGAACTCACACCACTATTATTTAAATAAAACATTCGTAAAATTTAGTCTAAACTTTTCCGCCTTTTAGTTAGTTTGAATATTTTCTTAAAAATAATAGTGGTATCAAAAAGCTTTAAATGATGAATTAAGCAAATTCGTCTTGCCCGAACGGCGTACGGGCAAATGAGTTAAAGGGGTTAATAAGATTTAGCTTTTCCAATAAAAGCTTTAATTTGGGGAGAATGCTTAATCTCTAAAAACTTTTTTTTTTTTAATTCCGGTCTTTCAATAATATTTCAACCAGTTAAGGGGTTAACCATTCTACAATGCATTAAAAGTTCATTAAATCGTTAGATTTATATTACCTTAAATATTGCTGGGAAGTCTGGAACTTAGTGAACGTATTAACACTAGAACGCCGGGAAGATGTCAATTTGACACCGACCTATGGACCATTTTTCGATTCGTACCAGAAAATTTTTCATAAAATTAGTTATAAATGTACTAAACAAAATCATGTTAAATATATAACTTAAATAGTTCTCAATACATTTTCCGTTTCGTAATATTTTTTAATAAATTTACGTAAAATTTCCCGGCGTTCTAGTGTTAACACGGGCTTGTCAGTGAGAGGGTATCGACGAGTTTTTAATGTTACTCTGTTGAAAAATACGGCAAATAATACTGTTTAGAAAATTTGGTACAACTGAATTCTACTTGAAAAAAAAAATGAATAAATCACATGCGTGTACTTTTATCTTTGGTTTTCAATGTTTCATTTGAATTATTCAATAAAATTTATTCCTTTTAATAAAAAAAATCAAAAATATTACGTAGTAAGAGATATTTTGTTTAAAATAGATTTAATATAAGCATTAAGTTTTTCTTATGACACATTAGTAAAAATCACTTGTGTAAAAAAAAAAAAAAAAAAAAAAAAAAAAAAAAAAAAAAAAAGTTTAATCAGATATGGTAATTTCAAAATTTTGGTCTACCTTATGCATGTTAATAATTCGTGAAAAATGAAGCATTGCAGCGCCACCAGTTTGGGGATTTAAATTAAAGTCTAATCAGCAACAACTTATGTCAACTTATCTGAATCTGAAGTTTGATGAAAATTAGTGCATTAATTTTATAGCTAGAGCTATTCAAATATCTGTAAAAAAACTGTATAACAGCGCCACATGTTGGTTGAGGTACACCAAGAACTAATCAGGATCAATTTTTATCAAGTACTAACTGAATCTGACGTTTGATGAAAACTTATGCATTAGTTCTTGAGATACATTTATTGCGAAATTGCGAAAAATGAAGAATAGCAGCGTTATATGTAGGATGATATACAAGAAAAATTAACAACAATTATCTATATCATGAAAAACTAAATCTGAAACTTTAGAAAAATCCCTGCATTAGTTCTTGAGATAGAGCTATTGCGATAATTACGAATAAGGTACCATGGCAGTAGGGATGAGGTTTCTCCGCTTTTTTTCATACCAGAAAAATTTTAGAAAAAATGTTGTTCCACGGAATCGGAAAATCCTGCGATTTAAGAGAACAACATTTTCTCTAATATTATACTGGTATACAAAAAAGCTGAGAAATCTCATCATGCATGGCAGCTCCATTTGTTGAGCGACTTGCAGGAAAACGTAACCAGCGCTATGTTACAGCCAGTACTAATTAACTATGAAAATTTATGAAAATCCATGCACTGGTTCTTGAGATATGGCTCTTGTGGAAATTGTAAATAATGCAGCATAGCAACAATACTGTTGCGAATTTTGTAAATAGTTAGTGTTTGTACTGCAAAATAATGTAAATAATCTTATTAAGCTCCATTTCTTTACTAATATTAGTTTTTGTTACATTGTCTCTGTTATCAAGCAAACTTGTCTATTATTTTCAGTGAATGTCTATGGCAGCTTTGCAAAATATTAGAGATATCGCCAAGTTGACGTCACTTTTGGCGACTAATTTTGCTCGCCAAATTTGGCGATATATCGCCAAGTTGGCGACAAACTTGGCGATTGTTGGCGATGGTAACCCTTCCCTATTTATGGTAACCCCCCCCCTTAGGTCTACTGATACATTGAATGTTGTTCCGTGGTTTTCCAGTTTTTTCTAGAAGGTTGCAGAAATTTCCACCGCATGCGGCGAGACTATATATAGGAGAGCCGGATGCGAGCTGTGTTGTTATTATTTACCAGTCAGTCATTGAGTGAACAAGGCGTAAGCAAGTTTGCTTGAGTTTCATCTATGTTGTTTTGAATGTTATTAAGTGTTGAGACGTTGTATAAAGAGTCTTTGGGGTCTAAAGCTGTAATTGTACGATAGATTTGAGCAGTTATTTTTGAATATCCAGTAATATTTGTGAGTTTCGAAGACTCTGTTGTTCTGAAGTGTGTAAATAAATTATTTTCTACTTTTCTAAGAGCAAGAGTTTGAAGTTGTCTAACCATAAGATCGAAAGAACCCAATATACGCTACAATTTTTGGTGTCAGGAGTCGGGATCTTATGGCGAAAACACGAACAATGGACGGACAACTGAAAGAACTGTTAGAAGCTATTAACGGATTAAGAACAGAGCTGACCAATAAAATTGATAAAGGCCAAGAAGAGTTGGCGGATAAAATGAATAAAGGCCAAGAAGAGTTGGCGGACAAAATGAATAAAAACGAAGAAAGAATGGAACAGTTGACAAATAAAATTGATAAAGGCCAAGAAGAGTTGGCGGAAAAGATGAATAAAGGCCAAGAAGAGCTGGCGGAAAAGATGAATAAAGGCCAAGAAAAGTTGGCGGATAAAATGAATAGAAACGAAGAAAGAATGGAAGAGTTGACAAATAAAATTGACAAAGGCCAAGAAGAGTTATCGAATAAAATCGACAAAGTCCAAGAAGATGTGACTGAAGAAATGAAAAGAAGCCAAGAGAGAATGGAAGAATTAAAGGAGGAAGTTAATAAAAGCCAAGAAGAAATGAAGAAAACTTTGGAAGAAAAGTTCTCATCGGTAGAGAGAAGAATAGATTCGGTAGAAGAGAAAATTCAGAATGAAGTTAGTAATGTTGAACAGAAAATGGAAAGGAAAATGGCGGAAGTGGAAGAGAAAATTCAGAATGAAGTTTGTAACGTTGAAGACAAAATCAGTAACGTTGAAGAGAAAATCAGTAACGTTGAAGAGAAAATACTAGGTGAAGTAGATGAAAAGCTAAATAAAAAAGTACAAGATCTTGAGAATAAACTTTCAGCGTCTAGTGGTAATTATGAAGAATTTAGGAATCCGCCTGCTTCTCCCGTGCATATTAAGCTGTCGACATACGATGGAAAGAGTTCCTGGCAAGTTTACAAGACCCAATTCACCATTGTAGCTGAAGCGAACAAATGGAGTGACGAGGTGAAAGCTTGTCAACTGGCAGCATCTTTAAGAGGAGAAGCCGCCGACGTGCTGCAAACATTGCCTGATATGACGCAACTCAATTTTGAGACTCTAAGTTGTGCACTTGAAATGAGATTCGGCGAAAAATTCTTCAAGGATTATACGAGAATACAAATGAAGAGCCGCCATCAAAAATCGAGTGAAACCCTTCAAGAGTTTGCCTCCGAAATTGAACGGCTTGCAAATTTAGCATTCATTGACTGTCCAACAAATGTACGGGAAATGCTCTCACTGCAATATTTTGTAGACGGAATAAAAGATCCAGAAGTGCAGAGAGCGGTACGAATGGCAGATGTACAGGATTTAAAGGCTGCACTACTATATGCCTTAAAGTTGGAAGCAGCTACACAAGCCAGCCGAAGAGATAGTCATTCAGTCCGAGGGGCAACGGTGAACAAAAGCTCAGACACTGAGATCGACTTCTTGAAAGAAATTAGGAAATTAAATCAAGAGATTGAAGCTTTAAAATATGGAAGAACAAGCGCAAGAAGACAGAATCTCACGTGCTGGGGATGCGGTGATACAGGACATCTCCGAAGAAATTGCCCCAAAATCCACGAACGTGAGATAAATTCAAACAGTCAGCAGGGAAACTAAATTTTGGCCATCTCGCGGGGCGGAGGTTGCCAGAAAATGAAAAGCCCCACCTGAAGATCCTCCAGATATCAAAAATGAGCGGCGGTGATAACGAATTATATGTGATAGGCTTTATTAACGGAATTCAGTGCCGTATGATTGTCGATACAGGAGCCAATGTGACAATAATAAGAGAAGATTTGGCTCGAAAATTGAAATGTAAACTCATCTGGACTCCACCATGCGTTACCCTGCAAACTGTGACGGGCGACAAGATAGGCCTATATGGAAAGGCCGATTTAACCATCAACTTTGGAGGAACGAAATATTACCATATGGCATATGTGGCTGACATAACAGATCCTTGCTTAATCGGGCTAGATTTTCTGAAGAAGTTTGGCTTCAAACTTGATTTCAAAAATAACAAAATGCTCTCAAAATTTGAAGAAATAAGTCTTTTTGGATTAAATAACGAAATTGAATGTAAACAAACAGTAATAGCCAAAGAAGACATCAATCTTGATCCAAGAACAGAATTTTTAATTCCAGCTGTAATTAAAAATAAAACTAATTACCGATTTGGCCATATAGATTATCCCGAAGACAATAGTAAACAAGCAGGAGTATTGGTGGCTTCATCTGTAGTGGACCTCTCGAAGAAGACCATTCCAGTCAGAATTGCTAACATCAATGATAAGACGAGGACTATCAAGAAAGGAGAGGTGATAGCATCATGTGCTCCTGTGACGTGCATAAGTCAAAATTCCGGTCACTCTGAGAAATCTTCAGATAATTTAGTCAAGGATTTGTTACAAAATACGGACTTAGATCCAAATCAGAGAGATGCTGCTGAAAGTTTAATTAGAGAATTCCAAAGTTTATTTTCCCAAACATCTGAAGACTTTAGACGAACTAAAATGGCACAACACCGAATTGACACGGGAGATCATTCTCCTATTAAACATCACCCTAGACGATTACCTTTTGCCAAGCAAGAAGAGGTGCAGAATTTAATTAAATATATGGAAGAAAATGACGTCATCGAACCATCAACAAGTCCATGGGCGTCTCCCATTGTATTAGTAAGAAAGAAGGATGGTTCTACAAGATTTTGCGTAGACTACCGCCGACTGAATGACGTCACCAAAAAGGATAGTTACCCTCTACCAAGGATTGACGACACTCTTGACACACTTGCGGGCAACACCTGGTTCTCGACTCTGGATCTGAAGAGTGGTTACTGGCAGGTAGAGATCCATCCGGACGACCGCGAGAAGACTGCCTTCACAAAGGGACAAGGATTATGGCAATTCAAGGTAATGCCTTTTGGTCTATGTAACGCACCTGCAACTTTCGAACGGCTTATGGAAACGGTTCTCCGGGGACTATCATATGAAGCATGTCTTGTTTATTTAGATGATATCATAATCATAGGAAAATCATTTGATGAACATCTGAACAACCTCAGGCGGGTGCTACAAAAATTAAAGGAAGCTAATTTGAAGTTAAGCCCTTCGAAGTGCAGTTTGTTTCGCAATGAAGTCGCCTACCTTGGACACATCATTTCGGCGGAAGGAGTTAGGACTGATCCGGAGAAGATATCGGCCGTGAAAAATTGGAGTCGTCCAGCAGATGTTCACCAGCTTCGAAGTTTTCTAGGATTATGCACCTATTACAGAAAATTCGCCAAAGGCTTCTCGATGATTGCAAGACCACTTCATAAATTAACAGAAGCCAATCAAAAATTTATGTGGACACAGGAATGTGACGCTGCTTTCGAAAAGCTTAAGGAGGCTTTGACATCCACTCCAATTCTGTCGTATCCTCAAATCGATAAACAGTTTATACTTGATACGGATGCAAGCAACGAAAGCATTGGCGCTGTACTGTCCCAGGAAATCGACGGCCAGGAGCGTGTTATCGCCTATTTCAGCAAGTGCTTGTCAAAGGCCGAGCGAAACTACTGCGTAACAAGAAAAGAGCTTCTTGCTGTAGTGAAAGCCATAGACCACTTTCATCACTATCTTTACGGTCGAGAGTTCCTGATCCGAACTAATCATGCTTCTCTAACTTGGCTATTGAATTTTAAGAACCCTGTAGGCCAGATAGCCAGGTGGATACAAAAGCTTCAAGAGTACGATATGGAGATACGCCATCGAAAAGGCTCATCACATGGAAACGCAGATGCTCTCTCAAGAAGACCCTGCTCAGAGAATTGTAGATACTGCGACCGGGTTGAGAAGAAATTTAATGTCAAAAGTCCTATAGTAAGACAAGTTACAACTGGGTCTACATCATCGCAAGATCCGTGGAGTGACGAGAGCCTGCGTAAAGATCAACTTGCTGATCCTGAAATTAAGCCAATTCTAGAGCTGAAAGAGGAGTCCAACAGGAAGCCCAGCTGGCAAGACATGGCCCATTACCATCCTACGACTAAACGTTATTGGGCTCTCTGGGATTCCTTACATTTGAAGAACGGCATCTTTTACCGAAAATGGGAGTCTGACGATGGAAAGACATGTAGATTGCAACTACTACTCCCTAAGTCGAGAATTTCTATGGTCCTACAAGAACTGCATGGTAGTCCCACAGGAGGTCATTTTGGTGTAATGAAGACCCTGCAAAAGGTTCGAGAGCGTTTCTACTGGAATAATGTTCGCAGTGACGTGGAGAAGTGGTGTCGAACTTGTGACACCTGTGTAGCACGTAAAGGTCCAAAGAGGCGCACCCGTGAACGATTGCAACGTTATAATGTAGGAGCTCCTTTCGAACGAATTGCTTTAGACATTCTGGGTCCATTTCCTAGAACATCTGATGGCAATAAGTACATCCTCGTTGTCATGGACTACTTCATTAAGTGGCCTGAAGCCTACGCCATTCCTAATCAAGAGGCGGTAACCGTAGCAGACATACTGATTCAACACTGGGTTTCCAGATACGGAGTTCCTCTTCAAATCCATTCCGATCAAGGAAGAAATTTTGATTCGGCTGTGTTCAAGGAAATGTGTGAACTACTCAGCATGGACAAAACCCGAACAACACCTCTACACCCTCAATAGGACGGCATGGTGGAGCGGTTCAATCGTACCATCCTAAATAGCCTCTCTCTCCTGGTGTCTAGAGACCAACAGGACTGGGACAAGAAATTGCCTCTTTTCCTGCTTGCCTACAGGAGTGCCACTCATGAGGCCACTGGTTACTCCCCTTCTCAAATGCTCTTTGGTCGTGATCTTCGTCTGCCTGCGGATCTTTTGTTTGGCCGTCCTCCTGACGCTCCTTTGTCGCCTGAAGAATACGTGGATGGACTCCAGGCACGGATTGAGGAGGTTCATTGTCTAGCGAGGAATCGAATCGGACTGGCATCAGAAAAGATGAAGACACGGTACGACACAAAGGCAACTGGACATGAGTTCAACGAAGGTGACAAAGTTTGGTTGTGGATTCCCATGCGTCGTAAGGGACTGTCGCCAAAACTACAAAGAAACTGGGACGGTCCTTACACAGTCGTCAACAGGCTGAATGACGTCGTCGTACGCATGCAAAAATCGCCACACGCCAAACCCAAGGTCGTACACTATAACCGGCTAGCCCCTTATTTTGGCCAAAGTGATTAGAAATTCGAAACTTGAATTTCAGACCATGGTCATGAAAGTCACTTTTTGTAAATATGTAAATAGCAATTAGTTCTTATTTATGTAAATCTTATTATTATTATTATTTATTTATTTATTTATTTATTTGTTTATTTATTTTAAGTGTTTTCCTCTAACTCAAGGATTGCACTGCCCGGGACGTGCAGTCTTTGAGGAGGGGGTAGTGTTACGAATTTTGTAAATAGTTAGTGTTTGTACTGCAAAATAATGTAAATAATCTTATTAAGCTCCATTTCTTTACTAATATTAGTTTTTGTTACATTGTCTCTGTTATCAAGCAAACTTGTCTATTATTTTCAGTGAATGTCTATGGCAGCTTTGCAAAATATTAGAGATATCGCCAAGTTGACGTCACTTTTGGCGACTAATTTTGGTCGCCAAATTTGGCGATATATCGCCAAGTTGGCGACAAACTTGGCGATTGTTGGCGATGGTAACCCTTCCCTATTTATGGTAACCCCCCCTTAGGTCTACTGATACATTGAATGTTGTTCCGTGGTTTTCCAGTTTTTTCTAGAAGGTTGCAGAAATTTCCACCGCATGCGGCGAGACTATGTATAGGAGAGTCGGATGCGAGCTGTGTTGTTATTATTTGCCAGTCAGTCATTGAGTGAACAAGGCGTAAGCAAGTTTGCTTGAGTTTCATCTATGTTGTTTTGAATGTTATTAAGTGTTGAGACGTTGTATAAGGAGTCTTTGGGGTCTAAAGCTGTAATTGTACGATAGATTTGAGCAGTTATTTTTGAATATCCAGTAATATTTGTGAGTTTCGAAGACTCTGTTGTTCTGAAGTGTGTAAATAAATTATTTTCTACTTTTCTAAGAGCAAGAGTTTGAAGTTGTCTAACCATAAGATCGAAAGAACCCAATATACGCTACAATTCATTTTGAGCGATTTACACCAAATACTAATAAGGTCTAGTTTATATCAAGGTCTAACAGCATCTAAAGTTTTGTGAAATTTTATGCATTAGTTCTTGAGATAGAAAGCCCACAAAATTTTTGTCACATACAGAGAGACTCACAGGCTCATATACAGACATTTTGTAAAAACATGTTTTTCGGGTTCACCCATAAAACGTGTAAATCCGTCGAAAATCGACATTCAAAAATTTTCAAAATAAAATTCAATTTCGTTCTATGTCACTGACTTGCATAGCTTGATTATGTACAGTGTTTTCTGGCGGGTTACTTTTTAAAATTCTGATTGGCACCACACTTGTTAAATGATAAAATTTATTTTATTTAATGGCATATTAATTAAGGCGAAAACAAAAAAAAATTCATCAGAAAGAAAAAAGAAAATATTAAGATAAACTTCGTAAAAGCTAAAGTAAATTCCTACATCCAACCATTATAGTACAACAGTAATAAGCGAATCTATTGAGATATTACTTAAAAAAGGTACAGTCAGTAACGATATCATTTCCTATAACATCCCCGCGATTTCGTTTAACATACTGGATATTTCGAAATGATCCTGAAAGGTATGACCTTAGATCCCCCCCCCCACCCACACCCACACAAACTTTTTCTGAAGCGGTGGACGGAAATTCACTTGCACATGCGTATTATTCAGGGACCGCACCGTTCCTAAAATTTTCTTACATTCCTACCACAATTTTAAAATGATAATACTTAATGTAGAAATAATCCATTGTAGATGTTAAAGAAATCTGCCACGAAGATTTTTAATTTAAAATACTGGTAGCAAAGTATGGAAATTTTAAGACCGCTGCGAGCCCTGACTGCTTTAACTGGTGTTAAGAGTATTTTCGTATTTTGCAATTAGTCAATTTTTTTCTTTTTAAGATCAACGTGTGTGTGTTTGAAAGATTTCGGAGTATATAATATCCTTGTAAATCCCTTTTTTCCACCTTTTAAATAATATTATGATTGATTTTAATTATTGTATTAATTAAAAGGCGACAATTTCTTCTCAGGGATAATTTTAATGCAGTGCTTTTATTAAATTTTATTTTTTAATGAAAGTCAAAAATGGCGCTAATCAAATTTAAATAAAAAAAGAGTAGTTCGTCTGACAACACTGTTTAGTGAATTTGCACAATCATTAGACAAAAATGAAATTTTTTATAAAAGTCACCCGTTCCAATGGAATTTTTATCACATTTTTTTTATTTGTGACTTACATAAAACCTCTAACCTCTACATTGGTTTCTAAAACAAGCAGTGAAAAGTGAAAAGAAATACCGCTTATATTTTACTTTATAAATCTAAATTCAGGATTATCCTCAAAACTTTTCTTTCCGTGGTGATTTAATAGGCTTCGAAATTTTACAGCAGACATCAAAAATTTCAAAAAAGGCGTTGATAATGCAAACAGCCGCTGTAAGTTGTCGACTTATGAACCACAGCTGAAAAGAAAGTTTTTTTTATTATTATTGCCTAAATTTTATAACGTATTCGTTAAAAAATAATTCAGATTTTCGCTGACGTATATTTTTAGGTTTCAGGATTTGTTTCAAATATATTTGTTTTCATTTCATGATGTTCTCTAACGTAAATATCTTTAAAAAATTGCTTGTTATTTTGACCTTGAGGTTTCAAAGTATATATATTTTTTATTTCTCATTCGATCAATTTGTATATTCTAAAAAAAAAAAACCTCTTAAAAATTTTTAAAATATTTTTTAGACATCCATAAGGAAGTTATATTCTGTGACAAATGTCTCATTGTCTAAATCCCGCAGATGCAAACTTCCAACGTCATTTTAGTACAAAATTTTGACTTATTAAATACCGATTCGTTGGTTTGAAATTTGGGGAAAAAAATGAGTTTTATTCTCTTGAGGAGCAGGGAAATAGATTTTATCCCACCTAATTTTAAAGAAGATTCTTACCAGAAACTTTTCACCCCTTTAGGGGTGATGGGATATATTTTATCCCATTTAATTCAATCGAGATTAACACCAGAAACTTTTAACGAAATTTTGTATTTTTATCTTTGGCAACAAAATGTTCATAAATTGCCCCTTTTTTCTTTCAAAACAAATTATTTCGATTTTTTCGGTGAGAATTCAATATTACAGAGGTATTAATGCTTGACCCTCGAGGAGTTAACCCTTTACGGCACAGGGTGTCCGGTCTTGACGCACCTAATTTTAATTCCAAACTTGCATTTGGCACCAATAATATTTTAATAAAATCTTGTTTTTATATTAAAAGCTTAAATTAAGGAATTCTTGATTTCTTAGCCCCATTGTATGGGCTCCCCAGCTTGGCGCCTCATGACTGCTCAACAATTAATTATACAGAAAATCATACATCTCTGTAAACAAAATTAGTTACATTTTTTTTTACACAAAATAAAATTTCACAAAATTTTACTTTCACTACAACATCTTCATGCTCCTCCCCTGGTCCGGCTGAGCTGACCCTTGCCCCGACGTCCTTTGCCTCCAACATTTTCCCAGAAGTGGCCCCTTCAAGGGGGTGAGAACAGGGGCGCAGTCCTGCGGACTGTCATAAATATTTTTGTGACTGGCTATAAACTATAGCCGACGTATACTGTCAGCCCCATTGTATGGGCTCCCCAGCTTGGCGCCTCATGACTGCTCAACAATTAATTATACAGAAAATCATACATCTCTGTAAACAAAATTAGTTACATTTTTTTTTACACAAAATAAAATTTCACAAAATTTTACTTTCACTACAACATCTTCCCCCCCTTGGATAAATGAAAAAAAAAAAAACAAGTTCTGTTGTGTGTGAAATGTTAAAAAAATGAGTTCTGTGCTGCTTTTTATTGCAACGCACCGCTGAAGAATCCAGTTCATTGATCATAGTGGCACAGTCATCAGTGTCTCTGAAGAGTTTTACCGTCCATTACAGTGTGGTGCAAGAGTCTGTGACACCTTTTTGAGTGTCCTTCAGCTGTATTCCAGTCTATCTTACTGTATTGCAACAGTCTGTGGCACAAGTATAAGTGTCCTTTTGCTGTGTCCCAATCCGATTTTCAGCCGTGGAATTCGTGAAGCCAACCTCTTTGATACAGCTCTTCAGACAGCAGAGAAAGAAATGCTTAGCTGCTATGCCGTAATTGAGACTTTTTACTTTGTCCCGACCTCGCCCGGTCCTTCACAGGCTTACTAGAGACTGGGTATTAGCAAATTTTTGTTCTAGTTCAAGCAATGGCCTCTTCAAAGAACTTTTCGTGTAATATAACTTCGAAGTCACTCTTGCTTCAACTACTATGGTAATGATTATTATCATTGTTCCCAGAATTTTGAATATTTTGGTAGATGAGCCCTGTAAACATAGGCTCAGATTTCTAGACCAAATGTTAAACCAAACTCTGATAGCATCTAATATAGAAAGTAAAACTCTGGCTAAATTTACATCATTGTACTGAAAAATGGCATTTTAATATATAATTAATATTTTCACGTATAATGTACATACAACTTATAAAATTGATGTATGACAATAGTATATAAAGAAACAAAACAAGAATAACACACTTCAATATGCAAGAGTCCGATTCAAAATCAATTCTATATTTGTTCATACCCACACTATGACAATATATCTTCAATTATATATATATATATATAACATCCTGAAGAGGAATCAATGTATGCAAAAAAAAAATATATATATTATACTAACACATACGCCAGAAAAAATATTTACAGCGGACAGAACAAAGTTCACGCGTATGCAGCAAAATCATTCTAGACTATATATAAAATCTATACCGATTATATTGATCCCTACATTCGTTCAATTCCCTTTCAAAACCTAGTCATCGTGAGAGAAAAAAAAAAACTTTTTTTTTTTTTTTTACCACCCGCTCAAGACAACTGAATTTATGTGAAGACGAAATCGTGAAAAAAGAAACAAAATATATTCCTCTTTTCGCCCCAACACTGCAGCCAGGGACGGGAATCCAGTTTCCCACGATTAAAGTGTCATTAGTACTTCACACCCCTTTAAAAAGACCACAAATGAGCTGACCCTATACTTCTGCCGACGCGGGAGAAATACAACGCGTCTGACCACTCAAAGCGTCATCGGAAGGATTACTCATACAAAGTAAGTACATATACCGGGTGATCCAGAAGTTTCGGGAGTTTTGAAATGCTAATAATTAGCAAACTATAAACAATAGAAATATGCGGTTTTCACATAAATGCTTAGCAACCTCTGGGATTTATTTTTTCGATGAAAAAAAAATATTATGTTAGTTACACTTTTTGCCAACAGATGGCGCTAAAATTGATATTATTTTATATGGTATGATACAGCTCACAAAAATGTAAGAATTAGTGTGCAAGGATTACAAATTTTCATTATAATAGCCTTGAGCCGAAATAAAACAATGTGCACAGGATCCTATGAGCGGAAAAAAATTCCACAAGAAATTTCAGTTCATCGTGAAATTACAAGTGTACTGCATTCACCATGAGCTGATGATTTCCATTAAGTATTGGTATCAAATTCTAACTCATTTAGGATTAAAACAGAAGTTTTGGGTCTCCTGCTTCTATTACGATCTTCCAACGACTGCTTTTCTCAACTCTTGTTTATAATAGCCTTCACATTTGTAATGGCCATCGAATCTTTATCAGTTTTAACTTCACGTATTCTACGATAAGAACACAACTCGACATGCAAAGAAAGCATGTCTAAACATGTTTACATATAACGCATGGTATAGGTACATTCGATGTTGTACTGAAGCGCCACCTGTTGCTAAAAACTGTAACTATATATATTTTTAAAAAATCATTCTAAACAAAAATCCCACATGTTTCTGAGCATATATCTGAAAACCGGGCCTTTGTATTGTACATAGTTTCCTAAATATTAACATTTCAAAACTCCCGAAACTTCTGGATCACCCGGTATATCTCTGTATATGTTGTATAACTTAAGTGAAACAGTGTGCTTTATTCTTTTAATCTTAGCCTATAAGAGAGAGACAGTAGTCATTCCCGTATATTATTTGCCTTATGTGTCTCGTAAAAGTTGAATTATTTACTATATACTTTAGACAACATGGTTGATAGCCGTAATCATTGGCCTCTCACTTTTATCCAGAGAGCCAGACCTGACACACAGTTTTGCTGTAGAGTGTTTGATGCTATCTTATGTCTATAAACTTTATACCCCCAATTATTTTGATCTATTAAATCCTCAGTGAAACATAAATCAACTAGCCTGCTTTGTAAGCACCCTATTAATTTTTCTCTCTCTTTTTTTTTTTTTTTTTTTACGCTACATCGCGTACAGAGTAGCTCTGCCTAAGATGAACCTATTATTTGCCTAAACGGCCGGTTCACGACGCAATCAGGTTAGTTAGCGACTCATCGTGCTAGTATAGAACAGTTTTTTTAATTATTTATTTAATCATGCTACTGCCATGTAATTTTAATGCAGCTTAGGGTTATAAGGCTAACAATGAATAATAGTTTAAACTTAGTCCTGATAATTATGTTTTATCCATTTATTTATTTATTTATTTTCTAACTGCAGCTCCAAATAGTATTAAAATTTTAAAACATCTAAAATGAAATTTTCAAAATAAGCCGAAATCTAACTACGCTCTTCTATGCATACATTTTATGTATATGTTTATTTCTTTATTTTCTTAAATCTATATATATTGTAAATTCACTATACTAACAATAGCTCGGTTCTTCCCCCTTTTTTTTTTTTTTTTTTTAACAGGTGAATAACAGAAAAGCTGAGACTCCACGATCTGATGCCGGCCGGAAGCAGAGACCTTCGCCTGCGAAGCTGTCTGCACATCAGACGCATCGAGACAACCCCTCTTTTATGTTAAAAGTATGTACCATCTTATTATAATGATTCATTACTCATCCTTGCTTTTATATCTTAATTTATTTATTTATGTTTTTTTTTTTTAAACAAAACTGAAAAATTTACGTATTTAATGTCTAATAATTATTTTTTTTTAAATTTAAGCAGAAAAATCAATTCTATATGGAACCTGGAGCTTGGTATTTGCATTTTTTTTGTATTTTAAAATTTTGACATAGAATTGAAGCTTATTGTTGTTATTATGTTTTAAGAGAGTTAATAAGATAACATTATTATTTTTATTATTATTATTTCATTATTATTATTTTTTATTATCATTATTACTATTTTAGCCCTACCATGTAACACTTAATCCTGTCTCCATAGGAAATTAAACGACGTTACTTCCCTTGCACTTTTAAGAAGCTGAACATTCCCACTCTTAACGAATTTATGTTTTATTTAATTTTAAACTTATAATACCCTTTTTTTTTATTTAAAAACAGTTTCAATGATAGATCCACAGAATTACTCGCAAAGTGCTGTTTTGGCCAATTTTGCCATCGTACCTTTAGTGATTTTTTTTTTTTTTTTTTTTTTTTTTTACAACTTATATGGGAATTTTAAGTACTAGCAATAATCATATATCTTATTTTTATTACACTATTCCTGAGATCTAATCTGTTTGGTTTATTTCAGCGCCCACTGAAGATATTACTGCCCAGCCATGGCCTTTCTCCAACTGTGTACTTCCTGGAAGGCGAAGCATGACCCTTCAGCTAGATCGGAAATCGAAGCAGGCTCCCCAGCTAAAACGAGGTAAGTCTCTCTTGTAAGCATGACCTCCAATCTTCCTTGCATGACGCCCCCCATCCCCTCATTCTAGCGACTCAACTGACCCAACCAATCCCACTGAAACATATCTCCGTTTGTTTACCAACACCTAGTCAGTGAGGGGACCAGAAGTGTCGTAATATCACGAGTAATCGTTTCACTCTGAGTCCTTTTTTTAATGCATTACATGACGAATCCCTAAGCGAGACCCCCGCATCAAGTCTTTCTAAGTCAAAGTTATTATTATAACTCAGTGAAAAGCAAATAAACTAGATACCAACAACAATAATTTTTTTTTTAGATCCCAACCATATATTTCTTTATTATGTTTAATATCTATGTTTCAATTATCCTGTAATTTGATCATGATACACACACATCTCTTCATAAGAAGAACAGAAAACCATCAATTCCAACATTAACACTCCCCTCTTTTTAATTGCATGAAGAAGCATGAAGAATTGTCATTCAAGCATGCGTTTGCACGCTGTCTTTCTTTTTTTTTTATTATTTACTTATTTTATTTATTTATTTTTTTTTTTTTTTAATATGAGAATCTTATTGTAAGCTATAAAGCGAGATCGCATGATATTATTATTTCTTTTTTTATGAATTTTATCTGTCATTATAACATGTTTTCAGGACAGAAGAAGAAGCTGTATGTCACAAAGAAATTTATTTAATTATTATGTTTTACTATATTGTATGCATCTTTATATATTTATTCGTGGAAATTTACCCTGTATAAACTGTGTTTCATTGTTATAATATGCATTATTTTAATTTATTTATTTATATTTCAAGTATATATTGTGATTATTGTATCACTGCTCCTACTTATATAGTGTGCCAGCTGATTGTTTAATTATTTATATTGTTAGCACAAAGTTTAAATATATTGTGTTCGTACTGTAATGAACTGAAGCGTGTTTCAAAATTTGTAAATAACTAATATTTAATTTGTTAAATTTATAAACCGGGACTGCAGATAACCTCCATGCCTAGTGAGCTTATAAAACTTCGTCTGGGGACAGGGAAAACCTAAAAATTTATTATGTCTATATTTTTTTTTTGTTGTTTTTTTTTTGTTGCTTATCTTAATCCGACCATTTTTTTTTATTAAGATTGTCCATATGTGTGTGTGAATCACGTTAAAGTGAAAAAACCTGTATTATTCATATTATTACATTACTGACCCAAATAAGCGCTTACTTAATTTAGCTATATGCTTGCATGCCTGCAAAACACGATTCCCTGTGATTTGTCCCGTATTAATAAATTCTCTCTATGTGTTATCGCTCAAAGTACTTAAATGAAACTTTAGCAACCAGTTTCCTCATGTGGCTAGCGTAAAAAGAAATTCTCTCTCGAGAACAGCATACACGAACTGGCTTTTACGCCTGTATACACTGACCCCGGAGAGCGACATAGTATGACGTCACCAACAGCGCATTTCTCCTCTCTCCACGAAAAGCGAAAAGGGAGGGGGAAACGGCGCTCCAACACTCGTAGCTCATTTGCATAAAAAAACATTCCTATTTCTCATCGGGGAGAGAGAGCGTGTGTTCCGGTAGAAAGAAAAGCCCTCGCCTCCGAATGGGTTACGGGGAAAAAAACCGCTTTCTCCGCCGAAGAAAAAAAAAGCTGTCCCAACAAATCGCTTTTATTGTCAATGCTGACCTCTGCTACTTCAAATAACAGAGTAATTTATACCTAATTAACTTTTTTTTTTCTTAGTACCTCTAGTAAGATCTTCGAAACAGTAATCATTTATTTACAAAGGGAAAAAAATATATATATATATACATATTTATTCAATGTTCGGCCTATAAGTTGATAACCCATCGTGTACTTAAGTGTTTTTACTGCACTGAACCCGTTTTATCCGAATCTTCTAAAAGTTTTTCGACATTCCTTGTCATTTTAGGCGCATACAGATGCTGTATGTGTCTTCTAATCGTAGACGCATTTTTATTGAATTCATCCTGTAATACATAATTATTGTTACGCACTACTTTTACTACTATAAATGGCCCTTCGAATCGCGGGTGAAGTGCTCTGGGTTTTCCAATAACTTTCATAAATACTCTTTGACCCAGACTTAAACTTGTAGTCTTCTGGAAATCATCTACTTTAATGTATTCACGCAGCATTTTTTGTTGATTTGCTAATGCTTGTTTGTACACTTCCTGCATATGTTCTAGCCTATTCTTAACATATGTTAGTGTGCACATTTCGTCGGGAGAATTATAAATCGTAAACTGATTTCTTATCTCTCGACCGAAAAATAGTTTAGCTGGTGAAAATCCGGTAGCCCTGTGTAGTGACGTATTGTAATGCAATTTAAAATAGTCGAGACGCGTGTCCCATTCTAATGTCGAATTGCTCATAGCCACCAAAGATGATTTCAATATTTTGTTCGTGATCTCTACTAAACCGTTTGCGCAAGCTTTATACAGGCTCGTAAAATTTAAATTTATTTTAAGAGCACGCATATATTCCGTAAAAACCGCCGACCTAAAATATTTCCCATTATCCGCGACAATTTCCGACACCAATCCATAAGAAGCAAAGTATTTATTTAAAATATTTAACAATGTTTGCGATTCCACATTCCGTACCGCAACTGCCTCTAAAAATCGTGAACCCGCATCTACAATTGTAAATATGAAACAATTTTTACGTAGTGTCAGAGGTAATCGCCCAATCACATCGATATGTATAGTTGCCCCAATTTGTAGATTTCTATCCATTTCCTGAATCGGCACTTTAATTGTCGGATGTTGTTTACTTTTATTGCATCTTACACAATTACTGCAATAGTTTTTGATATGTTGGTACATGCCATACCAAAACAACCGCGATTTTATTGTTGCATAAGTTTTTGCAAATCCAAAGTGCGGTCCATGTGCTTCTTGTATAATTGTTAACTTTAAATCATCTGGAACTATAATTAGTTCAGGGTGTTTTGCATTTTGTTTTAATATTAAGAGTTTCTTATCATTTAACGCAAATTTTTTATTAAGTTTCTTGTTTTTGCCTGATTCAATCTTTTTAATGATAATTGATAATTTTTTATCTTGGTACTGATGTATTTTTATATTTTCATCAGAAAGTTGGGGATTAACTTTAAATAAATTGTTTTGTAATTCAGTTTGAGTAGTAATATTGCATATGTTCCTACTTACGTAATCTGCAGGATTAATTTTCCCTTCTAAAAATTCAATAGTGTAATCAAAGTCACTAAGGTTTAATATCCATCTAGCAACAATGTCCGATTGATTTTCTAGTTTTAGAGGATAAGTTAAGGCTTTGCTATCCGTTAGGATAGTGAATTTTCTACCAATGAGAATTGATTTGAAGTGCATGACAGCCTCATGAATAGCTAACAGCTCAAATTTTAAACTCGGATACACAGATTCAGTTTGTTTAAGTTTGCGTCCAAAAAATTCTATTGGGAATAAAAACCCATTATCCTCTTGCGCCAAAATGGCTGAGATTGCAACTTTTGATCCATCTGTGATTAAGAAAAATTCCTTGTTAAAATTTGGTGGTTTTAACGTAGGATTATTTATAATGGCTGCTTGTATGTTCAAAAATGCCTGATCTGCTTCCTTAGTCCATTTAAATCTCGCACTGTCTTTTGTCATTTCTACCAAAGGGTTAACTATCTCCGCATAATTATGAATGAGGGTTCTGAAATAATTGGCTAATCCAAGCAAAGATTTAACCCCTCTCTTGTTTTTGGGACGCACTAAACGCTGAATTTTCCCCACATTTCTGTCAGAAGGTGCATATCCATTTTTATTAACCTTAAATCCTAGAAACTCTATCTCCTCTTTACAAATCTGAGCTTTAGAAGGCTCCACAGTTATATTATTATTTATAAATGTTTGCAGGACCTCCTGTAAAAGTTTAAGCATTTCCTGCGGATTTTCGGCAGCTATTATAACGTCATCCAGATAGTAATTTACTTTGTCTTTGGGGAAATGTCCTAGCACTTTATCCATTAATTCTGCGAACCTGGTGCTACTGATCTTCAATCCAAAATTTAAACGACATGGTGAAAAAACGCCATATTCTGTAACAAATGCTAATTTATGTCTGTCCTGTGGCCTCAAATTTATTTGAAAAAAAACTGAGTGAAGATCTAAAACCGAATACAGTTTTTTTCCACTCATTGCCTGTAAAATTGTCTTTGCGTCGGGTACCGGGTAAGGAAACCCTTCCAATATCTCATTTAAAGTTCTATAATCTACAGCCATGCGGTATCGAATTTTCTCCTTGTCAGTACTCTTTTTTTTAACAAAAAGTACGGGGAATGCATAATCGGAATCCGATTTTTCTATTATCTTAGCCTCCAAAAGTTTGCGAATCTCCTGTTGTGCATAATCTTTCGCCGCTTGTTGAGTCTTGTAAGGCTTATGCTGAATGGGGAAATTATGTCTAAGTGTCACTTTTGGAATGACTAAATCTGTTTGACCCAAAGTTTGGTAAGATTTAGAAAATGCGTGGGCATGTTTTAGTAATAAATTCGCTACTTCCTCTTTAAGATCCCCCGATAAATGATCAATTTTAAAATCCTTGATATCAAATTCTGCTTCTCTCAATGCTCTAGTTTCCTCTAAACTCAGATTATTGATTTGATAAATTTTCCCGTCCTCGATATCATTTTCGTTTAAATTACTTTTGCTATCAAAATTTGTGATAATGTGTCCTACCTTCGCATTTTGTTTAATTATTTTCTTTTCTCCGCTGTTATTTGTTATAATAATATTAATTCTGTTTGTACTCTTAACCTCATGAACTGACTGTTCAGAAATCAAATCCCTAAAATCTTCCAAAGGTTCAAGTAAAATCAATTGATTTGGTTGAATGGAACATGGACAGTTCAATGGCATTCAATTTTTACTTCCCCTGGCTGAATGTGAATATCTTTCACACTTGTTGCGAAAATTTCCGTATTAACTCGTTTAACTTTCTTCGTGTTTCCTTTATTTGATTTATTTGTGACTACCGTATTATCATTATTTTTATGCAGTACATTAATTTGACTGTTGTAGTCCTTGTCCTTCTGTGGTTCCAAAGACAACCTAGTATTTTTAAACCGCAATGCTTTTTCATTAAAGTCTAAAATCATTCTATTTATTTTCAGATAATCATATCCTAATAACATATCATAATCGCCCTGAAAACTTTTTGATGTTACATAAAATGTACCGGTTGTGAAAATGTTATTTATTTTAAACGTTAATTTTATGCAGTGTCTGAAGGGTATTTTGGAGTTATCAAAAGATTGTATAGTTATACGATTACCTAAATATTTTATTTTTGCTTCAGTTTCTTTTAGAGATTCAAAAATGTCCGGTGATAATAGGCTGACAGCTGCCCCTGAATCGAAAAGTATTTTCACTGAAATCCCATAAATATCTAATTGTATGATAGGTAAACTATCTTCTTTAGTAGAATTTACACTTGAAATCAGAGCTGTTTTATTCCTTTGTTCATCCCATTTCGGTTGTTTTTTCTCTTGTAAATTGTACCCCTTCCTAAGGGATCTACCCGGGTACATCCTTTCTTTATTTTGAATTGTAGACCCCCTTATTTGTTTTCCGATCGATTATTTCTATTATTATCTGTTTTCGAATTATTTCCTTTACTTCTATTGTCTTGCATGGTGTTTCGTCTGTTATGGTTGTTTTGACCACGCCACCCTCTCGTATTACCTCTCCGAAAAGGTTGTTGCCGATTTGTATTATTGTGTTCGGCGTAATACTCATTATTAGGGAATATAAAATTTTGATTAGGAGCGTTTTGGGTGCTAAAATTATCCCTCGGATACCCATGATAATTGTTATAACCATGATTATTGAACGGAGTGTAATTTTGCGTCGAGTAGGAACCTGGAAATCTCGTGTTTCCATGACCATAATTTTGGGTCAAACCATTTTCATTTTGAGTGCAATTTTGCTGCATACCTGTGTTAAACAAATCCTGTCTAAAACCTCTATTACTCTTTAAATTGTACCAACAATAGCTAATGTCATGCCTACCATCATTGCAAATTTGACAAAATTTCTGTGATTTATTTCCTTCAGTTGTGTTTTCTTTATTAGTCAATTTCAAATTATTTATTTCCATTTTAAGCTCCGATATGGCAGTCGATTGATTCGCATTTATTTTTAATAAATTTTCGTAAAATTCATTTTTTTCTGTACTCGCTATAGCTGAAACTGCATTTATTTGTTCTAATGTTGTTGAATTGAAAGCATTTTCAATAGTTTTAGCCTTTTCGCATAGACGCGAAAAATCTTTATTTTCCGATTTTCGCAATTCTAAAGAAATATTTGGGGAAATTGCTTCCAGAAACTTATTAATTTTAATTAAATCAAAAAGTTTTTTAGCTCTATCCTCTGTTGCATGCCCAGAAGCATTCAGATAGTCCGATGCTGCTCTTTCAAATTCACTTATAAAATCAGTAATAGACTGATTTGGTTTCTGTTTAATAGAATTAAATTTTGTTTGCGAATCTGCAAATGAATCCTTTTTTTGAAAAATTTTAGTCATTTTTGTTTTAAATTGTTTGTAATCAGTTTCATTATTTAGACTATCATCTGAAGCAAGTTTATCGCGAGCGTTCCCTATAAATTTTGCTTTTAAAATTTGCAATTTGAAGTCTTCTGAGACTTTTACTTGGTCTGTTAGAGTATCAAACTCTTTCAAATAAAAGACGACATTTTTTACTTTTTTTCCATCAAAGGGTAGTATTAATGTCAAAATATTCGCTAGATCTGGTTTAGCTTCCGCCATAATGTTATCAGTTAATTTTTTTTATGCTTCCTGCAATTGCTTCCTTGTTTGTACCCCTGAGTTATCTCTATTAACGGATTTTCGTTTTCTCCCACGCGACATATGCTACACACCAATCAATACACATAAATGTACAATTATCACAATAACAAGAAAAGAAATATGTATGTATGAATATTATTATACAATACATAATACCATTATTTAAATTTTCTTTGCTTTACCACATAGTGTGATAATTTTAAAATTATTATATTTCTTTAATTACACTTATTATCATTATTTTTATTTTATTTTATTCGTTTCTTTATTCATTTATTATTATTATTTTTTTTATAATTTGCATTTTGCTATTGTTATGTATTTTTTTTTTTTTAATTTAATTTTATACATATAGAAATCAATTCAAAATCGATAACATACACCATTTCTAAGAATAACAGTTTAAAATTAACAGCATGATTACCAGAATATTTTTATAATATTAATATCGAAACAAATTACAAATGCATAAAATATCATAGTATGTGCTATCTTTACTATATAGCTATAAATATACAACCCTAGTTAATATCTGAAACACCTATATATAGATATACATATCAAACTTGAAAATGCCATTCTCAAAAATTAATTTTGCCAGAGGTTTACTTTTGTGTACCCAGTGAGGTGGGAATAGTTGTTATTATGATTAGATATTAAATTATGTTAGATGATTTTATACTAAAAGTCACCACGAGTTGTGAATAGTTAATTTATTATATACCATAGCAAATGTCCATTACAATTTAGAATCCGAAAAGAGGGTAAAAAGAGAAAAATGATATGAAGTTAACGGAATATACATATGAAAGAAGAGAAATTTCATAAATACTCTAAACATAGTTATAATATATTTTAATTAACCCAAGGAGATATCCGTGAGGGAACTTGGCACCACATTAATTATTATATAAGATGTTGGAGTGAAATAGACCAGCAGTTGCTTTTCCACAAACCACTCATATTCTAACTCTAAATATATATTTTTTTCTTAGCTGAGTAACTTTACGTGATCGTATATATAATCCCTAGCTAGAATGATAGGTCCTATGCTGGACTTTAAGGAGCGATATTTTTACTTAATCATCGCTAAAGCGTTGTGAATTTTTAGTAGACATTCTAGCTTATAGGATTCCCTTAAAATCATTAGGGTTCAATCATCCAAATATAAAGAATAACTACACTCATTTTACTAGGAAGAATGATAAAAGGGAATTTTAAATTAATTAATTTATTTGCAATTCTATTAATTACATACAATTTACAATACCTTTAAATGTTACATAATTTATTTTAAGCATCATTTACTAATCTAAAAACAGAATCTACATTTATTAAAGTTATACATTATTCACTTTCCCATGTCCTCATCTGGGTACAAAAATCCCTAATCACAAAACATGTAATATAAATATGGGAACAACAATATATATTAAGCATTACCTGTTCTCTTTTTTTACATCAGCATAGATGGAACATACACTAACTTTTTTTTATCACTGACTATTTTTTTACGTGCAGAACTCACCAACACTCTCATTCTTCTTCCAACAAGAAAAACTGACTAACTTCTCTGGGAAAAAAACTGGAGGCTGACTTCTAATTATCATATTCAGATTTTTTTTGGGGGGCATCATTCTGGCCTTCGGAAAGCCCCTTAGCCAATCTGTGATTAGCCCCACATCTGATTAGTATCATGAACAAAACTATTTGCACAAGGGTCCTACATGCTCCTCCCCTGGTCCGGCTGAGCTGACCCTTGCCCCGACGTCCCTTGCCTCCAACATTTTCCCAGAAGTGGCCCCTTCAAGGGGGTGAGAACAGGGGCGCAGTCCTGCGGACTGTCATAAATATTTTTGTGACTGGCTATAAACTATAGCCGACGTATACTGTCAGCCCCATTGTATGGGCTCCCCAGCTTGGCGCCTCATGACTGCTCAACAATTAATTATACAGAAAATCATACATCTCTGTAAACAAAATTAGTTACATTTTTTTTACACAAAATAAAATTTCACAAAATTTTACTTTCACTACAACAAAAAGTCGTTTGTAAATTCCGGTGTCAGTCGATAATTTCACATTTTATTAACAGAATTTGTCTGCGCCGGAAAGGGTTAATGAAATTTTATATTTTTAATTTCGCAAAAAAAGGGATTTTTTTTATTTTAAAACAAAATTTATTAATTTTTCTGGTGAGAATATAATATTATAGAAACATTATTGTTTGTCACTTATGGGGTTAAACTGCAAATGGAAATTTGTCTCTGCATTAACGCATTGACTACCGTGTCAGTCAAATGTGTGTGCCCTAAATAAAATTTATATCAGCATATTACTGAATTGCGGGACATCACTATTTATATTGAACAAAATTTATTCCCATAAAACGGTAATATTTATAATTTAATACTACATCTATACTAATAAAATAACAAATCGCTCTGTCTGCGTGTGTGTGTGTGTGTGTGTGTGTGTGTGTGTGTGTGTGTGTGTGTGTGTGTGTGTCTGCGATGGCTAGCAAAATCTATGGGACGTACGAAGCTCAAAATTTTTATGAGAGTAGCCCAATATCTCTCCTGATGCACCTGAGCTTCAGAATTTCGAAATTCTATTTATTAACTGAGTTATTAATTAAATTCCAAAGATCACTCTCATAAAAAATCGCCTTTTTTCTTCTTTTTTTCCCTTCACTTAGTTATGGTTGGTTGGTTGCATAAAATTTTGGCATAAATAATTAAAAAAGCTGGAACCGACCTTTAAAATTTATAGACTGGCAAGCTGTCAGTTTAAAAGATGATTTTTTATCACAGCGGTTGTAAACCATGGAGGAAAAAGATAGGTGGTGGTGAAGTAAACCGAAAAAAGGGTTGCAATATTAAACCATTTATCGCTCAAATTTTAATGTCCCAAACAAAAGCATGTAGAAGAGATTTTGTATTAATAAGACGAATTGAAAGAAATGAATTACAGCTGAAGCGTATTTTGCGAAGAAATAGTAATTTTTTAAAATGGTCTTTTTTCCATTATATTATTTATTTTTAAAAAAATGTTTGCTTTTAAAATAATTGGAATTGATAAATTCGAAATAATTAAATATCAAAATAAAATAAAAAAGAATATTGAAAACATTTGATTTGAACTAAAAATTGTATTACTAAAAG
This sequence comes from Maratus speculifer, assembly GCA_964019185.1. NCBI lineage: Eukaryota > Metazoa > Arthropoda > Arachnida > Araneae > Salticidae > Maratus > Maratus speculifer. Next base: position 218,181,892 of record OZ025300.1, read on the forward strand.
TTTTCTTTTTTTTTCAGAACTTTTTAATACTTTATAACGTAGATGAAAAAATGTTTTTAATTTAACAACATATTAATAACTCTATGTCAATATATAAAATATATTTATGAAAACAATCTTTTAAAATCATGCGCGAAAACTTAAATAACAAATATTAATCTAAAATCTAGATTTCAGAGTGCAGACGATTTTAAGACATTAACGAAAGAATGTTAACTTTTCAAGCAAAATCTTAAATGATGCTTCTATATTGGTATTTCAAAGTGACGGCTAGGTTACATTTATGTTATATTTAAGCTACGGTAGGGTAATGTTAAGTCGCAGTTAGGTTACAGACAGATTATGGTTATGGTACAAAAGTTTACGGTTAGGAATTTGTCCACAGTGTATACATTACGCATGCTTTGATTAAAAATATACACTTTTGTTAAATGGTTCTGAAATTATAATACTATATACCAATCTTTTATCATCGCGTATCGATTTCATTCACGGTATAGACGGAATTAAGAGTGATATAATTAGTTTGAAATTCAAAATATTTCACTTGGGATTTCTATGCGAAAAAAATAATTAGTTACGTGATTTAACAGTGATTTTTACGGGTAAATATCAACACTTTAACACGAAACTAACGCAATCGTTGGATACATGTTCCCTCCCGTGTTTCTCATTGCTCATTTTAAGTATTTTTAGAGCTCAATATTAGTTGTTCTTTTTAAAACCGATTTTTCACAAAGTCAGCTGCGACGTATTTCAGACAATGTATTTCTGCATGCTTCCAGTTAATGATAAAATCATACAAATTTCAAGTTCGTTTAATATTGTTAATACGGACCCGGGCAACGCCGGGCGGGTCAGCTAGTGGTTTATAAAATAATAGAATTAAAAAGTTGATTCCAATTTAAGGTATAACTATGATACTTACAATTTCTATTTTTATTAGGTAAAATTTCTGGTTAAAGTTAACAGCAAAATATAGTTACAATTTTCACGATAATTCTGATTCAGATTTTTAAAAAGGAGGATAATAATTTTGTGTGAGGCAACCAGAATGTAAACGTACCCAGCAGTCAAAGTCTTCAAAATTGCAAAAGCGCGAACTCGTGAATTTCACTTTAAAAGCAAAAGACTCTATGATCAAAATTTTGTCGAATACCCATTAAAGATACAAGACTGTAATTTATGAAGAGTTTAAATACCCTAACACTCGAAAATTAGAACCTACTTTCTCTGGACCATACAAAATCTATACTAATAAAAGAACAAAACGCTCTGTCTGTGTGTGTGTCTGCGATGGCTAGCAAAATCTATTTGACGTACGAGGTTCAAAATTTTTATGAGTGTAGCCCAATATCTCTCCTGATGCACCTGAAGCTCAGAATTTCAAAATTCTGTTTATTAACTGAGTAATTAATTAAATTCCAAAGCTCACTCTCATAAAAAATCGCCTTTTTTTCGCTTTTTTCTCTTTCATTTTCTTATGGTTGATTGGTTGCATAAAATTTTCGCAGAAATAATTAAAAAAGCTGGAACAGAGCTTTAAAATTCATAGACTGGCAAACTGTCAGTTTAAATGATGATTTTTTATTACAGCGGTTGTAAACCATGGAGGAAAAAGATAGGAGGTGGTGAAGTAAACCGAAAAAAGGGTTGCAATATTAAACCATTTATCGCTCAAATTTTAATGTCCCAAACAAAAGCATGTGGAAGTTATTTTGTATTAATAAGACGAATTGAAAGAAATGAATTACAGCTGAAATATATTTTACGAAGAAATAGTAATCTTTTAAAATGGTCTTTTTTCTATTATATTATTTATTTTAAAAAAATATTTGCTTTTAAAATAATTGAAATTGATAAATTCGAAATAATTAAATGTCAAAATAAAATAAAATAAAATATTGAAAACATTTGATTTGAACAAAAAATTGTATTACTAAAAGTTTTCTTTCTTTCTTTTTTTTTTTTTTTTTTTTTTTTTTTTTTTTCAGAACTTTTTAATACTTTATAACGTAGATGAAAAATGTTTATGATTTAACAACATATTAATAACTCTATGTCAATATATAAAATATATTTATGAAAACATTCTTCTAAAATCATGCGCGAAAACTTAAATAACAAATATTAGTCTAAAATCTAGATTTCAGAGTGCAGACGATTTTAAGACATTAACGAAAGAATGTTAACTTTACAAGTAAAATCTTAAATGATGCTTCTATATTGATATTTCAAAGTCATATGATAAAAATAATCACATAATTCTTGCCTATGATTGATATATTTGTATCTTTTATGCATTCCGATCGTGTATTACAGTCAATAATGGCACAAAACGTTATTTTTTAAACAAAATTTTAGTCATCTATTCAATAACAGTTTAAAAGGTAAAAAACAAAGAAATACGGGTTTAAACCAGTTTGAATTGATCGGCGTGTCAAAGCACATGGTTTTGTTGATACTTATTTGGACTTAATGTAGCGGATTTTGGGGTTACATTTTTGGCGTCATCCCAAGACATTATACTTCCACTCAGTTTCTTTTTACTGTGTAGTTGTACGCAGATCTTTACTGTGTTGCAGTAAAAAAAAAATCACACAACACTTTTCTAGGAGTTTCTTTTTTTTACCATTGATAAAATTTTAATGTATTCTATTCAATTTAAAATTAAATTATGGCTTTAATTTGGTTTTAAAACAAAGATAAAATATAGCTGTTTGGCGTACAATTGTTCGAATCCGCAAACGATTCATACACCATAATAAATTATCAAATAGCAAAGTAAATTATTTATCAGAAATAGGCATAAAAAGAATAGTAGCAAAACTGATTATAACCTTAATGTTTAGACTAATTAACACATAACCGGATCCCAACCAGGAAAAACAGACCACACTCCGATCCGTGATAGACAAAATTTCCGTGAGTATAATCCCAACCGAACCTAAAAATTCTGTTTGAAAAAAAAAACTATGGATTTGATAACTGACCCGAACCAAATCTCAATCCCAAAAAAATGTTCGAATGAAGCATAACCAGATCCAAACAAGGCAAAATAATTTTAGTGGGCATGAAACCTGACCCGAACCTAAATATTGTCTTTAAAAAAACTCGAAATATGACCCGAACAAAACCTGAAACCGATAAAAATATTCCAGAGAACTATAACCCGATCCCAGCAAGACAAAATACTTTCCGTGGTGATAAACCCGACTCAAACCTAAAAAAATCCATTTGAAAAATTCTGAAATTTGACTCAAACCACATCTAAATCCGATCAAAATATTTGAAAGAACCATAACCGGATTAGAGTAAGACTAAATAATTTCCGTGGACATGAACCCGATACGAACCTAAAACTTCCATTCGGAAAAATACCTGAAATTTGAATCGAACTAAATCTGAATCTGATAAAACTATTTCAAAGAATCGCAACCGGATCCGAACAAGACAAAACATTTCCATGGACATGAACCCAATCCGAACCCGAAAAATTTCTTTGAAAACATTGCGAAAGCTGAACTGAACCAAATCTGAACTTGGCAAAAATATTCCAGTGAAGCATCTCCTTATTCGAACAAGACAGAATAATTTTCGTGAACACGCAAGAAGACCCAAACCCAAAAATTCCATTTGAAAAAAAAACCCGAAATCTAAATTGAACCAAATCTGAATCCGATAAAAGTATTCCAAAGAACTGTAACCCGATTCGAGCAAGACGAAATAACTTCCATGGACATAAACCCGACTCGAACCTAAAAAATCCGATTTGAAAAAACCTGAAATTTGACTCAAACCACATCTGAATCCGATCAAGATATTAGAAAGAATCATAACCGGACTCGAGTATGATAAAATAATTTCCGTGGACATGAACGAGATTCGAACCTAAAAATTCTATTGAAAAAATACCTGAAATTTGAATCGAACCAAATCTGAACATGACAAAAATATTTCAAAGAACCGTAACAGGATCCGAATAAGACAAAATTTCCATGCACATGAACCGAATCTGAACCTAAAAAATTTCTTTGAAAAAATCTCGAAATCTGAAATGAATTTGATAAAAATATTCCAGTGAAGCATGTATTTATTCGAACAAGGCAGAATAATGTCCATGAACACGCAAGAAAACCCGAATCCAAAAATTGCATTTGAAGAAAAAGCCGAAATCTGAATTAAACCAAGTCTGAACTTGACAAAAATACTCCAGTGAAGCATGTCTTTATTCAAATTAGACAGAATAATTTCCGTGGACACGCAGGAAGACCTGAACCCAAAAATTCCATTTGAAAAAAAAACGCCGAAATCTGAATTGAACCAAATCTGTTCCCGACAAAATTATTTCACAGAAACATATCTGAATCCGAGCAAGGCAAAATAATTTCCATGGACATGAATCCGACCCGAACATTTAAATCGAATTTCAAAAAATACCTGGAACCTGAATCGAACCAAATCTGAACCCGACGAAAGTATTTTAATGAATCATAAACAAATCCGAACAAGACAAAATAATTTCCATGGACATGAACGCCATTAATAGTTAGGTAACATTTGGGTTGCGATTAGGTTGCAATTACATTACGGTAAGTCTTTGATTTTATTTAATTTCACGTTAGGTTACAGTTAGATCACAGTTAATTTAAAGTTAGGTTAAATTGCATTTATGTGATGGTTAGAATAAGAATAGGTTACAATAAAGTAACGGCTAGGTTACATTTATGTTATATTTAAGTTACGGTAGGATACTGTTAAGTCGCAGTTAGGTTACAGACAGATTATGGTTACGGTACAAAAGTTTACGGTTAGGAATTTGTCCACAGAGTCAACATTACGCATGCTTTGATTAAAAATATACGCTTTTGTTAAATGGCTCTGAAACTATAATACTATATACCAATCTTTTATATCATCACATATCGATTTCATTCACGGTATAGTCGGATTTAAGAGTGATATAATTAGTTTGAAATTCAAAATATCTCACTTGGGATTTCTATGCGAAAAAAGTAATTAGTTACGTGATTTAACAGTGATTTTTACGGGTAAATATCAACACTTTAACACGAAACTAACGCAATAGTTGGATACATGTTCCCTCCCATGTTTCTCATTGCTCATTTTAAGTATTTTTAGAGCTTAATATTAGTTGTTGTTTTTAAAACCGATTTTTCACAAAGTCAGCTGCGACGTATTTCAAACAATGCATTTCTGCATGCTTCCAGTTAATGATAAAATCATACAAATTTCAAGTTCGTTTAATATTGTTAATATGGACCCGGGCAACGCCGGGCGGGTCAGCTAGTATTAAAAAAAAAACGCTTGAAGCTATATGTCTATGACTAAAGACTAAGAAATTATCCATTGGACGCCATTGAGAAAGGACGACCTGTGTTACATACGTACGCCTTTCAAGATAATAGAAAGGCTGATTTCATGTGAAACGTGTTCAACAGAATAGTTTTTAATGTTATTCTGGTGTGAAATACTTAAAAAAGTATTGTTCACAAAATCATTATCTATAGAATTTTAATTTTGGTTCTGAATGTTCCATTTAAACTATTCTAGAAAATATACTATTTTAAATAAAATTAAGCAAAAATATTATATAAAGGAATATTACTATTATAAGAAATATAGTATGCGATATTAAATGTTTACTTATGAGCGTACATAAAAATTATCATTAGTCAATGCTGGAATTTGCTAAAAATATAAACGCAGCAGAAAAAATACAAATAGCTTCAAAAATAAGTTTTGTAATTTTCTCTTTTTTCGTTCTATTTAGCTGTCATATTTTACTTGATTATTTAGACAATCATACAATAAAAATGAAAAGTTTTATAAAAGCCACAACAATGAAATTACAATGAAATTCTTATCTCATTTTCCGTTTGACTGAAATAAAACCTCTAACCCCTACTTTGATTTCTAAAACAAGTTGTGAAAAGTGAAAAGAAATACCATCCATATTTAACTTTATAAATCTAAATTCAGGATTCGTTCAAAAATTTCTTTCTGTGGTGATTTAATGGGTTTCGAAACTTCCTACAGATATGAAAACTTTATGCTAAGGTTTTGATAAAGCAAATAGTCTCTGAAGCTGTCGACTTATGAACCACAGCTGAAGAGAAAGTTTTTATTGCATGTATTCTATAACGTATTCGGGTAAAAAATAATCAAGATTTTCGCTGACATATATTTTTAGATTTCAGGATTTGTTTCAAATATATATTTTTCAATTCATGATATTTTCTACCGTGTCTTTTCTTTTAAAAAAAAGTTTTTTTTTTTTTTTTTTTTTTTTTTTTTTTTTTTTTTTTTAAATTTTCAGCTTGAGATTTCAAATATATATTTTCCGAATTCTATATCAGTGGGTTTTTGTATACCATTTTATTGTAACAAAAATCATCTTTTTGGAATTTTCTTACAATTTTTTTAGACACCTACAACAAACTTGCATTCTTTAACCCCTTAACTGCTTTTCCCGAACGCCGTTCGGGCTAGATGAATTTGCTTATTGCATCATTTAAAGCTTTTTGACACCACTATTATTTTAAAGAAATTTTCATACTATTGGAAGGCAGATATGTTTAGACTAAAATTTACGAATATTTCATTTAAATAATAGTGGTGTGAATCAACTATTCCCAATTTTTTGAACGGAAAAGAATTAACCAGTTAACCCTTTCCAGCACACTGTGTCCGGTCTGGGATACCTAATTTTAATGCCAAACTTGCAAACGACACCAGTAATATTTTAGTAAAATTTTGCTCTTACAATAAAGGCTTAAATTAAGGAATTCAAAATATTTAAAAAATACGTTTGTGAATTCCGGTCTCAGTCGATAATTTCTTATTTTAGTACAGATTTTGCTCGTGCCGGAAAGGGTTAAGGGGTTAACGAATGTCGTATTGTCCAAATCCCACTCATGCAACTTCCATTGTTACTATAGTATGCAAAATTTTGACTTATTAAACGCCAATTCTTTGGTTTGAAATTTGGAAAAAAATAGTGTTATAAACTACTATTGAAGATTTTTCCCTCCGTAAGCACATTGACTACCATGTCAATCAAATGTGTGTGCCCTAAATGCTTGTTAGATCACCATACCACCGAATTGGGAGACAATAACATTTATAGTAAACACAATTTATTCTTATGAGACTGTATTATTTACAATTAAATGCTACATATTTAAACTAGTCCGATGTTGCAGTTCCAGAACTTTCTTCTATCTCATACATGTTAAAATTTGGAAAATTTCTACCAGAGTGCTAGAATTAAATGATAATCATGGTGGTTCCGAACATTTGAAATTCCGTGCATTAATTCTTGAGATATGGCTATCGCTAAAATTGTGTAAATTCTACAAAATTTAGCGTAGCAGTGCCACCTGTAGAGCGACTGACACCCAAAATGTAAATGAAACCAGTTCATGTCAAGGATTAACTGATTTTAGTTTGATGGAAATCTGTGCATGATTTCTTGAGATAGAGCTGTTACAAAAATCGTAACAAATGCAGTACAGAAATGCCACCTGTCGCGCTATTTACACCAAAATACAAACAGCCTCTTTTCATGTCAAGGACTAATCTAATTTGAAGTTTAATGGAAATTAGAGCATTTGTTCTCTAAATAGAGCTATTGCAGAAATCGTAATAAAGCAGCAAAGAAGAGCCACCTATTGAGAGATTTACACCAAAACATAAAAAAAACATAAATTCATGAAAAGTACTAATTGAATCTGATGTTTGATGAAATTCTTTACATTAATTCTGAAGCTAGAGCTATTGCGAATATCGCACAAAATACAGCATAGCAGCACCATCTTTTGAGCGATTTACACAAAATGTAAAAAACGTCATTTCATATCATGGAGTAACGGAATATGAAGTTTCATGAAAATTCGTGCATTATTTCTGAGACTGAGCGATTGCGGATATCTAAAATTATGCGTCCGGAATTCGAAAATTTTCACGAATCCAATACTTTCTGCTTGTAAAGATAGAAGAAAGTAAAAAAGTATCCACTTGAAACTATATCTCTATGACTAAGTGCTTAGAAATTACCCATTGGTCACCATTGAGAATGGATGACTTGTATAACAAACCATCGCCATTCAAGATAATAAATTAGCGGATTTCGTAATAAACATGTTTAACCCTTTAACGGTCAAAGCGTCTTCTTTGCTAAGATGTTGAAATAAATTAATGACGCCGGTAATTGTGAACAAATATATATGTAAATACGAAAAGGTGATTTTTCTAATGCATAATAAAATGGAATTCTTAAAATAAAAATTACGGTGTCGTTGTTGCATATACGAATTAAAATTTTGTGGTTTCGTAGCGAAACCAATGAACGTTAAAGGGTTAATAGAACAGTTTTTAATTTTACTCTAGTTTGAAATATGGCAAAAATAACTGTTCAGAAATTCTGGTTCAAATATACTCTACTTTAAAAAAAAAAAAAAAAAAAAAAAAAAAAAAAAAAGATTAATCTTCATGCATGGAATTTAATTTTTGGTTGTGAATATTTAACTTAAATCATTTAAGATAATCAGTTATTTTTAATAAAATTAAGCAAAAATATTATGTAAAGGAATATTATTTTTAAGTGCGTTCGTAATTATTTAAATACGTAGCACCTATAGTTGTCGTTCAGTCCGCCCGTCTGTCTGTCTGTCTGTCTGTCCGCATATAACAACGCAAAATTTACCCAACCGAATCTTTTGAAATTTAAAATATATAATTATTACATAATTTTGTCGAGTCATTTCAAATTTTATGAGAATCGGATCGATGAGATCGAATTATGAGATCGGATAGATCAATTACAGGGACGATCAAAAGTATTCCGTTACATTACGGTCAATAGGGGAAAATGTTGCAAATGCATTTTAATCGTTTGAAATTTAAATTACATGCTTATTACATAACTTTGTCAAGTCATTTCAATTTTTTTTTTTAAATAGGATGCATAGATCAAATACAGGGACAATCAAAAGTACTCCGTTGCATTACAGTCAATGAAAAAAAAAGTTTCAAATGCATTTTAATATTATTACATTCATTCGAACATAATAATATTATATGCATCATAAAGTACATATTATAATATGGATTTTGCATAATCTGTTGTGCAAAGAACTTTTGTTATTGATTTACAAGGCCACACAAAAGTATTCCATTACATAATGAGTACAGAGAGAACATTGTTTGTTGCGCATTTTAATTGTAATTATCTATTTACAAATTTATGAGATTGATGTTTGAGAGAGATATTTTTAAAACTTCATTATCGCACGAACGCACCTCATTTGCTACGCTTCACATGCAATTTCCAACTTGTTATAATAAATATAATATGCGATATTAAATGTTTTCTTATGAGCAAATAGTATATAGAAATTTCATTTGTCTTTCCTGAAAATTGCATAAAATGTTAACAATTTCAAGGAGTGTGGCTAGAGGGTATAGCTATCTAATCTAAATTCCAAAACTGACAAATGACATCAGGAATATTTTATTGAAACTTTACTTTTGAAATGAAAGCGCAAAATAGCGGGGTTTATTTTCTAAGAAATTCGTTTTAACATTCTGGTGTCAGAGAATTATAACATCTTTTTACGAAAAAACTTTTCTGCTCTTGAAAGGGTTATCCAGGGATGCAAGTGCTGCGCTAGAAATGACCGGTTGGTACCATTAAATAATTAAAGTATTTCTTGTCATTTTTTAATGATAAGATTTCTAAAGTTTAATAAAGCAAAGAATACTATTAACTTTTACTGGTTAACCCTTTAACGGCCAAAACATTTTCATTGTTAAGATGTTGAAATAAATGTGTGACACCGGTAATTGCGAATAAATATATTTATAAATAAGAAAACGTGATTTTTGACATACATGATAAAATGGATTTTTCTAAATTAAAATTCCGGTGCCTTTGGGAATAGGAATTTAAATTTTGTAGTTTTGTAGCGAAACCAATGAACGTCAAAGGGTTAAAATCGGTCATTTTTGACGCGTCGCTCGCATCCCTGGTTAACGCAAATGAAAAAATAAAAAAATCTTTAAAAATAAATTTTGCAATTTTCTCTTATTGTGTGCTATTTCACTGTCGTATATAACTTCATTATTTAGAAAATCATTCTACAAAAATGAAAAGTTTTATAAAAATCACATGTTCCAATAAAATTCTTTTTTTTTTTTTTTTTTTTTTTTTTTTTTGACTGATATAAAACCCTTAACCTTTACTTTGATTTCTAAAACAAATTGTGAAACATGAAAAGAAATACCATCCATATTTTACTTTCGAAATCTAAATTCAGGATTCAGTTGAAAAATTTTCTTCCCGTGGTGATTTAATGGGCTTCGGAATTTTCAAGCAGGTATCAAAACTTTCAGCCAAGGTGTTGATAAAGCAAACAGTCGCTGTAGCTGTCGACTTATGAACCATAGCTAAAAAGAAAGTTTTTTTCTTGCATGAAATTCTATAATGCATTTGATAAAAAAAAAAAAAAAAAAAAATCAAGGTTTTCGCTGACGTATATTTTTAGGTTTGAGGATTTGTTTCAAATATATTTTTTTCATTCCATGATATTTTCTTATGTCAGTCTCTTTTTCAAAAACTTGTTAGTTATTTTAAGCTCGAGATTTGAAATGTATTTTTTCAGGCTTCGCATTCGGTTCATTTTTAAATACCATTTTTTTTTTTTTAAGAAAAATTATTTTTTTTGAATTTCCATGCAATTTTTAGACACCTAGAAAAAACGTATTTTTTGTTGGATGGATGCGATGTCATTTTACGATTCACGAGGTAGTGGGGGGGGGGGCATTCCATCGTTGACATCAAATTTTGACACCTTATTTGGCAACACGAGAACATAGAATTTTGACAACAAATTTTTACTTGTTAAACACCAAAAATTTTGCCTAAAATGTTCAAATAAATAATTGCACAAGGATTTGCTAACAAATTTTTAAGGAAATAAGGAAAAATCTAAATTCCACATGAAAAAAATATTATGAAAGGAAATTTTCATACTCAAAATTTTGGTGCTATTGTGTCATTTGATAATTTAAATTCAGTGGATGAATAAACATATTTGAAACTCACCGAAACAGTTAAATTTGACAATAACTGCTTTCATTAACTGCTATTGGAGGTCTGTCCCTGCTTTAGCACATTAAGTGTCGTGGAATACAAATGAATGTACTTGAAATAATTCCTAAGGCATCATGCCATTCGAAAACGTGAGCCATCAGTATTTTTATCAAAGACAATTTATTCCTATGAATCGGAAATATTAAGAATTAATTACTATGTACTTAAACAAGAAAGAAAAAATATCATTTGTCAAGCATAAATTATGAATCACTTTCCAACATATTCAGAACAATGTAACAAAACTTAGCGTTTAATGATTTGTAACATGAAGCTAATTAAAACGTCTGGACACGCATAGCGCAGATAAAACCCCAATTTTAGCAATTACTATGTCGGAAAACTATCCGAATTGTTTGAGGAGCCCTGCATACTATAAGCAAATTTGTATCGATAAACTGTAATTTTCGCTGATAAGGAAAATGGCACATGAATTTGCAGCTCTGCAGAGGAGGTATAGGATTTATACACTATGAGTAATATACAAAATGTTAGTTTAATTTTTATGTACTTACTGAATAATAAAACACTCTTGAAGCAACAATTGCTAAAAGACATTATTTTTACCGATTTCTTTTGTATCTGAATAAATAAACAAGAGTGACAACTGCAGTTGTTGCATATTTTCGCTTCATCTCACTATATTTATGACGGTGAAATTTGTCTACATACCTTTCTAATGTTTTCACAGCGTTCCTAGAACTTTCATACTTTACCACCAGTATTTTAAATCAAAAATCTTCGTGGCACTTTCCTTTTACATCTACGATATAATAATACAGTAAATATTGTCATTTTAAGTTTGGTGTAGGGAAATGTGAAAATTTTAGGAACTCTGCAAGAATTGATTTCGATCAATGCAATGTCCTTTTTCAGCCACATAAAAGCTTAATTTATTATTAATATCTTTTAAGACTGCTGCTTTCATACTCTCTAGTTCTTTCTAGTATTTTCCAATGTTTATATTTACATATTGTAAGTAATGTGTAAATGGAAAAATGTTCCTGTCTACTTTTCCATTTACATTTCATTATTCCCAGTCATAGATTGTCTCAAAAGATTCTTTTGAAATTCATGTGCTATTTTTTAAATCAACTTGCACTACTTTCTGAAAATAAAAATCCTTTACTAACACTTTGACAACATTCGCAAAAAAAAAAAAAAATCGCTGTAAAACATGATTTTAAAAATATTGGTGCCAAAAGAACATAAAAATTGCTGCTAATGGCCTACTCGTCAATGACCTGTTGGCGAACTACTTTATAGATTGCATTTTAAACACCAAAAACATCCTTTTTTGATAAGATTGGTCCCCGTTGACTAAATTTGGATACTTTATAACAACCTGAATGCAAACAATCCTGATCTAATCGAGATAAACGAACCATTCCATCCCCTAAAGCTGGACAAGTACAGAAAGATTTTTTGGTCTCTATTTGACGAAATTGGATCTACTACGAGCAATTTCCACCTAACCAAACCATTAATTCTCAAAATTATTACTTGCAACTAGATGAACTGCCAGTATATATAGACATGAAACACCGCGAAATACCAAACAAGCAAGGTATTATCATCCATTATGACGACTTCATTCCACATGTATCTTTGACTGTCAGAAAAAAGTTCCTTGCATTCGATTGAGATATCCTGACCCATCCTCCTTACTCTACGGGACATTGTTCCGTCCGACAATATTTGTCTCTTTCTCGCAAAAATTATGTTCACCAAAAAGAAAATGAATTCTTTGAATGACATAAAAAATCACCTCGGTAAATATTTTGCCACCAAATCAAAAAAGTTTTGGAAGAAAGGTGTTATTAGATTACCGGAAAGATAGAAAAAGGTTCACTCAACAGATTGACTTAAGCGTTCTTCAATAAAATATTACCTTTATCGAAATTTGTATGGTTTAAAAAAAACCTTGGAAGAAGTTTTTGGGATAACCTAATTGTTAAATTTTTATGTTTTGTAATTTTAACGCAGAAAATCTCAATAACATTATTTGCGAAAAATGTATAATTTTTCCCGGAAAAATTATGTAGTAATATCTTTATATATTAGAATAGCTCATTGATTTTGCATATACAGAATAAGATAACAGATATCAAGTAAACTGCGGAAGTATTTCAGCTTCTGCGGTTACTGTTAATTAAGATGATTGGTGAGTGAGACGATGATGGACATACTCGAGTTTATTTCTCGATTGTATTGCAATCATTACGTAATCTTGTCTATAATCAGTTTTAATTTTTTCACGTCTTTCAGACAGTGTTACCAGATAGGCTACTTTTTATTACCTTAATTTCGGGTGTATAAGCCGCGGATCAAACAATTCTTTTTGGACCCAGAAATCTTATTTAGTGATTGAAGACAAATATTTACGGCGATCTAACTAGTTATATTTGTTTCTTAAAAAATTCTGGGTCGAAAAAGAATTGTTTGATCTGCGGCTTATACACCTGAAATTACGGTAATTCAGATTCTTGATTGGCACTAATTTTTACAAATGATAAAATGTGCCTTATTCAATGACATGATAATTGAGGCGAAGACAAAAGGTAATTTACAGTTTCAAAAAAAAGTGGTGCCAATCAAGAAATCTGAATTTTAAAAAAGTAGCCCACTGGCAACATTGCTTTCAGACATTGTTTTGTCTCGGGTTACAGTTTGTCACATAAATGATTTAGAATAATTGTAAATTTTACGTTTCACTTTAAAAATTTAAATAAAAAAAATATTGTAAGTTTGTAAAAAAAAAAAAAAAAAAAAAAAAAAAAAAAATGGAAATCTTTAATATAAAATAATAAATTTATGTTTCAAAAACATTTTCAGAAGTATGTGTAGCCTCAAGCTGCAGTTACATTAGAAACTGTCACAGAGGACAGTTTTTATCAACCCTTTTTGATTTGAAAAAGAGGTGCAGATAAACTTTACTAATTTTCGCAATATTGACTTAAAACTTCTCAAATGATAAACAAAACTTTGGTATGAGAAATTAACTCAGTGTCATCGTGTGTTGAGAATTTCAACCATAAATTTGTATTAACCATTTATGTTCGTATCACTGTTAAACAGGAGCAAACAGGAATCGGAGAAAAGTGCAGATGGGAAATAATCGAATGAAATAATTCGGGCATGCGCGGATGCAAACCTTCATCTTTATAAAAACATCCAAAGAAGAAAATAAATTAACAGACATTAGAGCTGCCAGGTCCCGGCTGTTTGGATACCATTATTTTAATACAGGGTATAATCTTCTGTTTAACCCTTTGCGGCGCAGGGAAAATTCATTGTTTAAGTATTGAAATTAGTGAGTGATACCGGAATTTGAAAACAACTTTATTTATTAATGAGAAAATGCTATATTTTACACATTCAATAAACGTTAATTTTTTTAAGAAAATTCCAATGCCAATGTGGCGTTTCGGAATTAAAATTAAGTGGTATATCTACGAAACCACTGCGCCGCAAGGGGTTAACATTTTCACGCACGGACAAATTCTGTTAAGAAAAGAAGAAATTATCGACTGACGCCGGAATTCAAAACGAATTTTTCAGATATTCAGAAATCCTTAATTTTAGCTCTCATTGTAACAGCAAAATTTTACTAAAATATTATTGGTACCGTTTGCAAGTTTGGAATTAAAATGAGTTGTGCCCAGATTGGGCACAGTGTGCTGGAAAGTGTTAAATGGAATATTTGGGTGATTTAATCGAACAACATTTTCCATAAGATAATAGTGCTGCGCAAAAAGTCGAGGCATGGCAATATTTTGCTTTTTTTAATCAATGTATTTTTCTAAATTATTTAAGCAAAGATTTCTGATTTGAAACCTGGTGATGAAGTATTAAAAATTCTGTAAAAGGTATGAAAAAATAAGCATTATTTGAAGGAGTGTTTTTTCTCAAAAATATTGATCAATTAACCCTTTCCGGCACGGACAAAATCTGAATTAAAATAAGAAATTATCGACTGACACCGGAATTCACAAACGATTTTTTTAAATATTTTGAATTCCTTAATTTAAGTTTTTATTGTAAAAATAAAATTAAATAAAATATTACTGGTGCCGTTTGGAAGTTTGGAATTAAAATTAGGTATTCCAGACCGGGCACAATGTGCCGGAAAGGGTTAAATGATTACGATAACTGTGAATTATAATTAATATTATTATTTATTATATTTTGTATGTATATATTTTTTGTGTATTAATTTTTATTACTCTTGTGATAGTCTGGTGACAAGAGCACCAAAGTTTTGATTTACTATATAGACAAGCAAAATACAGTTAGTTACCGATTAGGCATGTTTTATGAAAGTAGACCTCTGTGGTTATTTAACACTTTAGTAGCAGGAATTTTCATTTTTCCTTTAAAAATGATATTTGCTTCTTTAACGGGTATAAATTACAGCAAAAATATTGAAAAAAGATTCACTTTCAATTTGTTTTAGTATTTTGAAGTATTTTTAATCTGTTGCCGACTGCCAACACCATGCATTAACACAATTATTATTACTATTTTATTATTAATAATATTTCTTTTACTTTGTCAGCTAGCAATACTATGCTGTTTTATTGTTTTATTTAAAATATACATGAGATTTAAAGTGTACATATTATAGTGATAAGTTATTAAATGAACTTGAAATTAGATGCTATAATGGACCACTTTGAATTTATAATTAAATAAGAAGTCAATGTATATGAGGGACTAATTGAATCTGAAGCTTTATAAAAATTCATGTATCAGTTTTTGAGATACAGAAATCGTGGAAAATGTAGCGTAGCAGTGCCACCTGTTGTGCGATTTAAACTAAAATCTAAATAAAATAATTTATATCAGAATTAAATAAATCTGAAGTTCGATAAAAATTCATGAATTGATTCGTGGAACATAGTAATTGCAATAACTATGAATAATGCAGCATAGCAGCGCCATGTATTGGGTGATTTTCCAAAAAAGTAATTAGCTTACGAAAATATCAAGTACTAACCGAATCTGAAACTTTATGAAAATACATGCATTAACCCCTTAACTGGTTAATTCTTTTCCATCCAATAAATTGAAAATAGCGGACTCACATCACTATTATTTAAATAAAATATTTGCAAAATTTATTCTAAACATTTCCGCCTTTCAATAGTATGAAAATTTTCTTTAAAATAATAGTAATGTCAAAAAACTTTAAATGAAGAAATAAGCAAATTCGTCTTGTCCGAACGGCATTCGGGCAAACCAATTCAGGAGTCTTCCATAAAATGCAGTACAAAAGCGCCACTTATTGGACGATTACCCTAATTTCCTGCGTATAATCCGCGGATCAAACAATCATTTTTCGACCCAGAAATTTTATTAAATAAAATATAACTTTTCAGATCGCCGTAAATATTTGCCTTCATTTACGAAATAAAATTTCTGGGTCGAAAAAGAATTGTTTCATCCGCGGATTATAGGCAGGAAATTAGGGTAACTCTTAAAAATAATCAGCATCTGTTCATATAAAGTTACTAATTGAATCTAAAATTATGTGAAATTCAATACATTGGTTCTTGAGATAGGGCGCCCACAATATTTTTGTCATATGCAGACTGACAGACTGATACACATAATGACAGATAGGCTCACAGCCAGACGTTTTCTAAGAACCGTCAAATCAAGGCCCAGGGCCCGACTTAGACAGTGGGGGGCCCTGGAGCAAATATTATTAGGGGGGGGGGCCTTCTATTAAAAAAATTTCGTAAATTATGTTGAAGTGACTAAAACTGAAATTCATAGCTATTGTATGTGTACATGAATTTCGTGCCAAGTACTATTCACATCTATATACATAACAGCAGAAGAAAGACAACTTTAAAAAATTATAGAATACAGTTTTTTTTTTTCGATTATATGAATATGAGGATAAATGTGAGGCCTTAAGGAGGCATTGGTTATGGAAACAGAGGAAGTAGGAGAAGAAAGACCCTTAAAATTGAAGAAAAAATAATTTTGGCCACTTTTGACCATTTTTTATCATTTGAAACCCCTTTAACAAAAAACTTATATCTGTCCTTGGGGGGGGGGGGCGTAAGCCGGGGGGCCTGGGGAAATTGCCCCGCATGCCCCTGCCTTAGTCAGGCCCTGTCAAGGCCTTTTAATACTTATAAATTTATCGAAAACTGGAAGTCGAAATATTATATGTATCCAATATTTTCTTAGGCAAAATTGTAACACTTTGTGCGAATTTCAACACACAAGTTAAAAAACACAACGTTTTAACGCACAAATCTTATAAAAAAATAAACCCCTCTAAAACTCGGAGCTTTAACCAAGCGGGTTCTTTGAGCTCATTTCCCTTTTTTTTTTCCACTCAGGAAGGGGATCGAGGCATCCTTGAAACAGCATATGTAATTTTTTTTTTTTTTTTTTTTTTTTTTTTTTTTTTTTTTTTTTTTGGGGGGGGGGGGGGTATGAGATTTGTTGTAGTTTGTTGTAGTAACGTTGTAGTTTTTAACTTGTGCACCAATATTTTCTTCTTGTTAAAATAAAAGAAATTAAAAATGAGCGGAAACAAAACATTTCTCAGAAGTACAATCTTAAAAAATAAGCCTGTTTGAAATCTCAACAGAAAATAAACCTTAAATAAAAGACAGAAGTTAAAAAGGAAATTCAAATTGAAAAATATCATGAAATGTGAAAAAATGGTTTGAAACAAATCCTCAAATCTAAAATATACTCAGGCGAAAATCTTGACTGTCTATTATGGAATGCCTTATGAAATTCTTTCAGCAAAAAAAAAGTTTTCTTTTCAACTGCGGTCTCTGAATCGGCAGCTGCAGCGGCTGTTTGCTTTATCAACACCTTATTGAAAATTTTGATACCTACTGCAAAATTTTGAAGCACATTAAATCATCACGGAAAAAGTTTTTGTCCAAAGTGAATCCTGATTTCCGATTATAAAGTAAAATAAGTGTCATTTTTCTTCTCGTTTTTCACTTCTTGTTTTACAAATGAAACAGGTAGAAATTGGGGGGAGGGGGTGTTGATATCAGTTAAATAAGAAAAATGATAAGAATTTCAATGGGATAGGTAGCTCTAACAAATTTTTCCCTTTTATTAAGCTTTCCATTATATATGTATATATATATATATATATATATATATATATCGGATTATACATGATGGCCATATATTATGAAATAAATTATTATTAAAATATATTTACCGTAATTTCTGCATATAATCCGCGAATCAAACAATTTTTCTCGACCCCGAAAATTTATTTTGCAATTGAAGGCAAATATTTACGGCGATCAACAAAGTTACATTTTATTTAATTAAATTTCTGGTTCGAAAAATGATTGTTTGATCCGCGGATTATAAACAGGAAATTACGGTAACTAATTTTTAGCTCACAGGCTATCATAGCCTGAGAGTTTGTGTGCCCGCCCGTTCTGTATGTATGTACGTGCGTAACATGATAACTCATGATAAAAATATCCGATCCACATGAAATTTTGTATATGGGTATATCCTGATAAGGCGCTTCCCTGATTAGTTTTTGGAGTTCATTCGATATGTATAACAGGGGAAAGGGGGGGGGGTAATGCCCCTCCCTTTAATTGATATAAATGGGTTTTTCATGCAGAATTATCAGTTTTCATACAGAATTGTCAGTTTTAGATATAGGATCATTCTGATTGGGCGCCTCCGTGGTTGGTATTAGGTGTTCATTGGATAGGTATATTCAGGGGGAACGGAGGTTCTAATTCTTCTCCCTTTGATTTATATAAATGGGTTTTCATGTAAAATTATCAGATTTCGTTCAAATATCTGAATAGTTTTGGAAGTTTAATGGTTAAGTATAAAAGGGGATAACTCCTCTTAAATTATATAAATGGGTTTTTATTAAGAATTTTCCAATTTGCTCTGAATTTTGAATATAGATATTTTATATGATAAAGTATGTCTCTGATTAGTTTAGGGGGTTCAATAATTAAGTATAAAGGGGGAAAGGGGCTCTGTTTCCCCTCCTTTAATTTTTTTTTCGAAAGGAATTAACTCTTGAAAATATAAGTCTGTAATGTACAATTAGTATGCGTAGCCTGTGAGCTCAATGCCATCAGTTTAACTGGGCAGTATTCTTTTCATTTTATTTTATTTCAACGATGCTGTTTGTTAAAATAACTATATTCGCTAATATAGAATAGGAGTGGCCAGCTGTGGCACACTGAATACCACAAAAATTTTATAGTAATCATTGGCTTACCATTGACTAATCATTGAACCTCTGCGGTTCAAGAAATCGGATATTTCTTAAAAAAATTAGAGGTATCCGGCATGATACAGTTAACCACCCTTGATACAAAATAATAAAATTGCCAATATTTTCGCATCCGGTGATTGTATTATTTATGAATTCCAATTACTACCAGAAAATTTTAATAGTCATTTTAGGTTATTATAATTGTAGATTTTCCAAGGTGAAAATATCCTATTGAAGGTTTTTAGGAGTGATATCGAAATCTCGGACTCGCCCGCTACATGTGCCAATAATATATATGAGGATCCCAGAAGCCAAGCGGTATAAGGGACAGAATTGAAAAAAAAAAAAAACTAAATACACAGACTACCTAAAAATATGTAAAGAAATATAAGTGATTTTCTTATTATTTGCTGAGTAATAGAGGCAAAACACTTTTTCGAAAACAAACAATATTGATTAATTATACATTTAAAGAAAATTGTATTTTATTTTTTAACATTTATTGAAATAAGAGTTCAAAGACCAGAATGCAACAAGCAGAAATTTCCTATTTCAATCCACTCAATTGTTATTGATGTTCCAATTTAACATCAGTTATCTTTAAGCTCAATTTACTCCAAATCGAAATTTTGTCACTTGTACCCCTTGGCTTCTGGGGTCCTCATATAAAAAATCATCATAAATGTTTAATTTTTTTTTTTAAATATAAGGAAATGAAATAAAACATAAATATACAAGTTTAAAGCTGATTTTTTTAAATTCCTTACACATTTTAAAACATTTCTTTTTCTTTTTTTTTTTTTTTTTCAATTTACTTTCGCGACTGCAGACTTTTTAAAAATTCATATACATACTTTTCTTTTTTTTCTAACACAGGTCTCCCAAATGGTCCGCGAACTGAACTTTAGTATTTTTTAACAGAAATTTTCATGATACGATTGTACAGAATTTGCGCTAAAATTAACATCCCAAGGTAATTTCTCGGCAATTTGCGAGAAAAATCTAAAAAGAAAATTTCTCTAAGTAGTTTCTGATATTCAGTTCGCCGACCATTTAGGAGCCCTGCTAACGTTTTTATTTTAGAAAAAAAAATGAGAGTAAGTAATCTTTTATAGAAGTGCAATCATAAAAAGCATATTACACATTAAAATAGCAAATAAAGCCTTTGTGCACAAATGTTTAAAGATAGAAAACCAACGATTATAAATGCACAAATAAAGTATGAGAAAGTGGCAAATAGCTATTTCGAATCTACTATCGAGATTCTTCATCAGTGCAAAACTCAGCGAGCTAAAAAGTAGCAAAGTGAGCAAAGAGACAGAGACACGCAGGTTTATATACCCGCTATGGGAACAATCCCGCCTAAAGAATTATTTGGAAATAATTAGTTTTTGTTTTGCTTGTTCTCCGACAAATGTCGCTACTTGTCCACCCAGTTGTTTTGGCTGCTTTCTTCTCATTGGTTGCTTTTCTTTAGGCGGGATTGTTCCCATAGCGGGTATATAAGCCTGCGTCTCTCTGTCTCTTTGCTCAGTTTTGCTATTTTTTAGCTCGCTGAGTTTTGCACTGATGAAGAATCTCGATTGTAGATTCGAAATAGCTATTTGCTACCTTCTCATACTTTATTTGTGCATTTTTAATCGTTGGTTTTCTATCTTTAAACATATTACACATGTTTGAAATCTCCGGTCAAAATAAATATAATATAACAATAAAATATTAACAAGTTGGAAATTGCACGTGAAGCGTAGCAAATGAGGTGCGTTCGTACGATAACGAAGTTTTAAAAATATCACTCGCATATATCAATTTCACTAAATTGTAAATAATGAATTATAATTAAAACACTCATC
This sequence comes from Maratus speculifer, assembly GCA_964019185.1. Taxonomy (NCBI): domain Eukaryota; kingdom Metazoa; phylum Arthropoda; class Arachnida; order Araneae; family Salticidae; genus Maratus; species Maratus speculifer. The sequence goes on from OZ025300.1 coordinate 218,203,172, forward strand.
AAACAATGTTCTCCCTATAACATTATGTAACGGAATACTTTTGTGTGGCCTTGTAAATCAATAACAAACATTCTTTGCACCACACATTATGTAAAATGTATATTATAATATGTACTTTATAGTTGCATATAAATTTTATTAATTTCGAATGAGTGTAACACCATTAAAATCCTTTTGAAACTTTTTTCCCCATTGACCGTAATGTAATGGAATACTTTTGATTGCCCCTGTAATTGATCTATGCATCCGATTTTCATAAAATTTGAAATAACTCGACAAAATTATGTAATTATTATGTATTTTAAATTTCAAACGTATAAAATACATTTGAAAAATTTTCCCCATCGACTATAATGTAAACATTTTAATAACAATTTTAATTTTTCTTAAGAAAGGTGTTATAGTAAAAATAAAATACATTGACATGTTTCGGAACCTGTAATTGATCTATGCACCCGATTATAAAAAAATTTGAAATAACTCGACAAAATTATATAACAATTATGTATTTTAAATTTCAAACGATTAAAATGCATTTGAAACTTTTTTCCCCATTGACCGTAATGTAATGGAATTCTTTTGATTGCCCCTGTAATTGATCTATGCATCCGATTTTCATAAAATTTGAAATGACTCGACAAAATTTTGTAATAATTATGTATTTCAAATTTCAAATGATTCGGTTGGGTAGTTTTTACGTTGTTATATGCGGACAGACAGACGGACGGACAGACGGACTGACGGACGGACTGAACGACCACTATAGGTGCTACGTATTTACATAATTACGAACGCACCTAGAAAGGAAATTTACATTGAAAAATGTTATGAAATGTGAGAAAATTATTTGAAACAAATCTGAAAATCTCAAACCATACATCAGCGAGAATCTTGGCAGTATGTTATGGAATGCGCTATAAAATTCTCTCAGCAAAAAAAGTTTTCCTTTGAACTGCGGGTTCTGAATCGGAAGCTGCAGCGGCTGTTTGTTTTATCAATGCCTTAGTTGAAAATTTTGATATCTACAGCAAAACTTTGAAGCACATTAAATCATCACTAAAAAAGTTTTTCCAAAATGAATCGTAGTTCCATATTATAAAGTAAGATAAGTGTCATTTTCTCTTTTCACTTTTCACTGCTTGTTTTAAAAATGAAACAAGTAGAAATTTGGGGGGGGGGGGAGATAAACCCCTTGAGGGGCGGTGGTTTCATAGATATACCACTTAATTTCAATTCCCAAACGCCACATTCGCACCGGAATTTTGTTAAAGAAAATTACGGTTTATTGAATCGATGAAGTATAGCTTTTTCTTATTTACAAATAAAGTTGTTTTCAAATTCAGGTGTCAGTCATTAATTTCAATACTTAAGCAATGAATTTGTCCTGCCCCGTAAAGGGTTAAATAAGAAAAGAGATAAGAATTTCAATGTGATAGGTAGCTCTCATGAATTTTTCATTTTTATTAAGCTTTAGTTGTATATATATAGCGGTTTATATATGATGGCCATATATTATGAAACAAATGATTATTAAATATGTTTAACAATTTTTTTAAACGATGCTCATTAATAGAATATCTATAGCGTTAATATAGAATAGGGGTGGTCAAAAGTGGGACACAGAATACCACTAAAAGTTTATAGTAATCATTGACTTACCTAATCATCGAATCTCTGCGATTCAAGAAATCCAATATTACTTTTAAAAATTAGAGATATCCGGCATGCCACAGTTGACTACTCTTCATACAAAATAATAAAATTGCCGATGTTTTCGCATCCGGTGATTTTATTATTTATGAATTCCAATTATTACCAGAAAATATTTTTGTTTTTAGTTTCGTTTTATTTACTTTCGAGATTGGAGAATTTTTTTTTAAATTCATTAACATAATTTGCTATTTTTCCTAACATTTTTATTTTAGAAAAAAAATGAGAATAAATGATCTTTTATACAAGTGCAATCATGAAAAACATACCAACATGTTTGAAATCTCCGGTCAAAATAAATACAAAATAACAGGAAAAAATTAAAAAGAAAATTTACATTAAAAAAGGTCATACAGTGAGAAAAATGAATTGACACAATTCTTCAAATCTAAAATATACGCCAGCAAAAATCTTGACTGTTTATTATGGAATATTGTTTAAAATTCCTTCAGCAAAAAATATTTTCTTCTCAACTTCGGACTCTAAATTGGCAGATGCCGCTGCTGTTTGCTTTATCAACACTTAGATGAAAATTTTGATATCTACTGCAATATTTTGAAGCACATTACATTATCATGGAAAAAGTTTTTCCAAATTTTAAGATTTATAATGTAAAATAACTGTCATTTTTCTTTTCTTTTTTCACTGTTTGTTTTAGAAATCAAAGCTAAGGTTGGGGGGAGGGGGGTTGACATCAAGTTGTATTTAATCAAGAAAAGAGATGAGAATTTCAATGAGATGAGTAGCTTTCATAAGTTTTCGCTTTTATTCAGTTTTCCATTAAAAAACAAAAGAATGGATTGGATATGGTGGTCATATATTATGAAATGTTTATTAAATATATTTCTCTGTTTTTATATATACATATATATTACATCTTGTATTATACTTTTCTTGCAAACATGGTTAGCGCGTATGTAAAAGATTTTTCTTTTACAAAGGTGGTGCAGATGTTGAAATGCTCTGCATATTTCAAGTCCTATTGAAAATTTTCCAGGGTAATATAGAAATCTCTGAATTTCCCACTTCCCGTACCAATTACCGTAATTACCTGCGTATAATTTGCGGATCAAATAATTCTTTTTGGACCCAGAAATATTATTTGGGGATTGGAGACAAATATTTTCGGTCTGATAAGCTGCATATCTTTTTAAAAAAATTCTGGGTCTAAAAATAATTGTTTGATCTGCGTTTTATACGATGGAAATTACGGTATTAACCCTTTGAGGGGCAAGCAATTGCGTTCGAGTAATTCTGAACTCCCACCGGAAATTTGTAATAGAGTTATATCATAAAGAGGAAAAGCAATTTCATGACTGTTTTCCACCAAAGTTAGAAAAGTGAAATTTAATAACATTTTTCTGGTGTAAATCTTCATCAATCGTAGGTGGTAAATAATATATACCACCGCCCTTCAATGGGTTAAAAAATCCTTCGTAAATTTTTATAAGGAAAATTTTTACAAAATAAGTAAATGAAACAAAACATAATATATAGTTTTTAAGTTAATTTTTTTTATTATTATTTGCAGGTGTTAAAGCATTTAGTTTTTTTCTTTACTTTATTAACGCGACTGACGACAATTTTTTAATTGTCGTATAAAAAATTGTTGTATAAAAATTTTGTAAATTTTTATAAGGAAAATTTTTACAAAATAAGTAAATGAAATAAAATATAATATATAGGATTTAAGCTAATTTTTTTATTATTATTTGCAGGTGTTAAAGCATTTAGTTTTTTTCTTTACTTTATTAACGCGACTGACGACAATTTTTTAATTCGTACCCGCACCTTGCTATTTTTTCTAATATTTTTATTTTAGAAATAAAATGAAAAAAAAAAGTATTTTATAGAATTGGAATCATAAAAATATACTATACATGTTTCAAATCTCCAGACAAAATAAACATAAAATAACAGACAATATATTAAAAGGAAATTCACATTAAAAAATGTCATGGAATGAGAAAAAATGATTTAAAACAAATCCTTAAATCCAAAAATATACGCTAGCGAAAATCTTGGTTGTCTGTTATAGAATGCTCTGTAAAATTCTTTCAGAAGAAAAATCTCTTCTTTTCAATCGCTGTCTCTGTATCAGCAGCTGCAACGGCTGTTTGCTTTATCAACACCTCCGTTGAAAATTTTGATATCTCCTGTAAAATTTTGAAGCTCACTAAATCATCACGGAAATAGTTTTTCTAAAAAGAAACCTGATTTGAGATTTATAAAGTAAAATAAGTGTTATTTTTCTTTTCGCTTTTCAATGCTTGTTTTAGAAATCAAACCATAGATTAAGGGGTTTGATATCAGTTAAATAAGAAAAGAGATAAGAATTTCAATGAGAAGGGTAGCTTTTATAAAAATTTTACTTTTATTGAGCGTTACTCAAAAAAAAAAAAAAAAATGGATATTTGGACGCTAAATATTATTAATTGAATGGTTATTAAATACATTAATTTTTTTGTTTGTTTGTTTGTTTTAGTTCAAGAATTCGGGTTGTTTGAGTTAACCCATTAATGTTTCGGTAAAATTTAAATTTTGGATTTCACACCACTTTTAATAGAAGAGTAATTTTTATCTTATTTTATCAAGGAAATTGTCCTCTGAAAGAAAGTATGTATTAATTATCATCAAATTAAATGATATGAAAAGCGCATTCTTGCTAATAAGTATAGAGATCTAAAAATGTACCACTGACCGTTAATGAATTAATATAAAATACTAAATCGCTTGATTTTGCTTCGAAAGATTTTATAATTTAGAAATTCCAATTATATCAGAAAACTGTAAAAGTTATTTTTAATTATTATTATAAAAATATTTCATGAAGGAAAAAAAAATCTCCTAATTTTAAGTAAAAATATTCATCTTACTTAATGACAAGTAAAATGATACCAAAATAAAACCAATTACACTATTTTATAAAACTGGTGGGAATCAATCAATTCTGAATAAAAGCCGCGAAGCTTGCAGCCCGTGAATGTCTCGGGCGCGACGAATAAGTGGAGCTTAGTAAGATTGGTAGTATTTATTTCATAAAATTTAAAATTAAAATTATTACATAAAATGAAAGAGCAACTGAAACAATTTTATTTACAAGCTTACAACTGATCAATGTGAGCATCTTTCATCACACGGCACACATCAAGTAGACAAGCTCAGTTCTCCCCAAATGTTGATTAGTGTTTGTGAGGCTATTGTTGTTACAGCTACAATGCTCAGCTTGTAGTGGATGCACGTATACGTGATCCTCTATGAACTTTCCAAAGATAGAAATCACATGGCGTCAAATCGGGTGACCGTTTGCATTTTCAGAAAGAATCACGTTTTGAGCACCTTATCGCCAGAACAACGATTGGCGTGGAGATGAAGTCAATGCTACACACCCTTTCTTGTTTGTGACGTCAAACGCCTAGCGAATAGCAACCCTTCCTTCTGCAAAGAGATCGCGTTTATTGTTCATTTGTTTTTCCGTAAATGTTATCAAGCAAAGACTATAATAAGAGGAAATGTTATTCACCGTTGTTTACAATCAAAAGATAGTTTAAAACAAAGAGCTTTTTCAGATTAAAATGCTTTAAATTTCACAAAACATCTAAACATAGTTTTTTTTTCTCAATTCAAAAATATCATTTCCTTTACCTCTATGTTCGAAGAAATTGAGAAGTTAATTAAAAACAGTAGTAAAAATTCTCTTGTAATAAATATAATTCTATTAATCATATGTTTTATGACACATTTGAACTTAGTTTAGTTTGTGTTTGGCGATGCAGCTATCTGAACGTGCTTGCTTTCGCCAACTCGCCAAGGCTGGTGCTCAAAACGTGATTCTTTCTGAAAATGCTGACCGTTTGAACAGAATTTATTTGCTAATCAACATTTGGGAAGAACAGAGCTATCGATTTGATGTCTGACAAAAGGTGCTCACATTGAACATTTGTAATCTTGTAGGTAAAATTGCTTGAGTTGCTCTTTCATTTATGTAATAATTATAATTTTAAGTTTTATATAATAAGTACTTCCTAGCATTAAATCCCTCATATTCATTTAAAAACATCGCGTATGTCTCAACCTTAAACCTTCGGAAAATATTTCATTCAAATAATCTAGCTGAAGCTGAACTGGAATCCGATGAGTGTTTTGCCAAATTACTCACTACATGTATTAAATAGTACAGTCGACTCTCGTTAATTCGAAGTCGGATAATTCGAATCTTCGCTTAATTCGAACTAAACAGGAAGTTCCGAATTTTTCAATGGTAGAATAACGTTAAAATTTTTCATTAATTCGAACTCAGTTTCTCTTGACTTCGTTTAATTCGAACTAACTGGAATTCTGATTTTTCATTTTACTTTTCTTTCTCACGGATTTCAGATCATTTGAATAACTTTCTTTGATTTTTGTGAAAATTGTTCCGAACAAGTATACTTATAATCCCATGCATTTAATATCCACTTTCTTAGTGTCCCGTCTGTCCATCAGTGACGCTTTAAATTTTTCTTCCATCGTGCTTGTTTCTAATCTTTTAATGAGTTTATATATTTATACATTCTAATTTAATATTAAGTCACATTCTAATTATAACAGACTAAATAAGTTTAAAAAACACTATAACATTAATTCCTTTGTAATAGTACCACATTAAGCATGTTTCCATAATTCGAACTTCGGATAATTCGAGCATTTCTTGTGGTCCCGACGAGTTCGAATTAACGAGAATAGACTGTATTTGAAAAGTTGGCTAATAGTAATATTAAAATAGTTAAATTGTAATCTGAAGGACCTTATCCCAATTCATCTGAGATAACTAGAAATCAGCAATATTTGTACTATTAATTTAGTTTTAACTACTTAGTTGATCGATATTTTTGGAAATTTTTCAAATAATGAAAAAAAAAATCATGTTTTTTTACAGAATTTCACGGTTTTTCGAAACAGAAATTTTTAGCTAATCGAATCAGAAATGCTCGGAATAAATAATGCAAAATTTATAGTAAAAATCAATTGGTGAGATTAATAAATCATGATTGGAATATGGATATCCGTATATCGTACGGGCAAATCATAATTTTGCAGAATCACCGGTTTTTCGCAACAGAAATTTTTAGCTAATCGAATCAGAAATGTTCGGAATAAATAATGCAAAATTTATAGTAAAAATCAATTGGTGAGAATAATAAATCATGATTGGAATATGGATCCGTATGATATCCGTATGTGGTGCAGGCAAATCATGATTGGCAAAAAAACGTAACTATGACGCATGGGGAAATCAAGGAAGCGGTTAAGAAATGTGTTGTCTTTTATCACTGTCATTATTTAAATGTTGTTTTTGTATTACTTATTTTGCTAATATTTCGTAATCTCCTATTAAATATATAGTTATTCTTATAAATGTAATTCATTATGGAATTATGAAGTAATTAAAATTTACTATTTAAATTTTTTATTAATGTTTACTGGTTGATTGAAATAAAAGATTTTTTTTTTATTAACATTAGCACAAGAACCGCGGAACTGGGTTAATTTGATCCGGAACAAATGAATAGATGTCTATTCCAACAAGAAAACTCTTTACAAAATAAGTTATTTGTAAAATGCAGAAAATTATTTAAATAAATAAGTGATTTAGTTGGAAACAAAAATTCTGATGTAAAACATTTTTAGGAATCACGAGATAAAAATCCCGCGATTCTAGTGTTAATGCAACCATAAAACATGTTGTTAACTCTAAAAGTACTTCTTGATCAACCAAAAAGTTTTCTCTTTTTTTAAAAAATTATTTTGCATAATTAAGAAGCAATTCTTTTTTCCTAACTGGCCGCATGGGAGGAAGTGGCGCTAGTGTAAGTAAACAAACTTTGCGTACATTCTACAATTTTTAAGTTAGAAAGGCTGTTGTCAAAAATCTTCTTAAAATTGAAAAAGGCTGTTGTCAACAATGTTCACTGTCATTATTTAAATAAGTAATTACAAAAACAACATTTAAAAAATAGTGATGGAAATGTTCCTGATTAACTCCTTCGCGACGGTACCCTTTTACGGAATTTTTAATCTTTTGCAACCGGTTTTCAAAAACAGAAATTTGTGCCTTATTAAATCGACGAAAATGCTCCGATTAAATAAGGCAAATTTTCCAGTAAAATTTTACAGGTGGGAGTAAATAGGGATTCTTAAGCCTGTTTGCTGTCCAACGGTGTTACGTGCCTGCGTGAACTTGTTAACCCTTTGCGGCGCAGGACAAATTATTTGCTTAAGTGTTGAAATAAATGACTGACACCGGAATTTGAAAATAACTTTATTTAGAAATAAGAAAACGCTATATTTCACGCATTCAATAAACCATAATTTTTTTAAACAACATTCTGGTGCCAATGTGGTGTTTGAGAATTAAAATTAAGTGGTATATCTATGAAACCACTGCGCCGCAAAGGGTTAACTCTTTCCGGCATATTGTGTCTGGTCTGGGATACCTAATTTTTATTACAAATCTGCAATCGGCACCAACAATATTTTAGTAAATTTTTGCTTTTACAATAGAAACTTAAATTAAGGATTCCAAAATATTTTAAAAATTCGTTTGTAAATTCCGGTGTCAGTCGATAATTCTCATTTTACTAACAGATTTTCCCGTATCGGAAAGGGTTAACTCCTTCGCGACGGGAACCTTATACGAAATGTATAATGTTTTGAAACCGGTTTTTAAAAACAAAAATTCGTGCCTAATTGAATCTAGAAAATGGCCCGATTGAACAAGGCAAATTTTGCAGTAAAATTTTACCGGTGGAGATAAATAAGGATTCTTAAGCCTTTTTGCGGCACGTATACTTGTGGCTCGTCCCCAAGGTGTTATTGGTCTTACTAAGTATTTTTTCAATCTAAAGAAGATTTTTGACTACAGCCTTTCTAACTTAAAAATTGTAGAATGTACGCAAAGCTTGTTTACTTACACTAGCGCTACTTCCTCCCATGCGCGGCCAGTTAGGAAAAAAGAATTGCTTCTTAATTATGCAAAATAGTTTCGAAAAAAAAAAAAAAACTTTTTGGTTGACCAAGAAGTATTTTTCGAGTTAACAACATGTTTTATGGTTGCATTAACACTAGAACCGCGGGATTTTTTTCTCGTGATTCCTAAAAATGTTTTACATCATAATTTTATTTCCAACTAAATCACTTATTTATTTAAATTATTTTCTGCATCTTACAAATAACTTATTTTGTAAAGAATTTTCTTGTTGGAATAGACATCTATTCATTTGTTCCTGATCAAATTGACCCAGTTCCTCGGTACTTGTGTTAATGTTAATAAAAAAAAAAAAAAAAAAAAAAAAAAAAATATTTTATTTTAATTAGCCAGTAAACATTGATAAAAAAATTAAATAGTAAATTTTAATTACTTCATACTTCCATAATGAATTACATTTATAAGAATAACTATACATTTAATAGGAGATTACGAAATATTAGCAAAATAAATTCGTACACAAATTATTTGAGGTCATTTACGTAAATAATTAAAGTATTATAAAAAATCATAAACAGCATTTTTTGCTTTAATAAAAGAAAAAAATGTTTAATCGTCAAAATTAATATATGCTTTAAAAAGTTAAACATCTTTTACAAAAATAATTATCATAATTAAAGAGTATTAACATGGTTTCGCATTTTTATGAAAACCTCGCCGAATCTAATTATTTTAGCATCGTGAAAAAGTATTTTTCAGAAAAAATGCTTTTAAGGAATAGATGAAGAATGTTAGCTTGACATTATAAAAATGTGCTGTAGTTAGAAGTTATTGCCTTTTGATTTTTTTTCTTTTCTAATTAAGTGGATGATTAAAGGGAAAATACCTCAGCTATTTTGGTTTACATTAAAACTACAGAAAAACATGTTAATATCTGTAGAAATACAAGTTGCATAATAAGGAATTTTTTTTTATTTGTTAAAAATGTTAGAAAGTGGAAAGTAATTTTCTAGGGGAGTTAGAAATTCATGTATATTTTTTAATCATGAATAAATTTTATTTTCTAAATTGAACCAAAATGAAAATATATTTTTGAAAGAAAATAGAAAATATTTCAGTTGATAAAAAAAAAAAGATTAAAGTCTGGAAATAGCACGAAAGAAAAAAAAGAAGTTTGAATGAAGGGAAAAAAATCGTATAAGAAAAAGCAAAACACACTTTTCTTTAATTTATAAGTATTTGTTGAAATTCTTTAAGTTTTAATTCCTTCATACTCCATGATTATTTACAATTATACGATTAAATATATCTTTTATAGGAGATTACTAAATGTTAGTAAAATGAATTCGTATTTAAACATTTGAGGTCATTTATCGTAAATCACTAAAATTTAATAGAAAATCATAAATAGCATTTTTTGTTTTACGAAAAGAGAAAAAAAAGTTTTATCGCCAAGAATAATGTATGTTTTTAAAAAAGCAAATATCTCTTACATAAATAAATACCATAATTAAAGAGCAATAACATGCTTTACATTTTTATGAAAAACTCTCTGAATATAATTATTTAAGGCATCATGAAAATATATTTTGCAGAAAAAATGCTTTAAGGAATAAATGAAGAATGTTAGTACAATATTATAAAAATAAGCTGTAATTAAAAGTTATTGCCTTTTGATTTTTTTTATTTCAAATTAAGTGGATGATTAAAGGAAAAATACCTCAGATTATTTGGTTTACATTAAAACTACGGCAAAACATGTTGATATCTATAGAAATACAAGTTGCATAAAAAGGAAAGATTATTTTTTCATTCTGTTAAATAAATTAGAACGTGTTAAGTAATTTTCTAAGAGAGTTAGAAATTCATGGATATTTTCATTTTCTAAATAATAAAAAAAATGAAAATATATTTTTGAAAGTAAGTATTTCAGTTGATACACAAATTACAGACCAAAGTCTGGAAATAGCATGAAAGAAAAAAAAAAAGCTTGAAAGAAGTGGAAAAATCGTGGAAGAAAAATCAAAATACAATTTTCTATAATTTATAAGTATTTGTTGAAATTCTTCAAGTTTTAATTCCTAAATATTTCGTGATTATTTACATTTATACGGTTAAATATACATTTAATAGGAGATTACTAAATGTTACCAAAATGAATTCGTACTTAACATTTGAGGTCATTCATCGTAAATAACTAAAATATAATAAAAAATCATAAATAGCATTTTTTGCTTTAAGAAAAGAGCATGAAAAAATATTTAATCATCAAGAATAATGGATGTTTCTAAAAAGGCTAACAGTTCTTACATAAATAATTACCAGAATTAAACAGTATTAACATGCTTTACATTTTTTAAAAAACCTCTCCGAATTTAATTATTTTAGGCATCATGAAAATGTAATTTTCAGAACAAAATCTTTTAACCCTTTAACGATCAAAGCTTTTTCATTGCTAAGATATTGAAATAAATGATTGACACCGGTAACGGCGAACAGATATATTTGAAAAGATGAAAAAAGAATTTATCGCATACGTAATAAAATGGATATTTTTAGTTAAAAATTCCGGTGTAAGTGTTGCATATCCGAATTACAATTTTGTGGTTTCGTAGAGAAACCAATGAATGTTAATGGGTTAAAGAATACATGGAAAATGTTCACATAATGTTATAATAATTAGCTGTAATTAAAAGTTATTGCCTCTGATTTTTTTTTCAAGTTAAGAGGATGATTAAAAGTGAAAATACTTCAGATTCTTTGGTTTACTTTAAAGCTATCAAAAAACATGTAGATAACTATAGGAGTACAAGTTGCATAATAAGAATTATTTTTAAAAATCTGTTAAATAAATTAAAAAGTGGCGAGTAATTTTCTTGTGGAGTTAGAAATTTATGAATATTAAACATTTCCTAAACTAAGAAAAATAAAATAATGTTTTTCAAATATATATTTGAGTTAATCAAAATATATTACATATCAATAGATCGAAACAATTTAAAAGAAAATTTAAAAAAATTAAAAAACCTTGAAAATAAAAAAAACGGAAAAAGACATTTTTCAAAATATTATAAATATTTCCTGCAATTCTTCAAGCAATGTATTAAATTTCAAATAATTAATTCTACATATAGGAAGATTATTGTAAGCTTGTTTACTCTGGTCCGAACCATAGCAAAGGGTTAACAAAGTTTTCACAAGGATACTGCACAATGAAAATTACACAAAATATTTAGCCTCAAATGTTGATATATTCATCATAATATTAAAAATTGATGTTCACAAACATATACGTTTAAAAGGAGATAACTAAATATTCACAAAATGCATTGGTTTAATAAAACATGATTGTAATTTATTATAAATAATTAAAGTATTAAAAATCATTAATAGAAATTTTTGCTTTAAGATAAGAGAAAAAAAAGTGTTTAATCGTCAAGAATAATGCGTCTTTTTTAAAGCGCTAATGTCTCTTACATAAATAATTATTATAATTAAAAAGTATTAACATGCTTTTTATTTTTATGAAAACCCCCCGAATCCAATTATTTTAGGCATCATGAAAATATGTTTTTAAGAAAAAACTCTTTTAAAGAATAGATGAAGAATGTTAGCATAATATTATAAAAATATGCTGTAATTAAAAGTTATTGCCTTTTGATTTTTTCTTCTTCAAATTAAGTGGATGATTAAAGGGAAAATACTTCAAATTTTGCATTTAAGCTACCGAAAAACATTTTGATAACTATAGGAATACAAGTTGCATGAAAAGGAAAGAATTTTTTTTTTAATCTCTTAAATAAATTAGAAAGTGGCTAAGTAATAATTGACTTGGGGAGTTAAAAATTCATGGATTTTTTTTTTTTAATCATGGATATTTTCATTTTCTAAATTGAACAAAAATGAAAATATATTTTTGAAAATACATTTTGAAATTCTAGACCAAAGTCTGGAAGCAGCATGAAAGAAAAAAAAATGCTTGAAAAAAGGTAAACAATCGTGGAAGAAGAAGCAAAATACACTTTTCTATAATTTATAAGCGTTTGTTGAAATTCTTCAAGTTTTAATTCCTTCATACTTCATACTTCATTCCTTCATACATTTATACAATTAAATATACATTTAATTGGAGATTACTAAATGTTAGCAAAATGAGTTCGTATTTAAACATTTGAGGTCATTTATCGTAAATAACTAAAATTTAATAAAAAATCATAAATAGCACTTTTTGCTTAACACTAGAACGCCCGAAAATTTTACTCAAGTTTTATAATAATATTTCTCACCAGAATTTTTATTCAAAATTATTTAATTCATTTATTTAACGTAAATCTGCGTGGATTGAATTTAAATTATTTCAAGAAAATTTTTCTGGTTTGAAGAGAAATTTAATCACATGATTGAATTCGAATCGACTCCTTCCGAGCGTTCTAGTGTTAAGAAAAAGAGCAGTAAAAGATGTTTAACTTTAAAGAATAATGGGTGTTTTTAAAAAGGATAACATTTCTTGCATAAATAATTACCATAATTAAAGAGTATTAACATGCTTTACATTTTTACAAAAACCTCTCCGAATTTAATTATTTAAGGCATCATGAATATGTATTTTTCAGAAAAAAAATGCTTTAAGGAATAAATGAAGAATGTTAGCATAATATTATAAAACTATGCTGTAATTAAAAGTTGTTGTCTTTTGATTTTTTTTTCTTTTTCAAATTAAGTGGATGTTTAAAGGGAAAATACCTCAGATATTTTGGTTTACATTAAAACTACGGAAAAACGTGCTGATATCTGTAGAAATACAAGTTGCCTACTAAGGAAAGATTATTTTTTTAATCTTTTAAATAAATTAGAGAGTGATAAGTAATTTCCTTGGGGAGTTAGAAATACATGGATATTTTTTAATCATAGATATTTCTATTTTCTAAATTGAACAAAAATGAAAATATAGTTTTGAAAATACATTTTGAACTTAAAGACCAAATTCTGGAAACAACATGAAAGAAAAAATGCTTGAAAGAAGGGGAAAAATCGTGGAAGAAAAGCAAAACACACTTTTTTTATAATTTATAAGTATTTGTTGGAATTCTTCAAGTTTTAATTTCTTCATACTTCATGATTATTTACATTTATACGGTTAAATATACATTTAATAGAAGATTACTTAATTTTGGCAAAATGAATTCGTACTTTAACGTTTAAGGTCATTTATCGTAAATAACTAAAATATAATAAAAAATCATAAATAGCATTTTTTTCTTTGCTTTAAGAAAACAGAATAAAAATATGTCTAAGCGTCACAATAGTGGGTGTTTTTCAAAAGGCAAACGTCTCTTTCGTAATTAATTACCATAATTAAAAAGTATTAACATGCTTTACATTTTTAAAGAAACCTCTCCTAATTTAATTATTTTAGGCCTCATGAAAATGTATTTTTCAGAAAAAAATCTTTTAAGGAATAGATGAAGAATGTTAGCATAATATTATAATAATATGCTGTAATTAAAAGTTATTGCCTTTTGAACTTTTTTGTTTCCTTTCCCAAATTAATTGGGTGATTTAAATGACTATACTTCAGATTTTTTGGTTTACTTTAAAGCTATCGAAAAACATGTTCATAACTGTAGGAGTACAAGTTGCAATTAAGGAAAGAGTTTTTTTTTTTAATTTGCTAAATAAATTAGAAAGTGGTAAGTAATTGTTTTGCGCAGTTAGAAATACATGGATATTTTCTAATCATAGATATTTTCATTTTCTAAAATGAACAAAAATGAAAATATATTTTTGAAGGTAAATGATTCAGTTGACACAAATAAATTACAGACAGAAATCTGGAAATAGCTTGAAAAAAAAAGCTTTAAAGACAAATTGTGAAAGAAAAAGGTAAAAACATGTATCTCTTTCATTTATAAGTATTTGTTGCAATTCTTCAAGCCGTTAACTTCTTAGGGACGAGCGACACACATCCGTGCCGCACAAAGGCTTAAGAGTCATTGTTTATGCCCCCCAGTAAAATTTTACTGTAAAATTCACCATTTTTAAACGACGAATTTCCTCGATTTAATAAGGCACAATTTTTTGTTTTTCAAAATCGGTGACAAATCGTTAAAAATTTCGTAAAATGCTCCCGTCGCGAAGGGGTTAATAGTGTTAAATGTAAATACTATATAAACGGAGCTGAAATTCTCACACTGTTTTATTTAATTCAGATTTGATTTTGTAGATAAAAATGGAATTTTGAAATTGATTTTTCACTGCCTTCCTGATATCGTCGGTAACATGTCAAACTATCTTCTTTGAAAACAGTGTTGCCACTAGGCAACTTTTTAAAAGTTCAGATTTCTGGATTTACTTTTCTAAAATAATAAAATTCCATTTGCTTTCGCTTTTATTAAAATGTCATTTTGGAGGGTTCGTACGGACATAGTTATTTTCCGGGCAAAATAACAATATACATTTTTTTGTTGTAGTTGTTTAGATTAATAGATTTATTGTTTCGTGCCCATTTGGGGAAAATCAATTCATACCGGAAAGTTCTATCATTTAAATATCAGATATTGCTTCCGATATCTAAAGATTAGTAATTAATGGGCAGAATTTTCCGGCTCGAATAATTTTACCTAAACGGGCGCGACTTTCCGAACAACCCAACAGCTTAAAGTAAAAAAAACCCCTATAAGTTAATGTATAAATTTACAATTAAATTCTAAAAATAATAAAGTGTTTTATAAACATCTGAAACCACCAAATGAATATTATAAGTAATAGGTTGTTGTTTGGTGCAATATGATAAAGTTAAAATTATTTTCAACATTAGAACACCAGAATATTCGTATTCCAAGCATACCGGTTTCGGTAGCATATAGCATACCTTCTTCAGTGCTGAGCACTGAGGAAGGTATGCTATATGCTATCGAAACCGGTATGCTTGGAATACGAATATCCTGGTGTTCTAACGTTGAATATAATTTTAACTTTATCAAATGAATATTATTTTTATAAGCAATGAACTTCTATTCATAAAATGCTGAAATCATCGACTGGCACCAGAATTTAAAAACAAATAAACTTCAAAATGGCTAAAAGCTTTTCTTCATATACTTAAAGTAATTAAATTTTTCAATTTAAATATTTCTTGTCAATGTGACACATTTTGCAATTAAAATTAAGTGGGATATATTTTCCACATCGCCTTTCAAAGAGTTAAAACACTTTTCTACAAGCGATAAAATGTCAAAAGTTTTCTCTAATTC
This sequence comes from Maratus speculifer, assembly GCA_964019185.1. Lineage (NCBI taxonomy): Eukaryota > Metazoa > Arthropoda > Arachnida > Araneae > Salticidae > Maratus > Maratus speculifer. The sequence continues at coordinate 218,219,102 of OZ025300.1, forward strand.
GCACAATTGTAAACGAGTTGAAAAAGCAAAGGATTTAATTATGCGCCTAATACAAACAGGACAAGATATATAAATGGGCGATCTTAACTCGAAAGTTCAAAGTAACAAGCCCTTGATTTCTAAAAAAAATTTTTTTGTAAATTCCGCTGTTAGTCAATCATTTTATCATTTTACAAACAGAAATTTTCTGTATTGGAAAAAGTTAATCATTCCGACTCCGGTGCCTATCACACAAATTTTATTCGGTTAGCATCACTTTTTTAAAAGAACTTTCCTTGAAGTAGAGAATTTCAAAAATTCTCTGCTTAAATAAGGAAAATTTTATTTTTCTTTATCACTGGTTCCAAAAACAAATTTTAGAAGGAAAGATGGTGTCTCCGCAGCGGAGATTACTCAGTACCAAGGGTTAAAACGTCTTGTGTGTTAACCCTTTAATGGTCAAAGCATTTTCTTTGCTAAGATGTTGAAATAAATTATTGACACCGGTAATTGTGAACAAATATATATGTAAATATGAAAAGGGGATTTTTCTAATGCATGATAAAAAGGAATTTTTAAAATAAAAATTCCGGTGTCGTTGTTGCATATACGAATTAAAATTTTGTGGTTTCGTAGCGAAACCAATGAACGTTAAAGGGTTAAAAAGCATTTACACAGACTTGTGAAAATGTCAATGTTGTTTTGGGGCTTTTTGTACAAGTAGTGTGGGTGATATGTATATTAATGGATTGCTGGTGTAGTTCAAATAAGTATACAGGGCAATGAAATGCCTAAAATATTAATAAGGAATATGTTATACATGGTAGGTCTTAAAACTGAACTATGAGTCGTAATGTTTTCCGGGATTTAAGATTTGTTCAAATTAATCCTTGGACCAGGACTGATGGCACTTTTAAAATACAATTGTGCCGCAAATTACAAAGATTTATCTTTGTAGTCATTTTCTCTTGAAAATATCGTATTATAAGTGAATATAAGCGATTATTAATCAAAATAGTCACTTTGATGCATATGTTGCGACGAGGGGGCCAACTTCCACTAATCTTCCCAAATATATATGGATTAACTTGATCGAGTTTTTAAAAAAACTTGAAACCAGAAAATTTATCTCGTAATTCTTTATTTATTAATTTAAACTTCATTGTATTGTGCGGTCACTGCTTATTATATGCAATCATAGCTGCCAACTCTTCTGATTTTTTGGACCGGCAAAATTTAACAGAAATTTTTCACTTTTTTAATCGGCTGAATTCAACGATTTGCAATAATAAAATTTTCTGTAAAATTTTTCCGGGCCAAAAAAGCGGAAGATGTTGGCAGCTATGTGCAATGAATAAACTCCTATCTCTTCCGAAACATGGCATATACTTAAAATCAATAGTAACTCAATAAATTAGGTCTTTTTGAAGAAAACAAAATACAGTGAAATCTGTCTAAGGCGGAATCGCTTGGGACTGAAATAAAATTCTGCCTTAGACAGATTTCCGGGTTAGACAGAAAAACTTTATAAATATCCCGTTTGCAGAGTATTAAGCATTTCTTTGGCTAAAAGTTAAAAAAAATGTATCTTCAATTGTTTTAAAAATTAAATAGACATGAAATCTTTACATATTTTTATATATTTATACTAATAATAATTTACATTACAAATTGATAATACACATGCACTCAATCAAAAATTATCAATCAAAATTACAGATTTTAGTGAAAATAAAATTATATTTACCTTAATAAATGCCTTAAAATGATGTTTTAAACTTATTTAGAAAAAAAATCGAATATTGTTGTTTGTTTATTTTTTTCTTAATGGCTTCTTTTTCCGTAGCACATTGTATTTCAGTCAACATTGGTATCATTTCATAATTGTTTCGCTCTATGTAAAAATTCTGCAAAAGCTTTATATTCTTAAGAGCTTCTTGATATGACTTGATGCTTGTCACTTCATCTTCGACTTCATATGCATCAGTGCTACTCCCACTGTTGTCCTCTAGCTTTTGCGCAATGAGAAAATCCACCGAATCATTATAATCACTTGTAGTAAGTTCATCGTCACAATGTATGTATTCAGTAACATTTGTATGTCCTTGTCCATGTGGAATGAAACCGCTTATGTTATTCATCAGGTCTTGAAGCTCTTTTTTCTCAACATCATCTTTATTACTATCTGAAATTTCTTCGATGTCGAAACTGAACCCCGATTTCTTAAAGCATTTTATTATTGCATCAGGTGTAATTTCTTTAGAGGCCCTGTCAATCCACTTAATTGCATCCAAAATGGTTACGGTCTTAGCTAGTTCGGATGTAGACTTAGCTGTTCCCATTGCAGCTAAAATTGATCTAAGGAAATACTTTTTGTAGACAGTTTTTAGAGTTTTTATTATCCCTTGATCAAAAGGCTGAGTTCTAGATGTGGTATTCGCTGGAAGGAAATGTAGTTTCACATTTGTTAACTCTATCTCGGGATGGCAAGGTGCATCATCTAAAAATAATAACACATGGCGATTATCTCTTTGTATTTTTCTATTAAACAACTTCAACCATTCTTCCATGATTACTGCTGTGTTCCACGCTTTCCTTTGAGATTTCCAGATAACCGGTAAATTTGACACATCAATGTTTTTGAAACATCTTGGTTTCCGTGGTTTTCCGATTACTAATGGCTTTTCCATTTCTCCTTTCATATTGCAGCAAAGAAGCAATGTCAGGCGTTCCTTAGAGTGCTTTCCACCAAAACATGCTTTTGCTTTTTCAGTCAGAGTTTTCGTAGGCAATTCCCGAAAAAATAGTCCAGTTTCATCACAATTAAAAATATCCCGTTGAGCATAACCATCTATTAATGTAGAAATTCTGTTCATCCATTTTTCAACATCAGAATCTGGAATATCTTTTGATTCGCCACATATCTGTTTCAATGACAGATTATGTCGAGCTCTGAAGCTTATCAACCAGCCATTTGATGCTTTAAAATCTTTTTTCCCAATTTCTTCAGCGATTTCTTTTGCCTTTTCCCGAAGTAAAATTCCTGATATGCGAAAATTTTTTGCTCTGGCATTGCAAAACCATTCCCATGCTAGTTTATCAATGTCTTCGTTTTCAACTTGCCTTTTACGTTTGCGAGTGAAATCTCCCCCTTTTTCAAGTTCTTTACGAAGTTCATCTTTCTTTTTGATAGCATCATAGATTTGAGTCTTTCCATATTTGAATTTTTCACATAAGCTTTTGACTGGGATATTTTGTTCTTTGAGTTTAATAATATCAATTTTGTCTTTTAAGGATAAAGTATTCAACGTTTATACGACAACGATAACACTTACTGACTTAAACACAAACTAAAATAACTTACTCTTCGTAAAGTACATTCTATTCGCGTATTGAAAGATCTTGTAGATATTTCTGGAAGTTAAGGCAATATTCTTTTTGTCTGAAATTCTAGGAAGAAATCAACTTTCGTTGTATTATAGGACAAATAAAAAATAGCAGCTGACCAGGAACAAAGCTATTTCGGAAGACCATGAAAGGGCGCTGAAATTTTCCATAAATTGTGAATGTTGCAACCCTCCCTTTTTAAACACATTCTCTTATCTTATTGTAACCTAAGATTATGCTTGTCAAAAATCCCGTGATTCATTTGTACAACAGTTCCCAGTCATATACAATAATATAATCCCAAAACTACTATCAGCAATCAGTGACGCCTTTTCTTAACATCTGGGAATGCCACTGGACAATACATTTCATTATAAAAGAAAATATTTCTTTCCATTTATATTTTCCAGGAAAATTTTCTTCCGTCTTTAGGAGTAAATTTGCTATCTGGGACCCAAAATGAATGTCCGGTTCCGCGTTACACAGATTCTTTCCGTCTTAGACAGATTGTTCGGAAATCTCTATGTTAAAAAATGAGGGACTTTGAAATGTTTCCGCCTTAGACAGATTTCACTGTAGCTTTAATTTGATTTTTGCACATAAAGATGTCAAAATTTGTGAAAAATAATATCCGCTCAAATAAAGGGTTCAAAAAGTCGATAAAAAGAAGTACGTGGTAACACACTTAAGTACACAATGAGCATAATTGCAAAAAATGTTTCGTAATTAAATAGTTTTAGATAAACTAAATACCTGATTTTAAAGATGTTGAAAGCCATTTTCACATTCTAACAGACCTGGTAGGAACATTTGACCCATATAGAACTTTTACATTGACTACAAAAATATTGTCTTTATTTTTTTAGTTTTTTAGGAAAATAGTAACATGTTTATCGGAAATTTAGGCGTTCTTTCGAGATTTTTTATGCTGTCATTATAATTTCATTTTCTGAGTCCTATTGTATTCATTTCTAATACCCAAATTCTTGTCACCATCATCGTAACTAGCTCATTCATTAATATCACTCTCTACTTTATACACCCATTGCCGTAATCATAGCTGCCAAGTCTTCTGATTTTTTTGACCAGGAAAAATTTAAGAGAAATTTTTTACTTATTTAATAGGCGGATAACGGCTATTTGAAATAGTAAAATTTTCTATAAAATTTTTCCGGGCGAAAAAAGCAAAAGATGATGGCAGCTATGCGTAATGATTCTTCAAAATCAGGATAGGCATAGCGCAACTTTTTACAAAGCCGGGAAAACGAGACATTTTTTAATCGAATACCAAAACACTCACACAGCCTGAGTGAGAGGTCTAGGAGAACGCGCTGAAAAAACCCCTTCACGACGTGAGTTTTTTACGAAATTTTTAATGTTTTGTGACCGGTTTTAAAAAACAGAAACTTATTCCTTTTTAAATCGATAAAATGCACAGATTGAATAAGGCAAATTTTACAGTATAATTTTACCGGTGGGAATAAACAAGGATTCTTAAGCTTTTTTGCGGCACGTGTACGTGTCGCACGCCCCCAAGGGGTTAAAGTACGGAGTTTACACAATATTTACAATAATCGGTTAACCTTTTAACGATCATAGCATTTTCATTGCTACGATGTCGAAATAAATGAATGACATCGGTAATAAAGAACAAATATATTTCTAAATAAGAAAACATGATTTTTCACATACAAAATAAAAGGGATATTTTTAGATAAAAATACCGGTGTCAGTGTTGCGTATCGGAATTAAAATTTTGTGGTTTCATGGCGAAACCAATGAACGTTAAAGGGTTAAAGAGAGTCTCACTGATCGTATAACTCCGATTACAGGCTAAACATATATATTAGTATAGTACTTCTGTATAGTATAGTACTTCTGGGCTTGACTCGTAGCAAACCGTTAACCAAGTTCTTACGAAAATACCTGATGGAGAGATTTTTACATACCTAAAAATATTTTGTAATAATCATATTGCTTCCTTAGTACCTTTGATTTCCCTCCGATATTTCTCTCCCCAAAATTGTGCATCAATTTGATCAACCAATTTATTTATTTTACAATAATTATAATTAAATCTGTTAGTGATCGTATTATGTTTCTAGGATCTGATTAGGGAAAAGAATATTTTCTGCAGCCTAAGGAATACTAATAACAATTCTAATAAAATGATAACATTCCTTACAAAATACTTCCAATTAAAATTTCTTACAAAAAAAATATTCTTATCCAAAAAAATTTAGATTAATTTATGCGTTGTGTTTTTTTTTTGACGTTATCAGATCCTTATGAAACGTTGATCAGCATGCACCTAGAGTAATTTCGACACATACTCCATAAATCATCACCATGCTTTGTCATTTATAAAACAAAAAACATTTATTTGTACAACACAGATCACACATAATACACTAAATATATACATGCACATAAATAAATTACAAAGATACAAAATAATCAAATCAAAATCTATTCATTTTTTTATAGCTGTTGGCATTACTGCATAATTACATTTTATGCTTTGTAACACGATATTTTCAATATTGAATTTGATTTCATAAATTCGTGAGAAATCATCACCATAATTAATTAATTTGCGGGACAATTGGCGTGCAAGTGTTTCACCATTATTTTTTAGTTCGATCATATTCTATACTCGTGGGCAAAATAAGGGGAAATAAGTCGGTAAAAAGCATACCTTTTTTAAAGTTGCTGACATCATAGGTAAATGCATACCCGGACCGATGAGTAGAAGTCCGGCACACTTTTATTGCTCATATTGGCGAAGATTATCACTCGAGCACGTTTGGTAGACTGACTGCCTGACTGACTGACTGCCTGACTGACTGACTCGTAATTTTTTTTAACAAGTTTCAGAAGCAAAAAGTGTATAATAATTATTCTGTAGTCGAGTTATCCTTCGACCATTCACAGTTTTCTTTTTAACATATTTTTTTCCCCTTCCAATCTCATTGGCTGTCCTTAAATTGACTATTAACTTGAACGCCCCCTAATTTTAATTTTCTAGGGGCTTCTACAGGCCTAGTCGTCAGAATGTCTCGTCAGAATGTCTATGTTGTTGATAACTATTACCACACACGCAGATGAGATTTCCCCTTTTGCCCTGTCGTAAATACACAATAATGAAAATGTCTCTGTTTTGTCATTTATTTATGGGCGTCCGTCACAGTCTTATTGCCGCTATAAATTTCTTGTCTGAGTTGTAAATCCACTGTCCTCTGTTCCTTTCTTTTTTTATAATTTATTTCCAATAGTTAGTTTTCTTTACAGAATTGTCTGGTTTGAGTGATGTGGGTTTTACACCCATCATCTATCCCCTGGGTCTAAAAAAAAATGAGGTCTGTAGACATCATTTTTGTGCACACCACACTGCCGCAACTGTTGTATCCATATTCATTGGAATTTTGATTCAGTTCTGGTGAACACTTCCAAGGTCCGATTATCTTCTCTTCTGTGTATTATTTCCCCATGCCCAAATTTTGATACAATAATTAAATTAATCCATTAAAATGCCAAATCATGCAATCAAAGCCAAGTATAAATTTGGAATAATTTTTTCTACACTAAGGAAGAAAAAAAAATATAACATGTAAAAGCTCCGAAAAATCTAAACCTGAATTTGAGATGTATTGGCACACTTTTTGTTTATTTTAAATGCATAATATTTTAAACACATAAAGTAAAATATGTATTAACCCAAAAACAAAACAAAAAGTATAACACAAATTCATAGCAACACCAATGTTATTAGCATAACATATCTGGATTAGAATCAAAATAGTAAAATATATATACAATGTTGAGAAACCTTTCTTTATGTACATCATATGAAATATCTAAAAAAAAACAAATATACCCTGTTGTGTATATTCTACACTTCACAAGATTATTAACACAAATCATAGCTGAATGTTACAAATTTGAATTATGTTAAGTGTTGATAAAATGGGTAATGTTGTATACACATTCCTCATCATTCTCGTGGAGGAGGTATAGAGAACATCGCTGCAGACACATGTGCTCAAAGCATACCTTATTGCTATCCATACGAGAAGCGAACGTTTTCTTAAATGAGAAAAAGAGGAAAAAAAAACGAGCTAGCGCGAAAAAGAGCGCATCCTATCAGTAGCGCGCATTTTGATTGACGGGTGCTAATGACGTGCTTAGTAGCCTAACACCCTGAAACGGTAATGGATGGCTCTTCCTAGAAAACAAGTCCGATAAGCCACCCCGCTATAGAGGAAAACTTGTTTCTAACGGGAATAGCGAATGTTATGGTCCTTGCAAGCCACCCAGGTATGTCTCGTTTTTTGTCTTAAAAATTATATTTCTTTTGCATGAAACTTATGTTAAACTATTAGAAACTAACCCGTATTAACTTATAACCTGCTACGCATGCCTTCCGTTTAAATTTTCAGCCCTTTCTTCTATAAAATTGACATATATTCGCTATAAAACCATGTACTGTGTACTGTTTATTTTGTATTTTCAGGGAAAATGGCTTCTTATAGACTGGCTGAAGACGCTTGCTGTCGAAAATCTCGGATTTCCCGCAGAATATATTGGAGTCTCAGAGAAGTATCCTAATAAAATTGCCTTTCAGGAAATAATACCGCGATTATGCAATCGTTTAACAATGTTCCTAAAATTATATTATGATTCTGAACATTGCCTGAAAGATTTTAATATCCAATGCTAAAAATTATAATATCACAACTTGAAAAAAAAATTTTTGAAAATCAATGTGCCTTTTCATTTCACTGGCTGATAATTGCAATTAAACTTGAAAAACTAAAGTCAAATTTTGCCACCAGAGAAAAAAATTTAACGAAAAAAAAATTCTTTTTCATAACTGGTTGTGATATTGTTGATAAAAACTTTCTGCAAGTAAATCTTTACCATACATATCTACCTAAAAAAAAATATAACGAAAGAAAAATCTGATATGTTTCCTAAATGCTTAATTTGAGGGGGGGGGGGTTATCTAGCAAAACGTGAATAAAAAGGGAGTGAAATCCCTAAAATATTTTTTGTTTATAAATCTTATGCTACCTTAGAAGAGTCTAAAAGAATATTTCTAAGTGTAAATGCTTTTAATAAATGCTGGTAAATGCTATAAAGTGTGAAATGAAGTAATATTAATAGAGTGTATCTATATACCATCCATTTATTTACCTTTTCTTGTTGTAGTTTGATTATTTAAAATTTTCAAAGACACTATAGTATGGAAGGAAAAAAAAATACATTTTGAAAACAAAATTACTTAATCATTTGAAATATGTATTGACTTCTATATCTAATTTTATTACTAAAATGATTCAGCATGTCATACTGATTAAAATAATTTATCTTTATTTATTTATTTATTTATTTATTTATTTATTTTTTTTTTTTTTTTACCAAAATTTACTATGTTGTTTAGAATTAAATTGAATTTTTTTTTTTTTTTTTTTTTTTTTTTTTTAATACTTAAATATTTGTATTTATATATATATTAATTTGTACGGATTATTGACAATCGAGTATATACATTTTAGTGAATAACCTGGCCAGGTTTGATAAATACTCTCTGCCCGCAGAAAGATTTCCTTATATTCATAAATATATGTACTCACACTGCCGTATGATATCCATACATGAACCTTTATATAGTTTTATTATTATTGTATTTTAATGCCTTATATAAATATTATTATGAAGTGTGTAAATGTGCGAAATGGATACCACTTACAATTATTATTATTATTTTTTTTTTAATTTTATTTTTTTATGTGCAATTGTACACTTTTTATAAAATATTGTTATGCTTCCATACGCCTATGTCGGTAAAAATATATATATATATAGTGTCGTTTAATCTTCACATTTAAAAAAAAACTTCCTAATTTATTTGCTTTTATAAGATTCCTGATAAGACTCTAAAATAATTTTGCGTCTGTTACTTATCCAATGTAACTAAGTATTGCCTTGTGATGAAGTCTAATTGTTATAACTTTCTTTTGTATACTATCCCAGAAGATCTTCTTTTGAAACTACGTTGCGTGAGTAATGTCATCATACTTATATCTAACGTGCAGCAAAATAATTTGTAATACCTTTTATTTTCAGGCAAAGGTAAAAGAAAAAAAAAATTCCTGTCAAATGTCCTCCAAAAAAAAATATAACCTTTACATATTTATTTAATTATTTATTTATTTATTTATTTTTTATTTTTTATACATATATATATATTTTTTTTTTATATATATATCTTACTCTGTCGATTAAATATTATTGGGAATGCTTATATCACACGCGTTTTCGTAAAATCCTAACCTTAACATTTTATCTTTTTAGCAAACCATCTTAAAATTGCCATGCGACTAAATCTGATATTCAATTTTATAGCTTTCTGTCGTGCCCTGCCTAGAGAAATATTTCCGAATCGAGAGCAACTCTTCTCCCTTCTTGATCTGGGGTGAGATAACTGTGTTTACTCCCCGCGACCTGTCATCCGCTCCATCCATCTCGTCAAGCGGAAAGTCTTCTGTTGGTGAGAAAATCTTATTTTTTTTTCTTTGAGTTTTTTATTTATTTATTTTGTTTTTTTTTTTTTTAATCCTATGTGCTGAGTTTCCACGTTATTTTGTTGTGTCAATAACTTGCCTTGCCATTGTTATCTGTTATTTTATTCTTGCGTACTTCGCCGAACTTCTTATCAAATTTCTATATAAAAATCTGTATTTTTTTTTTTTTTTTTTTTTTTTTTTTTTTTTTTTTTTGTACTCATACACATATTTTTAATCTCAATTTTGCATATGCGTTGTTTGTAAGAGTTATTTCTCTTCAAGTTGTTTCCACTTTATTTAAATATGCAGAATAAATAATTAAAGTTTTTTTTTTTTTATTTATTTATTTTTTTTTTATTGATTATGCACTAGGCGAATTTATTTTGAGCAATTGCTTCTGTCCTAGTCATCCAATGTACAATTATCAGTATTGTTTATTTATTTTATTTATTTATTTTTTTATTTTTATTATTTATTTTTTATTTTTATTTATTTATTTATTTATTTATTTATTTATTATTATTATTATTATTTTTTTTTTATATGCAACATGAAGTTCTGTGGAGTACCTATGTAATATTTAGTGTATGTAATGATTTTTTCGAGTGTGCCTGCACATTTCCCCAATTGTAACTCAGAGGGAAATAGTACACTCATCTTGCTATCCCTTTCTCTTTTTTTTTCTCTATGTTGCTTGATTTTAAAAGGCAAGTTATTATATGATGTCTTAAAAACGCATTGTTATCAAAAAGAGAAAAAAAATTATCGACATAAAATTTGTCTCTTAAATACATGATATAAATCACTATATATTACGAATACACTAGATAATTTTAAATAATAATTAGGGCTTATGTTTCTTTTTTTTTTTTTTTTTTAAATTTTTGTTATGTTTCCTCCTCTGAATCCTCCTCTGCCGTACTGTTTTTCCCGTCTATGTGAGGAGTTGCTGCCTTAGGCGCGAATAATAAATCGATGTTCCTTTTTATAGGCCGAGCATAATTACCTGTTAGGTCTTTTAGTAAATAATTATTGTTGCGTAATTTTTTTATTACTTCAAAAGGACCGTCAAACTTGTTCGCTAGAGCGCCCGGATTTATACATTTTAAGTATACTACTTGTCCCAAATTCAGAGTAGGTGTATGTAGCAAGTCCTCTTCTTTAGCATACTCATCCTGCATGCGTGACTGATTGGCCAGTGCTTGTAGTTTCACTTCTTTAATGTGTGCCATTCTCTGTGCCACATAAGTTTTAGTTGAGACCTCTTCTGTGGGAATATGCGATGTAAACGGAGTTCTCAATTTTCTCGCAAAGAAAATGAGTGCGGGAGCGAATCCTAAAGCCCTGTGAATTGTGTTATTATAATGAAGTTTAAAAAAATCTAGCCGAATGTCCCATTCCGTTGTGCGTTTTGACATTGCGATTAGGGAGCTCTTCAGAATTCGGTTTACCGTTTCAGCAATTGCATTCGCCTTGGCTCTGTATACACTCGTAAAGTGTAATTCTATATTTAATGCCTTTGTATATTCTCTGAATAAATCACTTCTAAAATATTTTGCATTGTCCAGATATATGGTGTTGCAAATTCCAAAAGTACTGAAGTACTTATTCAGCACATTGAGAATTGTTTGTGTTTCTACATTTCTTAATGCAACCGCTTCTAAAAATCTGGAAGTTGCGTCAGTGATAGTCAGAATAAATTTATTTTTTCGCACAGAAAATGTTAGAGGCCCACATACGTCAATATGTAATATACTTCCTACTTCATGGTCTTTAACCACCCTTTGCACTGGTACTTTTATTGTTTTGTGATGTTTAGCTGTTTGACACGCTGTACAGTTCGCACAGAATATTTTGATATCTCTGTACATTCCATGCCAAAATATCCTATCCTTAATGGTGTCATAAGTTTTCTGGAATCCAAAATGGGGGGAATGCGCGTCTTCCATAATGGCTATTTTCAAAGAGTCAGGGGCAATGAGTAGTTCCTTTTTTTCTGTACCTGGTCTCAGAATTAATATTTTATCATCATTTAACATATATCTTTTTGTTGTTCGATTGTTTTGTCCCTTTTCTATTTTGTCAATTATTTTTCTTAACTTTTCGTCTGCATATTGTTCTGATTTAATATTGTCATTAGACAAAGCCTCGTTGACTTTAAATAGAGTATTGTGTAATTGTAAGTCCGTTTCTAAATTGCAAATATGTCGAGATACAAAATCAGCGGGGTTGACCTTACCTTCAATATGCTCAAAAATATAATTATATTCCGCCAAATCTGTCATCCATCTTTTGACTATGTCAGATTGCGCTTCTAAATTCATTTGCTGTGTAATGGGTTTCGAATCCGTCAGAATCGTGAATTGCCTACCCCATAAAATATGTTTAAAATGATTGACTGATTCATGAATCGCCAATAATTCAAATTTTATACTGGGGTAGCTTTTTTCTGCCCCTCTTAATTTTCTCCCAAAAAACTCGATAGGCAATAAAATGCCATTAGACTCCTGCGCCAGAATTGAGGATATGGCTAGCTTCGAGGCGTCACATATCAAAAATAATTCCTTGTTATAATCTGGGGGTCTAAGTGTAGGGTTTTGTATTATTGCTTCTTGTATGTTTTTCAACGCCTGTTCATGCTCCTCACCCCATTTGAATTTTACTTTTTCTTTTGTAAGTTCTACTAAGGGATGTACAATATCTGAATAATTTCTAATTAAAGATCTAAAGTAGTTTGCTAGACCCAGAAGTGATCTTACTCCCTTTTTTGTTTTTGGACGTACTAGGTTTTTAATTTTGTCTATGTTTTTTTTTGCTGGGGAATATCCCCATCGGTTGAGTTGGAAGCCCAGAAAATCTATTTCTTCTTTGCATATTTGCATTTTTGAAGGCTCTATGGTCAGATTGTGGTCAATGAGAGCCTGTAGAACTTGCTCTAGAATTTGTAGCATTTCTTGGATTGTATTGGTACCAATTACCACATCATCCATGAAGTATGCCACTTGGGACTTGTTGAAGTGTCCGAGCACTTTATCAATTAGTTCTGCGAAATAAGCGCTGCTGTTCTTTGTCCCAAAAGCGAGCCTTAAAGGGTTAAATTTTCCTTCCTCAGTAATAAATGCTAGTTTTTGCCTATCCTGTGGCCTTAAATTTATCTGAAAAAAAGCACTATGGAGATCTAACACCGTGTAGTACCTTTTTCCGCTGATCGAGTACAGAATTTCTTTAATATCCGGTATGGGAAAGCTGTATGTGTGTAGAATTTGATTTAATAACCGATAATCTATAGCCATTCTATATTTGGTTTCATTTTTCTTTTCTTTATTACTTTGTTTCTTTTTAACAAAAATTACTGGAAACGCATAATTTGAGTCTGATTTTTCAATAATCTTTGCTCTTAGTAAATTCCGTATCTCTGTTTTCGCATATTGTCTGACTGTTTGAGGTAGTTTATAAGGTTTGGTTTGTATCGGGTAGTCATGACTTAAATTAAATTTTGGTATAACTAAAGATGTTTGACCTAAAGTATCATATGACTTTGAAAATGCATGCGCTTTTCTCATGAGTATGTTTTTTAATTTTTCTCTTAGGTCTTCGGGTAAATGTGTTAAATCAAAGTCTGTCTCTCTTAACTCTGCTTCTCTTAATTTTCTGATCTCTTCGATATTTAAGCTATTTAATTCGTAAATTGTTCCTTGTTCAATGTCCTCGGATTTTGTATCCTGTTTAAAATCTATATCTTTTGTTATTTTGCCTACATTTATCCCTTTATTCAACTTTATTCTTTTGTCAGTGTTATTTGCTATTATGACATGAATTTTACTATTTTGTTGCACTTCATGCAATGAAGTTTGAAATGTGAATTTCGAGTCGTTTCTCAAGGGTTCTAATAATATTACCTCTTGTTCTGCTATGTCATCATGACACTGTAAATTAACTATTTTTTTTGAATTTGCATTTATAAAAATTGTTGCTATGGTCTTAGCATACATATTTTTTTGCTTAGTGATGGGCTGTGTCTTTTTCTTGTTATCATTATTCTTTTCTTTTACATAAGACCCTGATGGATTGTTTTCTTGCCTATCCTTGTCTTCTGTTTCTGAAGTTAGATTATTAACTTGTATCCCTTTTTCCTTTTCTGGAATATTCAGTTTAATTTTTATATTTTTGAAAATAAGTGTTTTTTCTTTAAAATTCAAAATCATATTATTATCCCTTAAATAATCGTATCCCAAAAGCATTTGGTATTCTCGACCGAAATCTTTATTTGTGATGTAAAATGTACCTGTTGTAAAACTGCCCTTTAATCTGAAAACCAGTCTAATACACTGTTTAAAATAAATTTTTGAATTCGTTAAAGTTTGTATTTGTATTTGATTTCCTAGATATTTAAATTTTACATTTTTTTCCTTTAATTTATCAAAAACAGTGGGCGAAAGCAATGAGACCGCCGCCCCACTATCACATAACGCTTTAAATTTGATGTTATTTATCTCTAGGTCTATGATGGGTAACTGATTTTCTCCTTCATTACTAACACTGGCAATAAATCTGTTTATTTTGCGACACCCTTTAAACTGAGACTCACCTGTGTCGCTAAAATACTGTTGTTTATTTTCAGCGAGCCTCTGATTTAGTTTTCCGACCTTTGTTTTTCGTATCGTTTTTTGTTATTGAATGAACCTCTTTTGGAATGGCCTCTGTGTTTATTTTCCCTTTTGCTATTTTGTTCATTGTAATTATCCTCTTGCTCGTCTGTCTGGGATTTATTAAAATTGTTTTGATAGCCACCTCTTCCACGACCTCTTGAAGGCTGTGCGAACCCCTGTGCTCCTGTATTATGGTAATATTCCTGTGGATACATATAATTGTATATGGGGGGAGGGGGGGTAGGAAAGTGAGGTGCTATATAGCCATAGTTCCAATTGCCAAAATTATTGTTACCATTATGTCCCTGATACCCCATATTTTGGAATCCTTGTTGCTGTTTATAGTTATTTCTGTAACCTCTTGTGCGTGAGACCTGCGACCCTCTATTAATTTGAAATCTGTTAATATTCGTAGCCGCATTATCATTACTATATTTTTGTCTGAACCAACAATCTTTTGTTTCATGGTTTTCTTTCCCGCATACCTCACAGCATGTTTTTTCTCTCTCCGATCTATTATTTAATTTCAATTTAAGGTTGTTTATTTCGGTGACGAGTGTCTGAATTTGCTCTGCACTGTCTGCACTTAATTTATTTAATTTTCCCAATATTTCATTCTCTTTATTAACGGTAATGCTATTTATTTCGGGAATATTTGCTTGATTGTAAGCCTCTTCCAATCTTAGTGCGGACTTGCATGCTGCCTCAAAATTTTCGGGTGCATTTTTTCTCACTTCTAAACTAATATCTGCGCGAATTGCATCCAGGAATCTAGCCAATTTCATTTGGTCTAAAAATTTTGCGTTGCTGTTATCCTCTAATTTTTGACCACTTTTTTTTATATATAAATTTGCCGTAGCATTAAATTCATTTATAAAATTAGCTAATGTTTGATCGGGTTTCTGCTTTAGACTGAAAAATAAATTCTGAGCACCCCCGAAATTACATTTAACGGAAAATAATTCCCTTAACTTCTCCTTGAATTTTCCTATGTCTGCTTCTAAAAATAATGATTCATCCTGCATGAGAGTTTCCCTTGCCGATCCTATGATCTTGGCTTTCAAAATTATTAATTTGTGTTCATCGCTATATTTCGTTTTGTCAATTAAATTATCAAATTGTAGTAGGAAATAATTGATATTAGTTTCTTTTTTACCATCAAACGGATAAATTAATCCTACTAAATGCTCTGCGTTAGGAGTTGCCATATTTCCTATCCCAGAAATTTTTGATCCCGAATTCTTTGTTTTTTTTCTTTGTTTATCGTTTTTGTTCTCTCCCGAAATTACTTCGTTTTTATTTAATAATATTTTTAATTGCCTTCTTGTTTTAACGCCACTTAAACGCGTGTTATTTCTGAGAGATTTCCTCGTACCTCCTTTAGTCATAAAATCAATTATCCTCAATTTTTTAAATAATAAAACTACAATGATTTACTTAAAAAAATAACCAACGTGATATAAATATATCCACATATCTTATTATTATTATTTTTTTAATTTGTACAGTTTTATCCACATGTGCTAAACCTAAAATATCAAAATATTTGATGAATTTTAGAATAAAATCCTTTCTATCATAAGACACATAAATACATAAAATTAAATAACAACCTTTCTTTTTTTTTTGCAATAGTGTAAACATACATATATATACACTTTTTTTTTGAAAAATGTGCCAATTATCTCAAACAAAAATACACTTGCATGCCAATGTCTCGGTTTAGTATCATATTCATAAAATTTATTATGTGAAAAAAAAAATAATTTTTATTTACTTTATTATTTTACGTATATATATACCAATTTTAACAACAACTCCTATTTTCTTGTAATAAAAAGAGAATCTCCAATCTAATTATCTCCTTTAACATGTATATTTGTCATAATCATTCATTCATTTCATTATCATTTTTTTTTTCACAAAAGGAATCCAAGTAATCACAAAATTAATTTTTTTTTCTTAAAAAAAATTCAAATAATCACAATATTAATTAAATATTTACTTCTAATATGGCAGTAATAATATCTAAATTGAAGCTAATTAATTTCTTGAAAAATAATTTGGTTCTTTAAAGTACTCAAATTAAAAGAAATTACCATACTACCGTATTATTAAAGTACTAAAATCAACCAAGTTCGTTCTTTTAATCATTTAAATTAAATACATAAAAATAAATAATTAAGGAACTGGTATCACGGCAACCAATTTTTTGGGGGTTGAGATGATGGAGAGATTTTTACATACCTAAAAATATTTTGTAATAATCATATTGCTTCCTTAGTACCTTTGATTTCCCTCCGATATTTCTCTCCCCAAAATTGTGCATCAATTTGATCAACCAATTTATTTATTTTACAATAATTATAATTAAATCTGTTAGTGATCGTATTATGTTTCTAGGATCTGATTAGGGAAAAGAATATTTTCTGCAGCCTAAGGAATACTAATAACAATTCTAATAAAATGATAACATTCCTTACAAAATACTTCCAATTAAAATTTCTTACAAAAAAAATATTCTTATCCAAAAAAATTTAGATTAATTTATGCGTTGTGTTTTTTTTTTGACGTTATCAGATCCTTATGAAACGTTGATCAGCATGCACCTAGAGTAATTTCGACACATACTCCATAAATCATCACCATGCTTTGTCATTTATAAAACAAAAAACATTTATTTGTACAACACAGATCACACATAATACACTAAATATATACATGCACATAAATAAATTACAAAGATACAAAATAATCAAATCAAAATCTATTCATTTTTTTATAGCTGTTGGCATTACTGCATAATTACATTTTATGCTTTGTAACACGATATTTTCAATATTGAATTTGATTTCATAAATTCGTGAGAAATCATCACCATAATTAATTAATTTGCGGGACAATTGGCGTGCAAGTGTTTCACCATTATTTTTTAGTTCGATCATATTCTATACTCGTGGGCAAAATAAGGGGAAATAAGTCGGTAAAAAGCATACCTTTTTTAAAGTTGCTGACATCATAGGTAAATGCATACCCGGACCGATGAGTAGAAGTCCGGCACACTTTTATTGCTCATATTGGCGAAGATTATCACTCGAGCACGTTTGGTAGACTGACTGCCTGACTGACTGACTGCCTGACTGACTGACTCGTAATTTTTTTTAACAAGTTTCAGAAGCAAAAAGTGTATAATAATTATTCTGTAGTCGAGTTATCCTTCGACCATTCACAGTTTTCTTTTTAACATATTTTTTTCCCCTTCCAATCTCATTGGCTGTCCTTAAATTGACTATTAACTTGAACGCCCCCTAATTTTAATTTTCTAGGGGCTTCTACAGGCCTAGTCGTCAGAATGTCTCGTCAGAATGTCTATGTTGTTGATAACTATTACCACACACGCAGATGAGATTTCCCCTTTTGCCCTGTCGTAAATACACAATAATGAAAATGTCTCTGTTTTGTCATTTATTTATGGGCGTCCGTCACAGTCTTATTGCCGCTATAAATTTCTTGTCTGAGTTGTAAATCCACTGTCCTCTGTTCCTTTCTTTTTTTATAATTTATTTCCAATAGTTAGTTTTCTTTACAGAATTGTCTGGTTTGAGTGATGTGGGTTTTACACCCATCAATACCACATAAAAAAAATACCTTTAAAAGCTGATATATTCATCATAGTATTCAAAATTGACATTCATAAACATATTATACGTTTAATAAGTTATTACATAGCTGCCAACTTTTACGCATTTTTCCAACCACAAAAAATTTAAAGTAAATATTGTCTTGTTTAATCGTCGAAATAATACAGTCGGCTCCGCATAAACGAATATTGACGGTTCTAGAAAAAATATTCGATTAAGCGGGGTATTTGATTAAACGGGGAGGCATATAAATGTAATATTTAATGTGTAATATAATGACAAAATTATTAAATATAGTATATTTAATTACCAGAAAAAGAAAATCGTTAAAAAAATTAATAGAATAATACAAACTGAAATAAAAACAAAATGACAAGTAAATACGCAATAGTTCAATGACAGTAAACACATGCATTTTTTTACATTACATTTAATGCAGATCGTGTGAATTGGGTCCAAAATTTGTTATTATAATTTAAATTACGTGATTTATACAGGTTTAAAAAATAGATGAAAGTGGTTTATGTGAAATTTTATAGTAAAAAATGGACGAGAGTTTTTTCGAAAGGTATCACAATTACCATCTGTGACAACACATGATTATTAAAGGGCTACTTCGATCACGAGAAAGGATTTGCTCGCTAATGCTAATCCTACAGAAGAAATTTATAAAGATATCTCTATTACATTTCAATATTTTTAAATGATCTTTTTTGCAATGGATAGTTGAGATCGATCTGTAAGGGCGTCGTCGTTTTTAACATTCGATTTTTATTGCTGATATTTTTAATGAGGATGATTTCAGTTTCAGAACCGGTTTTGAAAATGAAAGTGTTTTCATTAAAAATAACTGTAAAAAAATCGAAAAAGTGAAAAAAAGGTCCTTTGACAAACGAAAGTAAACAAAATAGAAAATTGGTCGAAATTACTGTCCAATTTATTTCACCATTTTCGAAATTTATTCGAGAAAAATGGAGAAGGAAGGGAAGATACTTGACCAGTCCATTATACACCTGCTAGGTGAAATCCATGCTGGGAGTTCTAAAAATTTGTTTTCTGTGTAACAATCGAAAATGACAAAAAAATGTGAAGGAAATACCAATGGAAACGTGTTTTCACACCCATTTTTCAAATTGTCTCATTCATTTGTTATTCGATTAAGCGAGGACATTTCGTGAAAAGTATTCGGTTAAGCGGGGTAAAATAAAATTAGCCCAATGGGATTAAATTCGGTTCCGGAGGATTTTATTCGAATAAGCGGGGTATTCGATTATCCGTTACCCGATTAAGTGGGGAGGACTGTATGATTAAACAAATGGAAAATATCCGTTCAATTTTAGTGGTAGCAAAAATGCGTAAAAGTTAACTGTGGATATTACTAACTATTTAGTAAATAAATTGGTTTAATAAAATATGGAAGTCATTTATTAACACTAGAACCGCCATTAGGGGTCAAAATGACCCCTGCCAGATTGATAATAGTCGATTCGAACCAGAATTTTCTTCATAAGATATGTTAAATATATGCAACAGAAAAATAGACTAATTAAATAAGTTAAATAGTTTAAAATTAAAATTCTGGTGAGAAGCACTTTTTATAAAACTTGAGTAAAATACCCGGCGGTTCTAGTGTTAAAAATCATTAAAACACTATTAAAAATCACAAATAAGAATTTTGGCTTAAAAAAAGAGAAAAAAAAATGTTAAATTCTCTAGAATATTGTATGTTTTTAAAAAGGTTGGCATTTATTATATAAATTATTACAATAATTAAAGAGTATTAACAAGGTTTTAATTTTTAGTAAAACCTCACCAAAATTGATTAACACTAGAACGCCCGGATGGAGTCGATTCGACTCCAATCATGTAACTAAATTTCAATTCGAACCAGAAAAATTTTCTTGAAATAATTTAAATCTAATCCACGCAAATTTACGTTAAATAAATCAATTAAATAATTTTGAATAAAAATTCTGTTGAGAAATATTATTTTCCAACTTGAGTAGAATTTCCGGGCGTTCTAGTGTTAATTTAGGTATCGTGGAAATGTACTTTTCAAAAAAAAAAAAAAAAATGTTTTTATGGAAAATCTGAAGAATGTTAGAATAATATTATAAAAATATGCCGTAATTAAAAGCTACTGCCTTTTGATATTTTTTTCCTTTTCAAGCTAAGAGTATAATTAAAGCGAAAATGCTTGAAATTTTTTGGTTTACATTAAAGTGATCGTAAAACAGGTAGATAAATAAAAGGATACTGGTTGCATAAGAAAGTTTTTTGCAACGCAGAATAAAAATTATAATTTGGCAATTAATTTTCTAGTGCAAATAGAAATTAACGGATTTTAGCCGTTTTCTAAATTGAGCTAAAATGAAAGTATAATTTTGCAAAATATGTGTTCGAGTTGATACAAATAAATTATCTATCAAAAGCTCGAAAAAGGTGGAAAGAAAAAGAAACAAATGGTTAAATAAAAGAAATAACCTTGAAAGCAAAGGTAATAAGCCTTTTTTTTTTTTTTTTTTTTTTTTAATCTTTGTTGCAGTTTTTCTTGGTACCTCTGGCCTTAACCCATGGCAGATGGTTAATCAAATTCTTACGATAATACTACACAACAATAAAAAATAAATCTTTAAATGGTGATATATTAATCATACTAAAAATAGATATTCATAAACATATTTAACTTATAATAAGAGATTACTAATTGTATATTAAATGATTTTTTTTTTCATAAAATATAGAAGTTATTCATTAAAAATAATTAAAATACGATTGAAAATCGTATCGAATCGGCATTTATTATATAAATTATTACAATAATTAAAGAGTATTAACAAGGTTTTAATTTTTTGTAAAACCTCACCAAAATTAATTAACCCTTTCCGGCGCAGACAAGTTCCGTTCGTAAAATGAGAAATTATCGACTGACACCGGAATTTACAAAAGACTTTTTTAGAAATTATGAACTCCCTGATTTAAGCTGTGATTGTAAAAGTAAAATTTTACTAAAATATTATTGGTGCCATATGCATGTTTGGAATTAAAATTAGGTGTTGCCGGATTGGTAACACTGCGCCGGAAATGGTTAATTTAGATATCGTGAAAATGTACTTAAAAAATGTTTTTATGGAAAATCTGAAGAATGTTAGAATAATATTATAAAAATATGCTGTAATTAAAAGCTATTGCCTTTTGATATATTTTTTCTTTTTCAAGCTAAGAGTATGATTGGAGCGAAAATGCTTGAAATTTTTTGGTTTACATTAAAGTGATCGTAAAACAGGTTGATAAATAAAAAGATACTAGTTGCATAAGAGAGAAAGTTTTTTGCAATGCGGAATAAAAATTATAATTTGTCAATTAATATTCTTGTGCAAATAGAAATTAACGGATTTTAGCCGTTTTCTAAGTTGAGCTAAAATAAAAGTATAATTTTGCAAAATATATGTTCGAGTTGATACAAACAAATTATCTATCAAAAGCTGGAAAAAGGTGGAAAGAAAAAGAAACAAGTGGATTAAACAAAAGAAATAATTTTGAAAGAAATAAGCCATTTTTTTTTATTTTTGCTGTAGTTTTTCTTGGTACCTCTGGCCTTAACCCATGGCAGATGGTTAATCAAATTCTTACGATAATACTACATAACAATAAAAAATAACTCTTTAACCCCTTAACGCGCAGTGTTGCCGGGTCGGCAACACTTAAAGTTCCCCCTGTTTAGAGACACAAAAACTCCGTGAATATTTCAAAAACTACTCTAATGGCTACTTTAAATCTTTCTCATGATTTCTAGATGGCAGCAACACAGAGATCAAACTCTACTGTTTTTAAATATTAGGTAAAATGTTTTACTGTAATACGTGCTTCACAGCAATGTTCTTCTCACTGCGCTTATCAAGGCTTTACTTATGGGAGGTTACCACTTCGGCAACAGCTGTATAATTAAAATGGTTAGTGAAATCTTTACAAAACAATACCTGTGTATTCCTCTAGGCCTAAATAGATTGCCTAATTTTTTTTCTTTAAATTCCAACTTTAAAGAGTAGTGCGCCGGAAAGGGTTAAATGGTGATATATTAATCATATTTAAAATAGATATTCATAAATATATTTAACTTTTAATAAGAGATTACTAAATATATATTAAATGATTTTTTTTTTCATAAAACATAGAAGTCATTCATTAAAAATAATATAAATACGATTGAAAATCACATATTTAAATTTTGCTTTTGAAAAAAAAAAAGAGGAAAAATGTAGTTTAATCGTCCAGCATGTTGTAATGTGTTTTAAAAAGTTAGCATTTATTATATAAATAACTACCATAATTAAAGAGTATTAACATGGTTTGCATATTTACTAAAATCTATCCTAATTTAATTATTTTAGGTTACGTGAAAATGTATTTTTCAGAAAAAATGCTTTTATGGATAAGCTGAAGAATGTTAGAATAATATTATAAAAATATTTTGTAATTAAAAGCTGCTTTTTTTTTCCTTTTTGCAAGCAAAAAGGATAATTAAAGCGAAAAAGCCTGAAATTTTTTGGTTTACATTAAAGTGATCGTAAAACATGCTGATAACTATAAGGATACTGGTTGCATAACAGAGAAGGTTTGTTTTTGTAATGTGGTATATACCGGGTGTCCCAAAAATGACTGATGGATTTTAAAATTCAATAACTTGCAAACGGTGACAGCTATTCAAGAAATTTTTTCAGGAGGGTTATGTATAATGTCAGGAGGTTTTTTACCGTAATTTTTTTTACTTCGCATCTCAAACAATAGGTGGCGCTGACGGCGATTGTAGGCCAGGTGATCAGTGCTGAGTGAAGTGTCGACCTGGCCTTCAATAGCCGTCAGCGCCACCTATTGTTTGAGTTTGAGATGCGAACTAAAATAAAAATTACGGTAAAAAAACTTCTGACATTATACTAGGGATGAGATTTCCGCCTTTTTTGGACACCAGTAAAATCTTAGAGAAAATGTTGTTATTTTAAATCACAAAAACCTTCCGATCTAAAAATATAGCACTTTCTCTAACATTTTACTGGTGTGCAAAAAAGCGGAAATCTCATCTCTGTTATACATAACCCTCCTGCAAAAATTTTTTAAATAGCTGTCACCGTTTGCAAGTTATTGAATTTTAAAATCCATCAGTCATTTTTGGGACACCCGGTAAATTATCAAGTGATAAGTAATTTTTCTGTGCAAATAGAAATTAATAGATTTTAAACGTTTTCTAAATTAAACTAAAATAAAAGTATATTTTTCAAAATATACGTTCAAGTTTATAATAAATAATAGTTGATAATAATAAATTACCCATCAAAATCTGAAAATAATTGAAAGAAAAAAGAAGACTAAATAAAAGGGAAAACCGTGAAAGAAAAGGTAAAAAACCATATTTTAAAATTTTGCTGCAGTTTTAACCCATTAAATCCCATCGGTGCCATATTTTACCAGAAAATTTGGAACCTTTTTTCTGGCGCTTCCAGTATTAAACCTCTAGTAATTACAACACATATTAAGAAAGATTTTAATAAGTTAGTACCTCTGGCCTTGACCCATAGAAAAGGATTAACCCAGTTCTTACGAGAATACTACCTAGCAATGAAAAAAAAATCTTTAAAATCTGAAATATTCATCATAATATTTAAAATGGATATTCATAAACATATTATACGTTTTAACTCTTTCAGGAGCAAGGTATTTCTGCTCCAAAATGTTCAAATATTTGATTCACATCGGAATTTAAGATCAAATTTATTTGAAAACAACCAAGAGCTCTTTTTCACGTATATTATGAGATCGAAATTGTACTAAAAATTTGCTGATGCCAATTCACAAATGGTGCAGTAAAATTAACTGTTTGTAGACTGCAAATAGCGCCACTAAAAGGGTTAAAAAGAGATTACTAAATATTTAGTAAAGGAATTGGTTTCATTAAATGTAGAAGACATTTATTAAAAATATTTAAAACACTATTCAAAATCACAAATAAAAATTTTAGTTAAAAAAAAAAAAAAAAAAAAAAAAAGTTGAAAAGTTTGTTTAATTGTCAAGGCTATTGTGTGTTTTAAAAAAAGGTTAGCATCTGTTATATAAATAATTACCATTAATTAAAGGGTAATAACATGGTTTTCATTTTTACTTAAACCTCTCCGAAACTAATTATTTTAGGCATCGTGAAAATATATTTTTCTGAAAAAATGCTTTTAAGGAATATACGAAGAATGTTAAAATAATATTATAAAGATATGCCGTAATTAAAAGTTACTGCCTTTTCATTTTTTTTCTTTTTAGAAGTTAAGAGGATGATTAAAGCGAAAATATTTGACATTTTTTGGTTTAGATTAAAGTGATCGTAAAACATGTTTATAACTCTAAGGATACTAGTTGCATAACAAAGAAAGTTTGTTTGTGTAATGTGGTATATAAATCAAGTGTTTATAAATCAAGTATATACATATCAAGTGGTAGATTATTTTCCTGTGCAAATAGAAATTAATTAATTTTAAACATTTTCTAAATTGAAAAAAAAAAATTTCAAAATATATGTTTGAATTGATACAAATCCATCAAAAGCTGGAAATAACTAGAAAAAAAAAAAGAGATTGAATAGCAGGAAAAACCTTGAAAGAAAAGATAAAAGTTTTTTGAGAAAATTGTTTTTGTTACATTAGCTTAAAAAGCTCTTTGGACCCTAGTAAATCCATTCGTATGCCCTTTTTTTCACTATATGAAATAATTTTCAAATATCAAAGGAATACACCAATTTGGGCGCACACTTATTCATAGTAATTTTACGCTACCATTTTATATCTATTTCTATTTGTAAATTCTATGTCCAAGGAAATTAGTGTCCTGTCCGACCCCTAGCAGGAGGTTAACCGAGTTCTATAAATCTCTTATACAGTAAATATCAAAATCTCCAAATACCGACATATTCATCATTATATTTAAAATTCACATTCATATAAAATACATTTAATAGAAGATTGTTAACTCATTGCGGCGCAGGGCAAATTCATTGCTTAAGTGTTGAAATTAATGATTGACACCGGAATTTGAAAACAACTTTATTTATAAATAAATAAGAAAACGCTATGTTTCACACATTCAATAAATAGTAATCTTTTTAAACAAAATTCCGGTGCCAATGTGGCGTTTGGAAATTAAAATTAAGTGATATATCTATGAAACCACTGCGTCGCAAGGCGTTAAACGTTAATAAAATCAACTAGTTCATAAAACATTGAAATCAATATTAATAAATAATTAAAATATAATTAAAAATCTTAAATAGCAGCTTTGGCTTTTTTAAAGAGAAAAAAATATATTTAATTGTCAAGAAAATGCATGAGTTATGAAACCTAATATCACTTATATATATAATTATCATAATTAAAGAGTATTAACATGGCTTTGCATTTTTATAAAAATCTCACCGAAATTAATTATTTTAGGCATCATGAAAATGTATTTTTTGAAAAAATGCTTTTAAGAAAAGCTGAAGAATGTTAGCATAATATTATAAAATATGTTGTAATTAAGAGTTACTATCTTTTAATATTCTTCTTTCAATTTAAGCAAATAGCGGAAATATTTTTGATATCTTGTTCTCCATTAATGTGGTCGTAAAACATTTTTACGACTATAAAAATACTGGTTGCATAAAAGTGGTTTTTTTTTAATGTTATTCTGTAACATATATCAGAGTGTGGTAATTAATTTTCTGGTGGAGTTAGAAGTTAATGGATATATACATTTTTAAATCTGATTATATATATATTTCATTATAAATTTTTTAGTTGATAAAAATAAATTACCAACGAAAAGCTAGAAAGAAAAAGAAAAAAAAAACGAAAATTGAGAAAAAATTAAAAAAAAGAAAAAAAAAAGAAAAGAAAAACCCTGGAAGAAAAAAAGAAAGAGGCTGTTTTCACCATTTATCAACATATGCTGCATTTTTCAGGAAGTATTAACCTATGTAAGATAAAAGAAAGTTTTGGGATACAACATCTGAATGATTTTTTATCTGTAATATTTTTTTCACATATTTCATTTTTAAAATGCTATGAAAGTGTGATTTTTTAAATTAAAAAAATAGGCAGTTTTTCAAATTTTTTCCGAAAATCTTGACCAATTAAGTGGTTTAATCTCAAACAAACAAACCCATATATTAAAAGAGATCAGTGGGAGTTTTGTCCTGTCCGATCTCTAGCAGCAGGTTAACCGAGTTCTCCGAATCTCATAAACAATAAAAACCATTTAACATTTAAATTTTAAAATACCGACATGTTCATCGTAATATTTCAATGTCACATTCCTATAAAAATACATTTTATAAAAGATTATTAAACATTAAGAAAGTGTATTAGATCATAAAATACTGAGATTATTATTAGTAAATAATTAAAATATGATTAAAAGTCATGAATAGCAGTTTTGACTTTTTTAAAGAGAAAAAATAATATTTAGTCGTCAAGAAAAATGCATGTTTTATGAAAGTTCACATCACTTTTATAAATAATTACTATAATTAAAGAGTATTAACATGGTTTGAATTTTTGCTAAAGCTTTCTCGAAACTAATTATTTTAGGCATCGTGAAAATTTATTTTTCAGAAAAAAAGCTTTTAAGGCTTAGATAAAGAATATTAGCATAATATTATAAAAATATGTTGTAATTAAAAGTTACTATCTTTTGATTCTTGTATTTTTTAAGTTAAGCTGATAATTAAAGCAAAAATATTTCTGATATTTTGGTTTATATTAAATACATCGTAAAACATGTTGATCACTTTAAAAATACTGGTTGCATAAAAGAGAAAGTTTTTTTTTTCAATTCTTTTACATAAATTAGAGTGTGGTAATTAATTTTCTGGTAGAGATAGAAGTTAATAGTTATTATACATTTTTTAATTTGATAAAAAAAGGGGGAAAAGACAATATATTTTTTAATATAAATTTTTTAGTTGATAAAAATAAATTACTTACCAAAATCTTCAACAGAATGTAAAAAAAAAAAAAAAAAAAAAAAAAAAAAAAAAAAAAAAACCCTCGGGAAGAAAATAAGAAAGAAGCTATTTTAAACACTTTCCAACATAGTTAAAAGGTGCTTATCAATTCGTTTTTTCTGTCCGTCTGTCTGTTCATTCTCTAACTTGCATAAATATGTTCTGATTGCGATGAGATAGATATACGTAATTGGGTATCTCAGTGGCATTTCGGTAATGAAAATGAAATGTGTGGTATTTACGGTTCATTTATTGGAACAATCAATAGAATTCCATTCTATTACGGTCTAGGGAGGGGGGGAGGGGTAATCGTTTGCGATGAATTTTTACGAAATTGCACCAATTTTTATATATTTCAATTGAAATTTATCACTGAAGTGCACTAGAAGGTTCTTACCATAGAGCATGGTGAACATAGAATTTATTGTTTATTTACAGGGACTATTTTACGTGTAATTCGTCATAAAAATAGCTATATAACTACAAATAAGTCACTTAGGGCTAATTCTTCAGTTAATTACACTCTATATATTATCGGAAAACTTCACAAAAAATTTCATGGTTATAAAATAATAAAATTTTGTGTCAACGTGATAGTCGTTTACCTTTTCCGATACAAATCTCATTTTTCAGAAAACGCATTTAAATTTTTTAACAGCGGTCCCTTTTTTTTTTTTTTTTTTTTTTAAGATTTTAATTTCATTTCTCAGAGACTTATAAGAAAAATAAAAACAGATTTAAAGAAAGAAATGTTCATTCTATATGTAAATAAAATTTTTAAAAAATGCGGAGGATACTTCAATATAAAAAAAATTATTTACGTTTTTGTTTTGTGTACATCATACATTTTTGCTTAGAGCCAGACCACGGCTATGAAGGGCTCTGGGACAAGCATCATCCTGTGGAACTCCCTTCTATTTATCTATACATTTCTTTTCTTTTTTTTTTTTTTTTTTTTGTAAATAATTTGGAAGTGACTTGTACTAAACTTCATACATATTGTATACAAGTATAAATGTTACAGTCGGTACTGCTCACATCTGTATGAAGGATATTGCGGAAAAATGGACACAACTTTAATAAAAACACTAGTTTCATAACAGAAGAAAAACTGATAGATTAACTCGGATATTTCTCAGCAATCTTTTGCTTTTGCCTACCTACATACAGTATGCAATGTCTAAAATAGAACAACGTTCAACATTGGCTATAATTACTAATTTTATTTTGTCACATTACGAGGAAACATTAATGAAAAGTTTCTTTTGAAAACAAGTTTTTTGAAAACTAAGTTGTAATGAAATTTCAATCATTAGTATTCTAATGATGTAGTTTATTTTTTGCATAATTTCAAAGAGTACTGGAAACAGTAACTGAAAAGGAGACCATATACTCTTCTTAAATATTTGAAAATGTATGAACTTCAGTCGCTTTTTTTTTATTTTAAGCATTTGGCACGCTATAATAAAAACTCTGATTACTGTCATGCCCCCTCCCTAAAAAGCGGGGCCCGTGGCAATTGCCCTACATAAGTCGGGCCCTGTTTTTGCAGCAAGTCATTTTGATCTAACATGTCTCTTGCTAATATATATATATATATATATATATAATGAGAGACAAATTTATATATCTTTTAGCTCTGGAATCAGTTAGGCTCAAGTGACACAATTTTTTTTAAACGTTACTTATGTTCGTGAAAAAAATACATCTATAGTATGTATAGGGTCTGAGGAGTTTATACTGAAAAAAAAAAAAAAGAAAAAAAAAAAAGAAAAGAAAAGAAAAAAGAAAGAAAGAAAGAATTTTCTCTCTGCATTAGGTCAATGGCAGAAAACCTTCAAACTAATCAGCATAATAAAAAAGTCTTTCGCCTTGTGTGCTTTTATGAAATACTTCTACAATCAACGACGATCTGTAAAGTTAATACATTCTTACACGTCAAAAAGCCGTTTCGACCAATCATGCATGATATGCGAATCACCTGGAATGACTGTTTCTTTTTCCATTGTGTGCTTGCACTGGAGGTGAAAAAACTATCACCTGCATCTATTGACTCCACCCTATAGGGGGGGGGGGAGATGAATAAAACTTCAATCTGTTAATAATGCCTTTGTAGTGAAGTTTTGATGTAAAAATGAATGATGTAATGTTACAAGTAGTGGAATTCGTATCATAAGGGTTTCAAGATTTTGGGCGGAGAGAGATATTTGCAACTATGACACCTGTTTGAAAAAATAGATCAAGAATTAGTTTTCAAATGGAATTTTTAAACATGAGATGAATTCTTGAGAAACATTTTTTTAGAAAGTCAAAAGTGAAGCAATTTTTCCTTCTTTGGTACCACAGGTGCCTGACGCCTTACCTCCCATTCTCTCTTTCTTTTCCTTTTTTAAATTTCGTTCTTTGTGTATTATACTAGGGGATCACCTCGAACATTCCGAGTTACAGAAAAATAAAGGAAGACAATTTTTTATAGCAATATATTTCTTTCAGTTTGTTCACTAACAACAGCAAATCGTATTTCCTTTTCAAAAATATCAATTTTGCATTAAAATATTATTTTGAAATGTTTAAAAACGAACACGTTCGGATGAATTAATAAATTAAATTAAGTACAGGGGAAAACACAGTCAAAAAAGGTGTCTAATACCAGTTTTTTTAAAAAAGAAAATTGCCTTCTTTAATCCCTTTATATTATTTGACGTAATTTCTATAAGAATAAATGACACATCTAACTTTTTTTTATACTACAATTTTCCCTGTTCACTCGCCACCCTGTGTTATCAAAATTTTATTCTTATACCAAAAATTTATGTTTCATTCAATTTCAGAACTTTAGTAACTAGAATAATTTTATGAGTTAAAAATGTCTTTGTGGTGAAGTTTTGATGTAAAAATGAATGATGTAAATGTTACAAGTTGTGGAATTCCTATCATAAGGGTTTCAAGATTTTGGGCTGAGGGAGATATTTGCAAATGTGACACCTATTTGAAAAAATAACACACGGATTAGTTTTCAAACGGAATTTTTAAACATACTGATGAATTCTTGAGAAATTTTTTTTGTAAAAAGTCAAAAGTCAAGTAATGTTTCTTTCTCTAGTACTGCAGGTGCCTGCTGCCTTTACCTCCTGTACCCTCTTTCTTTTTTTTTTAACCCTTTAATTCCCATGCTAGAACACGTTTTAGAAATTATGTAGTTCATTTCACACCAGAAAAACTCAATGGCTAATTTCGTTTTATTTAAATATGGAATGATCTGTTATATTGTTGTTTTAATTTTCTGGTGGGAACTGAAATATCTCGGGCGGTCTCGGGCGGTTTGGGATCCAGAGGGTCAATACTAGGGGATCCAACTTAAACACCCTGAGTTATAGAATGTATTTTGTAATACATTTTATAACACATTGAGATAGAAAACCATTTTTCTGTATCTATATTTTCTTTTAGTTTGCCCGCAACAACAGCAAATTGCGTTTTCTTTTCAAAAGTGTCTATTTTGCTTTAAAATATTGTTTTGAAATTCATAAAAAGCGATACTTTCGGATAAATTAACAAATTAAATTATGTATGTTAAGTATGCTAATTAAACTGGAAGTCCTGAGTTAACTCTTTTTTAATTCCAAACTTGCAATTGGCACCAATAATATTTAAATAAAATCTTGCTTAAATAGTTTAAATTGAGGATTTCATGATTTCTTAAAAAGTCGTTTGTAAATACCGGTGTCAGTCGATAATTTCTCATTTTACTAACAGAATTTGTCCGTGCCGGAAAGGGCTAAACTCGATTATTGCAGGGTGGCGAGTAGTCTGGGGAAAAATACAGTCAGAAAAGGTAATAAATACCAGTAATTTTTTTAAAAGAGAAACTTGCATTTTTTAATCCCATTGTACTCTTAAGTACTTTCTATTAGAAATAAAAATAGTTCTCTCTTTTTTATTGTGTTTTTACATGACCGCCCTGTATTATCAATATTTTGTTCTTATACAAAAAATTTATCTTTCATTCCATTTCAAAACTTTAGTATCAATAATATTAAATAGCATTGCCCAGTGTGACGAGTTTTTTTATTCAGAATTTTCGTTTTTTCGCCTTAAAATTCAAATAGGTATTTTTGTTTTATACAATGATAGTTCAGGGTTCGTACGCTTCAAGTATATTGTACCAGAATGTTTCTAAAGCAGTATTTGCCTTGTTTAACCCTTTAACGTTCATTGGTTTCGCCACGAAACCACAAAATTTTAATTCCGATACGCAACATTGACACCGGTATTTTTATCTAAAAATATCCCTTTTATTTTGTATGTGAAGAATCACGTTTTCTTATTTAGAAATATATTTGTTCTTAATTACCGGTGTCATTCATTTATTTCGACATCTTAGCAATGAAAATGCTATGAACGTTAAAGGGTTAATGGAAAAAAAATCTATTTTAGATATAGAAATCAGTACTTTACGAATTTTCTGGTGCAAAACTACCTAAAATGCCGGGATTCCCCTGATGCGTACAAACCCTGTGGTTATGCCATTAAAATATGTAAATTAATACCCTTTAAAATTTACTGGCATTGTTAGTTGAGGTATTCTCAGTGATAATACGGCCTATTAATTTTAAGATTTAATTTTAATTTTACTTAACTGTGAAATATTCTGTCTGACAAGAAACCCTAAATGAAATTTTTACACGACATTTATAACACTTTCCGACTTGTAGCACTAATAACTCATACAAGGGCACTGAAAAGAACTTCAATATGTAATGGTATATGGGTAAAAATAATTTGCATAGAATTTTATGAGAAAACGTTGTTTCAAATGTATGAAACTGATATCAGTCACTGAATTTCAGAACAGTTAGACGGCGATAGAATAGGGCATTCATAGCATTTGTCATTCATTTAACCCTTTAACGATCAAAGCATTTTCATTGCTAAGATGTCGAAATAAATGAATGATACCGGTAATTAAGAACAAATATATTTCTAAATATGAAAACGTGATTTTTCCCATACATAATAAAAGGGATATTTTTAGATAAAAATACCGGTGTCAGTGTTGCATATCGGAATTAAAATTTTGTGGTTTCGTGGCGAAACCAATGAACGTTAAAGGGTTAAGGGGCACACAAAATAAATCGGATACGATATTCTTTTTTGAATACTAAATGATGAAAATGCTTTTTTAAAATTCGATATTCGCTGTTAAATTTAAGACATCTTTTACATACCACTCTTTATATATAAATTATATTCCTCACACACAGAACTGCACAAAAGAATTTACTTATCAGCCTCAATATTAGCGAAAATTGCTGAAGAAGACTAACTAAAATATGTATGTATTCCTTAACGGAATTAAATTGTGGCAATGCATACAGTTATTAAATACAAACTTTTATATCATATACAGAGCTTCTCAAAGAATCCATATAATTTTCTGGTTGCAGATGGGAACAATCAAAACCTCCCCTTGGTCCGCTTTGGGAACACTACTTTTATTTAAAGAAAAAAATTATTCATAAATATCTTAGAAACATGCCAGGAAAAGCGTCTTTCTTGGAATTATTGTAGTAACTTACCACGAATTTCTTAAAGAAAAAAAAAAGACCAGTGGAGCTTTGGAACAAATGAAATTTGGTTTCCGAATGCATCATGAGTTTCCATGAGGCTGAATCAGATGCAATACTTTTACAGCAATCGGCAAAAAATGGTTTAATTGGTGAACTCATTACATTTTAATTTTCAACTAAAAGCGCAATTTGGAAAAAAATACTCGGGATTTAATTAATTTTTTTTTTTTTTTTTTTTAATTAAGAAAAGTTGATTTTTTTAAAACCTTTGCCAACTTTTTTTTAAATATCAATATTTTTGCTCTATTATTTTTTAGATATTCAAATTTGAATTATACAAGATTCTTCATGGATTTTTAGATACATCTATTAGTGCATTTATTGTAATTTTTTAAGGGTATATGTAGTGTAAAACAATGAAATCTAAAACGACTTCATATACTTTTATTTAAAAATAATAATTATAATTATCTGAAGGCCGATTCCATGCACAGATATATCACATATGAGGACCTCAAAAGCTAGGGGGTATAAATGACAAAATTGAAAAAAATGAACTAAGTGCACAGTTGGCCTGGAAATATGCTTTTTACTTTTCAGCTATTGTAATACAAGTGATTTTATAATAATATGCTGTGTTCTAGAGGTCACTACTTTTGCCGAATAATAATCAATGTTGATTGATTATAAATTTAAAGAAAATCGTAATCTAGTTTTGTTATAGTTATTGAAATAATAGTTCAAAGACCACAGTAAAACATATTGCAGTTTCCTATTTCAATTCAGTCAATTATTATTGATGCTCAAATTTAACATCAATTTAGATTTGAGAGAGTTTCTTTTGTTTGAGATTTGTTTGAGATTGCAGAGGTAACAAAGAGCATGTACATGATATTTTAAAACTCTTTCTGAAATACAAGAAAAGCCTTAGCATTTTTAAGACATGAAAGTCAAGCAAACATGAACATGGAGAAAGATTCATTTAAAAATTTTATTTGTCTGTGGTATTGCGCTGAATGTTTGATCAAACTTTACAATATCTAGCGATGTAATTGCAGTATGGGTAAAAATGAGATGTCAAAATATTCACGATCAAACAAATTTCTGTTTTAGATTTAAAAAACGAAAATAGGATAGTTTCATCAATTTTGAGGTAAGGTGTACCCTTAATCCTTTCACAGGGGGTGGTCTTAAAAAAGGGCACCTAATTTTTATTTCACTGGCACCAAGAATGTTAAATGAAAAATTTCCTCAGATAACATGCTTGACAATAAGACAGATCTTGTTTTCTAATAATTTCGTTTATAAATTCTGGTATATGTTAATTATTTCAAATAAATTTACCCGTGACGGAAAGGGTTTGCACGGGTAAATTCTATTAGTAAAATGCGAAATTATCGGCTGTCACCGGAATCTACGAAAAACTTTTTAAGAAATTTAAATACCTTAATATTAGCTTTCATTGTAACAGCGAAATTTTGCTGAAATATTACTTTTGCCGTTTGTAAGTTTGGAATTAAAATTGGGTTGCTCGAACTGGGCACAGTGTGCCGGAAAGGGTTAAACAGTGTAGTTTTTTTATTTCATTAGTCCGAATGTGCGGAATTATTAGGAAAGTGCACAAAATTTATGCTTGAAGCATAACTTTTTCTCTCTTTATATTATATATAGAATATTACTCGAGTGCGTTGAACAAAACTCGTTTAGTATCATAGATTGAAATTTAGTTTCTACTATTTAACTTAATTAACTGGATTTTTATCAAGAACTTATTCTTTTACCTATATTTCATTAAGCTAAATAAGTAGCCTAAGTATTCCCTTTGTTTATTAAGATTGAAATATGTCAAATAAAACCTTTTATGCCATGAAATAGCGTTGGAAAATAAGATAATCTGCGTAATAAATATTTCAAATATATCCCTTTACATGTAACTCCTCAATTCAGTTGCTGTAAGTCAATGAATTTTAGAAATAAACATGCTTAACGTGAAACATTGTATTTAATTTCTGATAAAGATTCTTTATTAGAAATATATTTTTAATGCTTTGTAGGAAAACTAAGTTAACAAATCTTATATCGATTGAAACCGAGTTTCAAGTTAGTTAAATTGAGAAACGGTAATAAATTAGTCTTACGTTTATAATTTTAGCATACATGAAATAATGTTGACTTTTGACATATACATGGTAAATATTATTTCAAGTGTAACGTATAGCCATGTTTGATATTATATAAAATTTCGTGAAAAGTTTCTGGTGCGAATGTCGTTTAAATTAGGTGCGATAAAATTTATTTCACCGCCCTCTATTGAATAAGTAGTGCAATATATATTATAAATAAATTCATATACCCATCATTCCTGAATCCAGCTACTGTAAGTGAATGGATTTTAGAAATAAACATGTTTATGGGGAAACATTGTATTTAATTTTATATAAAGACTAGATTGTACCCGTCAAGATTTGACGATAAACATGTTAAAAGATTAATTAGAACTTGTAAATAAAGTTTTGAAAACTTGATTTATTTTAATGTTATCTATGTGATTCCAACAGATTCAAAGCGTTTCATGGTTCTGTCAGTCTAACCTACTCAAGTAATCATCTGAAAGAATTTAAGCACAATTTTAAGAATTTTAACAGCGCTTGCTTTTTACTTCAAATATTTTAAAAATAAAATTGTTATGCTTAAAAAATCATGTTTGAGTGTTAAATTTTATTTCATTATAAAGCATCAAAATAATAATAATAACAAAAGAATAAAAGTCATATAACTTCCCCTCGTAGTAAAATGTATCATTATTCAAAAAAAAAAAAAAAAAAAAAAAAAAAATATTTTGCCGAGCGTTGGAATCGAACCCTAATCTTCTACAAAAACTCAAAGATATAAATCCCTGCCTTAAACCACTGAGCTAACCAGACTTGCTTCGACTTCCTTCTAACTGGAAGGGCTAATAATTTCAACTTCACGCATGCGCAAAGACCAATTTCAGTTGATCTTAAAGGAGTAGCCTACTGTTTTAATATATATGATTCATTTTTACAAATATACTAGCTGACCCGCCCGGCGTTGCCCGGGTCCGTATTAGCAATATTAAACGAACTTGAAATTTGTATGATTTTATCAATAACTGGAAGCATGCAGAAATGCATTGTCTGAAATACGTCGCAGCTGACTTTGTGAAAAATCAGTTTTAAAAACAACAACTAATATTAAACTCTAAAAATACTTAAAATGAGCAATGAGAAACACGGGAGGGAACATGTATCCAACGATTGCGTTAGTTTCGTGTTAAAGTGTTGATATTTTCTTAGCAGACGATTTTTTGTGATAAATACATTATCTGTTTTATATTTCTTAATGATATTCCTCTGGACCGAGTTGGCGCATTGCCAAGATTTGCTTCCTCTGGACCGAGTTGGCGCATTGCCAAGATTTGCTTTCCCCTGTGCCTCAATTAATTATCCTCGGAATTCCTTTTATTTATAGAGATTTCGAGTGCCTCATAAGAAAACCAAGTTAGCATATTACGTGTAGACTGAAACTGAGTTTCTACTCTCAAGGGAACCAATTTTGGTATTGCTTGCAACTGGCGTCGAGACCTAGTGCGTGTTGAAGCCCTATACATAAAATTAAAAAACCTATGAAAAAACTTTTTAAATAATATTTTATGTAATTTTTATGTTTTATTTTTTTAGTATTGGATTTTTATTGCTTATTTCACGCCAAAAGTGAGTTAATTCTCTAAATATGGCTCTACGAATTTTTTGCTAGTCTTATTTTGGGTCAATGACATTCGACTAGAGTTGCTGGAAAGCTCTACTTGTGAAAATATGCAAACTTTTCCCTGTCAAAAATGTGAATACTATAACAAAAATTGAATTTTTCAAAACCAAATACATAAGTTTTTGAAGGAATTTTTAAACTTTTTTCAATAATTTTATTTTTTTGTTAACTAATTTATATTTTTAAATGATTTTTCTTAAAAAAAAAGAAAATATTATGCATGAAAGTATGTATAAAATTTTTAATTCGTCGTGTAAAATACACTGCTTAGAAGAAATATTGTATTAAATTTCATGTAAAATTTTTATTGCAAATATAACATTACTTCAATGTATAACAATTATTATTATATAACACCAATACTTAGGAACAAAACTCAGTATGTCGCGCATCCCTAAAACTGAGTTTCTACTTGTAACCCCTAGAAAGGCGATGTGATATATTATATCTCACTTAAGTTTAATAAGGTTTTTGATCAAAAACTTCTACTTTTTACTTTTATAATTTTGACGAAAAAGTGTTGAAAAATTGCTTTTCTTTATTCAGAAATGAAAATCCCGTATTTCCTGTGGAAATTCAGAATGTAACAAACGGAAACGTTTGCCACTCAATGAGTTAACTTGGGTAATTCCATGAAAACTTGTCCTGTCTGTCACACAGCTAAAAATCGCTATGCTTGTTGGCCACCGTTATTTTCGAAAAATTTTCTTCGACCTATTCAATGACAAGATATCTTCGATAAAGTAAGTCATATTTTTCCGTTCTAAAATACTCGTAGCCAAAAATCGTTGTGTAAATGTGATAAGATATAAATATGATTTATGTCGTCATTATAAGTATTAAAAAAAAAAAAAAGAGAAGTTTTTAATGCAATAGAATTTTTTTTAAAGAAAATTAAAAGATTTTATGTCTTAGACCACCTTAAATAAAGATATTGCATTACAAATGTTCAATTTGAAAGCTTTGTAAAACTAGTCGTTGGGGGCCACCGTAATACTTACCCATCATGGATATGTATATGAAAATAAAACATGTGAAAACTATTTATACAATGCATTGCAATTCATAAACAAAATTTAAATATTGTTAATATACATAGTAATGCTATATTAAAGAACTGCTGATGTACCCATTTCGACAAATTATATAAAACGCCAAACTACTCAAGTAGTACCGAACTGCGTAAAAAAAAACATCCTTATAACTCCAAAAATAATAATTCTATTAACTAACAATTAACTGCGTCGGATTAAGCGTCTCATTTCCAATTAAAATATACCTCTGAATTGAAATTTAAGTGAAATACAGGGTCATGAAAAATCGAAGAATATGGAAAACAGGATTACGAATATCCCGGGAACTAATGATTCGATTGACTTTATTCTACATGCAAAATGTGTGTTATTTTATTGCCTTTTACGTCCATTTCCTAGAATAAAAAAATTCGAAAATTTTTATATACCTTTCATCAGAACTAATTTTCCGAGAGTCCGAAAAAATAGTTCCGGATAATCGAGGTTACTGATATTAAATAGGCTTCGTCCCATTCTTACATACTAACTACATACAAAATTTCAAGTCTCTATCTCAATTTGTTCGGGAGATAGAGCGTTTACAGACAGACAGACTGACAGACAGACGAACGGCAAAATTTTTTTTCTAAAAATATGTTTTTTGGAATCTCCACTATCTAAAACGTGTAAATCCGTGAAAAAAATTTCGATTTTCGAAACGATTGCAACACTTACCCTATACTACGTATGATGGGTAAGTAAAAAATTATATATTAATAAAAGTCACTTAGATTGAATCTGAGTTTCAACATAGCGAAATTTAATAGTATCAATAATTTATTCTTATTTATTCTTGTGGCAATAATTTATGAAAATAAATAACTGGGTATTTAATTAAAATATTTGCTGTATTCATTTAGTTCGACGAGACCTTTCAAAAATTCAATGGAACCGCGTCTAAATATAAGATAAATTGGTATATTAAATTATAAGTACTAAATCCCTTTGCAATTTATTCCTGAATTCTGAGATTCTAAGATGCTAAATTTCAGCATAAATGAAATAATGTATTATTCTGACAAATTCCGTTAGAGTAATGAATATTACTTAAGGTTTGATACAAAGTATTTGTAGTTGCATTAGATATTTAATGCTAAGAGCATAAATTATGAATATATGTTAGACTAAGATTATACTTAATTTAATCTGTTCATTATGCATGTTTTTAATATTATAAAAAAAGATTAAAAATTTAAAATATTGAATATACAGTAGCAATTTTTTACATCGCTCTATTTTGGCGTATTTTATGTTTTCAGAATAGGAAAATTTAATAAAATCAAGCATTTCGACATTTTGTAAAAGTTGTATGAAATTAAATATTAAGTGAAATATTATATGTTATTGGAATGCTAAAATTGGAAGTGTAAAGCTATTAATTATTTGTGTAAAATATACACTCTAACAAGATTTATTGTATTCAATTTCATGAAAAATTCTATGTTGAAAACATAGCTAATTGTATTACCTCTAACAATAGAGTTCGGTGAATGAAATCAGAACGACCGATCTGGCAACACTGGGGAAACAAAATGCTGCACCTGCATAGAGGCAAGTGTAGACCATCTTCCCCCACCGTTGTTCAATTGAGCGTCGTTTATGTTCTGTGTAAGACATGCTTTACTAAGTGCTTGTTCAGTGTGTTGGTTCTTAACTGAGAATAGGAAAATGAACGAATAAAAGACCAGTTTAAAGTTTGGTTTTAAGCTTTGCAAGACACCGAAAGAAATTCATGAGGGATGTGCAAATTGAACACCTACCATACTCGCCAGATCTCATTCCTCCAGACGTCTTCCTATTTTCACGACTCAATCTCTCTTTGAAAGAGATTTGACCATATTGCTGACATTCAACGAAACGTGAAGAAGCTTTTGAACTTCATCCCCCAAAAAGACTTCTTGCGAATTTCCCAGGACATGTATAGCAGATCTCAGCGGTGCATAGTTATAGGAGATGACTATTTTGAAGGATAGTATGGTAACTTTCGTTGTTATTTCATCTACATTAATG
The DNA here is from genome assembly GCA_964019185.1 of Maratus speculifer. Lineage (NCBI taxonomy): Eukaryota > Metazoa > Arthropoda > Arachnida > Araneae > Salticidae > Maratus > Maratus speculifer. Next base: position 218,258,791 of record OZ025300.1, read on the forward strand.
CGACAGGGCTATTCACCGAACTTTATCGTAAGAGGTAGTATATATAACACTAATTATTATATTTCGTCAATGTCTTATAACAAAACTTAGTTTTTAAGCCCAACATTGATTATATTTGTTTTTCTACTTTTAACCCTTTTCGGCACAGGTCAAATTCATTGCTTAAGTGTGGAGAATAATGACTGATACCGGAATTTGAAAACAACTTTATTTGTAACTGTAAGTATTCACGTAATTCAATAAACCGTAAATTTTTTTAAACAAAATTCAGGTGCCAATATGTCTATTGGGAATCAAAATTAAGTAGTTTCATAGATATACCACCGCGCCGAAAGGGGTTAACTTAACTCATTAATGAAGAGTATCTTTTACATATCTTTTAATTATTTGACACCAGTTTTTTTTTTACATTGAAAATGTGGATTATTTAATAGCTCAAAGTCTGACGATGCGAAATTACCTAAACTAAAATACCGGTGGCTGTTTCCATGCGAATTTGTTTGTCTGTTACGCTCTAAGATTTTTGCCTACCAGTATAACACCAGTAAAAAATTATTTTATCGAAGATATATATTTTATTGATGATCTCATTAATTGAATCAGACGAGGCAAACTTTTCGAAAATAACGGTGGCCATCAAGCATAGCGATTTTCATCTGTGTAACAGACAAACAAGTTCGCATGGAATTAGCCTGGTATTTAAATTTAAAAGTTTTACTAGCCAAATATTGCAAGTTTTCTTGCCAACTGGCTTTAAAAAGTTAACTGAGTTATTATCAAGAACTTACTCTTGTTCCTAAATTTCATCATCAAAATGACTGGTCGTCATGTTTAAATATTTCCTCAGATCAATAAGTAAAATAATAATTTCTTTAAACTAATACATAATAAGTAAAGGGCACATATGCAGTCGTTACGGTAAATGTAGCAAGTAGGGGAAAAGTGTATGTCCGACCTCGGGAGGAAGAGCGAGGAAAGGTGGTGGAGATGGGCTCCTCCTCCTCACTCCTCCTCCACCGCTTTTCGCTCCTCCTCCTCAGCCCTCCTCCCCATTCCTCCTCCTCCTCCTCCTCTTGACATCGTAATGTAAGAGAAGGGGTTAAAAGGGGGATTACCATTTTTAACCCTTTCAGGCACAGAAAAAGTCGGTTCGTAAAATGGTGAAATGAATAACGACGAAATACACGATCGACTTTCATAGAAATTAAAGACTCGTTATTTTACACTTTAATTAGTAACTAAAATTTTCTTGAAATATTCTTGATGCCGTTTGAAAATATGGAATTAAAATTAAGTGATTCCGATCTGGAACCAGTGTGTCGGAAAAGGTAAAACAAGTCCCTTTTATTTTAATTTTCGATTTAGGGTTCCTACGCCTTAGGGGATTTTCCAGGTGATTTTTCAAAAAATTTTCTGTAAAAAGAAAAAATAATAATACAGTTTAAACGCGTAAAATTTCGCATTATTTAATGAGGAATATTCTATAAGAAATACTAATAGAATTCCCAAATTTCTCTAGCGAAGAATTTCTTGGTTGTAAAAATCCAGGAGGAATAAGAACACTGCAAACTGAATAACTGCGTGGAAAAGAATTTTAGAAACAAACAGCTTTAAACCTTTTTGGGTCCGGTTTTTTTCCAATTTTCAGAAAAAATACTTTTACGTTAATATAATTAACATTAGTTATAAAAATAGATTAATTAGAGCAGAGCTGCCAAGTCTCCGGCTTTTTGCGCACCACTATTATTTTAGAGAAAATGTTGTTATTTTAAATCGGTGAAATGTTCCAATTCAATGAAAGAAATTTTTCTGTATTTTTTTACTGGTATCCAAAAAGCCGGAGACTTGGCAGCTCTGTTAGAGTTTAATGAATATTTCATTGCCTGAAAGATAGCGAATGTTGCCGTTTTCAGCTCATATTATAACAATAGGTTAAAGAAGAGTTATTGCAGATGTTTAAAAAAGTATTACAATGCAACATAGTTTAACTCCTGTTACAACTTTCTAATATTTTTTGCGCTTTTTTACGCATGATTTTTTCAGGAAAATAACCTTTATTTTAAATTAAAAATGTGAAACATATGTTTAAAATAAAGGAATCGCAAGCCCTGCAAGGAGAATCAAGCAAATATTTATTGTTGTTATTAAATGCCTAATCACTAGGGAATTCTTATAGTAAATGTATAGACATTACTACATGTAAATATTATCAAAGATATTTGTTAAAAGAAAATATTACTCAATTAAAAGATATGTACTATTAACAATACACTAGACCCAAAATGAATAACATGAAACATATATTCAATTTCAAAGAAAGATTCCTCATTATAAATGTCTTTTAAATAACCAGTTAGAAAACTAAGCTAGTAAATGTCATGTAGAATATAACTGAGTTTCAAGCTAGTTAAATTGAATAATGTTCATAATTAATTCTTGCGACAATAATTTATGAAGTTAAATAGGTGATTATCTAATTAGAATCTTTGTTGTATTCATTTAGAACAACGAAACCTTCCATAAATGCAATGGAACCATGTCCAAGTATAAGATAAAGTGGTATATCAAATTCTATATACTGATACCTTTACATTTTATTCCTCGTTTCAGGGATTTAAACACAGTGAATTTTAACATAAATGAAATAATTTATAACCCCAACAAAATGCTTTAAAATAATAAATATTACTTAAAGACTAACATTGAATGTTTAAAGTTATATGAGATATTTATTGAAACACGCTTTGATTGTAAATATTTGTTCGACAAAGATTATATTTAATGTATTCTGTACTGTGATGCCGCATTTCGCTGTTTTGTTTTAGACAGTCCGCTTTTTGACCAATAACTTTTACTATTTTTTCTTTTTCAGGACTCGTACGAATATCTTTATATATCAGGAAAAATATCAGTATTTTATTATATATATACAGGGTGTCCGAAAAGTCTGGAAACGGTCGAATAACTCGAAAAATACATATGAGATTGAAAAACGTAAATATACGTGTTAAATATTTTTAAATAAGTTACTCTGTGATACCAAATTTGACCTTCGTAACCGACCCCCTGGGGGTCAGAGGGGGTCCAACTTTGAAATCTTAAATTATAACCCCCATTTTTTATTGCAGATTCGGATTCTACGGACAAAAATACTTAACTTTTGTATTTGATGTTTATTTCGAATCCTTGTTTATCACGGTGTAATTGAGCATATTAAATCGATACATATTTCGGCTTTTCCAAAGGGATTTTCCCTAATCGAAACTAATTGGGGAGAATTATGACATGAAATTCCTCGTCTTTTGCAATAATAGCGTTTCCTGAAAATCACCCGTGCCGATTATTTCGGTAGTGCTGCACAGTTAAAAAGTTGATCCATTTGCTGTAGCGTCACTCCACAGCTTTTATAGAATATCTCTTTCATGACCAATGAGAATGTTCCATAACACAGTAAAGTACACTGTAAAAAAATTGACCCTTTTGCTGCATCGTCACTCCACCGCTTTTATAGAGAAGAGAGATACAAAAGAGATATTCTATAATAGCTGTGGAGTGACGATGCAGCAAATGGGTCAAATTTTTAACAGTGTAGCACTATTGAAATAATCGCCACGGGTAATTTTCAGGAAACGCTATTCCTACAAAAGACGAGGAATTTGACGTCAAAAATTCCGCCCAATCAGTTTCGATTAGGGAAAATCCCGTTGGAAAAGCGGGAATATGTATCGATTTAATATGCTCGATTACACCGTGATAAACGAAGATTTGAAATAAACATCAAATACAAAAGTTACGTATTTTTGTCCGTAGAATCCGAATCTGCAATAAAAAATGGGGGTTATAATTTAAGATTTCAAAGTTGGACCCCCTCTGACCCCCAGGGGGTCGGTTTCGAAGGTCAAATTTGGTATCACAGAGTAGCTTATTTAAAAATATTTAACACGTATATTTACGTTTTTCAATCTCATATGTATTTCTCGAGTTATTCGGCCGTTTCCAGACTTTTCGGACACCCTGTATAAAGCTCATAAGTGCGAAACTTCAAATAATTTAAGTAGAGATTTTCTATAAGATAATTCTGATGCTGGTGGATTTTTCGCTCGGCAAATTTTAGGATTCATACGAGCCTTATTTTTCAGGTCCAATATAAAATATGAATAAATAAAATACCTACTCTAAATTTTCTGGTATAATTTATATTTTTTAAATAAAAAGTACAGCAGACGCGGCAACACTGATTCTATACATTATATTTATTTCAAAAGAGTGAAAAATATGTTTGCTAAATTTGAAATAGTTACTTTTGAATATGCAACAGAGATGTGTTACATCGCACATTATAATGTATCGATTTTACTTGATAAACGATTAAAATTTCTGTAAATGTGCAATTTTTGATAAAACAATTAATCACTGAGAAGGTTAAAAAAAGAAATAGGATAGCATTTATTAATTTTATCACTCTTCTCAGAACATTAAATCGACTATTTAGACTTTTTTAATATTATATTTTATGATGGTTTTTTCACCTTTTTCATTAAGAAAAGTTTTTGTAAGAGCAAACGAAACACTAATGGCTTCCTTTTCTAAAAAAAAAAAAGAAAAAAAAAAAAAAAAAGAAAAAAAAAAGAAAAGAAAAAAAAAAAAGAAAAAAGACTGTATTTTGAACTAAGATTACGTTTTTTTCTCTTTCTAGTATTTTGTGCAGAGAAAATATTGAGGTGATAAGTTGTACCAGGTGTTAGACAGGATGAGAAACCAAAAAGATACTTGATTCTCCTACTTTCACGGTTTTTTTGTTCAATGTTTCCTTTACAAGTGAAACATTTTTTGGATGCTCTTCAAAAATTTCCTAGCTTTTATTTTGTTGTTTCTCATCTTCATTATACTTCTGCATTATCTTGCAATTTTCGAGGATGAAATGCCAGTACTCGTGGATTTTTATTTCAAAATCAATCTTCGAAATGTAAATTTAATATATGGTGTTTTTTTTCGATTTATACATATTTTTTATACATTCATATTTCCGTGTCAAAATTAAGTTGGCATAATGCCATTTTAGAAATTTTTGGCAACTACTTTGTGTTATGAAGTATAAGTATCTTCCAGCGATTTTTTTTACCAATACATATTGCATTCTTAACGATTTTTTGTCACTGTGTAAAGAATGTATATTTAACATATTTTTATCGAATCAAATTTAAATTACATGTAACGACCATTCTTACATATTTATGAATATATAAGTATGACTCCTTTATTATGAACTTTTCAAATATTTATGAGTTTATTCTCTTTAGAATTTTCCTGCTATAAGAGATATACGAAAAAAAAAAAATACTTATAAAACTAATACCTTAGTATTTGCGTATTAAACTTTTTTGAAAAAAATATTGCAACTCTTTTATTATGAACTCATCAAATATTTATGACTTTATTCATTTTAGAAATTTCCAGTTATAACAGATAGACGAAAAAAATAATTAAAAATAGTATTTGCTGTTAAAGTGTTTTGAAAAAAATATTGCAACAAAGGAAACTCAATACATTTTTTTTTCTTTTTCACTCTCATTATATTTCTACATTTTCCTATTTTTTGTTTGGGGATGAACTGCTGGCAGTCATGGATTTTTATTTTAAAGTCACTCTTGAAAATGTAAATTTAATATATGGTATTTTTTGTTTCGATTTATATATATATATTTTAATGCATCAGTATTTCTGTGTCACAATTAAGTGGGCATTCTGCCATTTAAAAAAAATTGGGCAACTACTTTCTGCTTTGAAGCATAAGTCTCTTACAACGAGTTTTATTTATTTGTTTTTTATTTATTTTACCCATAAATACTGCAGTGTTTATTACTTTTTTTGTCATTGCGCAAAAAATATACATTTAACTTATTTTGCACAAATTTTACTCACGTGGAATTCCACACTAGTTATCAACGACTCCTATAATCTTAAATTTTGAACAATTAAATAATTTTCAAAAAACAGTTTCAATATTAAAAATGACATAATTTCACAATAAAAATTGACTCTCGGGAATGTGGCGATTTATTTTAACCCATCCGGGGGCATGAAATTTTTATTGCTAAAATATTGAAATAAATGAATGACGCTTGAATTTACGAAAAACATATTATTATTATTTTTTTTAAATGTACATTTCAGATACATAATACAATAACTGCCAACTCTTCCGTTTTTTTGTACCACAAAAATTTCACACACATTTTGCCTTTTTTAATAGGCAAATTAATGAGATTCAAGTAAAATTTACTACAAAATTTTTATGTTCAAATAAGCGTGCGATTTTGGCAGCAGTGTAATACACAGATTTTTTTTCCTAACCCATTCGTGCCCAGCACCTTTTGCGTAAATTTTATTTGGTTGGCACCACTATTTTTAGAAGATTTAAGTTTAGTTCATTAATCACGAAAACACATCATCGAAATAAAATAATTATTGCTTTTCTCTTTTATCGGTGTCAAAAACAGTGCTGAATGCACCTTTTGAAGTGTCCCTAAAAAGGGACGCTAGGCACTAATGGGTTAAAATTCTAGTGACATGGTGTTATTGGGCAATTCTAATCAAATGGTTTCATTTATACTGCCACACTCGAGAGGGTTAACTCTCTCACTGATTACCCCGCGATTTCCATGGGGATGCATTTTTCATTCCAATTAATGATTGTTCCTACTAGTTATTTATTATTTATTTATTTTTATTTATTTATTTATTTATTTATTTTTTTTTTGTAAATTTCGGGGGTTTTAATTAAAGAATTTTCCTGATTAATTAAATAAAAATTCTGTTTTGAAAACTCGCTGGTAAAAGAATAAAATTTCTGTAAATGCGCATTATTTTTGACTGACTAAACAATTAATCAGTGACAGGGTTGAAGGGATAATGTAAAATAAAATAATTTTTATTAATCTTAATCCACTATTCTGAAGAAATTAAATGGATTAATTAGATTTTTTAAATATTATAGTTTATGATGGTTGTTTAACCTTTTTTCATTAAGAAAAATTTCTGTAAAAGGAAACAAAAAACTAATGGCTTCTTTTTCTGACAAAAACGGTGCTCTGAACTAAGAATGCTATTTTTTCTTTCTAGCATTTGTGTGGAGAAAATATTGAGGTGATAAGTTGTACCAGGTGTTAGACAAAATGAGAAACCAAAAAGATATTTGATTCTCCTATTTTTATGCTTATTTTGTTCAAATTTCCTTTACAGATGAAATATTATTTGGATGCTCATCAAAAATTCCCAAGTTTTTATTTTGTTGTTCCTCCTTCATTATACTTTTGCATTTTATTACTTTTTTCGGGAATGAGATGCAAGTACTCGTGGATTTTTGTTTCAAAATCACTCTTGAAAATGTAAATTTAATATATGGTGTTTTTTTTCGGTTTATACATATTTTTTTTTAACATCCGTATTTCTGTGTCACCATTAAGTGGGCATCATGCCATTTTAGAAATATTTGGCATTTACTTTCTGTTTTGAAATATAAGTCTTTTCCAGCGATTTTCTTTTTTACCTATACTTATTGCTCTGTTAACAACTTTTTGTCACTGCGTAAAGAATATAATAAATTTAACATATCTTTCTCGAATTTAATTTAAATTATACACAGTAAGCCTTCTTAAATATTTATGAATATTTAAATATGACTTTATTATGCACTCCTCAAATATTTATGACTTTATACTTTTTAGTATTTTCCAGTTACAATATATATACGAAAAAAAATGCTAATTAAAAATAATAGTTTTTTATTTGCGTGTTAATGTTTTCTGAAAAAATATTGCAACGAAGAAAATTCAATACGTTTTGTTGTTTCTATTTTTATTGTTATTTCTCACCTTCATTATACCTTCTACATTTTCCTACTTTTTATTTCCCATTTTTATTTCAAAGTCTCTCTTGAAAATGTTTATTTAATATATGGTGTTTTTTTTTTTTTTTTTTTTTTTTTTTTTTTTTTTGCTTATAGTTTTGTTATAACATCAATATGTCTACGCCACAATTGAGTGGGCATTATGCCATGTTAGAAATTTTTGGCAACATTTTTCTGTTTTGAAGTATATGTCTCTTCCATTACCTTTGTTTATTTATCTTTTTTTAATCTATAAATTATTGCAGTGTTAACGATTTTTTAGTCATTGCGCAAAGAATATACATTGAACACATTTTTTTTCGATTTTAATTTAAATTATCCATAGTGAGGATTCTGAAACATTTGAGAATCACTACATATGACTCCTTAATAATGAGCTCCTTAAATATTTATGACTTTGTTCTTTTTAAAATTTTCCAGTTATAACACATATACTAAAAAAATACTATTTAAAAATAATAACTTATTTATATACCTTAATTTGCTTATAAAAGTTTTTGAAAAAGTATTGCAACGATGAAAACGTATATTTTAACTCATTACAAATATAAGTAAGTCATTGTCGTTGATATGAAATATGTTAAAATCCCGTTATGAAAACCAGCCCCATGCAGTCAAAATAATTCATAATGTCGTAATTATTAATCTTACATAATCACATTATTTTATGATGGTTTTTTAAACTTTTTTCGTTAAGAAAAGTTTTTGTAAGAGTAAACAAAAAACCAATGGTTTCCTTTCCTAACAAAAACTGTGCTCTGAACTAAGATTTTGTTTCTTTTTTCTTTCTAGTATTTTGTGTAGAGAAAATGTTCAGGTGATAAGTTGTGTTAGGCTGGATGAGAAACCAAAAATATATTTGATTCTCCTATTTTTACTATTTTTTCGTTCAAGATTTCCTTTACAAATGAAATATCACTTAGATTTTTGTTCAAAAATTTCCGAGCTTTTATTTTGTTGCTTCTCCCCTTCATTATGCATCTGCATTTTCCTTTTATATTTTATTGTACTTTATATTTGTTTATTTATTTATTTTGTTTCATTTTTTGAGGTTGAGCTACCAGCAGTCATGGACTTTTATTTCAAAATCACACTTGAAAATGTAAATTTAATATATGATGTTTTTTTCGATTTATATATATATATTACATCCGTATTTCTGTCGAATTTAATTTGAATAATGCATTGTAGGCATTAAATACTTATAACTTAATTGTTTTTTAGAATTTTTTAGTTATAATTGATATACGAAAGTAAAATACTAATTAAAAATAATAGCTTAGTGTTTGTGTATAAAAGTTTTTTTAAAAGTATTGGAACGAAGACAAAGTATAATTTAACTCGTTTTAAATATTAACAAATCAAAAAAAAAAAAAAAAAAAAAAAAAGGTATTAACCCTTTAACGATCAAAGCATTTTCATTGCTAAGATGTCGAAATAAATGAATGACACCGGTAATTAAAAACAAATATATTTCTAAGTAAGAAAACGTGATTTTTCACTTACATAATAAAAGGGATATTTTTAGGTAAAAATACCGGTGTCAGTGTTGCATATCGGAATTAAAATTTTGTGGTTTCGTGGCGAAACCAATGAACGTTAAAGGGTTAAAGAAAGCGAATTTCTCCTTAACAGAATACTGGTATTCAACACATTTATTTGTTGGTTTTTCCCTGACCACTCGTCACCCTGCATAATCAAATGGTTTCATATATGTACCACCACCTTAGAAAAGGTTAAAAAGACAAAATAAAATAAAATAGAATTTACTAATCTTAATCACTGTTCATTGTAAATTAAATCGATTAAATCGACTTTTTAAATACTATATTTAATGATGATTTTCCCACCTTTTTTCATTACTCACTTTACCCCTTCACGACGGGAGCCTTTTACGAAATTTTTAATGTTTTATCACCAGTTTTTAAAAACAGAATTTTGTGTGTTATTAAATCGAGAAAATGTTCTGAATAAATAAGGCAAATTTTACAGTAAAATTTTACTGGTGGGAATAAGCAAGGATTCATAAGCCTTTTTGCGGCACATATATGTGTCGCTCGTCCCGAAGGAGTTAAGGGCAGTAAGCGGATAGTTTGGATTGCACCTGGATTCCAGTTTGGCCTAAATTTTTAATACAAAATTTCAAATTCACTGATTTGCCCGCCGTTCGGGCAAGATGAATTTGATTAATTCATCATTTAAAGCTTTTTGACACCACATTTTTTTTAAAAAAAAATAATTTCATACCATTTAAAAGCAGAAATGGTTAGACTAAATGTTGCAAAAATTTTATTTAAAAAATTGTGGTGAGAGTTATTTTCAATTTATTTAACGGAAAAGAAAGTGCCAGTTAAAGGGTTAAGAAAAGTTTTTGCAAGAGGAAACGAAAAACTAAGGGCTTCCTTTTCTAATGGAACCTGTGCCTGAACTAAGATTACGTTTTTTTCTTTCTAGTATTTTCTATGGAGAAAATATTGAGGCGATAAGTTGTACCAGGTGTTAGACAAGATGAGAAACCAAACAGATACTTGATTCTTTTACTTTACGTTTTTTGTTTGTTTGTTTAAGATTTCCTTTACAGATTGAACATTTTTTGGATGCTCTTCAAAAAATTCCGAGCTTTTATTTTGTTTTTTCTCACCTTCATTATACTTCTGCATTTTCTTACTCTTTTCGAGGATGAGATGTCAGTACTCGTGGATTTATATTTCAGTATCACTCTTGAAATTGTATATTTAATATACGGTGTTTTTTCGGTTTATGCATTTTCTTACACATCAGTATTTCTTTGTCGCAATTAAGTGGGCATCATGATATTTTAGAAATTTTTGGCAACTACTTTCTGTTTTGAATTATAAGTCTCTTCTAGCGATTTTTTTTACCTATACATATTGCAGTGTTAACGACTTTTTTGTCATTGTGCAAAGAATATACATTTTAAACATTTTTCTTAATTTTAATTTAAATTATACATAGTAAGCATTGTGAAACATTTGTGAATCCTAAAATATGACTCCTTAATTATGAGCTCCTTAAATATTTATGACTTTATTCTTTTTAAAATTTTTCAGTTGTAACACATATACGAAAAAGTATACTAATAATTAAAAATAATAGCTTAGTATTTGTGCATGAAGGTTTTTTGAAAAAGTATTGCAACAAAGAATATATATATTTTAACTAATGAAATAATTTTAAGAACTAATTTTAACAAACGAAAAACTAATGGCTTCATTTCTAACAAAAACTGTGCTCTGAACTATGATTTCGTTTTTTTCCTTTGTAGTATTTTGTGTGGAGAAAATATTGAGGCGATAAATTGTACTAGGTGTTAGACAAGATGAGAAACCAAAAATATATTTAATTCTTCTATTTTTACGTTATTTATTTATTTATTTATTTGTTTGTTTGTTTGTTTGTTTGTTTGTTTGTTTGTTTGTGTCTTGAAAATTTCTTTTGCAGATGAAATAGTTCGGGGAAGTTTTTATTTTGATGTTTCTCACCTTTATACTTACGCATTTTCCTTCTTTTTATTTGACGATGTGTTGCCAGCAGTCATGAATTTTTATTTCAAAATCACCATTGAAAATGTAAGTTTAATATATGGTATTTTATTCAGTTTATATATTTTTTTACACATCAGTATTTCTCTGTCACAATTAAGTGGGCATCACACCATTTTAGTAATATTTGGCAACTACTTTCGGTTTTAAAGAATAAATCTCATCTAGCGCTTATTTTATTTTATTTTTTATCTATAAATATTGCAGTGTTAACTATTTTTTTTTTTTTTTTTTTTTTTTTTTTTTTGTTATTGCGCAAAGACTATACATTTAACATATTTTTCTCGTATTTAATTTAAATGATTATACACAGTGAACATTGTATATCTATGACTTTATTCTTTTCAGAAGTTTCCAGTTTGCACATGCATGCCAATACAAATAATGTATAGTTTAAAATTAGCATATATTAAATGTGTAATTTTAATAAAATGAAAATTTTGGGCAGTTTAAATTGAAAAGTGGATTTTATGTGGTATGAGTTTAGCTATATTAGAAATAAAGTTATTTATGTTATTTTATTAAAACATTTTTCAAATGCATGTATATTGTGTAACAATTTGAAACATGGATCGTATTATTGAGAGGGTGTAAGTCAGTACAAAAGGGAAAACAAGTATTGAGTCGAAGGGGAAGTCGTGTTACGTGGAGAAATGTTTCAGTACCGCAAACATTCTTCCTGTTATTTATTACACTTAAGATATTTGAATAAATCTCTAATAATTAATGGGCTGAATCTTCCGGTACGAATTGATTTCACCGACACGACGCGACTTTCCGATCGACCCAATAATTGAAATACAAAAACAAAATACACTAATTAACCCATTAGAGTCTAGCGTCCCTTTTTAGGGACGCTTCAAAAGGTGCATTCAGCACTGTTTTTGACTCCGGTATAAAAGAAAAGCAATAATTATTTTATTTAAATTATGCATTTTCGTGATTAATGAACTAAACTTCAATCTTCTAAAAATAATGGTGCCAACAAAATAAAATTTACGCAAAAGATGCTGGGCACGAATGGGTTAAAAATAATATCTTAGTATTAGCTTATGAAGATTTTTTGAAAAAGTATTGCCATGAAAAAAAATAAGTATGATTTAATTCCTTACAAATATGAGTAAGTTATTATCGTTGACATGAAATATTTCATTTGAAATATTAAACATGTTAACATAAAACTGAAAGAAAAAAACAAGACCCATGCAGTGGAAGTAATTCATCACGTCATTTGTACTAATCTTACACATTTACAGTCAATTTACCTTACAGGGAACTATGATTTAAGAGGAAGAAACATATACCAGTGATGAGAGCGCTCCGACAAAAATGTCCACTTGTTACCGTTAAATTTTAATAGTATTTCTCACCTTATTTAACTTTAATATTTTTTAGATTTAATAAAGTAAAGAATACTATTGAAATTTAATGGTGAAAACAACCGCTTGTGTCAGATCCCTTTTATCCTTGTGCTCTGAACTAAGATTAGTGTTAAAGGAAATAAAATAAAATAACATAGAATTTATTAATCATAATCACTCTTCTGATTAAATTAAATCGATTTATTAGCCTTTTTCAATATTATATTTTATAATGGTTGTTTAACCGTTTCCATTAGCAAAAGTTTTCGTTAACGAAAAACTAATGGCTTCCTTTCCTAACAAAATAATAAAATTCCTAACAAAATCCTGTGCTCTGAACTAAGATAACGGTTTTTTTTTTCTTTCTAGTATTTTGTGTGGAGAAAATATTGAGGCGATAAGATGTACCAGGTGTTAGACAAGATGAGAAACCAAAAAAGATACTTGATTCTCCTATTTTTATGTTTCTTTTATTCAAGGCTTCGTTTACAGATGAAATATTATTTGGATGCTCTTCAAAATTTTTCAAGCTTTTATTTTGTTGTGTCTCTCTCTCTCTGTTTTTTTTTTTTTTTTTTTTTTTTTTTTTTTTTTTTTTATTATTTATTTAAGGATGATCTGCTAGAAATCGTGGATTTTTATTTCAAATTCACCCTTGAAAATGTAAATTTAATATATGTTTTTTTTCCTGCTTATATTTTTTATACATCAATATTTCTGTGTCACAATTAAGTGAACATCATGCCATTTTAGAAATTTTTGGCAACTACTTTCTGTTTTGAAGTGATAAGCCTCTATCAGAGACTTTTTTTACTTATCTATTATTATTATTATTATTTTACCTATACATACTGCAGTGTTAACGACATTTTGCCATTGTGCAAAAAGAATATATATTTAACATATTTTTCTGGAATTTAATTTATATTATACATAGTGAGCATTAAATATTTATGACTGTATCCTTTTTTAAGTTTTCCATTTATAACTGATATACGAAAAACAAAAATACTGATTAACCACTTAACAGATCAAAACATTTAAAAACATTTTTTAAAAAATGTTCTATTTTTTCATGTCTTTTACAGAATTTTTAATTTTTTATCGCTGGTTTCTCAAAACAGAAATTTTCACTTAATTGAAACGTGAAAGTGCTCGGATTAAATAATACAAAATTTACAATTACATTTTACTGGTGAGAATAATAAATCAATATTAGAATATGTATGCCCTTTCCACGTACGGGCAAATGATGATTGACAAAAACCCATTGCCCGTAAGAGGTACGGACAAATAAAAGAAACGGTTAAAAATAATAGCTTGGTATGTACGTATGAAGATTTTTTGAAAAAAATATTGCAATGAAGAAAAAGTATAATTTAATTCTTTACATGTAATGCTCTTTATATTCTTTATATGAGTAAGTAATTAGCGTTGACATAAAATATTTCATTGAGAATATTAAACGTGTTAAATTAAAAACCCAAAAATGAAAATCAGCGTCATGCTGTGGAAGTAATTCATCATACAGTTAGTATTAACGTTACACATATGCAGTGAATATACCTTATGTGGAACTATGATTTAAAAGGTTGAAACATATACCAGGGACAAGAGTGCTCCGACCTAATTGTCTGCTTGCCAACACTAAATTTTAGTAGTATCTTTCGTCTTATTTAACTACAATATTTCTTAGTTTTAATAAAGCAAATAATGCAATTGAAATGTAGTGGTGAAAATAACCGTTTGGGTGATAGCGCATTCATCCTTGTGCTCTGAACTGAGATAACAGGGTTCGTACAGGCCGTGGAATTTAAAGACAAAGAAATTCTTCGGCACCAGTATTTTCTTAAAGAAAACTTCTCTTTGGATAATGTGAAATTTCGCGTTTTTGAACTAGATTTATTTTTTAACCTTCCTACCCTGTTGAAATTTTACTCAAACTTCATTAAAATATTTCACACCAAAATTTTTATTTAAATCCATTTAACATATTTATTTAACTTAAAACTTTGTGTTATTTATTTAATTTACTTTATAAAAAATTTCTGGTTTGAATCGAATGAAACGCATTATAGGACTGGGTTGATTAGACCCATTCAGGGTAGGAAGGTTAATAATAATAATAATAATAATAATGATAATGATAATAATAATAATAAACTGGTATTTGACCTGTAAAATCTGGAAATGTAACGGTACCCGTACGAAGCTTGGATAAGGTTTAAAGTTATAAATTAAATAAAATAGTATTTATTATACTTAATTATTCTAAGCAAATTAAATCGATTAATTAGACTTTTTAAATGTTATATTTTATGATGATAGTTGAACACTAGAACGCGGGGGAATTTTACACACGTTTTATAAGAAATAATTAAAACCAGAAAAATAATTTGGAATATTTGAGTTTATTTGTTTAGCTCATTTTATATCAACTGATAGATAACTTCTTGAAGATTTTTCCGGCTCGAATCGACAATTAGTCAAGTGATTGGTGTCAAATTCACACCTTCCCGGCGTTGAGCGTTCTAGTGTTAAACTTCTTTCCATTAAGAAAAGTTTTTGTAACAGCAAACGAAAAACTAATGGCTTCCTTTTCTAACAAAAACTGTGCTCTGAACTATGATTACCTTTTTTTCTTTATAGTACTTTGTGTGGAGAAAATATTGATGCTATAAGTTGTACCAGGTGTTAGACAATATGAGAAACCAAAAAGATATTTGATTTTCTAAATTTTATTTATTTTTTTTTTTTTTTTGCTTTCAAGATTTTTTTTACAGATGAAATATATTTTGGATTCCCTTTAAAATTTTCTAAGCTTTTATTTTGTTGTTTCTCATCTTCATTATATTACTACAGCATTTTTCTTTTTTCTTTCTTCTTTTTTTTCTTTTCTTTTCTTTTCTTTTTTTTTTTTTTTGTTTAAAGATAAACTGCCAGCAGTCATGTATTTTATTTCAAAATCACTGTTGAAAATGTAAATTTAATGTTAGGTTTTTTTTCGGCTCATATTTCTTTATACATCAGTATTTCTGTGTCACAATTAAGTGAGCATCATGCCATTTTAGAAATTTTTGGCAACTACTTTCTGTTTTGAAATATATGTCTCTTCCAGAATTTTTTTCTTACCTACTTCTTGTTTTCTTATCTACATATTTTGCAGTTTTAAAGATTTTTTTGTCATTGCGCAAAGAATATACATTTACATATTTTTCTTGAATTTAATTTAAATTATACATATAATAAATATTTATGACTATATTCTTTTTAGAATTTCCCTTTTATAACTGATATGTAAAAAAAAAAAAAAAAAAAAAAAAAAAAAAAAAAAAAAACACTAATAAAAATAATAGCTTAGTTTTTCCGCATTCAAGTTTTTTTTTTTTTTTTTTTTTTTTTTTTTTTTTTTTTTTTTTTTTTGAAAAACTATTGCAACGAAGAACAAGTTGGAAATTGCACGTGAAGCGTAGCAAATGAGGTGCGTTCGTACGATAACGAAGTTTTAAAAATATTCAGATCTTGCTGATATAGTAGAGCGTACTTCGGACACAGTATAGTGGTCGAAATCTTTGTGTTCCTGTAAATATGCAGGAAGTAATTTTTATTACACTTCAGCAACGTATATCTTATTTATATGAAGTAGTTTAATATAATTAAAACACGCCCCGAACAATGTTTCCCCGTATAGCATTATGTAGTGGAACACTTTTGTGGGACCCTGCAATTTAATAATAAATATTCTTTGCATCACAGATTGAACAGAATGTATATTTTAGCATATACATCATAGATTCATGTCAAGTCTATTATGTTCGAATGAGTGTAACACCATCAAAATGTATTTGAAACTTTTTTCCCATGTAACGTAATGTAACGGAATACTTTTGATTGTTCCTATAATTGATCTATCCATCCGATTTTCATAAAATTTGAAATGTCTCGACAAAATTATGTAATAAATATATGTTTTAAATTTCAAACGATTAAGATGCATTTTAAACTTTTTCCCCATTGACCGTAATGTAACGGAATATTTTATTGTCCCTGTAATTGATTTATCCATCCGATTTTCATAAAATTTGAAATGACTCGACAAAATTGTGTAATAATTATGTGTTTTAAATTTCAAACAATTCTGTTGGGTAGTTTTTGCGTTGTTATATGCGGACAAACAGACAGACGGACGGACAGACAGACGGACAGGCAGACGGACAGACAGACGGACGGACTGAACGACAACTATAGGTGCTACGTATTTACATAATTACGAACGCACCTAAAAAGTATAATTTAATTCATTACAAATATGAGTAAGTCATTACTCCTCCTCATTCCACTTTTTATTTTCACATTGCTGCAAAAGAAAACGATCCATGTCATATACCTCAGCTGTTATGTTACCGGGGATGTAATAACATATACCGGGGATCTGTAGGCCCCGGCTTCCTTGGTAAAATATGTTAATATCGTTGTCGTTGACATGAAATATTCCATTAACCCCTTCGCGACGGGAACCTTTTTCGAAAATTTTAATGTTTTGTCACCGGATTTAAAAAACAGAAATATGCAACTTATAAAATCATGAAAAATGACCCGTTTAAAAGGCAAATTTTACAGTAAAGGTTTACTAGTGGGATGAATAAAGATTTTTAAGCCTTTTTGCTCCATGTGTACCTGTCGTTCGTCCCTGATGGACTAAGAATACTAACCACTTAACTGATCAATATTTAAAAAAAAATCAAATACATTTTTTTTCATACCTTTTACAGTTTTTTTAATCTTTTATAACCAGTCTTTCAGAAAAGAAAATTTTGCCTTATTGAATCAGAAAAAAGCTCGGATTAAATAATGCAAAATTTACAGTTAAAATCTACTGGTGAGAATAATAAATCAAGATTGGAATATGGATGCCCGTACCACGTGCGGGCGAATCATGATTGTCAAAAAATCGTTGCCCGTATGACATAGTGGCAAATCAGGGTAAAGGTTAAGCATGTTAAGTTAAAACCCAAATATGTAAAACCAGCCCCATGATGTGTAAATAATTCATCATGTCGTCAGTACTAATCTTACGTACATGCAGTCAGCATACCTCATACGGAAATATGATTTAAAAGGAAATAAAAAGAATATTGCCCAGTTAAACTGATGGCATTGAGCTCACAGGCTACGCATACTAATTGTATATTACAGCCTTGTATTTTTGTTAATTCCGTTCGAAAAAAAAATTAGGAAGGGGAAACAGCTCTCCCCTTCTCCTTTTTTATACTTAATCATTGAACCTCCTAAACTATCAAGTACAAGCTTTATCATATAAAAAATCTATATCCAAAATTCAGAGCAAATCGGATAATTCTTAATAAAAACCCATTTAGCATTTATATAATTTAAGAGGAGTTATTCCCCTCTTTTGTACTTAACCATTAAACTTCCAAAACTATTCAGAGATTTGAACGAAATCTGACAATTCTGCTTGAAAAATCCATTTATACAAGTTAAGGGGAGGGGCATTAGAACCCCCGTCCCCCCTGTTTATACTTATTCAATGAACACCTAATAACAGCCACGGTATCGGCTCATCAGAATTATCCTATATCTAAATTTTGAACGAAAACTGTTAATTCTGCATGAAAATCCCGTTTATATCAATTAAGGGGAGGGGCATGAGCCCCCCGTTAACCCTCTTATACAGATCGAATGAACTCCAAAATCTAATCGGGGAACCGCCTTATCAGGATATACCTATAGGGGGAACTGGGGTACATTGATACAGTTTTTTTCTAAGATTTTTTTTGGTGTCAAGAAAGGAGAAAATTCAAGTTTTTTTTCCATGAGGTGACAGCAAAACTTGTGTAGTATGTTATAAAAATGTACAATCATTGTTTTATATAGTATTTTTGCATGTAATTTTTAAAAAATCAAAAAAAGTCATTTGTATCAATGTGCCCCATCCCCGGGGCAGATTGATACGTTTAAGAAAAATGACGAAAAAATAATACCAATGCATATTTTTCATAAAAAATGAGTCAGAAAACCATTTTATATTTATTTATAAAAATTCAAATCACCCACAATTTATTTTTAAGCAATATTAAAGCAATCAAAATTAAATATATCATGACCTGATGTTCTGGCTGTTTCTTGTCTGATTGTTGGCTGTGGTAACTGTGTCATATCTAGCACTTCAACCCCAGCATTATCTTCTTTCTTATGAAAGATGAAAAATTACCAATTTTTCTGTTTATAAATAGGTTCATAAACAGAAAATAAAGGATAATTATATTAAAAATTCTGTTTATAATATAAGTATCATTTTCTGTTCTGCAGTTTGTTTCTCTTACTTAACATTTCTCATGTCGAAAATACTTTTTTCTCTGGAGAATCGATATAAATTCGAGATTTGCCAGAATGCCGTCCTTTTCTTTTATTAGTTCTACTAGCACTAGATGCTGGGTAAGTTCCTACGTCTTCTGTTTTCAGAAATACTATAAAATGTTCTAATATAAAGAAATTAGAGCTATTTCACTTCAATAAAAACTAATATTAGAAATTTTTCGTGAAAAAAAAGGTTGGATTAAGGAGTGTATGGTAAAAAAAATAAAAAAAGATAATGAAAATATGAACTATTAAAGGATTTAGGCTGTATCAATGTGCCCCGTCATAAACTGTATCAATGTGCCCCATACAGCGATTTTGAATAAAATGAGTCTCAAATCCAACACTTCACAATATATCTAACAATAACTAATGAGGAACTGATAAAGAGTAGCTGTACTTACCAGGGAGAGTATTCATTTTGGTTGAAAATACTGGAACAGTTGTATAGTAGCATTTCAATTGTACAACTCAAATTTACTTTTGAACAACAAAAACAATAAATCACACGTCCCATTTCATCAAACTGCTGAATCATTCCAAGATTTTCTGTATGTAGTTGAATACACTAGCATCACCTTTTGGAGCAGTTGTGAAACTTCCTGTAATGACCCTGTGAGCGGTAGAGGGGGTGTATCAATGTGCCCCATGTATCAATGTACCCCAGTTCCCCCTATACAAAATTTCAAGCGGATCCGATATTTTTTATCATGAGTTATCGCGTTACGCACGTACGAACGTACATACAGATCGGACGGGCACATAAGCTTTCAGGTTATGATAGCCTGTGAGCTAAAATCATATACTAAGGATAAGAGTGATTTGACCAAAATGTCTATCACTTGCTATTACTAAAATTTAATGGTATTTCTCGGATTATTTAATTACAGAATATGTTTGATTTAATAAAGAAAATATTGGTGCAAATAACCATTTGTGTTGGAAAGCTCGCATCCTTGATATACTCAAAATGATGGAGCCGTAATGTATTTAACAGGAATAGATTATCGACAGGAGATACATCCAGCAGTAAATTTGAGTACAAATTTCCTCCTTTAATTTTTCACATTAGATATGCAAAATGTTTGTCATAACAAAAGAAAAAAATGTCTATCCATGTTTAAAAGTTGACAGTACAATGGCGTAACAGGGATGGGTGCCCAAGTGCTCATTGAAACGCATGTTTTGCATTTTTCTGTTTGCCTTATCTAACTAGAAAATTTTCTGTTAGATACTTTCTGTTAGTTTTGTGATTCTTTTCATTTTGACGATATCTTTTGAAAGATCCATTGCGTTTACAATAAAAATTAAAAAACAATTCGATTAGATAGTTTTTGAACACCACCACCAGGTAGTTGTATGCACTTTCGAACAAAAATGAATTAAATTTTATGTCATAAAGTTAACCTTTTAGATTTGAGAACGCTCTTAACTACAAAATAGTCTGTTGTAAAACTATTATGCGCTGTATCAAATCATTTCAAAATTAAATCATGACAGAACATATTTTATGTTAAAATGCACCCGTTCATAATTTTGAAATCTTTCCAACCAATAGCTCATTCAACCGAGCTTAAAGTATTATCCAGTGTTTTGTTAATGCCTCAGAAAATATTGCATAAGTGACAAGAATTTGTTAAAATTATCTATTGAGCGAAATATTTGATTATGTCTTATGCCAGAATCATTTAAGCACAAACGACAATTAATTTGCGTAATTTTAGACAATAAAGTCATTTCCATCATAATAAAATTCAAGACTGAAGATCAAAATAAGTTGCAGTTTTGAATGAAAGATTACATGCTCAAAGCATAATTGTTCATTGTCACTAACTTTACACAATTAAAACTCCCTTTCTGCTTAATTGAATGCTTTCCTGAGAATTACATTAGAAATAGAACATTGAAATATAAATCAGAAGTTCATTTTCAACTGATTAACTTAACGCATAACTGAAATTTACAAGTAAGTATAAACAATGGGTTAAATGTGACGGAAGGACTAATTATAGTAAATACATTTTCATGACGTGATCACAAAATCTTTTTTAATATGTCTTTCTTCAATAGAAGTAAATGTACAGTAACATGGTTATATTTGATTGTCATCAATTTCATAATTTTCAAGCAAAATTTAATTAAGCTAAATGGATGATCATCTAATTTTATCTATCCACATTTTATTGTAAACGTCGAAATTTTCTGAAGAATATCTTTAGAACTGCCTTTGAGAGTAACATAAATAATTTTTATATTTAAAGACTATTAGAATATATCCTTTTCGAGAGATACGAAGATTTGATTAGATTTAGAAAATCAAGAAAATTCTCTTCTTATAATGCAAGTAATAAGCATGTAAAGCAAACGTATGGTTAATAGTTTATATTTAAGGTAGAATGACATGAATAACATTCAAAAGGCTTTAAATGTTAAAAGAAATTTTAATATCTTGAATCTATCTATTGAATTACAAATCATTTTTGATCTCGTGACATAGATCTTTTTCACTTTTCCTTGAGTCATTACTCTATTTTCGCACGGAAATCGGATATGGGTGATTCTCAAAATAGGGGACAATTTATGTCTTTCGGCACACAAAAAAAAAAATTGAGAGGTTTTCTGTCATGTTTTTATATTTATATATGTTTGTCTTAATATTATTCATTATTTGCACTCAAGAATTACTCACTTTTTAGTTAAAAACACCTTTAAATAAGAGAATAAATGTTCAAAATGTCATTAGCATGGATGTCCACAGCAGCTGTGCATTGTATATGGGTGATTCTCAAAATAGGGGACAATTTATGTCTTTCAGCATACAAAAAAAATTGAGAGGTTTTCTGTCATGTTTTTATACTTAGATATGTTTGTCTTAATATTATTCATTATTTGCACTCAAGAATTACTCACTTTTTATTTAAAAACACCTTAAAATAACAGAATAAATGTTCAAAATGTCATTAGCATGGATGTCCACAGCAGCTGTGCCTTGTATATACTAGCTTTTTCAAGAGTTAATATCATGTTTATAAAATAAAACAAATGTTATTCTTTCTTTAAATTAATCAAGGAGAGGATTTATCCAATCAATTTCTTTTTAAAAATAAAATTATAGTATATAAAAAGAGAATTAAAGTTTGTCCTCCATATTCTATTTTCAAAACAAGGTCATACTGTAACAGCTGTTTATTAATCAAAATTTCATTTTCACATATGACAATACTTTGAAAATATAAAGTTTCTCCATGGCAACAAGTAGCCATTTTATTCCAGCCTGAAAATAGAAGCATATATTGTATTTTAAGAATAGAAGTTGAATATTAGGCGAGTACATCAATTGTATGTCATTAGAATGGATAATAATTTTCATGTTTATTTTATAGTTAAAATTTTTATTTTACTTATTTGCATAGAACTTTTGTGTTTTAAAAAGCCCCAGAAAGGATTATTGCATTGTGATTATATTATGGCTCATAATCTTATTTAAATTAAAATTTGTCATTAGCATGGACAAATATCAGTGTCATTAGCATGGTTTTTCTGTCCATGCTAAAGACTCCTATGTGCATAAATGTAACTAGTACTTATATTGTATCCTGTTTAAAGTTTAATTTTACATATAAATTTAGGTATTACATTTATTATCCCTAAAATATGCATTAAATCTGTCAGAAAATCACTAAGACAGCTTCTTACACTGTAAGTGTCAGAATGTTGTTCATGTAAACAAAGTTTGCTCTTTGGTAATGTTTTTATTCCCCTTATATGTATATATGTAAAAATGGAAACTATTTGTTGGAAAGGAAGGCTAATAAACGTAGAAAAAAATATTTAAACAAGAAGAAAATAAAAATTTCTTAAAATATTTATTCCATTCAATTAGTTTTGTCATTAGCATGGCTCAAAAAATACTAATTATTTTTTTTAAAGTTAATTTTTAAATATTTAGCTCTGCTGACTACATGAAAAGTATACCTAATACTATATTAACAACACATATTTTTTTCAGAAATTTTGCTAACAGTAATTTTTTTAAGATTTCATTTTTGAAATTGTCCCCTATTTTGAGAATCACCCATATACTAGCTTTTTCAAGAGTTAATATCATGTTTATAAAATAAAACAAATATTATTCTTTCTTTAAATTAATCAAGGAGAGGATTTATCCAATAAATTTCTTTTTAAAAATAAAATTATAGTACATAAAAAAAGAATTAAAGTTTGTCCTCCATATTCTATTTTCAAAACAAGGTCATACTATAACAGCTGGTTATTAATCAAAATTTCATTTTCACATATGACAATAGTTTGAAAATATATAGTTTCTCCATGGCAACAAGTAGTCATTTTATCCCAGCCTGAAAATAGAAGGATGTATTGTATTTTAAGAATAGAAGTTGAATATTAGGGAAGTACATCAATTGTATGTCATTAGAATGGATAATAATTTTCATGTTTATTTTATAATTAAAATTTTTATTTTACTTATTTGCATAGGACTTTTGTGTTTTAAAAAGCCCCAGAAAGGACTATTGCATTGTGATTATATTATGGCTCATAATCTTATTTAAATTAAAATTTGTCATTAGCATGGACAAATATCAGTGTCATTAGCATGGTTTTTCTGTCCATGCTAAAGACTCCTATGTGCATAAATGTAACCATTGCTTATATTGTATCTTTTATAAAGTTTAATTTTACATATAAATTTAGGTATTACATTTATTATCCCTAAAATATGCATTAAATCTGTCAGAAAATCACGAAGACAGCTTCTTACATTGTTAGTGTCAGAATGTTGCTCATGTAAACAAAGTTTTCTCTTTGGTAATGTTTTTATTCTCCTTATATGTATGCAGGGTGATTCATAAAAGATGGGCAGAACTTTAAGGGGTTATAGTACACTTAAAGACAAATAATATTAAATAGGAGACTAAGGGTCCCAGACGTATTCCCAAGGAGATAGGGGGCATTAAAGTTTAGGGTCCGAAATTTCAAATGATTATAAAAAATGGAAAAATTGGTCGATTCGTTTGCGGTTTTTGCAAAAAAATTTCTTTATGCCAGTATTTTCTTGAAATAAAATTTTAAAGTTCAATTTAAAAAAATGCCGATAGGGGGCGCTTTAGACTTTGGAGTAACAAACAACTATTTTTTAACGTTATTTTTTGTATTTCTTTAAATGATTTCGAAAGCTTAGACTTAAACTTAAATTTTGATCTAAAAATCTGAGTCCTAACGAGTAGTTAAGTAGCGTAAACTGAAATTTGAAATTTGAAACCCTTCTCCCCCCAGAACAAAAATCAGTTATTCCCGATCTTTGTGTCGTATATTAGGCTCTAACTACTGCCGCGTTTTGCTAAAATTATTCTTTATGTCAGTATTTTCTTGAAAATAAATTTTAAAGAAAAGTTTCAAAAAATTCCGATAGAGGGCGCTTTAGACTTTGGAGTAACGAACAACTATTTTATACCGTTATTTTTTGTGTCTCATTAAATGCTTTCTAAAGCTTAGACTTAAACTTAAATTTTCAGCTCAAAATCTGAATCGCTGAGCGTGGTTCAGTAGCGAGGGGAGGGGGTTCAAATTTCAACTTCTGAACATAGTTCAGTTTGCACTACTTAACCATGCCCAACGATTCTGTGCTGTGATACGAGGCAAAAATACAACTTTCGTCAAGGACTGCATAGTCGGAATTCACTCATAAAGGCACTGGCACAGTTGGAAACGTCGCTCATGCAAACGTTAAAGCTCCATTCCTGACGCTAGTCACCGGGTGAAGAAGGAGACAGAAAGTATGCAAATGTCAAATGGGGAAGAAGAAGAACACGTATGCAAAATTTCGACACGATTCAGACATAAAAACCACTGAACGGTGAGTCAAGTGTAAGTCGCTGTAGTAACGAATCGGAAGATGGTGCCCTTCACGAATAAGGAAAAGGCTGAGATGCATTTAATTTACGGAGCGGCAGATGGAAATGGTGCAGAGGCACAACGAATGTACGGAGAGCGATTTCCCAACAGGCGGTTGCCTAACCGCAAAACTTTCGAGCGCTTGCACAGACAGTTGTGTGAGACGGGATCATTTCTCGCTTCCCGGTCGAATGCAGGTCGTGCAAAAAAGGACGAATCAGTAGTTGTTGCAGAAGCCATTCTGGTAGTAGTAGCGGCGCAGCCAAGTACAAGTACACGAACAGTGGCTAGGCAGGTGGATACCTCACAGTCCATGACTTGGAGGGTACTGAAGGATGAACATTTGCTCCCGTTTCATGTGCAACGAGTCCAGAAACTGTCTCCAGGGGATTATCCAAGTCGTATTGAATTCGCCCGCTGGTTTCTGCAGCAGAACGCACTAAATCCACATTTTGGACGAACTGTGCTTTTCACCGATGAATGTACCTTCACACGTGAAGGTACATTTAACACACACAATGCACATGTATGGGCGGATGTCAATCCATATGCTACGTATCCACATGCTCATCAGAGACGCTTTTCCATCAATGTTTGGGCAGGAATCCTCGGAGACCACCTAATCGGACCGTACCTTCTTCCTGAACGCCTCAACGGTAAAACATACCTCACATTTCTGCAACATGTGCTGCCAGACCTGTTAAACGTTGTTCCTCCACGCATCCGGCGGGTCATGTGGTTCCAGCACGATGGAGCGCCAGCCCATTACGTACGTACGAGACGTCCGCAACTATCTGGACATCACATTTCCGAACAGATGGATTGGTCGAGGTGGTCCTGTTGCTTGGCCTGCTCGCTCGCCAGATCTTTCACCCCTCGATTTCTTTTTTTGGGGACAATTGAAGGCTCTTATGTATGAGACACCCATTGAATCCCCCGAGGAACTGGTCGCGAGACTTTCCGCCGCTGTAGGGGAAGTGCTCGAAAAGCCTGATGTTTTCGCGAATGTTCGCCGTTCCATTCTTCGCCGTTGTTCTGCGTGCATAACCTCTGGTGGTCACAATTTTGAACATTTATTGTAATTACATGTTAATAAATATGCTTTGGTAACATAATCCTAATTTGTGTCTTTTTACCTCGTATCACAGCACACAATGTGTGGACATGGTAAACTGAACTGTGCTCAGGAGTAGAAATTTCAAACCCCTCTCCCCAGAAACTTAACCACGTCTAACGATTCAGATTTTGGGCTGAAAATTTAAGTCTAAGCTTTAGAAAGCATTTAATGAGACACAAAAAATAACGGTATAAAATAGTTGTTCGTTACTCCAAAAAGCGCCCTCTATCGGAATTTTTTGAAAATTTTCTTTAAAATTTATTTTCAAGAAAATACTGACATAAAGAATAATTTTAGCAAAACGCGGCTGTAGTTAGAGCATAATCTACGACACAAAGATCGGGAATAACTGATTTATGTTCTGGGGGGAGAAGGGTTTCAAATTTCAAATTTCAGTTTACGCTACTTAACTACTCGTTAGGACTCAGATTTTTAGATCAAAATTTAAGTTTAAGTCTAAGCTTTCGAAATCATTTAAAGAAATACAAAAAATAACGTTAAAAATTAGTTGTTTGTTACTCCAAAGTCTAAAGCGCCCCCTATCGGCATTTTTTGAAATTAAACTTTAAAATTTTATTTCAAGAAAATACTGGCATAAAGAAAATTTTTTGCAAAAACCGCAAACGAATCGACCAATTTTTCCATTTTTTATAATCATTTGAAATTTCGGACCCTAAACTTTAATGCCCCCTATCTCCTTGGGAATACGTCTGGGACCCTTAGTCTCCTATTTAATATTATTTGTCTTTAAGTGTACTATAACCCCTTAAAGTTCTGCCCATCTTTTATGAATCACCCTGTATATGTAAAAATGGAAACCATTTGCTGAAAAGGAAGGCTAATAAATATAGAAAAAAATATTTAAACGGGAAGAAAATAAAAATTTCTTATTATATTTATTCCATGCAATTTGTTTTGTCATTAGCATGGCTTAAAAAATACTAATTATTTTTTTAAAGTTAATTTTTAAATATTTAGCTCTGCTGACTACATATAAAGTATACCTAATACTATAGTAACAACACCTATTTTTTTTTTTTCAGAAATTTTGCTAACAGTAATTTTTTTAAGATTTCACTTTTGAAATTGTCCCCTATTTTGAGAATCACCCATATAAACTGCCCACTTTGACAATATTTTCTAAAAGGTTTATTGCGTTTGCAATAAAAAAGAGAAAACACAAATAATTAGACTAGATAGTTTCTGAACAACAACACTAGCTAATTTCATGCATTTTCGAACAAAAATAAATTAAATTTTATGTCATAAAGTTGCTGTTTTGGACTTGAGAACGCTCTTAAGCGCAAAATATCCATTATTATACGCTGTATCAAATCTTTTTAGAATTAAATCATGACAAAACACATTTTAAGTTAAAATGCACCGACTCATAATTTTGAAATCATTAAAACCAATAGCTCATTCAACCGAGCTTAAAGTTACATTCAGTGTATCGTTAATGCTTCAGAAAATATTACATAAGTGAGAGGAATTTGTTGAAAATATCGACAGAGGGAAATATATGATTATGTTTCATGCCAGAATCATGTAAGCACAAGCGACAATTAATTAGCGCAATTTTAGACAATAAAGCCATATCCATCATAATAAAATTCATGATTGAAGATCAAAATCAGTTGTAGTTTTGTATGAAAGATTACATGCTCAAATCATAACTGCTAAGTGCAAAATAGCCTATTGTACTATTATTAAACGCTGTATTAACACAAGAACGCCGGGAAGGTGTCAATTCGACACCGCTCACTGGACTAAATGTCGATTAAAACCAGAAAAATCTTCAAGAAATAAGTTACATATGAGTTGCAAAGAAATGAGTTAAACAAATAAACTAAATAATTTCAAATTATTTTTCTGGTTTTAAATAAATTTTATATAAGTTGCATAAAATATTCCGGCGTTCTAGTGTTAAAGCTTTATAGAATTAAAATATGGTAGAACACATTTTAAATAATAATGCAAAGCCGATAATTTTGAAATCGTTAAAACCAATAGATTCAACCAAGCTTAAAGTTACATCCAGTGTCTCTTTAATGCTTCAGAAAATATTGCATAAATGACAAGAATTTGTTAAAATTATCTATTTAGCGAAATATTTGATTATATTTTATGCCAGAGTCACGTAAGCACAAACTGCAATTAATTTGCGTAATTTTAGACAATGGAGTCATATCTATCATAATAAAATTCATGATTGAAGACCAAATTCTATTGTAGTTTTAAATGAAAGATTACATGCTCAAAGCATAATTGTTAACTGCAATATAGCCTGTTGTACCATTATTATACGCTGTATCAAACCTTTATAGAATTAAAATATGATGAAACACATTTTACGTTAAAATGTACTAACTCATAATTCTGAAATTATTAAAACCAATAGCTCATTCAACCGAGGTTAAAGTTATATCCAGTGTCTCGTTAATGCTTCAGAAAATATTGCATAAGTGACAAGAGTTTGTTAAAATTATCTATTGAGCGAAATGTTTGATTATGTCTTATGCCAGAATCATGTAAGCACAAGCGTCAATTAATTTGCTTAATTTCAGACAATAAAGTCATATCAGTTATTATTAAATTCATGATTGAAGACCAAAATCAGTTCTAGTTTTGAATGAAAGATTGAATGTTCAAAGAATAATTGTCCATTGTCACTAGCTTTACACAATTAAAACTCCCTTTCTGCCTAATTGAACGCTTTTCTGAGTAGTACATTAGAAACAGAACATTGAAATACACTATCTGCCAATAAGTGATTGAAAAATTTCGATTTTTGATATTTTCTCAAATATTAAAAAATGTACTAGTCGGATTCTTCTGAAACTTCAGGATTATGAAGATTATATATGACCTCATATTTATCAACATCTATTTCATAAGCAGGGCAATTAGGGGGCCGACAAAAAATTAAAGAATAACAGAAATATTTGTGATCACCCTGTACATGAAAATGCACGAAACGATGTATCGCTGCAGAATACAAATATACGGATACTGCACAACATGTACACTGATTGTTGTAAGAATAGCATGTTTATTCATGGAAAAAGAGTGATTTTTTTAAAAAAATTCAAAAATTCTGGTTGTTTTTTGTTTATATCATGCAGGGTTTTTGACTAAATTTAACGCAAATTTCAGAAATATTGGCAAAATCTATTAGAAAAATATAGCGCAATTGGAATATACATATATTAAATATTTTATGAAATATGAGTAGTTTTATGAAATAATTTTTATCTGCGCATGCGCGAACGATAAAAACGATTCTTTTACATCATTTAATAGACAATTCTATGGAGTAACTTATAACAAAAATCCAATCAAATATTGCGAAAATTCAAAAAGATATCATTATTATAAATTAGCTGTTTTTACATTGCTCTCTAAAAACGGCTGAATGATAAGGGATTCTCCACAAACTGACATTTTTTATTAACTGACTTTTAGGAAAAAATTAGTATTTAATGTATACAATATCTAATACAATATTTCTGTTATTAAGTTTCTTGACATCTATGATAGAAAAGAATAAAAGCTCTTTTCCTTTTCTATCACAGGTGTCAAGATACTTATTAGCAGCAATATTGTATTACATATTGTATTCATTAAATACTACAATTTTTTTCCTAAAATTCAGTTAATAAAAAATGTCAATTTGTGGAGAATCCTTTATAATTCAGCCGTTTTTAGAGAGCAATGTAAAAACAGCTTACTTACAATAATGATATCTTTTTGAATTTTCATGATATTTGATTGGATTTTTTTTATAAGTTACTTTATAGAATTGACTATTAAATGATGTAAAATAATCGTTTTTATTGTTCGCGCATGCACAGATAAAAAATATTTCATAAACTACTCATATTTCATAAAATATTTAATATATTTATATTCCAATTGCGCTGTATTTTTTCTAATAGATTTTGCCAATATTTCTGAAATTTGCGTTAAATTTGGACAAAAACCCTGCATGATATAAACAAAAAGCATACCAGAATTTTTGATTTTTTTTTTAATTACTCTTTCTCCATGAATATACATGCTATTCTTACAAAAATCAATGTACATGTTGTGCAGTATCCACATATTTGTATTCTGAAGCGATAAATCGTTTCGTGGATTTTCATGTAGAGGGTGATCCCAAATATTTCTTTTATTCTTTTATTTTTTGCCGCCCCCCTAATTGCCCTGCTTATCAAATGGATATTGATAAATATGAGGTCATACATAATCTTCATATTCCTGAAATTTCAGAAGAATCCGACAAGTTTATTTTTAAATATTTGAGAAAATATCAAAAATCGAAATTTTTCAAACACTTATTGGTAGATAGTGCATAAATAAGAAGTTCATTTTCAACTGATTAACTTAACGCATAACTGAAATTAACAAGTACATATAAACAATGGATTAAATTTGACAGAAGGACTAATTGTATCAAATGTATTTGCATTGCGTGATCATAAAATCCTCTTTAATAAGTCTTTCTTCAATAGATGTAAATGTACAGTAACATGGTTTTATTTGATCGTCATCAGTTTCATAATTTTCAAGCAAAAATTAATTAAGCTAAATGGATGATCATGAAATTTTAACCATCCACCTTTCATTATAAACGTAGAAATTTTCTAGAGAATGTCTTTAGAACTGTTTTTAAGCGATGCATAATTAATGCTTAATATGTAAATTAGAAATGTTACAATATATCCTTTTCTTGACAGATAGAAGGGTATTTGATTTAGAAAATCAAGAATATTTTCTCCTTATAATGCAGGTTATATATATGTAAAATAAATGTGCAATAACATGATTAAATCTGATCGTCATCAATTTCGTAATTTTCGGACAAAAATGAATTAAGCTAAATAGACGGTCATGCAATTTTAACCATCTTCCTTTTATTGTAAGCTTCCAAATTTTCTATAGTATATCTTTAAAACAATTGCAGTTAAGCGTAAGATAAATAATGGTTGATGTTTAAAGAAAAAAAATAGAATGTTTTCTTTACTTGTGAGATATAAAGATATTTAATTTAGAAAATCAAGAAAATTCTCTGTTTATAATGCATGAAACGTGTAAAAAAAGTAAATGTACTGTAACATGGTTACATTTGATCAGCATCAATCTTATAATTTTTAGGCAAAAAAATTAAGATAAATAGATGATCATCTAATTTTAACCATCCAACCTTTTATCATAAACTTAGAAATTTTCTAAAAGATGTCTTTTGAACTGCATTTAAGCATAACATAAATAATGGTTGATATTTAAAGTAAAAATATTAGAATCTATACTTTTCTAGAGTGATATAAACATATTTGATTTAGAAGATCGAGAAAATTCTCTGCTTATAATACATTTAATATGTATGTAAAGCAAACGTACATTAAATATTTTATATGTAAAATAGAATCCCATATAGCACAAAAGCTCCTCAATACCTCCCCAGGAGCTCCAAGTCATCCCATATTCCTCCTAATACTAAAATGACAAGATCAGGACGTCCCGGGGAAGAGTCTTTTACGGTGTTCTCAGGAGTAAGCTCCCAGAAGTGTCCCACGGAGCAACTTCCCAGGGACTCTACTCCTGAGGAAGTCATTCCTGGGGAAGTACCCGGTTAGTGTTTCCTGGGGAAGTGCCGAGGAAGTCACAGTGCAGGCGCCATCTCGTGAGTGATTCTGAAGTACAATATTTAGTTTATTTTTATTGAAATATCAAATTCCATTTGATCGGTCTAAATTTTTAATGAGTTAATTTTATTTTATCAATCATTCGATTTCTTATTTTTTTAGCAAGTTAGATAATTGTTATTAAATTGTAATTGTTATTTTTAATTATTGCTATAACTTTTAACCTTTTTTAGTTAAATTAAAAATTTTAATTAATTATTTCAGTTAATTCCTATTTTTATATACTAATTACTATTATATATCTTTTAAACCAAATTTTGTTAACATTTATCAATATTTTATTAATTATTAATCAATAACCTGTTGCGTTTTGCTTTTTTGTTATTATTACTTTTTTATTAATTAGCAAATTAATTTAACTTGTTTAAATTAACTAAATAGTAATTATTTATAGTCTAAATTAAACTGAAATCTCTAAATAGAAGACAATTCTGGATCATATATTTTTTCTGATATTTAGAGGTAAAGGTATTTATGCAAAGAGAAAAGAAAGAGATTCTTAAAGTAAGTTTGTTCATAAGTACCCGTTTAAAACTTTGAAACGAAATTAAACATTTTTATCACAGCACATAACACTAATTCAAAGATAGAACAGTTCCCTTTAAAATGGTACCTTTGGATTTAAAATATATAAATATTGAGATGACCTCTCCCCCTCCCCAAATGCATACCAATACGTGGTTTATTTAAAAAGATTTTCTGTTTAAAAATTTTACATTCCTATAAAATCAGTTAAAAATTATAAATTCATGCAAATTTAATGTTTTAGGGTTTTTATCAATTACCTAGCCAATGTAATTAATTATATATGTGTTGAAGATACGAAAATGTTAGCTAAACAGAAGCATAAATTTAAGTGTCTTTCTGATCTGTGGCGCCAACTTATATGGCGCATGGGGCGCAAGCCCACAGAATAATTTGTTATCTCTATCCAGCCATTATTAATTGAGCCCACTAAATATTTATGTATTTGTTCAAAATGTTTTTGAGCACACTCAATATTTTTCAAAAGTTGGCGCCATTGTTTCTGGTTCTGATTCTTAAAACCTATTTTCTTTTATTTATCATTAATTATTTTTTTTAATTTAAGATTGTCTTATTTACAAATTATTTTTCTAATACCTTTTATAGATTAGCAAACATAATATCATTATTATTATTTAAATTATGATAGATAAAATGAAATCTTTATTTTGAAAACTTCAGAAATATAAATATTTTTTGGTTCTGAAATTACAGATAAATATTTATCTATATTTCCTTAATAACAAATATTTTATCACAATTTTCAACTGAAAAAAAATCGCTTTACTTAAAACCTTCATTTAACAAACCGATTTCATATTATATTTCTTTGGATATCTATAAAGCATGGAATTTCCTGTTTTACTATGCACATATTCTTAGGTGACAATGAAAGTATTTTAAAGTAACTGCAAACAATGCTCTGAAGCAGGAATCACCGTCCCGACCTTCCATCAATTATAAGATTACTATTAGGCTCGCAATAAGCTACCCGCCCCCTCCAACCAGTTTTGCCAGCTGAGAATGTTGTAAATATCGCGGGAATCACTAAGGAGAGAAAAAGAAAAAAAAAAAAAGAGTGTAGTTCTAAGAATTGGAAATCAGACTATTTTTTGACATAGTAAGAAAAGGTGTTACAATCAAATTTGTTTTTATGTGTAATAGAAAATATATATTAGTTTGGGATTTTTAAGATCGTTGATAAAAACATCTTATATTTTAAATAAAGACATTAGTTCTTTTAGGCTTTTAAAATTGCCTAAAATCTTAGTTACTAAAAATACATTTCAAGAAATCAACAAATATATTTCCCGTCGTTGATTAAATGGAAAAAGGTGCATATTGAATTTTTTATGCACATAAAGATTTCAAATTTTTAAAGACTATTAAATGGAGATTTAACTGAAAAGTAATTTTATTTATAACAATAAGAAAATAAAATGATTTTGTTAACAGATTCAAATTTTATTAATAGTTTCTATTTTATGTGACTCAAGCAATGTTTCAATGTAATGATAGAATTTTACAAATGATTTTCACACCAAATTCTGATATAACAAAATTCTACAAATTTGTACAATGGTGTGTTATCAATGAAAATGCAGAATTTTAATATTTTTACAATGTTATAAAATAATACAGGGGTTTTACAGTATTTTTTAATCCCGCAACAAGTGGTAAATCTCCAAACATCTGTAATTCGTATCGTACAATATGAAAATTTCATAAGTAACGGATATAATTATTCGTTAATAAATACTCGCCAAATTATACCTAATCACTTTAAAACGGGTTCGTTGATTGGTTGCATTTATGACGGCCAATTATCAACATGAGGGACATATCAAGGCAGGGAGGGGTTGCCCTCATTGAAGGTCTTTCTAAAGGAACCTAAGCCATATTTATGCAAGGAAATCCAAGATTCGAAGAAAACCCCGGGAAACTCCGAACAATCGGGCCGACGGGCGCGATTGGGTACAAACTGAGCTCATCTCACCTATCAGCTTCGAGAGCTGAATCTCTTGACCGCTGGTGGGGCCCAGTATGAAACTGCAACAATGAAATATTTCAAAGAGTAAAAAGTAGGAAAGAAAAGACTAAACAAATTTATATATTTTTTTCATAAATTCATATAATAAGAGCACCTTTAACCAAGCGTAAAAAGGAAAAAAAATCGATAAAAATTTCTGTAAAAAAAGTAAGAGCGAGAGAGAGCAAAAAAGTTTCATTTTTGAAAGGATTTACTTAGATTTTATTTGCCAATCATTAAAAAAAAGAAAAAAAAATTAAGGAACTCATCAAGGGAGGAGGGTTGCCTTCCGGAGGGTCTTTCTAAAGGAACCTAACGCGTATTTACGCAAGGAAGTTTAAGATTCGAAGAAAAGAGCGGAAAACTCCGAACGATTAGACCGACGGGTGCGATTGGGTACAAACTCAGCGCCTCCCATCTACCAGCTTCGAGAGCAGAATCACTTGGCCGCTGGTGGGGTTCGCTATGAAACTGCAAAAATGAAATATTTCAAAGAGTAAAAATTAGGAAAGAAAAGACTAATTAAATATACATATATACATATATTTCATAAATTCATTTAATAAGAGCACCAAGAGAAAAATGAAAAAAAAAATCTATTAAAATTTCTGTAAAAAAAAAGTAAGAGAGAGAAAGAGCAAAAAAGTTTTATTTTTGAAAGGATTCACTTAGTCTTTATTTCTCAATCATTTAAAAAAAATTCATAATTTTAAAGAAACTATGTGTTTTAACCTCTTGCTATTTTAATCTCTGGAAATAATATTTTTACTAACTAAAATTAAATTTTATAGGGGCTATCGTCAGAAACGTTTTGCATCATTCATTGTGTGCCAAAATATATAGTTCATAATCAATTTTCTAACTACAGAAAGATTTTAATGGATTTTAAGTATTAAAAGCTAAAAGGATATTTTTATCATTTAAAAATACAATTTCATTAAAAAAAATTTTTAATTCGAAGACATTTATGTTATAACAAATAATTATTGATAATTTATTTAGGGTTATTAATTTAAATTTATGTCGAATGTATGCAAAAGGCACAAAAAACGAGGACATTTCCTAATTTTAAGTTTCAAAAGCGGAGTAAAAATGCATGTATACCTTAGAAACCTTTATTCCTTACTGACCCTACAGCATAACGGCTAGAGTGCGCGTCCAGAATACCAAGGTACTCAGGTTCAAATCCAGCAGGAAAAATGAAAGTAAGAAATTTGTTACTGAATAATCTCTGTATATGTAAATCCGTCTGAATAATAGAAAAAAAACAACATTCGCGTTTTCTTCTAAAAAATTTAAATTAAATCATAGCTTTAATTTTTTTTTTTAACATATTAGTGACCTTGAAGTTTCCCAAAGTCCTCCTATATGACTTCCTCAAATCTTCCCCAGAACCTCCTGGGGAGGACCCTCAAGGATGTCCTGGGGAGCGCGCCAGGATGCTGTAAAGCGGACATTTTCGGTTCCTGAGGACCTCCTGGTGACAATTTTCTGCATCCTCAGGGATGCCTGGGGGATGACGGTCCTGGGATGTGAATCCTCCCCAGGACATCCTGGGGAGGCAAGTGTGCTATATGGGATGACTTTATGAAAAATATTGAAAAAATATACATAATGAAACATTAATATATTGAAATCACCTATTGAGTTATCAGCCATTTTTGATCACGTAACCTAGACTTATTCACTTTTTTTTGAGTGATTTTTCTTTTTCAAGCGGAAATTTGGCATAAACCGCCCACTTTGACAATACTTTTTGAAAGATCCATTGCGTTTGCAATAAAAGAGAAAACATAGTTCGACTAGATAGTTTCTGAACAAAAACCCCAGATAGATAAATGCATTTTCGAACAAAAATAAATTCAATTTTTTGTCATAAACTTGCCCTTTTGGATTTCAGAACTCTCTTAACCCCTTAACCCTTTCCGGCAAATTCTGTTCATAAAATGAGAAATTATCGGCTGACATCGGAATTTAGCAACAACGTTTTGAGAGATTATGAATTCCTTATTTTAAGGAAGACCCGAACCCCATTTTCGGCCAAAAATCATCAAAAGTTAAAAAAAAAAAATTATCTCAGAAAACGATAAAATACATATTTGCGAGTATCCATGCAACATTTCAGAACTCGGGGACACTTGGAACAGGTAGCAAATGAGCTTTTTTTAATTGCAGTCACTAGAGTTTAAAGGACTAGCGACCATTTAAAATGTGTTTTCCTGAAAATGACTTTTTTCCATATTTTGCCTAAGTTCAACGTACTAAGGCTCAGTGGTAAAATGGTTTAGAAACAAAGTGTTTATGTTTGTAGAATCTTAAACAAAATTGCAACATAAGTAAGGAAATATATATTTTTTAACTATTTCTGAAAATTTTATATAAATCGGTAAACATGAAAATTATAACGAATTTAAGGAAATTTACCATGCGTAATTTCTTTCTCTTTTTTCTTTTAGCTGATTAAAATAAAATTTAAAAATATCTCTCCCTAGGTCGTTTCCATATACTATAACACTATTTAAGAAATTTTAGTAATACCAAAATATTGAAAATTGTATGAGGAGTAGTAATTTTAAAAAGTGTATTTTTCCACAAAAAAAAATCATAAAAATCGACATAAAAAATATACTTTTTAATAAAAAGTGAATTTTTTTGCAGATTATTCCTTACAAAAAGATTCTTAAATAGTACACCAAAATTCATTACTTTAAAATCAATAATAAAAATTTTCGGTTTTTTCTCACGGGTCTCCCTTAAGCTTTCACTGCAAAAGCAAAATTTTACTAAAATATTGTTGGACCCGTTTGCATGTTTTGAATTAAAATTAGGTATCCCGGACTAGGTGCAGTGTGCCGGAAAGGGTTAACTGGTTTGCCCGAATGTCGTTCGGGCAAAACGAATTTGCTTATTTCATCATTTAAAGCTTTTTGAAACCACTATTATTTTTAAGAAAATATTCATACTATTGAAAATCGGAAATTTTTAAACTAAATTTTAGGAATATTTTATTTAAATAATAGTGGTGTGAATTCGCTATTTTCAATTTATTGAACGGAAAAAGATTAACCAGTTGAGGGGTTAACCCCTTGAGCTCTGCTGGCAGAATTTTCTACCACATAATTTTAATTCCGAAACGTGATAATGGCACCAGAAAATTCGACCAAATTTATTTCAAAAAGGTTTAATGCATTTTTTCGTGTTTATCGATAACCGGTTTTTCTCTTTAAAAAATACTTGTGCCAATGTGACACTTGGAATTTTGAAGACATTTACAACCCAGAGCTCAAAGGGTTAAGCGCAAAATAGCCTATTGTATCAAAATTATAAGCTGTATCGAATCTTTTTGGAATTTAATCATGACAGAACACATTTTAAGTTAAAATGCATCAGCTCATAATTTTGAAATCATTAAAACCGGTAGCTCATTCAACCGAGCTTAAGGTTGCATCCAGTGTTTCGTTAATGCGTCAGAAAATATTACATAAGTGACAAGAATTTGTTAAAATTATCTATTGAGCGAAATATTTGATTATATCTTATGCCAGAATCCCGTAAGCACAAATGACAATTGATTTGCTTAGTTTTAGACAATAAAGTGATATCCATCATTATAAAATTCATAATTGAAGATTAAAATCAGTTGTAGTTTTGAATGAAAAATTACATGCTCAAAGCATAATTGTTAAGGGCAAAATATCCTATTGTACTACTATTATACGCTGTATTAAATCTTTATAGAATTAAAATATGGTAGAACACATTTTAAATAATAATGCAAAGCCGATAATTTTGAAATCTTTAAAACCAATAGATTAAACCAAGCTTAAAGTTACATCCAGTGTCTCTTTAATGCGTTTGAAAATATTGCATAAATGACAAGAATTTGTTAAAATTACCTATTTAGCGAAATATTTGATTATATTTTATGCCGGAGTCACGTAAGCACAAACGACAATTAATTTGCGTAATTTTAAACAATGGAGTCATACCAATCATAATAAAATTCATGATTGAAGATCAAAATCAGTTGTAGTTTTGAAGGTAAGATTACATGCTCAAGGCATAATTGTTAAGTGCAAAATATCCTATTGTACTATTACCATACGCTGCATCAAAAGCTTTATAGAATTAAAATGTAACAGAAGATATTTTACGTTAAAATGCACCACTTCCTAATTTTGAAATCATTAAAACCAATAGCTCCTTCAACCGAGCTTAAACTTACATCC
The DNA here is from genome assembly GCA_964019185.1 of Maratus speculifer. Taxonomy (NCBI): domain Eukaryota; kingdom Metazoa; phylum Arthropoda; class Arachnida; order Araneae; family Salticidae; genus Maratus; species Maratus speculifer. Next base: position 218,297,523 of record OZ025300.1, read on the forward strand.
AGTGTCTCCTTTGCTTCAGAAAATATTGCACAAGTGACAAGTAAGTTAAAATTATCTACATTGAAATATTTAATAATATTTTATGCCAGAATCATGTAAGCACAAACGAAAATTAATTTGAGTAATTTTAGACAATAAAGACAGATCACTTCATAATAAAATTCATGATTGAAGAACGAAATAAGTTATAGTTTTGAAGTACAGATTATATGTTCAAAGTATAATTGTTCATTATCACTAACTTCAGACAACTAAAATTCTATTTCCACATAATTGAATGCTTTTCTGAGAAGTACATTATAAACAAAACCATTGAAATATAAATCAGAAGTTCACTTTCAACTCATAAACTAAATGCATAACTTAAATTTACAAGTATGCATAAACAATGGATTAAATTTGACGGAAGGACTAATTACATCAAAAGCATTTTTGAATGCATGATCACAATGTCCTATTTAGTCTTTCTTCAGTAGAAAGTAAATGTACAGTAGCATGGTTGTATTTGATTGACGTCAATTTTATAATTTTCAAACAAAAATTAATTAAGCTAAATAGATGATCAAACCATCCGCCTTTTTTTTTTTTTATTAACGCAGAAATTTTCAAGAGAGCATCTTAGAACTGCATTTAAACGTGACATAAATAATGTTTGACATTTAAATTAAAGATGTTAGAGCGCAATCTATTCTTGATAGCTATAAAGATATTTGATTTAGAAAATAAAGGAAATTCTGTGCTTATAATGTATGTAATATGTATGTACTGTAAATGCACGTTTAATATTTTATATTTAAAGTAGAATGACATTATGGAAAATTTGAAAAAAATACATAATGTTGAAAGATTTAATATATTGAAATCACCTATCGAGTTATAATCAGTTTTTGATCACGTGACACAGATATTTTTCAATTTCTCTTGAGTCATTATTCACATTTTTTACAGAAATTTGATGAAAACCACCCACTTTAACAACATTTTGAGAAAGATCCATTGCGTTTGCAATAAAACAGAAACAATAGCTCGACAAGATAGTTTTTGAACACCACCACCAACTAGTTTCATGCATTTTTGAACAAAAATAAATTAAATTTTATGTCATAAAGTTGCCTTTTGAATTTGAGAAATCTCTTAAGCGCAAAATAGCCCATTGAACGATTATTATACTCTATATCAAATCTTTTTAAAATTAAATCATGACAGAACATATTTTATGTTTAAATGCACCCATTTATAATTTTGAAATCATTAAAATCGATAGCTCATTGAACCAAGCTTAAAGTTACATCCAGTGCTTCATTAAATCTTCAATCGTTAATTCTTCAGAAAATATTGCATAAGTGAAAAAAAATTGTTAAAATTATCTATTGAGCAGGGCTTCCAAACTGTCCGCGAACTGAACATCAATATTTTTTAAATAGAAAATTTAATGATAGGTTTCTACAGAATTTGTGCTAAAATGAACTTCCAAGGCTGGTTTGTCGGCAATTTGCTAGAAAAATCTAAAAAGAAATTTTCTCTAAGAAAATTCTGGAGTTCAGTTGTCGGACCATTTGGGAGCCCTGATTGAGCTAAATATTTGATTATGTCTTAACCCCTTGAAGGACGGTGAGATAAAATATATGCCAGTTAATTTTAATTGCGAAGTGCCACATTGACACCAGAATTTTCAAATAAAAGTATTAATTTTAACAAGCACGGGAATGAAAGCTTTTACCTATTTTGAAATAAATTTGTTTTTAAATTCTGGTGTCATTCAATCATTTTGGAAATTAAGAGTAGAAGTGATTTGCTCCTCAAAGAGTTAAGCCAGAATCATGTAAGCACAAATGATAATTAACTTGTGTAATTTTAGGCAAGAAAATCATATCCATCATAATAAAATTCATGATTGAAGATCAAAATCAGTTGTAGTTTTGAATGAAAGATTACATGTTCAAATCACAGATGTTAAGCTCAAAATAGCCTCTTGCATCATTACTATACGCTGTATGAAAGCTTTATAGAATTAAAATACGGTAGAACACATTTTAAATAATAATGCAAGGCCGATAATTTTGAAATCATTAAAACCAATAGATTAAATCGAGCTTAAATTACATCCCGTGTCTCGTTTATGCATCAGAAAATATTGCATAAGTGACAAGAATTCATTAAAATTATCTATCGAGCGAAATATTTGATTATGTCTTATACCAGAATTATGTAAGCACTAACGACAATTAATTTGCGTAATTTTAGGCACTAAAATCATATCCATCATTATTAAATTCAAGATTGAAAACCAAACTCAGTTAATTTTGAATGAAAGATTACAAGCTCAAAGCATAATTGTTCATTGTCAGTAATTTTATACAACTAAAATTTCATTTCTGCTTAATTGGACGCTTTTCTGAGAAGTACATTATATACAGAACCATTGAAATATAAATCAGAAGTTCACTTTCATCTGATTAACCTAACGCATAACTGAAATTTACAAGTATGCATAAACAATGGATTAAATTTGACGGAAGGACTAATTATATCAAATGCATTTTGAAAGCGTGATCACAGAATCCTACTTAATACGCCTTTCTTTAATAGAAAATAAATGTACAGTAACATAGTTGAATTTCATCGTCAACAATTTCATAATTTCAGGCGAAAATTAACTAAGCTAAATAGTTGATTAACCAATTTTAACCAACCAGCTTTTATTGTAAATGTAGAAATTTTTTGATGAATGTTTTTAGAACTGCATTTAAGCGTAACATAAATGGAATGTTTGATAATTAAAATAAAAATGTTAGAATATATCATGGCTGCAAAATTTTACGCATTTTTGGTACCACTAAAATTATACAGAGATTTTCCATTTCTTTAACCCCTTGAGGCGCGGTGATTTCATAGATACACCACTTAATTTTAATTCCTAAACGCCACATTGGCCCCGGAATTTTGTTCTAAAAAATTACGGTTTATTGAATTTGTAAAATATAGCGTTTTCTTATTTACAAATAAAGTCGTTTTCAAATTCCGGTGTCAGTCATTAATTTCAATACTTAAGCAATGAATTTGCTCTGCGCCGCAAAAGATTCATCATAAGACTTCGACGATTAAATAAAACAATATTTATTATAAAATTTTTGTGGTAAGAAAAATGCGTAAACGTTAGCAGCTATGGATATATCCTTTTCTTGAGTGACTTAACCCTTAACCCCTTGGGGACGAGTGACACGTATACGAGCCGCAAATAGGCTTAAGAATCCGCGTTTATCACCACCAGTAAAATTATACCGCAAATTTCCCCTTGTCAAATCGGCGAATAATCTCGATTTAAACAGTCACAAATTTCTGTTTTTTAAAACCGGTGACAAAGCATTAAAAATTTCGTAAAAGGATCCCGTCGCGAAGGGGTTAAATGCACAGGATAGAACGCGTTCCAAAAAATGCTCAATTCAAAGAATCAGAATTCATACCAGAAAAATCTAAATAGTAAATTTTTCTTTATTTAATTACGAATGGTCTGTCATTAAGTAAAGTGAAAATTGCTCTTTTAAATTTCTGGTGAGAATACGGAATATGTGAATAAAACCCCCAATAAATCGGGAACACTTACGGTATCGAAAATGATACAATATGCATTTAAGGGATAAAGATATTTGACTTCGAAAATCAAGAAAATTTTCTGTTTATAGATTTCTATCTATGTTGGTAAGTGGGCTGGAAATAAATGGAAAAAGATCGACGATAAAGTGAAGAAAATAAAAAGCAATTGTCCATTAAAACATTTGTTCCTTTATCCCACGTTAGATGAAACCATTGCAAAATTATACTTACGGCTGAAGAAACTGTAAGTAATAATACAAGTAATCCATAATTCAAAAGTCACTGAAACTGACAGTTTATTAATCTGAAGTTACATTTATTATCTTGTAATGCTTCAAAAATTTTAATAAGTGACAGGTATTTGTTAAAATTAACCACTGACTGAAATGCGAGGTTCGTGATTATGTTATAGTCACACAAGCATAAATGGCTTGCAGTTAATTTAGAGGAAATTTTAGAGAATTTCGTCTGTTGCCTTTAGAATAAATTTCGCAAACAGAAATCAAATTCAGTAGGCAATTTGAATGAAAGATTAATTGTTCATAACCAGCTGTTCATGGTCTGTAATTTTGTTGAAATAAAATGATTTGTCTACCCAAATGAACGCTATGCTGAATATAAATTTATAAACTGAATAGGTGAATGAATACCAAGTTCTTTTTCGAATGATTGATTTTGAGTTTACTTGAAATTTAAAGGTACGCTTAAAACAAACCATTAAATCAAAAAGATAAGCTTGTTATTGCTAATACAATTTGCTGACATAATAAGAAAATTTTCAGTAGCATATTTCTTTAACAGAAGGTATGTGTAAATAAGCTAAACTGCATTATTAAAAATTTTGTACTCTTGTATCAAAAATTAATTAAGATACATATGGCTAGTTCCATGCGATTTTGTTTGTTTGTTACACAGCTGAAAATAACTATGCTTGTTGGCTACCGTTTTTTCCGAAAAGCTCGCTTTGCCTTATTCAATTGATGAGATGAGTTCGATAAATTAAATCACATTTTTCCGCTCTAAAATACTGGTAGCAAAAAATCGTAGTATGTAACAGACAAACAAATTCGCATGGAAATAGCCATATACATACATAATGGATTTTTAATATTTCAACGTGTTCATAGAACAATTGATTATTTTCTGTAAGTTGATTGTAGAAGGTGTTATTTATTAAGGAATTGAGTTTAAACATAAAATAATTTCAAAGACATACCCAGAGACTCACAAACAGATGTTTTCTAAAAACAATGAAATTGTGTTCAGGACATTCTAAAACACATAAATATTTAAGAAATTGGAAGTCGAAAGTTTTCATGAATCCAATAATTTCTTCTTGTAAAGATAAAAGAAAGTGATTCTGAAAAGAATCTGATTCTACATTTCTTATCGCGTAATGCTACAGAAATTTTGTTAACTGACAGATACTTCAAAAATTAACCACTACTTGAAAAGACAAAATACGTGATTATGTAGTAATCACACAAGTATTAATGATTTTCAGCTACTTTAGAAGTAATTTTAAAGAATTTTGCCAATTTTTCTCAGAATAATACTTATGAAGAGAGGTAAAATTCAATTGGCGATTTGAATGAAATATTGTATGCTCAAAACCAGGGATGTAAAAATCTAGACGCCAGCGGACAGCATCTCACCACTAAAATGTAAAAGATTTCTTCGATTAAAATTTATCAGCATTCTATCATGAAATTTACAATAGACGAAATAAAAACGAAATAAATTTAGTGGTGAGAGACTTCCTGCTGGCGCTTAGACTTTTGTACCCCTGATCAAAACTAGTTGTTCATGGTATGTAGAATTAAAATAATATTTCTACCCAAATGCTACACTGAATAGAAATTTATAAATTGAATAATTGAATTAATACTCAGAATTCCCCTTACGATTGATTGAGTTCGGGAACATTTGTAATTTACAGTTTTGGATAAAACAACGTATAGAAAAGCTGGTCATTGCTAACTTAATTTGCTCGCGTAACATTTCGCATTAACCCCTTCAGGACGGGAGCTTTTTATGAAATTTTTAATGTTTGTCACCGGTTAAAAAAAAAAAAAAAAAAAAAAAAAATTACGCTTTATCAAATCAAGAAGTTTTTTCGAATAGATAAGGCAAATTTTACTGGTGGGAACAAACAAGGATTCTTAAGCCTTTTTACAATATGTAAAAAAGCTAAACTTCTTTTAACCCTTTCCGGCACGGGTAAAAACGGTAATAAGAGGAGAAATTATCGACTGACACCGGAATCCACAAACGAATTTTTTACATACCTTGAATTTTTAATTTGAGCTTTCATCAAAAAATCAACATTTTACTAAAATATTATTGGTGCCGTTTGCAAGTTTGGAATTAAAATTAGGTATCCCAGACCGGACACAGTGTGCCGGAAAGGGTTATCAACCTCATACTCTTGTATCAAAAGTTATTTAAGATTTTAAAAAACATATGATGTAATTTTAACTCTTTCTATATTCTTTGAAAATTCTTCATTGACTATAGAAGGTATTTATTACTAAGGTTTTGTTTTGATCCTAAAATAATTTCACAGACATACCCAGAGGCAAGGGTGCAAAAATCTAATCGCCAGCAGGCAGTCTCTCACCACTAAATTTATTTTGTTGTTTTTAGTTTAATATTGCGCGTAAAATTTTTGCAAGAATGCTATTAAATTTTAACCGAAGAAAACTTTTATATTTTAGTGGTGAGAAACTGCCCGCTGGCGCCTACATTTTTGCACCCCTGCCCAGAGGCTTACATATAGATATTTTCTAAAAACAGTCAAATCGTATTCAGGATCTTCCAAAACATATAAATATGTAGGTAACCGGAAGTCAAAAGTTGTCACGAATCTAATACTTTCAGCTTATAATCAGGGGTGCTACAGCGGCTACTTTTATATTTTGTTGTATTAGCATTACTTTCTTTTGAATTGCAGTATAAGTATTTTGCAAATGTTGTCAATTTTTTTGTAAAAAAATTCTGTTTTCAAAAAGTGCTGTCAATAGAATTAAAAAACATCCGCCTGTATAAAGTTAAAAATGTAAAAAAGTAGTTGTTCTTTTTTCCGACGCTAGGCAAAAGCATCGAATAATTAATTATATTACGGCTGAAGAAAACTTAAATAATAATAGAAATAATCCATAGTTCAAAAGTTACTAAATCTGACAGCTAATTAATCTAAAGTTATATCAATTACCTCGCAATGCTTCAGAAAATTTGTTAACTGACAGGTATTTGTTAAAATTAACCACTGACCAAAACGCGGGATTCGTGATTATGTTATATATAGTCACGCAGGCATGAGTGACTTTCAGTTAATTTAGAAGTAATTTTAGAGAATTTCGTCTGTTCTTTTCAGGATTAAATTTGTGAAGAGACATCAAATTCAATTGGCGATTTGAATGAAAGATTAATTGTTCAAAACTAGCTCTTCATAGTCTGTAGTTTCATAGAATTAAATATATATACTATAATGATACTTTTGTGATAAGAATTTTATAAACTAGATCATTAAATTATTAGTCAGAAGCTCACTTACAATTGATTGACTTTGCACGCATTTAAAATTAACAAGTACGAATATAACAAAATATCAAATTGTCCAAATAAGCTTATTATTTCAAATATAATTTGCTCTCTGAATCTAATATACACTCTGTGTTATATCTCTCTGTGGTTTATTTTGTATTTATTGTCTTGAACTAAGCTAAACTGCATTAATATCAACCAAAATCTCTCGTGTCAAAAGTTAATTTTCATCAATAATATGATAATATAATCTTAATCTCCTCAGTTCTGAGACAAATATTACGAGCGATTGCAAAAAACAGATTCACCCCTTGCGACGCGGTGGTTTCATAGATATACCACTTAATTTTAATTCCCAAACGCCACATTGGCACCGGAATTTTCATTAAGAAAATTACGATTTATTGAATGCGTGAAATATAGCGTTTTCTTATTTACAGATAAAGTTTTTTTCGAATTTCGGTGTCAGTCATTAATTTCAACACTTAAGCAATGAATTTGTCCTGCGTCGCAAAGGCTTAAAATTTTTATGAAACATCTCAAAAAATGAATTATTCGATATATTGACGCTTATGATACGCACTCATTTATTAAACATGTCAAAAATTAATTTTAACAATTGTAGAAGAAGTTACATTAATTTAATGGTGTTATTTAGTGTCTCCTACAGGCTACACCAGGACTGAACAGGTTAATGCTCCCCATGTTCATTGAAATTGTTCATACAAATTGTTCTTTTCTGTCCTTAACTACAATATTAGTACGCAATAATAAACATTTGATTTTTTATTATTCTGGCTCTCAGCAGTACTTAGGATATAAAAATTCCACTTTACCCTTGTTGATTTTCATCTATGACAACAATTTTCTCTCGTGAATGTAAAATAAATAAATTAACTCTCTTTGAATGTAATTCATCCACTGAAAAGAATCAGCCGAGATAATAATGGCAGTGGATGGCGTTATTACGCGCCGGCATACTTATTGTGCAGTGTATTTTAAACTACAAGTTATCTCGCGAACACATTCAAAATCGCCTACAACATTTTAAATGTACATGAAATACACTACAAATTTATGTAATAAACTAAGCATTTTCTAATTAATGTCTAATTTTCACAACACACAACTTATTTCGCGAATTTTAGATCGAGTGTTGACTCTTACGTGCTTCTTACAGCGGTAAGATTTACGAAAAGAATTCATTATCTTTCAGCAGTTGTTTGTGATTCAGATGACTCAGAGTCCTTCTATAAAAAAAAACCTCGTGCCAAAACCCAGTGCGATGTCAGAATAACTGAGGACTAAACCAATCACTTTTGATTTCTTATTTACTGAGTTCTATACACAAAACTATGAACAAATATAGGTTACGCGTACAAATATACGTACGTTATTACTCTCTTACCCAGCTGTTATTATCCCAGAACATCTTCTGTAATAAAACTAAGTTCCGTTAAAAGGTTAAATGCATAACCATAGTGCATAAGTTTTTACGGCAAGTCTTTATAGAACCTTTCGACTTATTTAACTTTTGAAAATATGAGATGAAGAGTTGTACTGATTACGAATTCTTCAATTTAAATACTAAATGGAACATTTTTTTTTACATTAACCCCTTAACTGGTTAATTCTTTTCCGCTCAATAAATTGAAAATAGCGGTCTCACACCACTATTATTTAAATAAAATATTCCTAAAATTTAGTCTAAACTTTTCCGCCTTCCAATAGTATGAAAATTTTGTTAAAAATAATGATGGTGTCAAAAAGCTTTAAATGATAAAATAAGCAAATTCGTTTAGCCCGAACGGCGTTCGGGCAAACCAGTTAAGGGGTTAAATACCAGTGGCTGATTGCATTCAAAATCCAATGTGGATATAGACGAGAAATTCTTAATTCTAAATCGCACGACTTTCTAAAAATTTTTTTTGACATGCAGTTTGAAAACATTTGGAAAAGAAATATACTACAAAATTTATCTTTCTTAAATAATAGTGCAAATTAAATAACAAATAAAAAGCCTCTGAAAAACGAAGCAGTGCATTTTCATAACTACCAACTTCTACATCTTTTATTTACCACTAAAATTACAAATAAGTTTTGCTTTTTGAAATTTTTGTTAACCCTTTCCGGCACGGACAATATCTCTTAGTAAAATGAGAAATTATCGACTGGATTCACAACTGGATTCATCGAATTCACAAACGAATTTTTTAGATATTTTGAATTCTTTAATTTAAGCTTTTATTGTAAAAACAAAATTTTACTAAAATATTATTGGTGCCCCTTGAAAGTTTGTAATTAAAACTAGATATCCCAGGCCGGACACAGTGTGCCGGAAAGGGATATTGCCTGGGTAAATAAGGTAAACATTTCTATTGAATTTTGGCGGTATGCAAAAAACGAAAAAGTTGACAAGTATGTATTTTGTTTGAGAGAAATACATGGCTATTTCCATGAGGACTTGTCGTGAAAGTCATATATCTAGTAACTGCTAAATTGTTGGCTACCGTTATTTTCGAAAGGTTTGCATGGCCTTATTTAAGAGGGCTAAGGGGTTGAAAACTTTTCAAAAAAATAGATTTTTTATGATCTAGTTTGATTATTCAATTAATTCTTAACTCAATGCAAAAAAACACATAAAAATATTTGCATTTTTAACGGAGTTATAAGCATTTATGTATCAATACTTTCATAGCCGCATCCATATAATTTCAGCTTTAAGTCGCGTTTTCTCAAAACTTGATTTCTGACGACTTACATCAAGATTTAGAAAAAACTATTTGATGGAATGGCTTAAATTTTTTTTGCAAGCATATAACATCATTATCTAGAGAATGAATTAAGGATATAACTATCACTTAAAAAAAACATTATTAAAAAAATTTTCAAAGTTGTAAATTCAAAAAAAAAACCCTAAAAAATATAACTTTTTTTTTCATTAAAAATACTCAAAATATTAAACTATCTAAAATATATTAATTCATTCTCTAGATAATAATGTTATATGCATGCAAAAAAAAAAAAAAAAAAAAAAAAAAAAAAAAAAAAAAAAAAAAAATTAAGCCATTTTATCAAATAGTTTTTTTTTTTTTTTTTTTTTTTTTTTTTTAATTTTGGTGTTAGTCATCAAAAATCAAGTTTTGAGGAAACGCGACTTAAAGTTGAAATTATTTGGATGAGGCTATGCAATGTTGATACATAAATGCTTATAACTCCGTTAAAAATGCAAATATTTTTATGCGTTTTTTTGCATTGAGTTTAGAATTAATTGAATAATCAAATTAGATCATAAAAAAATCGATTTTTTGAAAAGTTTTCAACCCCTGAGATCCCTTAATTAATGAAATATTTCAGATGAAGTAAATCACATTTTTCCGTTCTAAAATACTGGTATCCATAATCGTAATATGTGACTTACACGACATGTGCTCATGGAATTACTCACATTGAAATACGTAACTGCTAACTTGTAAAAACTTTTCTTACCACTAAAACTTAATGGCAAAGTTTGCAAAATTTTATCGCAACAAAATATCGTAAAAAAAAAAAAAAAATCTCCCATTAAATTTTAATGAAAGAATTAAAACTTGTGATTTAGCTTCTACATATATAGCAGGCGTGTACAAACATTTCTGTAAATTCAAGTTGAGTGTTACGATGACTCGAATTTAAAACCAATTTTCTATATTCCAAAAAATAAAATAAAATAAAAATCAGTAATATAACGGTTACTGTACATAAGAAAAGACCTTTTTGAAAATGTAATTTTTAAAAACTGTAATACAAAAACTTCAATCGCTCTCAGATTTTAAATTTGAGAGAAGGAAAGAATCATGAAATGCATGTAATCGGTTTGTTGATTTAGATTTAATAAGAAGGTACAAATCACTTTAAGGAAGAAAACGTTTAAGCAGAAAACTGAGTATTTTCCGAACAAAGAAGCTATTCCAAAAACAAACATTAAGCATTTTAGAAATCAGTTTTGTAAACAAAGCAAACCAAAACATAAGGAAAAAGTAATTTTCTGAGGTGGTCATTTTGAAATGGAACAAAGAACATGCGCATATATATATTACCTTTTATGTAACAACTTTATGTGTTCCTTTACAAATGTGAATTCTTAGAACAACTTTCATTTTTCCCGTTTTTTATTCTACTTACGCCATTTAATCATTACACTCTCAGTAAGTTTTGTTAGCATTTTTTATCCTGATTTGGAAAAAATTAGAAAACGACTGTACCGAGATTTTTTTCTATAAAATAATTTCGATAAAAAATAAATTATATTTATGTTGTTTTTACACGCATATTTTTTAATTAATTTAATTATTATTATTATTATTATTTACAAATGATAGTTATTTTTAAAAAACCTTCAGAAAAATCTGTTTTATCCTATTTTTTGCTATACGATACTTACTGCATACCATTATTATACCATAGAAAGCTGTTTCTGCTAAAATCCTCGCACTGATTTGGCAACAATGATAGATTTCTCCCAGCTTTTTCATATACTAGATCAAAACTGCCCAACGTTTTAGTAAGCAGGGGCGCACATCAATTTTTGGGACGCAATGAAGGGTACCATTATTCATTCGATTTAAAACATTAGGCTATATTATCGCACAGTGTTAGTATGCACGCACATGAAATCTTTTTAACATATTGCAAATGAAACTTAGATTGATACACGGTAAACAAAACTTTATACAATTATACTATAATTGAAGCAATTTTAGAGAATTATAATAACAATTTATAATTTGAAGTTACTTACTAAAAGTGACAGCTCATTCAACCGAAATTAAAGTTAAACCCAATGTCTCGTTCATACTTCACAGTAGTGCTTTAAACATCTCACATGTGACAGTATTTTCTCAAACTTAACCAACATTAATTTGAGTTTCGTAATTGTGTTATAGTAACAAAGGGATAACTGACATCTAGTCACTTCAGAGAAAAATAATTAAGCTAAAATTAAGGTAATTTTAGAGAATGTCCTCTGATTTCTACTTAATACCTTTCTGATAAGATATTAAAATCCCTTGACCATTATTATTAAATATTCATCGTTCAAACTAAACTTATCATTGTCTTATCTTACTAGAATAAAAACTCTTCCATACTTAACCCTTTCCGGCACGCGCAAAATCTGTAATAAAATGAGAAATTATCGACTGACACCGGAATTCGCAAACGAATTTTTTAAATATTTTGAATTCTTTAAATTAAGTTTCTGTTGTAAAAGCAAAATTTTACTAAAATATTGCTGGTGCGGTTTGCAAGTTTAGAATTAAAATTAGGTATCCCAGACCGGGCACAGTATGCCGGAAAGGGTTAACTAAACACTACTCTGTGTAGGCATTTTGAAACTAAAACATTGAAACAGAACTCAGAAGTACATTCATAATTGATTAGCTGTACACATATCTGAAAATAGAAAATAGGCTTTTAAAATTAGTTAACCCTTTGAGGTGCAAGATACATGCATTACAAAAATATTTAATTGAATGAGTGACAACAGAATTTACTAACAAATTTATTTGAAAATTAGTAAAAGACTATTTCACATACATACTGAATATTTGTACGAAAATTTGGTGTCATTGTGTCATTTAGGGGGGGGGGGAAAGCTATGTTTCACATGCCCCCCCCCCAAAAAAAAAATCTAATGCCATTGTGGCATTAGAAACTAAATTTATGTGCTTTCGTAAACTTACCACTGCCCCTAGCTTGGTTAAATATCTTCTAAATACATAATTACAGACATGCCAACCTGCGGCTTTTTAATAATCAAACAAATATACTTCTAACCAGAAATTTATTGAGGCAACGAAATTAAGTAAATTTCAAATGATCCTCTGAGCTAATATTAGACAATTCTAATTAAATAAATTTTCAGGTTCAAAGTACGTTTTCATGAATTAAAAAAAGCCGGAGGTTGGCAACTCTGTAATTATAAGCCCTTGTTTACATAAGATACTTTTATTAAATATAGATAAAAATGATTGTTAAATTCAATCTTGGATATTGTTAAATTCAATTTATTGTTAATATTTTATTCTTTTGCCTATTAACTATATCCTACCTATATTTTAAAATCTATATAATCTTCCATACCTACATTATAAAAAAAGTAATGTTTGTTTATTTGTAGGTGCAAATCTCTGGAACTACCAAACCAATTTCAAAAATAAATTATACCAAATTACTAGTGTTTGCCTCGGTTGAAACACAGGCTTTACTTTGTGGCGCTGCCACTGATCAATAGGGGGTGCAAGAGCAAAGAACGTTCTAAAAATGCGAGTTTTGTGTCAGTGAATAGCTTAGAAAATCAAATTCTGCATGTTCATCATTTATAAGTTATATATGATCTCTAAGAGCATTTCTCCAAAATTAAGAAATAAAAAAAGAGTGAAAACGCACGAAAAGCCTTCTAAATGGCAATTTTTAAGCAATCTCGGGAAATAACGAACTAATTTAAAAGATAATGATGTCGAAATGATGTTAACAGTCCTTGCTACAACACAGACTTATCTTATGTCGGTGTCACTACCACAAAGAGGGTGAAAGAGCAAAAAGCGTTCTAAAAATGTGACTTTTGTGCCTATTAATAGCTTGTGGCATAATGGCATGTTAATTACTTATAAGATATAAATGATTTCTAAGAACATTTCCAAAAAAATTCAAATTTAAAAGGTGCGAAATTAAGCAAAAAGCTTTCTATAAACGTCCAAAATTGCAATTTTACGCAATCTCAGGAAATTAGAACAATTTCAAAAGTAAAGGCTCGAAATTGACAGTGACAGCTCTTGATCTAAGTTATATTTTATTGATATTTTTTTGATCAGGTTATATTTTATTATCGGAGCCACTAACCCAAGCGTAGTTTAGAAGCAAAAAAGCTCTAAAAAATACAAATTTTGTTTAAAGATAAAAACCAACGATTATAAATGCACAAACAAAGTATGAAAAGGTAGCAAACAGCTGTTTTGAATCTACTATCAAGATTCTTCATCAGTGCAAAAATCAGCGAGGTAGAAAAAGCAAAATTGAGCAGAGAGACAGAGAGACGCAGGCTTAAATATAAACCCGCTACGAGAACGATCCGGCTTAAAGAAAATCAACCAATGAGAAGAAAGCAGCCTTAAAAACTGGCTGTACAAGTAGCGACATCTACCGGAGAACAAACAAAACAAACACTAAAAAGCGAGGGAAAAAAAGAAGAAAAAGTTTTAAATTACAGATTTCCATATGCTAGGAAAATAAGGAGTACTTGATAAGTAATTGATTAAGGAGTGAGAATTTTGAATGATGTGGTAAGCTTCTCAAAAATTAAGATCAAGAATGGAAGGACACTTATTGATGATGGTGACTGAAGAAAATTTAAACTTATGTTGTGAAGACCAACAATGTTGAGCAATACTTAAGAGCGTTTAAGCTCTTGATTTTCGACATACCTTTAATGTTCCGTTAAACGAAATCTGAGAGCACGTTTAGTCTGACAAATATAAGAAAGACCACATTGACAAGAAATTTGGTAAATACCCCACTTATCTAATCGATCACTGTATGTCGAAAATCAAGAGCTTAAACGCTCCTCTCTAGCTTAATATTATTGGTCTTCACAACATAAGTTTAACTTTTCTTCAGCCACCATCATCCATAAGTGTCCTTCCCTTCTTAATTTTAATTTTTGGGAAGCTTACCACATCATTAAACATTCTCACGCCTTTGTCAATAACTTATCAAGTACTCCTTATTTTCCAAGAATTTGGAAATTTTTAATTTAAAACTTTTTCCCCCTCGCTTTTTAGTCTTTGTTTTGTTTGTTATCCAGTAGTTGTCGCTACTTGTCCACCCAGTTGTTCAGGCTGCTTTCTTCTCATTGGTTGCTTTTCTTTAGGCGGGATCGTTCCCGTAGCGGGTATATAAGCCTGCGTCACTCCGTGTCTTTGCTCAGTTTTGCCTTTTCTGTCTCGCTGAGTTTTGCACTGATGAAGAATCTCGATAATAGATTCGAAACTGCTGTTTGCTACCTTTTCATACTTTATTTGTTTATTTATAATCGTTGGTTTTCTATCTTTAAACATTTTTGCACAAAGGCTCTATTTACTATTTTAATGCAAATTTTGAAAGATGAATTTTAGAAACATGAATTATGGAATGTTAATTACTTATATATAAAATTATCTCTAGGAACTTTTTCTAAAAAATAAAAATTTTAATAGTAGTGAAAATTCGCGAAAAACTTTCTAAATTGCGATTTCTACGCAATATGAGGAAATATCACACAGATTTCAAAAGTAAATTGGTGGCGATAGAACCTGTTAAAACACAACATATATGCATAAGCTATATTAATTTGTCGGTGACACTAGCAACGTGGGATTGTTATGGCAAAAAATCAAAATGTATTTTTTATTGTACTAAAGAGTCTAGAATCTTAAAATATGGCATGGTAGTTACTTATAAAATGTAAATGTTCCCTAAGAACTGTCAGAAGTAAATTCGAAAGTTAAAAGTTTTGAAGCGAAAGGAAAAAGTCAAAAGCATTCTAAACTATTCCCAAATTATGATTTTTATGCAAGCCCAGGAAGTAACAAACCGATTCTAAAAGTAATGGCTGCGAAGCAATTGTGACACTTTCTGATTCTTCATAGTCTTCTATGAAGGTGTCATTATCTTCTGGAGAAGGCAGAAACAACATGTTAAAAAAAAAAACTTTAAAAACTTTTTAAATTGCGTTTCTATGGAATATTAGGAAATACCAAGCCGATTTAAAAATTAACATTGCCGAATTTTTATAATTCACTGGTTTTATGGTCAGTCCCTTTTTCAACATAGACACTTTATGTTAGTGCCACCACCCGTAGAGCAATGAAGCCCTAAGAAAAGAAATTTGGATTTTGACATGGTGAGGATTTTAAAATGTAAAGGCATATTAAGAAGATTGTTTCTAAAAAAATTAATACTTCAAAGGAATATTGAAATAAACACATAAATTGAGCATGAAAGTTTCAAAATATTTTCTAAATTATCCTTTATTTAGAGTAGCGATGCACAACCTTTTTGACAGAAAATCGTTTGACACCAGAATATTTCAAAAGTGACGTTTGTTTTCTTTCATAGGAAAGTTTCTGTCATTTTTATAAGGAAAATTATTCTGCATAAAATTACTGTTATCAGTTTGGCCCGCGGGCCACAGGTTGTCAACAGTTGGGCCACAGGGCCCTAATTTAGAGTTAAATTTAGTTCTTTTTATTATTTTAAGTCTCATATCGGTATAATGCAGTGCAATAATGAAATTTAGTCAAACTGAGGCTAAAACGGAAATTTTTGAATTATTCATAAATATATTATTACTTCTAATAAAAATTAGACATATAAACATCCCTTGTCATATTTGAACTATTACGCGAGCAACACCACGGGATTTGCTGGTAGTTTGATGATAATTAAATTATACCTGTCCACTTATTCAATGAAATTATCTAAACTTTCTGAAGACTATTTATATAGTCGTGTCTAAGATGAAATAACTTACCAAATCAGAGTTTCATCTTTGGAAACATATTTTAAGTAATAATGCTACAGATAATTTAGTAAGAGCTAATTGCGACATTTCATTAAACCGAATTGAAAGCTATATGATTGTTTCGTACAATATTTCGTAATTGACAGGAGTTCGTTAAAACTAACAGTCAACAGAAATGTAAGATTTCTGATAATGCATTTTCTATGCTTGAATCTTGTAGAACAAATGAATCTCAGAAAATAGTTAATTTGAGTAAACAAATGAGTCTCAGACAATTGTTAATTTGTATAACTTGTGACAGTTTATTGTCATTCTATTTAATCTCGCATCAAAACTTAACGTTTCAAAATGAAAAACTGCCTATCGAGTTCTAACTTAATGTCATTAAAATTTCATTTACACCGAAATGAAGACTGTTCTGAGTGAAATTTATAAATTGAACAATTAGAACAGCACTCATAAGTTTATGAGCAAACACATTATTTTCGAGATAACTGATTTTATAAGCATGAATAACGCTATCTAGTTACCCCTTCGCGACGTAAGCCTTTTACGAAATTTTTAATATTTTATCACCGGTTTTTATAAACAGAAATTTGTGTACAGTAGAACCCCGCTAATTCGGACCCCGATAATCCGGATCTCCGGATAATTCGGATCGGTTTGGTAATTTTTTTTTTTCAAGTTTGAGAAGTGAGTGGCTAATTTCCATAACATTAACTTTTTACATCGTCGTATTCTGAATAAAAAAAAACTTTTTCTGAAATCTTTTCGGAAGAAAATTAAGCAAAGTGAACATTTTTACTGTCTGTAAATATTCAATAAGTTTAACATAAAAGTGATTTTCTGTAAGTATGTTTTATTTTATTCCATTTTTTTTCTAATTCTCCGGATAATCAGGATTGGGTCCGGTCCCAATTAATCCGAATTATCGGGGTTTTACTGTACTTTTAAATCGAGAAAATGCTCCGACTAAATAAGGCAAATTTTACAGTTATTTTTTACTTGAGAGGATAAACAAGGATTCTCAAGCCTCTTTGCGGTACGTATACGTGTCGCTTGTCCCCAAGTCTTAATTATACAGCTACATAGCTGCCAACTTTTACGCATTTTTGCTACCAATAAAATTGTACAGAGATTTTCCATTTGTTTAATCATAAGATTTCGACGAATAAATAAGATAATATTTACTATAAAATTTTTGTGGTAGGAAAAATGCGTAAAAGTTGGCAGCTATGCAGCTAACACCTTTATTGTATATAATAACGTAATTAAACAGAATGAGCATAATTTGTTATTATCAATGTATGGTAATAACATTTTTGAAGCTACGGTTTGTTACGTGGTAGCTTTATTGTTTCAGCCCAAATCTCCAGAATTTCGATGTCTTTATCTAATCAATGTTTTATTTAAATTTCGGTTTCAATTTTTTATTTTTTAAATTTATTTTCTTCCTGACTTCAGATAGAATCTCAGAGAAAGGGACTTATGCAGGGACCTCGGATGCAGGGCTGCCACAGGCGACTATTTTTTAATTCAGATTGGCACCAGTTTTTCTTAACAGAAATCTTTAATAGATATTTTGACAACATTTGCAAGAAAAATATACTTCAAAATTTTTATTGAAAAGAGATTGGTGCAAACAGAATATAAAAATAGTCGCTTGTGGCAGCCCTACGGACGGACACGCGGAACGTTGCACTCCGCTATTCGGCGATCTCAGAAATCACCTCACCCATCGTCTGAATTTTAACAGTGATTTTCAAAGTAGTTCCTGTTCATTGTAATGTTAATACATTAGAATTCACAGTAACTACTGGTCAACCGAAAAGTTCTGACGGCTACTTTTTAAAAATTCATATTTCCTCATTGGCACTTTTTTTTTAAATAATAAAAGTCACATTGTTTTAAACCTAGTGTGAAACGCGAAAACAGTTAGAAAATTTTCTATTTAAAAATGTGTTGCAACTAGGGATGAGATTTCCGCTTTTGTGCACACCAGTAAAATCTTAGAGAAAGAGCTTTATTATTTAATTTGAACATTTGTGTGATTTAAGAGAACATCATTTTCTCTAAGATTATACTGGTGTCAAAAAAAGCGGAAATCTCATCCCTGTCTTGCAACTAAAAAATACAAAAATAAGGCATGAAATAGCATTACACGATAGAACTTTTCGGTTAACTCAACACTTGTGTTACATTTTTCCACACTTCAAAGACATGCTGGAAACCACTATTTTTAATTGGTCCCTCGAAATTGCCTCCATCGTCTTCACTAACACTTCTAATGATAAAAAATTCTTGTTATGACGGTGTCCATTAATAATAGGGAATTCATCTCATCTTCCTGTAATATTACCTTCAATTATAAACAAACTTTCACACGAACGTCCCTTGTTCGAGTTGGAAGAGTCTCGGAACCTGTGAAAACACGTCTTTCAAAATATTAGCAGCAAAATATAAATATCAAAATTTTCTACTTACCATCTCGATCAGGTAAGTTCGGGCTGCTTCTTTTCGGGATTAAAAGGATCCGCGCCAAGATGGAATCGAATGATTACTACAAACTCGAGAAAGATGAAGGCATTAATTTAAAATTATGTACAGTTATATTACAGTCATAGTTACAGCATCATGAGTGTTTTAACATTAAATATTAGAATAATTTCATTTATATAACAGCATCAATACGGAGTCACAGCTCCGTTCAAATCACAAACACAATTCTCTCTCTCTCTCTCATCTCATGTCTTCTCATGAGAACGTGTTGTGGTGCAAACACAATTCTCCATATCCACAGCAACGTCTAAAAACATTCTAAAAATTTTCAGTTCATTTCAGTTCAATCAAAAGGGAAGAAAAAAGTTCTGTTTTCATACTAAAGTTACAGTTCGATTAAAAATCGATTCGAAGTGCGTTCAGTGACTAAAAAGAGAAACAGAGGGAGCTGTCTGCGACAGAACCCGCCACGCACAAACACTTCTCATTTTGAGGTTTTTGTCACTAGATTGTGGATAGCAAGCCATTACAGGGTGACAAATGGTCAGAGAAAAACACTGTCAAAAAAAGTGGTAACTACCAATATTTTCTGATCGAAAATACTTCTGTTATTGGAAGTGTAAAGGGGTTAAAAAACGCGATCTTCTCTTTAACAAAATATTGGTTTATAATAGCATTTAACAGCTTTTTGACCATGTTTTCCTTGAACAATCTCCACCTGAATCATAACTGTAATGTTTTTAACACAACTCATATCTGACTATCTTCGCAGATAATAACAACGTTGGTATTGATGTTAACTTTTATAAGTGAAAAGGTTTATAAGTCTAAAAGGAACTCCTGATGCATCATCTTTTGAAGTTGATTGCCTTTCTCTTTCATAAACATCTCAATACATACGAATCCAACATTTCCAATTGAACGGAACGTTCGCATGATTACTTTACTAGTCAATTTGATTGTGTTTAAATAATACTTATTTTAAACATTTTCAAACTATACTAGAGGGAAGAAGAATGAATTTATAAATAAAGAGGGAAGATAAGTATAGTGTATTGTCTAGCAGTTGCGAATGTAGTAGCTGAGGAAGTTGTCATAAGATGCCCGCTGTTAACTGTTTTTTAACTGTTTCTGGCACAGACGAACTTCGTTCGTTAATTGAGACATTATTGACTGACACCGAAATTTGCAAACGACTTTTTATGAATTAAGATATTCTTAATTTAAGCTTTCATGGTAAAAACAAAATTTCATTAAAATGTTATTGGTACCGATTGCAAAATCGGAATTAAAATTAGGTGTTGCCGGAGTAGGACCACTGTGCTCAGTAGGGTTAATCTGATGAACAATTTCTGATTACCGTCGATAAAAATTAAACCAGTAAACTTAAATAAAAAATTATTAGAATTACTTGAATACAAAATTAGCAGCCGTTATTTTAAGGGCATACCGATGTGAAATTTCTTACACAATTATGGTAATAAGTTTAGGTTCCTCTTTACGGGTGTTAGTTCGGCCAAGTATTATAATATTTTCAATGACATAGGTAGTAGATTGTTTTGTTTATCACAATGTTGTGGAGCTACTACCGACGAATTTACTTTCACCGGTAAAAATGAGTATTGCATTGAATGATTTTGGCTTTGAAAAAGTATTACGAGATAACATATTCCAGTGTAATTAAAACTTTACGACACCCAGACGTATTTTATTATAAAATAAACTTCGTACACTATCTGAATTATATTTCGTTGTTTTTCTTTGCATAACGGCAAATTTAATGTGATTTAACTTTAAGTGGTTGTCCAGAAATGATGTCACATTTTTCTTTTCAATATACTTTTATCCCTTCCCCCTCTCTTGTCATATGTCACGTTATATTACATAAACATATTTGTAACAGTGTTGGTATGGGTCCTGGAATTTCAGATCCAGGAAAATCTTTGGTACCAGTTATATATATATATATATATATATATATATATATATATATATATATATATATATATATACAGAAATTTTCTTTTCAAATAAGGTGAATTTTCTCGCGTTTGAACAAGATTAATTTTTTTATAAAAGAAAATACTGGTATTTGACCTGGGAAATCTGGGAAAGCAACGGTACCCGTACGAACCCTGCATAATTCAAAAACAAAGATCTACGTTATAGATCATATTTCATCATTTATTCTTTAACTTTAATTATAAATTTAATGACATTTGTGAACGTAATAATAAACACTATTTGTGTACTTATTTTATATGAAATAAACTTAAGGTTTACAACGAAAAACATAATTAATATACAATTATAATAAAATACTAATATGAAAGAGCAATCGAAAATAGTAGTATAAGATAAAAACAAAAATTATTACTTATCAGCGTAAAAAACAATTTATTATAGATTAAATTATTTAAACAATTATTATAGATTATTATGTTTTTTACGCTGATAAGTAATAATTTTTGTTTTTATCTTATAATGTTTACAGCGTAAGTCCAAGATTTCATTTGAAAATAGTAGTATTTTGGAATTTGAAATGGGATTTAATATATTTCAACTTTAAATTTCATCTTTACTTTATGAACACAAAATACTTCAAAATAACTTCAAGATTTAATCTATGGATTTATAATGCTTTTATTTAAAACAAAATGTGTGATGTCACATTTCTTCTTACTTCCTCCCACCCTCTTGTCACAAATTATCACATTTTAACGAATCCCCCTCCCCTTTTCCAAGCGTGACATCATTTCTGGACAACCGCTAAGCAAAGATATACATTCAGTTTTAAACCTATTTAAATACAGTTTTTTTAGGTGCGTTCGTAATTATGTAAATACGTAGCACCTATAGTTGTCGTTCAGTCCGTCCGTCTGTCTGTCCGTCCGCATATAATAACGCAAAAACTACCCAACCGAATCTTTTGAAATTTAAAATACATAATTATTACATAAATTTGTCCAGTCATTTCAAATTTTATGAGAATCGGATGGATAGATCAATTACAGGGACGATCAAAAGTATTCCGTTACATTACGGTCAACGGGGAAAAATGTTTCAAATGCATTTTTATTATTTGAAATTTAAAATACATACTTATGATATAGTTTTATCATGTCATTTCAATTTTTTTGAAAATAGGATGCATAGATCAAATACAGGGACAATCAAAAGTACTCCGTTACATTACAGTCAATGGAAAAAAAGTTTCAAATGCATTTTAATGATTTTACACTTATTCGAATATAATAATATTGATATGCATTATAAGGTACATATTATAATATAGATTTTGCATAATCTGTTGTGCAAAGAATATTTGTTATTGATTTACAAAGCCACATAAAAGTATTCCATTACATAATGAGTATAGAGAGAACATTGTTTGGTGCGCAATTTAATTATAATTAACTATTTACAATTTTATGAGATTGATATATGAGAGTGATATTTTTAAAACTTCTATATCGTACGAACGCACCTCATTTGCTACGCTTCACGTGCAATTTCCAACTTGTTTATTTAAAAAATGTTTCCTTTGAAACATTAAAAATAAATAAATAAATAAATAAAATCCAATGCAATCGAGTTGTATTTTTTAAAAATGAAGAAAGAACAAATTTATACAAACGGAAAGTCTACAATTACATGCAACAAGAAAAAATTCTAAAATTTTCAATCTCAGAATCTATTAAACTAAACTGAGAATCCAAAAAAAGCGAAAGGATTTAAAACTACATTTATTTCTTCAGTTATAGATTAATATTTTGTAATTTTGCATAGCTTGAACAGAAATGTTTCTTTAAATAAATACTAACGACTTTTCTTCTAAAACTATTGCAAATTTAAACATTATCCTTTTTTTTTCTTTTTAATTTATCAATTTTTGATACAGCTAAAGAAATAAGATTCATTTTCCCATGTGTTCCGCTAAAAAAAACAGATGTGACTTTTTTTTTTTTTTACTTCAGTATTTGTGTTTTTTTTTTTAATACAAATAAGAATTGTTGCTTCAACGCCTAAGTTTTATAAAAAATCGCCTGTTATTTCTTTTTCTATTTCTAACAATATCAACGTAGGGGAGGATGGGGATACTTGTGCCATTTTTTAAATTTAAATTTTTTTTTTAATTTTTTATAATTTTTTAGAACAAAATAAAATATTGAAAATGAAAATTTGATATTTTTTCTTCAATTGAAAACCACTTTCAATTAATTTTGAACTATTTTCCTATGTCCAATAAATTTTTACTATGTCTAATAAATTTTTACTTTAATAAAAATTCTAATAAATTTTTACTATTTTTTCATCAAGTATCCCCACGGAGGGGATACTTGAGCCAGATGTCACATTCGCACCAGTATTTTGCAAAGAAAAAAACCGATTTACGATATACGAGTAAAAATGCATTAAACCTTTTTCAAATAAATTTGGTCGAATTTTCTGGTGTCGTTGTGACATTTCAGAATTAAAATTATGTGGTAGAAAATTCTACTAACAGAGCTCAAAGGGTTAATCACCATACTTTCAAAATGGTACCAAAGTATGTGATTTCTTTTTTACATGTTCAGAACTATAAATATGTTACCATGTTGCCAGTTTTAGAAAGAAAAATTGACCAACTGTAGAGATAATAGGGGTGGCTCAAGTATCCCCACTCTCCCCTACAGATCAAATGCAAGGCTGTTTAAAAGGATTGGAATACACATTTGGATATGTACGGTAGTTGCTGAAATCAGTTTTTGGAATATTTTATGAGTTTTCTAAAATGCTTACTTACGTATCCTATTTAATTTATTTCTCTAAATAATTTTAGCTAAATGGTAGTGGGTAGCACTTTTTAAGATTTCAAAAGTGTTGAAAAGTGTCTTAGAATCTATACTTGACGCATGATTTTTCTTTTTTTATGCGTAATTCAGATTGCTTTATTAATACAATTTTTTTATTACAATTATTGAATAGGTAATTATTAATCCGCTGTTCAGAAAATTAGTTTTTTTTTTTAAGTTTAGAAAATTAGTTTTTACACAGTTTTTCTTATTGTAAAAATATTTTAGCTGTAACACAATAAAAATAAAGAATACTGCCCAGTTAAACTGATGGCATTGAGCTCACAGGCTACAAATACTAATTGTACATTAAAGCCTTATATTTTCAAGGGTTAATTCCGTTAAAAAATTAAGAAAGGGAAACAGCTCTCTTCTTTCCTCTTTTTTTATACTTAATCATTGAACCTCCTATACTATCAAAGACATGCTTTATCATATAAAAAATCTATATCCAAAATTCAGAGCAAATTAGATAATTCTTAATAAAAACCCATTTAGCATTTATATAATTTAAAAGGAGTTATCCCCCTCTTTTATACTTAACCATTAAACTTCCAAAACTATTCAGAGATTTGAACGAAATCTGAAAATTCTGCTTGAAAAACCCATTTATATAAATTAAGGGGGGGGGGGCATTAGAACCCCTGTTCCCCCTATTTATACTTATACAATGAACACCTAATAACAGTCACTGAATCGCCTTATCAGAATGATCCTAATCTAAATTTTGAACGAAAACTTAATTCTGCATGAAAATCCCATTTATATCAACTAACGGGGGGAGGGGATTAGAACCCCTGTTCCCCCTATTTATACTTATTCAATGAACACCTAATAACAGTCACGGAATCGTCTCATCAGAATGATCCTAATCTAAATTTTGAACGAAAACTTAATTCTGCATGAAAATCCCATTTATATCAACTAACGGGGGGGGGGCATTAGAGCCCCTGTTCCCCCTATTTATACTTATTCAATGAACACCTAATAACAGTCACGGAATCGCCTTATCAGAATTATCCTAATCTAAATTTTAAACGAAAACTTAATTTTGCATGAAAATCCCATTTATATCAACTAACGGGGGGGGGGGGCATTAGAACCCCTGTTCCCCCTATTTATACTTATTCAATGAACACCTAATAACGGTCACGGAATCGCCTCATCAGAATGATCCTAATCTAAATTTTGAACGAAAACTTAATTCTGCATGAAAATCCCATTTCTATAAATTAAGGGGGGGGGCATTAGAACCCCTGTCCCCCTATTTATACTTATTCAATGAACACCTAATAACAGTCACGGAATCGCCTCATCAGAATGATCCTAATCTAAATTTTGAACGAAAACTTAATTCTGCATGAAAATCCCATTTATATCAACTAACGGGGGGCATGAGCCCCCCGTTCCCCCTCTTATACATATCGAATGAACTCCAAAAACTAATCAGGGAAGCGCCTTGTCAGGATATACCTACATACAAAATTTCAAGTGGATCCGATATTTTTATCATGAGTTATCGCGTTACGCACATACGCACATACATACAGAACGGTCGGGCACATAAGCTCTCAGGCTATGATAGCCTGTGAGCTAATTAATCAAGTAAATAAAATCAAGTTGGTTAATAACAACAACAACAAAAAAAATAAAATAAAGATAAAAGTAACAATCTATACTAATAGAAAATCTACAGTTACATGCAACACGAAAAAATTCTAAAGTTTTCAATCTCAGAATCTATTAATCTAAACTAAGGTTCCGAGAGAAGCGAAAGGATTTAAAACTACATTTATTTTTTCAGTTATGGATTAATATTTTGCAATTTTGTTCAGTTTGAACAGAAATGTTTCTTTAAATAAAAACTAACGACTTTTCTTCTAAAGCTATCGCAGAAGTAACCATTATATGTATACTTTTTTTTCATTTACAAATTTTTGATACAGTTTAAGAATTGAGATTTATTTTTTCATGTGTTCTACGAAAAGAAACAGATGTGATATTTGGTCTTTTTTTACTTCAGTATTTGCGTTTCTTATACAAATAAGAATTGTTGCTAAAATGTTTAAGTTTTGTTTAAAAATCGCCTATTATTTCTTTTTATATTTCTAATTTATCATTGCATTTTTAGTTGTTTCTCTTTCTATATGTTCGAATGCATAAAGTCAGAGCCTTCCAAATAAGTATGCGACAGGTGTGGCCGCACAGGTCCTCGCGCCTAGAGAGGACACGCTGGGCACAAAATATTTTTTTCTTTAATCCAAAAATCATGGCATAATAGAAAATCTTTAATATAAACTTATGATTTTAATTAAGACAATATAATGGTCTTGACATAAAATATGACCTAAGTTGAAAGAGAAACTTTCATCATCAGTTTGCCATCATTACTTTTGAAATTGGTTCAGTTGTTCCAGAAAATATCACTACAAATACATAAACAAACGCTATTTCTTTATAATAGTTAAGGGATCGAACCCGCTCCCCGAGTAGCAGTATACAGGTAAAAACCGCTCTTTTTTATTGATAGTATAGTAGATAAGATTATGTTAAGAGTCTTAAAAGAAAGGGCCTCGCAAAATCCTTGCACCGGGCCTTGATTTAACCATTTAACGATCAAAGCATTTTCATTGCTAAGATGTCGAAATAAATGATTGACACCGGTAATTAAGAACAAATATATTTCTAAATAAGAAAACGTGATTTTTCACATACATAATAAAAGGGATATTTTTAGATAAAAATACCGGTGTCAGTGTTGCGTATCGGAATTAAAATTTTGTGATTTCGTGGCGAAACCAATGAACGTTAAAGGGTTAAGCCGTTCACCGTATGGACGGAACGGCATAAAGTTAATCCTTTGCATTCGTGAGATGACTCTCACTGACTACTAGCAGGGGTCGGAGCATAAAGGACAAATTTTATTGTTGGTACCAATACACTTTATCAATAATCTTCAAGAGACATTTTTATAAGATGTGCAGTAGGACTATGACATGAAGATTATCGGTAAAAGATATTGGTAAAAACAATACAATTTGTCCTATATGCTCCGACCCCTGCTACTAGTGCTGTCATGTGTCCGTCGTAAATCGTGACGCTAAATGCTTTGGATACCAATAATATCTTATATATTATTTCGTCATCTTTTAAAAACAAATTATTCAGCCATTAGATAAGGCGAGGAAAATTAATTTAAAATTCTGGTGTCTACAGCATTTAACGCCCCCATTATCTCGCGGACACTAATGGTCTGTGAGAATCATCTAACGAGTGCAAACGGTTAACTTTATGCATGCAACAACGTATTAAATGTATTTCAATACAGTAATTCTTATTCTAAATGATTTTCCTATGCAACATTAAAAAAAAATTAAAACCCCAAAGAAATTAGGTTGTAATTTTTTTTTAAAAAAGAAGAAAAAAAAAGAACAAAATTTTATAAATGGAAAGTTTCCAATTACATATAACAGGAAAAAAATTCTAAAATTTTCAATCTCAGAATCTATTAATCTAAAACTGAGAATCTGAAAAAAAAAAACGAAAGGATTTAAAACTACATTTATTTCTCCAGTTATAGATTAATATTTTGCAATTTTGTTTTAACTTGAGCAGAAATGTTTCTTTAAATAAAAACTAACGACTTTTCCTATGAAACTATCGCAAAAGTAAACATTATCCTTTATTTTATTTTATTTTTTTCATTTACCAATTTTTGATACAGCTCAAGAATTAAGGTGATTTTTTTTCATGTGTTGCACTAAAAGAAACAGATGTGATATTTGGTCTTTTTTTTATTTCAGTATTTGTGTTTCTTACACCGATAAGAATTGTTGCTAAAATGCCTAAGACTTTATTTAACCCCGAAGAATTTCCTTAATTCACTATTTAAAGCTTTTTGACACTACTATTATTTTTAAGAAAAATTTTATACTATTTATTAGAAAGCGGAAATGTTTAGACTAAATTTTACGAACATTTTATTTAAATAATAGTTGTGTGAGTTCGTTATTTTCTATTTATTGAACGGAAAATAATTAACCAGCTAACCCTTTCCGGCACGGATAAAATCTGTACTAAAATGAGAAATTATCGACTGACACAGGAATTCACAAACGAATTTTTTAAATATTTTGAATTCCTTAATTAAAGCTTTTATTGTAAAAGCGGCGCCTTCTAAATTTCTGCGCCCGGGCCAATCGCCCAACCTTTCGCAGGCTCAGCGTGTTCTGCGTAAATAGATACTAAAAATGCTCCGGATACCAGATCAACCAGCATTTTAAATTAATTTTCTTCACCTTATGTAATGTGTAATAAAAGATGGTGAAACAGAATCAGTATACAAGAAATGTTTCTAGAAGATATGTAAAATAATATATAGGGCCACGCAAAGAATTGGATATATGATTATCTATGGGTGATATTTTCTGGAAACGCAATTGTGGTAATTTTCGTAGTTTTAACCCGGAGGACGCGCGCCGGGCTTAAAAGACCCAGCGTGCGTTTGGTTTTTTACGATTGCAACCAGTATTTTTCTACTTATTTTGCAGCAGAATTTATAAGGCCAGTTCCATGGGTTTTGTAGTGTAAGTCACATTACCTTATAATTGCTGTGCTTGTTTGCCACCGTTATTTTCGAAAAGTCTGCTTGGCCTTATTCAATTAATGAGAATGTGCCGAAAAAATAGATCACATTTTTTTCGTACTAAAATACTGGTAGCCAAAAATCGTAGTCTGTGACTTACACTACAAGTACTCATGGAAATAGCCATAATAATTGGCGCCATATAAATAAAGTGACGATTATAATTCGCTTTTAGTGGTGACAAAGTAAAAATATTCATACCCTGTATAAGCGGGGTTAAGAATGTTTTAGTTTCAGTTAAATTTTAGCTAAATAGTAGCGTCTAATAGAAGTACTAGGTAAATTACATTGCAGAGCAAAAGAATTCGATTGTGTTTTTATCCATTAGTAAAAAAGGCTGAAAGATAAATTTCAACCTGTTACGCGTTTTCTTGCGAAACTAAATTATTGCATTATATATATTATATTCGCATTACATACCGGGTGTCCAGTAAATAACTGACCCATTTTGAACTTAAATAACAAATAAACGGTTTGAGATAATAATGCGCGGTTTGCGGTATTGTTATTAGAAAATCAATAAATTTTTAAACATGTACTTTGTTAATATAGTTCAAATTTCGGAAAAAAATATCGCGCTGGCGGTAACAAGCTGTTTGAATACAGACATGACTCTAATTTTCATAAATATGAGATTTTCGGCTGAATCTGAATCTATATGTTGTCGAATCTGAATCTATATGTTGAATCGACTCTCGAATCAGCTTCAGAAATAGGGTATGTTGGTTGGAAAGTGATTTAAAATAATATTTGTGATTAAACCATCTGTATTATATTTCCCCTTCGCAGTCTTGAGACTGAGATATTATTTTAAATATTATTATATTACATTAACAAAGTGCATATTTTAAAATTTATTTATATTCCAATAACAATACAGCAAGCCGCGCATTTTTATCTCAAACAGTTTTTTTTTTTTGTTATTTTCATTCAAAATGGGTCAGTCATTTACTGGACACCCGGTATATATCTATAGTATATTTATCAACCTACAAATTAAATACGGGGCTGTTTAACCCCTTTGCGACGGGAGCCTTTTACGAAATTTTTAATGTTTTGTCACTGGTTTTTAAAAATAGAAATTTGTGCTTTATTCAATCGTGAAAATGTTCCAATTAAATAAGGTAAATTTAACAGTAACATTTTACTGGTGAAGGATTCTTAAGCCTTTTTTCGGCACGTATACGTGTCGCTCGTCCCCAGGGGTTAAAAGAATTGGATTATATATTTGGATATGGACGGTAATTGTTAGAATCAGTTTTTCAAATATTTATCCTTTTTCTAAAATATCTACTTATTTATCTCATTTAATTTATTTCTGTAACACTAGAACTGCGGAGACGGGTCATTTCGACCCGGACTCCGTGAAAAGGTGCCGATCCAAACCAGATAAGTCTTCTTAAAATAAGTTACATATAAGCACTTCAAAAGTCGTTTAAACAAATAAGTTAAAAAGTTTTTTATAAAAATTCTGATGTGCATTATTTTTATAAAACTCGAGTAAAATTTCCCGCGGTTCTAGTGTTAAATAACGAAGTTTTGTTAAAGATTTCGGGAAGCGTTGGAAAGTTTGTCATAATCTGTGCTTGACGCATAATTTTTTTTTCTTGTTTTACACATAATTCCGGTTGCTTTATTGATACCAATTTTTAATTAGAAATATTCGAATTTTTAAATAGGCAATTATTAATCCGTTTTTTAAGAAAATTAGTTTTTTCATTTTAGTTTAAAAAATTAGTTTTTCTACAATTTTTCTTACTGTAAAAAAAAAAAAAAAAAAAAAAAAAAGCTGTAACCTTATAAAAATTGCAATAAACTCGAGTTGTAGTTAACAACAACAACAAATAAGATTGAAGGAATAACTTGTACTAACAGAAAGTCTACAGTTACATGCAACAAGAAAAAATTCCATCATTTTCAATCTCAGAATCTATTAATCTAAACTGAGAATCTGAGAGAAACGAAAGGATTTAAAACTACCTTTAATCGTTCAACTATAGATTAATATTTTGTAATTTTGTTTAGCTTGAACAGAAACATTCCTTTAAAAAACTAAAGACTTTTTTTTCAAAAACTATGGGATAAGTAACTAACTTTTTTTTTTTTTTTTTTTTTTCAAATCAATTTTTGATATAGCTGAAGAATTGAGGCGATTTTTTCTTCATGTGTTTCATTAAAAGAAACAGCTGTGATATTTGAGCTTTTTTTATTTCTCTATTTACATTTCTTATACAAACAAGAATTGTTTCTAAAATGCCTAAGTTTTATAAGAATTTGCCTTTTTTTTTTTACATTTCTAGCAAATTTATACGTTGAGTTTTTCGTTGTTTCTCTTTCTATGTATTCAAATGCATAAAGTAAAACTGAACACTTTGCGGTAGAATACTGACAAATAGCCATTCATGCTTTATGTACATGATCTAATTTCACATTCTATTCGAACCACTATATTTTAAAAGTACATTTTTTGAGTAAATTTCTGTTAGACGTCCCCCCCTCCTTTTTTTTCTTTTCCTTTTTTACTTATCTTAATGTACTACATGTGAAAAACACTTTTTAAAAATTCCTTTAGTAAATTTTCTTCTTAACAGATACTTTTTATTTCTGCGACTACCAGCCGCATTTAAACAATTTTCTTTTAATGGCTTCCTAACGCCCAAGCAACACGACTTACAGACTGAATGTGGCCCCACCAGTGGCCAAGAGGTTCTGACCTCTCAGCTGGTAGACGGCAGGTGCTGGGTTCAAACTCAATCGCGGCCGTCGGCCTAACCGTACGTAGTTATTGTGGTTTTCTTCGAATCTTGTGTAAATACGAGTTAGGTTCAGTTAGAAACACCCCCACGAAGGTCACTTGCCACTGGGCCTATATCCCTCGAGTAGATAACCGGCCGACACAAAATAAGCCAAAAATACAGACTGGATATAAAGTTGCCACGCAACTATGTAGTTTATCAACAAGAATATATTTTTCCATTGTCCCATCGCCAAGGTGCAAGCAAAAGTTTTTACTTTAAAAAAAATCCTTCCAATTGAAAAAATTCGTACAAGATATTCCCCTGCCTGAGAGCAGTAGGGGAGAGTGGGGATACTTGAGCATAGGGTATACTTGAGCCACCCCTATTATCTCTACAGTTGGTCAATTTTTCTTTCTAAAACTGGCAACATGGTAACATATTTATAGTTCTGAACATGTAAAAAAGAAATCACATACCTTGGTACCATTTTGAAATTATGGTGATTAACCCTTTGAACTTTGCTGGTAGAATTTTCTACCACGTAATTTTAATTCTGAAATGTCACAACGACACCAGAAAATTCGACCAAATTTATTTGAAAAAGGTTTAATGCATTTTTTCGCGTATATTGTAAATCGTTTTTTTTCATTGCAAAATACTGGTGCGAATGTGACATCTGGCTCAAGTATCCCCTCTATGGGGATACTTGAGCCACGATGTAAAAGAAAAAGTAAAAATTTATTAGACATAGAAAAATAGTTCAAAATTAATTGAAAGTAGTTTTCAATTGAAGAAAAAATATCAAATTACATTTTCAATATTTTATTTTCTTCTAAGAAATTATAAAAAATTTAAAAAAGTTTAAATTTAAAAAATGGCTCAAGTATCCCCAACTTCCCCTACTTCGTCGCAAAGTTTTAAAAGGTTTTTTGAAGTCCAGTTTTAACCCTTTGGATTTGAGCGTTGATTCTCGCTGACCATTAGTGTCCTGCATAAAAGGGCGCTCCAAATTCTCTGGGCACCAGTATTTTCAGCTATTTCTCTTCTCCTTACGTCATGGCGGAATAATCCGTGATACATGATGACGAAATAAACTGTAAGTTAAGACGCCACACTACTGACAAAAAACAGGTCTTTTTTTGTCAGTAGTGAAAAAATAGCAAGCCAAATGAGTAATAGCCAGCCAAATGCTTTGGTCACAACTCCCCCTGACTGCCCGGCAAAAGGGTAAAATTGTAATGTTGTTTTCTCTGTAATTTATTAAAAATATTTAAAAAATATTTTTATTTCCAACCTGATACAAAATATGTTATTATGTATAGGTGTATAATCTTTGAGAGTATTAATCCTAACTTAATTTTTCAAAACTGGGTTTAACCCATTCGTGCCCAGCATCTTTTGCGTAAATTTTATTTAGTTGGCACCACTATTTTTAGAAGATTTAAGTTTAGCTCAATAATCACGAAAGTGCATCATTTAAATAAAATAATTATTGCCTTTTTTTTTTTACCGGTGTCAAAAACAGTGCTGAATGCACCTTTTGAAGCGTCCCTAAAAAGGGACGCTAGGCACTAATGGGTTAATTTGTAGAATTATATTAATTTAAATATTGCTGCAGTGAAACCTGCAGGTTAGTGTGCGAAAAAATCAGCCAGCGGCAGTAAGGGGGTTAAGAGCCCACGCTACTTGCTGAAAAAAACCCAGATGATAATGTAAAGTCTATGGAAACGTTCTTTTCAAAAATCTCGCTCAAACGTTAATATTTTGGTGTGCTTTTTTTTGCATAGGATAGCTGAGGACGATCCAAAACCGGCCTAGTTTTTACTTTTTCGATTTTGGTATAAGATTTTCTTTTAAACTACTTTAACTATCAGAACCGGTTTCGACCGGTTATGAAACTGAAACTATCCTAAAATAAAAAGAATATAACCAAAATCGAAAAAGTAAAAACTAGTCCGATTGTGGATCGTCTTCAGATATCGTATGCAAAAACATCAGGTCAAAATATTAAAATTTGAACGTGATATTTGAAAAAAAAACGCCCCCATAGACTTTACATTATCATCCGGGTTTTTTCAGCAAGTAGCGTGGGCTCTTAATAGTCGTGCCCAAAGCATTTGGCTTCCCGATTTACTAGAAATTCCTGAAGACAATGCTCTAACATTTTCATTTTAACATTATCTTATACATATTTCAGATTGCTTTATTTGAGATCACATTTTTTATTAGAAATATTCGGAGATTAAGTAGGAGATTATCAATTCAGCATAATAACGTTTCTTATTACACTGAAAAAAGTAGGTTCTCAAAACTGAGTAAAAATTATTCAATTGTCAATACATCACATACTGAAAATAGCTCCGATTCAAATATGCTCAAAACAGAGAAACACATGTACTCAATTTTGATTCCATGGCTGTATTAAAATATAAAACGCTCTGAATTGCCCCTTAAACTTACAAATAAAAAAAATATATATACTGACATTTATTTCTTGCTCAAAATTATTAGCAATAAACGTTTAATAGATTATATAACAGGGTTCGCACAGTTCTACTATTAAATTTAAAGACTATTTTCAAAGTGTTTCATTGCAGAAAAATAGCGTAAAATCTGTAAATGAAGGTGGGGATTACGAATGTTGTGGTTTAAAAATTAAATGTAAATTTTCTTATTTTTAATAGTGGTTTCAGAGTCCTTGGAAATTCCAAGGAGTGTGCGAATCTTGTTTTATAATAAGATAAATAGCAAATTTATTAGCAAAATATCCAAATCGAATATTTTTAAGACAAGAGCATTAATTGCACGCCTTTTTTAATTATTTAAAATGCTGTGCATAATTTAATATTTACTTGCATCAGCATCTTTTTTGCCGTCATGAATGAAGTAAACCAAGACAGGGTACAAAATGATCGTTTGTTTAGATTTGATAATATATGATTCTTCAAAATTGAGAAAGCAATGAGTTCATTTTTAGGTGCGTTCGTAATTATGTAAATACGTAGCACCTATAGTTGTCGTTCAGCCCGTCCTTGTGTTTGTCCGTCTGTCTGTCTGTCCGTCTATCTGTCCTCATATAACAGCACAAAAACTACCCAACCGAATCGTTTGAAATTTAAAATATATAATTATTACATAATTTTGTAGAGTCATTCCAAATATTATGAAAATCGGATGCATAGATCAATTACAGGGACAATCAAAGGATTCCGTTACATTACGGTCAATGGGGAAAAAGTTTCAAATGCATTTTAATCGTTTGAAATTTAAAATGTATTATTATTGCATAATTTTGCGGAATCATTTCAAATTTTAGGAAAATTTGATGCATAGATCAATTACAGGGACAATCAAAAGTATTCCTTTACATTACGGTCAATGGGGGAAAAAAGCTTCAAATGCATTTTAATGGTGTGCATTCGAACATAATAAAATTAACATGAACCTATGAAGTATATATATACCAAAATATACATTCTGTACAATCTGTGATGCAAAGAATATTTATTATTGAATTACAGGGTCACACAAAAGTAATCCACTACATAATGCTATACGGAGAAACACTGTTTGAGGCATGTTTTAATGATATTAAAATATGTCACATTTTATGAATATGATATACGTTGCAGAGGTGTAATAAAGTTACTTTCTGTATATTTATAGGAACACAAAAAAGATTTCGACCACTATAGTGTATCCGAAGTACTGTCTAGTATGACAGCAAGATCTGGATATTTTTAAAACTTCGTTATCGTACGAACGCACCTCATTTGCTACGCTTCACGTGCAATTTCCAACTTGTTTATTCAAATGTACT
Source organism: Maratus speculifer (assembly GCA_964019185.1). Classification (NCBI taxonomy): domain Eukaryota; kingdom Metazoa; phylum Arthropoda; class Arachnida; order Araneae; family Salticidae; genus Maratus; species Maratus speculifer. The sequence continues at coordinate 218,332,741 of OZ025300.1, forward strand.
CAATTCGATATGAATACAACGACCTACTCATTTTTGAGTACTTCATTTTTTTTTCAGTGCAATTTCCCTTATTGATAAAGAATAAACATTATCGTTTTCCTGATATCAAATTTTGATGTAGCTGAAGAATTGAAAAGATTTATTTATTTTCGTTTTCCTGCATTCTATTGAAAGAAACAAATAAGGTATGTGTGCCTTTTTTATACGTCTTTATTTACGTTTCTTACACAAATATGAATTATAGCTATATTCAAAACATTTATAAGAATTCGCTTTTTTTATATTTCTAAATAATTTTTCAGTGCATTTTTCGTTGTCACTCTTTCTCTGCGTTCAAATGTATTAAATTAAATTTCAAAGACTGTTTACAGGTTTCGCACAGTTCTACCACTAAAATTTAAGAATATTTTCAAAGTATTTCATTGCAGAAAATTTTTGCAAAATCTGTGAAAGAAGGTGGGGATTACGAATGTTGTGGTTTAAAATTTAAATGTAATTTTTCTTATTTTAAATAGTGCGGCCAGAATCCTTGGAAATTCCAAGGAGTGTGCGAACCTTGCTGTTTATCATCCAATTTTAGGCGTGACGAAATAATGCTCTGCTTTAACACTAGATTGCCAGGAAATTTTACGTAAGTTTTATGAAAAATAATTTTAACCAGAAATAACTTTTAATTTTTTAAAATTTATTTGTTTGACTCATGTTCTTGGAAGGGCTAACTTATTTCTTGAAGATTTATCTGGTTTGAATCGTAAATTTGTTCACTGGTCGATGTCGAATTGACGTCTGCCCAGCTTTCTTGTTTTAAAGTATTTCCTTTTTGCTACTTTTTTTTATACGTAATTCACATTCCTTTATTGCCACAACCTTTTTGATTTAGGAATATTTAACGTATTAAATAGGCAATTATTAATTCAGGAAATTAGTTTTCGTAAAGTTTAAAAATTTAATTTTTCTAAAGTTTTACTTACTATATTTTTTCTTTCTAACATTATGAAATTTAAAAAGATAAAGAAAGCAAAAAGAAATCATACCAGCAATAAGTCCAATTATATGCAAAAACGTAAATTTCTAAAATTTTTAATCTTAAAATCTATTAATTTAAACTAAAAATTCGAGAGATGTGAAAGGATTTAAAACTAGATTTATTCATTAAATTATAGATTAATATTCTGTAATTTTTGTTTTAATTGAGCAAAAACATTCTTTAAATTGAAAAAAAAGACTTTGCTACAAAAAATACCGCAAAAGTAAACATTTTCTTTTTCTTTCTTTGTTTCTCCTTTTAACCCTTTAACGTTCATTGGTTTCTCTAGGGAACCACAAAATTTTAATTCCGATATGCAACAATGGCACCGGAATTTTAATTTTAAAAAATCCATTTTATTGAATATACGAAAAATCGCTTTTTCATATTTACAAATATATCTGCTCACAATTGTCGGTGTCATTCATTTATTTCGACATCTTAGCAATGAAAATACTTTGATCGTCAAAGGGTTAAATCAGTTTTTGATGCACCTCATTAAGGCGAATTTTTTATTTGTTTCTTAAAAAAAAACACGTCATATTTTGACCACTTTCACTTATGTATTTACGTTTACTATACAAACAAAAATTGTTGCTAAACTGTGTCAGTTTCATAAGAATTTGCCTTTCATTTATTTATTTATTTATTAATATTTTAGCTAATTTTTTCGTTATATATTTCTATGTTCTCAAATGCATAAATTTAAATTTAACCCTATCCCCCAATCGAGTATTGTCGAATACCCACTCAAGCTTTATATACATGATTTTTCGTTTGTATATTACGTTCAAACCACTATACTTTAAAAGTACATTTTTTGGTAAATTTATCCTGCACTGTGCAAGCAAAAAGTTGTTTAATAAAAATCATACCAACCGAATAAATTCGTGTATGAGATGTTTTTGCCTGGCGGGAATATTTCGTCACAAACTGTTAAAAGAATGTTAGAAGTCCAATTTTAAGTGTATCGAAATAATGCGCTATTTTCACCATTTCATTTCTTTTTCTACATTATTCAGATTTCACAACTTTTTTTAATTAGAAATATTTTACTTATTAAATAAACGATTATCAATCCTCCTTAATAGTGCTCTTTATTAATAAAGAACATTATTATTCATTATCTTTGTTCGATTTTCAATTTTTGATACAACTGAAGAATTAGAATTTTTTTAAGTGTTCTTTTGAAACAGACAATCGTGACGTTTAGATTTTTTTTAACCTTCTGTATTTAAGTTACTTATACAAATGTGGACTGCTTCTAGCATAAAGAATTTGCAGATAAAAAATTAATTTTCTTTTATATGTTCCATGGAAAAAAAATTAGGTGGGATATTCGGGTTTTCTTTTTCTACCTTTTTTATTTTTTATTATTTTTTACTTGTAGAAATTGTATTAACCCTTTCCGGCACGGGCAGTATCTGTTAGTAAAATGAGAAATTATCGACTGACATCGGAATTCACGAACGAAATTTTTAGATATTTTGAAACCCTTAATTTACACTTTTATTGTAAAAGCAAAATTTTATTAAAATATTATTGGTGCCATTTGCAAGTTTTGAATAAAAAATAGGTATCCCAGACCGGGCACAGTCGGAAAGGGTTAACATGATATAAGCCGCTATCAATATTAACAAATCTGGCCGATTTCTTAATTCATACATTTTGAATTTACGCCAGAAGAAGTTTATACATAATTTTTATTTAAATTATTCTGGAAAATTCTATAGATTTACAAATTTAAAATATCTATTCTAACTCTTGGGTAGAATTTGGAATTTTTAAACGATACTATCAGCATTAATACAAACATGCATCAGTTTATCCTCTTCAGTCCCTGGGTCCAGATATGTGGACCTCCGTTTTCTCCCATTTTATTAATGATACTCAAATATAAATGAAATTTCGATATAAGAATAATATGTTTCGAATTCTAAGATTCCAGCTGATGAAAATAAAACAAAAATCTCACTCTGAAGTTAAACGAGAGAAGAAATAATTCAGTAATAATTAAAAATACTGTAATAATCGCCAGTAGCGAAGAGGTTACAAGCGTATTTTTAGGAAAATAATAATAACTATTTAAACTCAAGAATTACTTTTTATTAGGTGCACTATTTTTTGCTGTGGTTTAATTACACAGAAATATACAAATATGTCAGGATTTTTTTTCCAATTGTTTTTCTATAAGTTTTCAATAAGACTAAGGTATATAAGAATGGATTTTTTCATATATTCCACTAGAAATATAAGAAATGTAATATTTAATCTTTGTTTATTTATTTTTTATTTTCCCGCATTTAACTTTCTTTCATGCATGAGGTTTTTCTCGTAGTGACTCTCAGTTTTACAAACTTAACGCATTTTGCTTTGACTTTCTAGCCTCTCAATCATAGTATTTTGAGCTGTTTTCCTTATATTCCTTTTCGTTTTGGCAGCAATCATGTTTTTCTACTGCAACATCGCTTTTGTGCGGCATAAATAAAAAGTTTTATTTATGCTGTAGCTTTCTCTTTTGCCAGTCTTCCTCAGTCATGGTTAACGGGCATAGTTCCGTTTTATGTACATATTTTGGCAACTGTTTCTTGTATACAACAAAAGTTTTCGCAATTCTTTTTTTATATGGCTATTTCTTATTTTTAAAAAGAATGTTACTCATATGTTTTTAAAAACATTTTGTGAATTTAATACATTTTAACTACAGAAAAATGAATAGAGAAGATATATTCTTATTCCCATTTTTTTGTGTTGTGAAAGAAAAATTTGGCATCAAAATGTATGTTTCATGTAGTTTATTATTTATGTGTACGTATGTCTGTAAAATGTTATATATAATATTATTCTGTATGTGCATAGCTGCCAACATCTTCCGCTTTTTCGGCCCGGAAAAATTTTACAGCAAATTTTACCAATTCAAATCGCCGAAATGCGCTGATTAAATAAGGCAAATATTTCTGTTAAATTTTTCCGGGTCAAAAAATCAGAAGAGTTGTCAGCTATGGTATATGGAACACCTTAATATTTCTGTAAATGATAGTTTTTATTTACTTATTTATTTATTCATTTGTCATTTCCTTATCTTAATATTGTGTTACAGTTGTCACTACATTTTATAATTCAATTTTTTTTCAGTAAAAAGAATTAGCTTATATTGTTAATTTACTTACGATTTTCAATATCCTTTCATTGTACAAATGTATGTATGAAAAAAACATGTATCTTTGGAATGTCACATATTCCTTAAATGTGTCACACATACATTTATTGTATCATAAATGTAAACGATGTCAAAAATATTAAAGATATAGATATATCATTACATAGTTTTAAAAAACTAAAGAATTTCCACGAATTCACACTCAGCTCTTTCGATCAGACTTTCATCATCAACAGGGCAGATTTGATTGCGATCAAATGTGCAGGGCGGAAAATTTACCGGTTCTTCATGGCCAAAAGTCAATTTTTAAGAGTTTACCCTAGTGTTTTTTTTTTTTCTTTGCCTTTTATGGCTGATTTGCTTCTCTGAATAGCCCGTATGCAAAGTTGCCAAGTCTTCGGCTTTTTGCGCGCCGTTATCATCTTACTAAAAATCTGGATCTTTTGAATTGTCTAAATGTTCCAATTAAATAAAATAACATTTTCTGCATTATAATACTGGTATTCAAAAAGCCGGAGACTTCGCAGCTCAGCCGTATGTCATATGGACAACGTGCTTTTGCCAATTATGATTTACTCGTACCACGAACGGGCAAAAGATTTCAAATCATAATTTATTATTATCACCAGTAAATTTTTATTATAAATTTTGCATTATTTACTTCGAGCATTTTTTAGATTCAATTAGGCGAAAATTTCTGTTTTGAAAAACCGGTGATGAAAGATGCAAAAAATAGGCAATATTTGAAAGCGTTTTCTTAAAATGTTGATCAGTTAAGTAGTTACTAGTTAGGCCGTTGAATCATTGGTTTTCATATAAAAACTCTTGTATGATTTATAGACTAGTGCAAATTTGATTGCTTAGTTGAGAAGGTTTTGAAGGAATAACAAAGTTTGCAACTAGGAATATCAAGTAGTATAACATACACAATGGTTCCCTTTATCATAATTTAATTTATCATAATTTAAGTGATAATTTTGTAAAAAAAAAAAATAAATAAATATAATTAAAAAACTTACTTTAATTGATAATTTCTAAGTTACTGAAGGAAAAAAATCTAATGAGGAGTGCTATCTTTTGTTCTTTTTCAGTTTTCGAAAACACTGATGTCAACTTTGTTCGCTTGAATTTTTCTGTCGTTTTTTAACTTTTTTTAAAATTTTAATTGTATACAAATTAAGAATGTCTATTTCGGAAATACAGTCTTTTATCTCTAAAGCATATGTTAATTTTCGTATTGTATATATGCATTTTCTACTGACAGGTTTTATTCAGCCGGTTGTTTTTCTAGTCTTATGGGTTGCTAATATCATTATCGGCGGTTCTATTCAGCACACAGTCAGCGATCTCGCTTCCGTTAAATTAATTGTTATTGATGCATTTTTACCAATGCTTAGCCAATCATCTATATCCCTTTTCTTGACACAATGCATTTTCAGATTTTGCGTGCTCAATCAGCTCATAAATTTAAGCCTTTAAACGGGAATTGTGAAACCCTGAAAATTCTTTCTTATCATTAACGTCGCTGTTATAGTTAATTTATTCCAGATATATATTGCAACATGCTTCACCAAAGGTGTTCCCCAAATTTTTTTTCTGCAACAGTGCAACATCTAGAAAAAAATTTCAGAAAATAATCGCCTTTGACAAATGATGAAAAAATGACAAGTATTTTTTTTTTTTTTTTTTTTTTTTTTTTTGCATTTTTACTTTCGATTTTAAAGATTTTAAGTCATTAAGAAAGATTGCAAAAATCTAGGCGACAGGAATAGACTCTCACCACTAAAATTGAAAAATTTGTCTCGCTTAAATTTTAATAGTGCTATTAAATTTACAAGTTAGCTGCTGATTGTATACATTTATTTTTGTGTATTTGTTCATAAATTTATTTATTTAGGCGGATCGGCAGTTCTTGATTATCGCCGAAGGAAATTTCCACCAGTAAATTTTGAATAGGAAATTCGCCTATTTTAGTCACTTATTCATACAAAAAATTCATACAAATATACTATAAATTTCCATTTGTTTTTATTGGTAGAAATTGGCCCTGGTTTTTTAATATTTTTCATTGATATGGATGAGTGTTTGTTTAAATTGTCACAATATAATGAAAACGTAAGCCTTGACAATCGCCAAAGTAATAATTCTCCACCAATAAAAAATAAATATATGTTTTTGGGGCTGAAATTCTTCCCTTTTTTAATCCGTTTAAATGTAGAGAAAATTTCTATTCAAATTTACTGGGGTAAGTTTGCCCCGGTGGTAATAAGCTACAACAAAACCGGTTACAGTTGAAGCTTCTGCAATTTCAGGATAAACCAATTCATCTTTATTTATAGTTTTACGAGAAGGACCAAGACTTCAATGCATCGATATACCTTAACTATTAGAGTATGCCATGCCATAACGACCATTCAATTTTATAGTAATATGACATTCGCAGTACGGCTTCTTTTTTAATTCGACCTATATATACTCTTGAAAAAGAGTTGACAGTTTAGCCGTCACTTTTTTTAAACCCTTGATAGATGGTAGAATAACTTATTTTCCACTCTATTTTAATTAAGATTTGCACCAAAAACGTTTAATAAAATTTTTCTTATATAATTTTAATGAAAAAAAAAAAATAACGGAAATCGCGTTTCTTTTCCTTAAAATAAATTTTCGCCGATTTTATGGTGGAATTCAACACTACACAAACACAACTTGTTGTCCCTGAAAAGGGTAAAAATGCTGTGTTTACACATAAGACGCAAAATGTGATTTCAGATTTCTATGATGTTACATTCTTGATTACTTTAACCCTTTTAGTGCCAAGGAGCGCCGTCGAGCTGCTCTGAAAATTGCGAAGGAGCGCCGTCGCTCTGCTCTGAAAAGTGCCAAGGAGCGCCGTTGAACTGCTCTGAGCAGCTCGCGCCGCATGTCGTCGTGCTGTATCTGAAAATTCACTTGTGTCCGACATTTTGAAATCAAAATTAGAAATATTTAAAAGGTAATAATTACGATGTTTATATAAAAATTATGCGATCGAAGATAGTTAGAATGCAATATAATGAATAAAAATACGAACACGGTAACACGGCCGTCGCTATGTTTATCCAATGTCCAAAATTATATCACAACAAGATAAACAAAGATATTTTTTCACAGCTTAGAAAAAACTGCACAAATAAAATGATAATGTCTTTCATTCACAGTTTATCGTTTGCTGATAAACTAAACCAAATGTAATTAGAATATTAGAATTTTGTATAACCAAAATGTAATTAGAAAACTTATTACATTTTGGTATTTCTGTTGCTAAGCGACAATAAATTAAATAAATTTAAATAGCACTTTATCAAACACTGCGCGCGCCAAAAGTGAACTGTCAAAAGCAGAGCAATCGCGACGCTGGCCTTTTTCGCAACTAGCAAGAGCAGCGCGGCGGCGCTCCTTGGCACTAAAGGGTTAAGTAAAAATACTTCTTCAAAAAGTTCAATGTGAAGTCAAAATTTCCAGCTAAAAATGGAGGCAAATTAGTCAACTCTGCCTTAAAACATTTCAATGCTCATATCAGTTTCTCCCGAGAATGTTCCGTATTCGTCGTGAGTATATTATTCCTGTACTTTTCTTTTAAATATAGCTTACTTATAAAGCGAATATAAGAACAATACATATATCTCAGTTCATATGTAAAATTTAAATTATTTTACGAATCAATGCTTAAATATATGTAAGCAGTACCTTATTTTATTAAATTTTCAAAATCAATGAGTAAAATTCCCCACATAAAGAAAATTTAATTCTTAAAAATTTCATCATGATACCAGCTTTCATTTCATCTTTTCTTTCTCAAAATGCGAATTCCAAGAAATATTACATAAGTATATTAGCTTACCTTTTTACCTTTTTCGAAATTTTATATCTGAAACAAAAGTTAGATTATCACAAATCCTTTTACCATTTTACGGGTTTCCTTCCCCGTATTTTGAATTTTCAGTTTTTATATTATTGCTTTATTAGATTTGCTTGTTCTTTTCAGAATTTTTATCCGCATGCTCGAAGAATTCGATATTTTAAACACCACCTTTGTGATATAAATTTTACTTATATTGTCAAAGTTTGCTATTTTTCTAGCGTCGTATACGTAAAATATTGCAATGTGGGACCCGTTTTTGCGTCAAAGAACTGTATTTTAAAATAATATTATGATGCTCTATCGTACCTGCTTTGTTTGAGTAATTTCTCTTATTTCTATTTCAAAACGTTGAGATGCTAATAAGCTTCGAAAGTTTTTACATATTTTAAGTTTATTTGATTAAATTTTTTCCATTTTTGTTAAAAAAAGATCTATTGAGATTTTTTTTTCTTCTATTTATGCAAGAAGAAATTATTGCATTTGTGAAAGCTTTCGAATTCCGATTTTTGACTGATTTATATGTTTAGGGATCAATGGTCCCGAAAAATATGTTTTTACTAAATGTCTGTGTGTATGTGACACACATTTTGCGGGTGCTCTATCTCAAATACTAATGAAGGGAATTGAACCCTTTGATGAGTAATAGGATATATATTTTATCCCACCTAATTTAAACAAGATTCACAAAAGAAACTTTTAATGAAATTATATTCTTTTACTTTGGGGGCAAAGTATTGATAAAATTGCCTTTTCTAATTTTAACCCATTAGTGCCTAGCGTCCCTTTTTTAGGGACGCTTCAAATGGTGCATTCAGCACTGGTTTTTGCCACTGGTAAAAAAGAAAAGCAATAATTATTTTATTTAAATGATGCATTTTCGTGATTAATGAACTAAACTTAAATCTTCTAAAAATAGTGGTGCCAACCAAATAAAATGTACGCAAAAGATGCTGGGCACGAATGGGTTAAAACAAAATATTCTTATTTTTCCGTTGAGAGTTATGTATTATAGAAACGTTATTACTTGTCTTTCAAGGGGTTAAAGTAGAAATTCTTCTTCAAAAAGTTTAGTGTGAATTCGAAATTTCCGAATTAAAATGGAAGCAAAATTATCATCTCTGCCTTGAATTATTTGATGCTCATACCAGTTTCTCCCAAGAATGTTCGATATTCGTCATGGATTTTTTTTCCTGTAGTTTCCTTTTAAATACAACTCACTTATAAAGCGAATATAAGAACAATACATCTATCTCAATTCATATGTAAAATTTAAATTATTTTACAAATCAATGTTTAAATATCTGTAGGCAATACCATATTATATTACATTTTAAAGATCAATGAGTAAAATTCCTCGCTTAAAGAAAATTTAATTCCCGAAAATTTCATCATAATACTAGCTTTTATTTCATCTTTTCTATCTAAAAATGCGAATTCCAAGAAATATTACATAAGTATATTAGCTTACTATTTACCTTTTTTGAAATTTTATTTCTGAAACAAAAGTTAGATTATCGCAAATCCTTTTACCATTTTACGGGTTTTCTCCCCCGTATTTTGATTTTTCAGTTTTTATATTATTGCTTTATTAGATTTGCTTGTTCTATTCAGAATTTGTATCCACATACTAGAAGAATTCGATATTTTAAACATCACCTTTGTGATATAAATTTTACTTATATTGTCTAAGTTTGCTATTTTTCTAGTGTACTTAGTATACTTAGAATATTGCAATGTGGCGCCGGTTTTTGCATCAAAGAATTCTATTTCAAAATAATAATATGGTGCTCTATGGTACCTGCTATGTTTACATTTTTTCTCTTATATCTGTTTCGGAAGGTTAAACTGCTGATATGCTTTGAAAGTTTTTACATATTTTAAGTTTATTTAATTAAACTTTTACCATTTTTTTCTTTTAAGGGTCTTTTGAGATTTTTTTTTTTTTTACTCTCTTTTACTTGTACAAAACGGAAATATTGTATTTCTGAAAACTTTGAAATGTCGATTTACGGCGGTTTTATACGTTTAGGGATCATTGATACCAAAAAAACATGTTTTTAGAAAATGTCTGTATGTATGTGACACACATGTTATGGGTTTTCTACCTTAAGTGCTTATGAACGGAATTTAAGGTCTTGTGGGCCTGTGAGATATTTTTAATCCCACCATAAACGAAATTCTCACCAGGAATTTTTAATGAGGTTTTACATTTTTAGCTCACAGGCTATCATAGCCTGAGAGCTTATGTGCCCGTCCGTTCTGTATGTATGTTCGTACGTTCGTGCGTAACGCGATAACTCATGATAAAAATATCGGATCCACTTGAAATTTTGTATATAGGTATATCCTGAAAAGGCGCTTCCCTGATTTGTTTTTGGAGTTCATTCGATATGTATAAGAGGGGAAACGGGGGGCTCATGCTCCTCCCCTTAATTGATATAAACGGGATTTTCATGCAGAATTAACAGTTTTCGTTCAAAATTTAGATATAGGATCATTCTGATGAGGCGAGTCCGTGGCTGTTATTAGGTGTTCATTGAATAAGTATAAACAGGAGGAACGGGGGTTTTAATGCCCCTCCCCTTAATTTATATAAATGGGTTTTTCAAGCAGAATTGTCAGATTTCGTTCAAATCTCTGAATTGTTTTGGAAGTTTAATGGTTAAGTATAAAAGAGGGGGATAGCTCCAATTAAATTACACAAATGCTAATTGGGTTTTTAGGTTTTTATTAAGAATTATCCGATTTGCTCTGAATTTTTGATATAGATTTTTTATATGATAAAGCATGTCCTTGATAGTTTAGGAGGTTCAATGATTAAGTATAAAAAATGGAAAAGGGGAGAGCTGTTTCCCCTTCTTAATTTCTTTTTCGAACGGAATTAACCCTTGAAAATATAAGGCTGTAATGTACAATTAGTATGCGTAGCCTGTGAGCTCAATGCCATCAGTTTAACTGGGCAGTATTCTTTTTATTTACTTTGTCGACAAAGTAATTAAAAATTGCCTTTTCATATTTTAAAACAAAATACTCTGATTTTTCCGGTGGGAAATATGTATTACAGAGACATTATTGATTGTGGATGGATGGATGAATGGGGTTTACTGGCGCAAAGTCACACTAGGGACATGCTGCGCCAAGAACAAGATGAAATAAAAACCGATAAATTTTTAAAAATTCCTTTAAAAATGTGTAAATATATGATGGATAAAAAGTAAGTTAAATGATGAAATCATTAAGATGATAAAAGTAAATTAAACAAGTCCATAGAAGTAAAACACCAATTAGGAAAAAATAAGAGTTAATAGCAATAAAACTAATAAAATAGTGGGTCAAAAATATAAAAATGGTATACAATAATAGTCGATACCCTTTAAAGAATCATGAAAAGTGTAAAACAAACAGTGAACAAAAAAACAGTGACATAATTGTAAAAAACAGTGCAAATATTTAAATAATATCAAGGTTTCGATAATGATTAATACAACCAAAATATGGTCAAAAGAATAAGTATTTAAATTAAAAATAGCAAAAGCACTAAAAAAAGACTGTTTTAAAAAACAAAGTGTTAAAATACTGCTTAAAACAGATTAACCTTTTTTTTTTTTTTTTTTTTTTTTTTTTTTAGGTAAGTTATGATGAAGGCACATATTCTTCATAAACAACATTTGTTTCATCATCATCATCCGATTCATTACTAGATGAGTCCATAGCCTCTTCTTCAGCATAGTTGAGTAACTGTTTCGGATCTTTTATATTCCTAATCGCTGAGCTAAGACAAGATTTTTTGCCCTTTCTCTTCACAGTTTTCCATTGTGAAGAGACTTGGGTTGAAGGTTTATTTCGATCTTTCTGTGTGCTAGATTTTATGTTTGGTTTTTTAATTGGACATACACTAGGGTTGAGTGATTTGTTTTTATCTAATTCTGAAGTAGCCTGCGACTCATGTTCGGTAGGTTTTGAAGTTTTAGCTAATGAGTTTTGTGTTCTTTTATAAAGGTATTCTATTTCGACAGGTTCTGATGATGGTGGCCAGAGCTCTAATTTTGGCATAGGTCTTGTACTAGCGGTACAGTATACATTACGGGTTTTTTTCTTTAAATTGCTAGATGAGGGCGAGTCATATGGAATGGCAGAATCAATCTGAGTGCTTATGTGCCTCACAGAGTTTGTTTGACGTTTGAGTAGGCTAGAATAAGAGATGCCAACTGACGGGGTTCTGGATTCAACAACTTTCCGAGCTTCTGGATCCGAGCTTTGTGAAATTTTTACTGTAAGAATTTCCTTTTCACGTATCCAACTTGGGCATGTGCGAGAATAAGCAGTATGGTCTCCTTTACAATTTGCACAGCGTTCAGTTTTTTCACAAGATTTATTGTCGTGGCCGACTTCTGCACAACGGGCACAGGTAACAGTGCCAAGACAGTTAATATTATTATGGCCATAACGCTGGCATTTAAAGCATCGGAGAGGGTTAGGTATGTAAGGTCGAACAGGACAGCTTACATAAGCAGCTTTTATTCTAGTAGGTAGGTTAGGGCTATTGAATGTCAGAATGATGTGCTTTGTGGGAAGCACTTTTTCATTCCGACGAATTATTATGCGCTTTACATCTATGACATTTTGATCTTTCAAATTTTCCAAGAGTTCTTCTTTTGTAGAAAATAAAAGTTCTGGTTCAGATATTACACCGCGACTAGTATTTAGAGTTTTATGTACTGAACAGAAACAGAAAATGGTCCTATTGTAGTGCAATTAGAAATAAATTGTGATTGTTTGGCAGAAGTTACCTCTACAAGCAGATCCCCCAGACTGTAGTTTTTTAAGCGAATGACCACCACCTAATACAGACTGAAAAGTTTTTGCGATAAGAAATGGTGAAGTATTCTTGAATGAACAATCAGAATGATTATCAGTACGTTTAACTAAAAAGAAACGTGTGAATGAACTGTTCTGAACACTTTGTTGCTCTCCACTAGGGAGAGAAATAGAAGAAAAAGATTTGTTTCCATCCATATTTAAAAATAATGAAATTCAGACCCCGGCCGCACCACCCTCTCCCGAGCCCTACAAGGGGATGCACATTCGTGCACCAGTGCTAACCAGGGCCCATACGGTCACAAGACAACCCTATGTCAGTCTCCACCCTTAACGAGATGACTAGTAGTTGCTCGATCACTTGATCCCTAAAGCCAAAGACAAACGTCAGCTGACCAGCCGATTGATGCATACGGGACCAAATGCACCTCCCGTCTACCTGAAGCAGAGGCCAAAGCAGTGTGTTGGTTTCCCTCAACTGCCAGGATCCCCTTTTCCAGGGATACGGGTCGCCACGCACGGCCAACACGTGGGTGGTTTACAATTCTCCATGAGTCGATATACAGAATGACATCGGCCCATACAGAATTGCTCTCACCTCCGAAGAGGAAACCACAATGAGAGTGAAACAAAGATGAAAGTAAGACACGAGGAGTAAGAGGAAAAGGAAAAGAGAAAGATCACTCAGGTGCCCCAGGGTTGTGAAGCCCGTGAATACCTAAAGAAGGTATTTCCCTGGGGGGCATTATTGATTGTGATTCAAGGGGTTAAAATAAAAATTCTTCTTCAAAAAGTTTAGAGTGAATTTAAGATTTCCGAATTAAAATGAAAGCAAAATTGTCAAATCTGACTTTAATTATTTGAAGCTCACACCTGTTTCTCCGAGAGTGTTCGATATTCGTCATGGCCATATTAATCTTATAATTTCTTTTTAAATACAGCTAACTTATAAAGCGAATATAAGAACAATACATATATCCCAATTCATATATAAAATTTAAATTATTTTACAAATCAATGTTTAAATATATATAAGCAGTACCTTATTTTATTAAATTTTCAAGATCAATGAGTAAAATTCCTCGCATAAAGAAAATTTAATTCTTGAAAATTTTAAAATGAAACCAGCTTTCATTTCCTTTTTTTCTATCCAAAGATGCGAATTTTAAGAACTATTCCATAAGTATATTAGTTACTATTTACCTTTTTCGAAATTTTATTTCTGAAACAAAAGTTAAATTATCGCAAATCCTTTTAACATTTTACGGGTTTCTTTCCCCATATTTTGATTTTTCAGTTTTTCAGTTTTTATATTATTGCTTTATTAGATTTGCTTGTTCTTTTCAGAATTTTTATCCGCATGCTAGAAGAATTCGATATTTTAAACATCACTTTTTGATATAAATTTTACTTATATTGTCTAAATTTGCTATTTTTCTAGCGTCGTATATTTACGACATTGCAATGTGGACCCGTTTTTGCGTCAAAGAACTTGATTCCAAAATGATATTACGGTGTTCTATTGTATCTGCCTTGTTTACTTTATTTCCTTAATTCTATTTCCGAAGGTTGAACTGCTGATACCCTTGGAAAGTTTTTACATATTTTAAGTTTATTTAATTAAACTTTTATCATTTTTTTTTCTTTTAAGGGTTGAGAATTTTTTTTTTTTTTTACTCTCTCCTATTTGTACAAGAAGAAAGTATTGCATTTCTGAAAGCTTTCGAATTTCGATTTACGACGGATTTATGCGTTTAGGGATCATTGATCCAGAAAAACATGTTTTTACAAAATGTCTGTATGTATGTGACACACATATTGTAGGTTCTCTATCTTAAGTACCAGGAACGAAATTTAACATCTTGAGGGGCGAAGGTTTTTTTTTTTTTTTTTTTCTGAACATTGACGGCAAAAACGTTGAAAATTTGCCTTTCTTTATTTTAAAACAAAATATTTTGATTTTTCCAGAGAGAATTCAATATAACACAGACATTACTGCTTGCGCTTCAAGGGGTTAAAATAAAAATTCTTCTTAAAAAAGTTCAGTGTGAAGTCGAAATTTCCGTATAAAAATGGATGCGAAATTGTCAACTCTGCTTTGAAATATTTTAATGCTCACACTAATTTCTCCCGAGTATGTGATATATATTTAATCCCACCATAAACTAGATTCTCACCAGGAACTTTTAACCCTTTCCGGCACGCGCAAATTCTGTGAAAAAAATGAGAAGTAATCGACTGACACCGGAATTTAGAAACAACTTTTTGAGAAATTAAGAATCCCTTAATTTAAGCTTTCATAGTAAAAGCAAGATTTTACTAAAATATTATTGGTGCCAATTGCAAGTTTGGAATTAAAAATGGGTATCCCAGACCGGGCACAGTGTGCCGGAAAGGGTTAACGAGGTTTTACATTTTTTACTTTGGCGACAAAGTAATTAAAAATTGCCTTTTCATATTTTAAAAACAAAATACTCTGATTTTTCCGGTGGAAATTATGTATTATTGAGAAATTATTAATTGTCATTCAAGGGGTTGAAATAAAAATTCTTCAAAAAATTTAGAGTGAATTTAAGATTTTTCGAATTAAAACGGAAGCAAAATTGTCAACTCTGACTTCAATTATTTGAAGCTCACAACAGTTTCTCCGAGAGTGTTCGATATTCGTCATGGGCTTATTATTCCTGTAATTTCTTTTTAAATACAGTTCACTTATAAACCGAATATATGACCAAAACTTATAGCTCAATTCATATATAAAATTTAAATTATTTTAGAAATCAATACTTAAATATATATGAGCAATACCTTATTTTATTAAATTTTCATAATCAATGAGTAAAATTCCTAGTATAAAGATAATTTAATTCTTGAAAATTTTATTATGATACCAGTTTTTATTTCATCTTTTCTGTCTCAAAATGCGAATTCCAAGAAATATTACATAAGTATATTAGCCTACTATTTACCTTTTTTGAAACTTTATTTCTGAAACAAAAGTTAGATTATCGCAAATCCTTTTAACATTTTACGGGTTTCTTTCCCCATATTTTGATTTTTCAGTTTTTCAGTTCTTATATTATTGCTTTATTAGATTTGCTTGTTCTTTTCAGAATTTTTATTCGCATGCTCGAAGAATTCGATATTTTAAACATCCCCTTTGTGATATAAATTTTACTTATATCGTCTAAGTTTGCTATTTTTCTAGTGTCGTATACTTAAGATATTGCAATGTGGGGCCCGTTTTTGCGTCAAAGAATTTGAAGTTAATATTATGGTGTTTTATTGTATCTGCCTGGTTTACTTTTTTTCCTTATTTCTATTTCAGAAGGTTGAACTGCTGATAAGCTCTGAAACTTTTTACATATTCTAAGTATATTTGATTAAAATTTACCAGATTTAAGAAAAAGTTCTTTTAACCCTTTCCGGCACACTATGCCCGGTCTAGGATGCCTAATTTTAATTCCAAACTTTTAAACGGCACCAATAATTTTTTAGAAAAAATTTGCTTTTACTATAAAAACGTAAATTAAGGACTTCAAAATATCTAAAAAATTCGTTGGTGAATTCCGGTGTCAGACGATATTTTCTCATTTTACTAACGGATTTTACCCGTGCCGGAAAGGGTTAAGAAAATGTTATTTTTTACGTTTTTGTATTTGTTTGAAAGTATTGAAAGAAATTCTTTTTAATACAGTATTAGATTCCCCAAAACTTTCGAATTTCGGTTTTCGACGAATTTATATGTTTTAGGGTTCAATGATCTCGAGAAACATGCTTTTACAAGATGTCTGTCTGTGAGTCAGTTTTTGTGTCTGTCTGTATGTGACACAAGTTTTGTGTGTACTCTGTCTCAAGAACTAACGAACGGAATTTCATATAACTAGATTACTCAGTTATTCCCTAATGTAAATTGAAGCTGTTTACTTTTTGGTGTATTATCGCTCGATTGGTACTGCTGCTATGTATTATTTTTTACACGATTTCCCCTATAGTTCTATTTCAAAAACTAATGCACGGATTTTCATCAAACTTTGAAGCCTGTTTGAAGTTGGTGCAAGTTATTGCTGATTAGATTTTGGGTGTAAATCATCTAACCGGTTGTGCTGATATGCTGCATTTTTCAAAAAATATTTACATGTATGGGGTCGAAGAAAATTTTGGGATGACGCGATTGACTAGTTTTTAATAAAATAATTTAATAAGAATTTAAATAACGTAGCATAAGTCTAGAATATTGTATTAAAAATTATAGTATTATTTTACTGTTGTGGGGGAAAATTTTTAATAAAACAATTTTTAGGTCTGTTCGTAATTAAGCGCTTCAAATCATTGTCGGTCAGTTTGAAAGTCTATCCGTACATACTGAACTAAATTTGTTCATTAAAAGCTGATTTTAAGAAGCGGGATAACGTTGAAAGAAGAAATATTTTACGTGTGATATAGATATAGTTTTATTCATCGTTCCTTAACACTAGGTCTGCACGCTGACACAAAAATGACGGACGCTTTTAAGCGTTTGCATATTCTCTTGAATTTCGGTACCAATATACCAAACTTTTATAAGATTTTTTTTAAAAGAATTATTAGAACATTTAAAATTAGAAAACTTAAAAAATATCGGTATTAACCCATTCTTGCTCAGCATCTTTTGCGTAAATTTTATTTGGTTGGCACCACTATCTTTAGAAGATTTAAGTTTAGTTCATTAATCACGAAAATACAACATTTAAATAAAATAATTATTGCTTTTCTTTTTTACCGGTGCCAAAAACAGTGCTGAATGCATCTTTTGAAACTTCCCTAAAAAGGGACGCTTGGCACTAAAGGGTTAAAATTCAAATAACATTGAAAATAATAAAATCTCCGCCCGCGACAGCAGCGTTTGTTGTCACAGTACGCCAACCTACTATTTAGGGGAGAGTAGTAGTATTAGATGGTTATTTTTTTAAATGTTTGATTTACATTACTTTTCTGAAATGTCAAGATTCGCCTTATTTAATGACTCACTTTTTAATGCGAAAAGAATGGGAATTCATCATTTGATAAAAAGTGGTGCTAATCAACAAATCACAATTTTTAAAAAGTAGTCCACTGGCTACACAGGGTGTCAGTTCCTTATTCCAGAAAAAGATTGCAAATGCTCTTTTTTTCCTTTTCATTTATATGCTTAAAACTAGTGATATCATAATCTTTGTTCTGAAAGCTCCCTGAATATTTGGCCTGAATAGCGAGACAAACACCTCGGCTACGAAGTTAGGCATATTGTTGCGGAAAGGGTTAAATTTAGACGCTAATTTCTTATAAAACACACATTTTACTCTTTTTAATCCTTGAAAGATAAAGGGAAAATAAAAATGATACTACAGTAAAACCTCTAAATAACGGACACCTAGGGAACGCAGAATTTGTCCGCTATTCGGAGGTGTCCACTATTGGGAAAACCTCAGAGATTCAAAAATCGCTAAGAAATGCTTAATGTTTCATTAATTTACTTTTATATGTCCTAAAATCTCTATTATAAACTTTATCAGAAATTAAAATTATTTTTTAATCAATAAATTGAAACACATTTGTGCACACTTTTATTCACTGCTTATTATATTGTCGTGAAATAATCTGTTACAAAAGTTTAGTTTTGCTTTCGATTACATGTAATTTGTTTTTCTATGTGCCGTTATTGACATTGTAGAGTTCCGGGCGGGAAGGGAAGGATTGCACTTTTTGATTTTTAAAAGCATAAAATCTCAAAATATTCTTGGATGACATTCCAAGGCTCTGGGAGATATTACTCCCGGGCAACAACCTGAATTTAACACTGAATGTGGGAGTGTGTGTGTGGGGGGGGGGGGTTCCTTAGATATTTATCTACATTTATCTGTGATCACAAAATTTGTGACACGTTGTCCTGATAAATTCAGAGGCCATTTTGCTTTTTTTCATTTTTTTCTCTTTAAAACATACTTTTTCATCCTTTATCTCCGAATAAAGTGTCCGCTATTCGGAATGTCCGTTATTCAGGGGTTATACATACAAAAATTTAGGTTTTGGGAGTGGGGATTGGAAATCTGTCCTTTAAATAGAGGTGTCCGCTATTCGGGAGTGTCCGTTATGGAGGTTTTACTGTATAATTTATGGGTAAAAATACTCAAAGAACAATACACATGTTGAAAACAATCCAGCTTAGACAGCCGCTATTTTTGTGTACGCGTTCTAGTCTAATCGGCTAGTATTCTCGGGACGTTGTTGGAAATTTCAAACATCCCGCGCTACGCACCTTGAGCTTTACACGTTGCAGGAAATTTGAAATGAGAAATGTTACTTATTCTATTTGAGATATGAAACTTTTAATAACTTTTAATGATTAATTTTAAATATACATTAAAATGAGAATTGTGCTACGTTAGAACTGCATATTTTTTTTTTTTTTTTTTTTTTTTTTTTTTTTTTTTTATAATAAAACAAAAAATTTAAATCACATTTAATAGATGTAGCCTACGAAAACAATAAGAATTCTCAGGAAATTTCATTTTGCTTTATCTGGAATTAAACGATTTTTTAAAAGCTAAATGCAATTTTCGTTTTCCACATAATACTTTTCGAAATCAAATCTAACCATTTTATTTTTTTTTATTTCATGTATGGAAAAGAAAATACGACGAATTCTGGTGTTATTTAATTCAGGTGCTATACAAGAAGAAAACAGATACAATACTTGATTCTTATACATTATCTTTTTTCTAATTTTTCATTCACAGCTGAGGCCTTCTTGGCATCCTTACATGTTTGTGCTTTTCTTTATTTATTTACCAGGTTTTATAATTCCACATTGAATCCTTGCTTTTGTAAGCTATTATTTTTTTTAATACTTTCTGGCATTTCTCATATACACTTGGCAAGGTTTCATGTTATGTATTACATTATTTAGAAAATTCTACTAAGAAAGATAACTCGAACTTTTTAAAACATTTTACGAAAGTTTGTATCTGTTTATCGTTTGCTTTGAGCAATATTCATTCTACAGTCGATCCCATATACTGGAACAGCTATTTGGCAAGATAACATAGTCTCATAGAAAATTATTCTGAAAAATAAAATGTGTCTCTCTAATACAGTACATGTACGCTGTAAAGACTTTTAAGTACTTTTATCAGAATATCTGTAAGGAAAAAATTGTCTTATTTAATGAAAACAGTTTCTATTTTCGGATTAAACGACTTATAATTTATAAAATTTCTGAAAAAAAAACATTTAAAATTTCCTGAATTCCTGTATGCTTACGAATTGGCAAATGATTGTATTTCTTATGTATTTATTTATCAAGAATGCTTTTGTTACCCTTTTTTAAACAATAATTGTTTAAAAACAATATACAGTTGAAATTATATTAAGGGAAAAGACGTACTTTAACCCTCTCACTGATTAATTGTTTTGGGTATTTCCATGAGCACTTGTCGTGTAAGTCACATTTCTAGTAACTGCTAAATTGTTGGCCACCGTTATTAGGTGCGTTCGTAATTATACGTAACACCTATTGTTGTCGTTCAGTCCGTCCGTCTGTCTGTCTGTCCGCATATAACAACGCAAAAACTACCCAACTGAATCGTTTGAAATTTAAAATGCATAATTATTACATAATTTTGTCGATTAATTTCAAATTTGATGAAAATCGGATGCATAGATCAATTACAGGGACAATCAAAAGGATTCCGTTACATTACGGTCAATGGTAAAAAAGGTTTCAAATGCATTTTAATCGTTTGAAAATTTAAATACATAATTATTACATAATTTTGTCAAGTTATTTCAAATTTTATCAAAATCGGATGCATAGTTCAATTGCAGGGACAATTAAAAGTATTCCGTTACATTACGGTTAATGGGGAAAAATGTTTCAAATGCATTTTAATGGTGTTACACTCATTCGAAAGTAATAAAATTGATATGCATCTATAAAGTACATATTATAATATACATTTTGCATAATCTGTGGTGCAAAGAATATTTGTTATTGATTTACAAGGCCACACAAAAGTATTCCATTGCATAATGGTATAGGGAGAACATTGTTCGGTGCGCATTTTAATTGTAATTATTTACAGTTTTATGAGATTGATATATGCGAGTGATATTTTTAAAACTTCGTTATCGTACGAACGCACCTCATTTGCTACGCTTCACGTGCAATTTCCAACTTGTTTTCAAAAGGTTTGCATGGCCTCAATTAATTAATGAAATATCTCTGATAAAATAAGTCACATTTTTCCGTTTTAAAATACTGGTATCGCAAATCTTAGTATGTGACTTACACGACATGTGCTCGTGGGAATACACTTTTATCAAAAATTGCGCATTTACAGAATTATTAATCGTTTGTCACCGGGGTTTCAAAACAATAATTTTTCTCTAAATTATTTGGGAAAATGCTTTGATTAAACAAGGCGAAATTTACAAAAATAAATAAATAAATAAGTAAAAATAAATAAATAAATAAATAACTGATGGAAATAATTATAGAGGATTAAGTGGAATGAAAAATGCATCCTTGCGGAAATCGCGGGATAACCAGCAAGAGTGTTAGATGAATGACAATTGCAGTAAAATGTGATGATATGTTCCGAGAATAACGCACTCAATAGCATGCATCACAAAATTTTTATTATTATTATTATTATTATTATTATTATTACTTATAAAACCAAGTTGATAAAAAGTTGTCATTATAATCCCATATTTACTCCCCCCCCTTTTTTTTGTTGTTAATATTTAGGTTTTCCGGATCGAGCATGAATTTTGAACTTCTTGATCTAAAATAGTGATGCCCAACCTTTTTGCCAGAAAATCGTTTGCCACCAGAATATTTGAAAAGTGATGTTTGTTTTCTTTCATAGCAAAGTTTCTGTCATTACTATAAGCAAAGTTAATCTGCAGAAAATTACTGGTATCAGTTTAGCCCGCGGGCCACAGGTTGTGCACCCCTAATCTAAAATGAAGATTTTTAAAACATTTTTTCAGTATAGAAATACAAATTAATTGTTTTTTTCCTGGTACAAAATCGTAAAGATTAAATGTTTTCGAATTTAAAAATAATTAACAATTAATTTCTTCATTCGTTTAAATATACGCACAATTTATTATTTAAAATCGGATAAATTGAATAAAGTTGAATTTTTCTGTTATTACATTATTCTGCTTTTAATTAATTTATTAATTTAATATTATGATGTGTACGATAAGTCATTTTTTGTTTTTATTATCTCCATTTTTCTGTCATATAATATATGAATACTTCATGTTTAAATTTACCACGTGCGATATCAGGGTTAAGATAGTGCATTTGCCTTTCATTCTACTTTATAGCTCATAATAGTTTTATTTTATCAATATCCACTATAGATTACTTGGTACTTCTTCACTTAATTTTGGTTTTATGTGTGTTGGTAGTCCCAAATTCGTATTGTTTTGCTCTCTCATGGCAAATATGAAGATGAAACCACACACTCCATTTGTAGTTCCAAAGTATTTGGGACCTGATGATTCTGGAATTTGGTTCTACAAATTCCATTTGTATTCATATAATCCTTTTTCCTTCCATATTCAATGTGATATAAGTTATTAAATTCAATGGTTAATTTCAAATGGTTAATATTGTTTACTGTTAATGGTCTTATATACATACATATATATATATATATATATATATATATATATATATATATGGGATATTTTCTCGCATGTGGGATACACTCTCTGTTTCACCTGTCTGACTGTATTTCCCTCCGCCACTCATTTACCGGAACTCTGCGTCGAGATTAAAAAAGAACCGAAAGGTAGCGAAGCTGTGTGACGACGGGGGAAAGAAGAAAATAAATAGAATGTTTTCAACGACGGCAAACGATGTTGATTAAAAACTAAAGTGATGATTCCGACGATTTAAAAGCGAAGATTTAAGATGAGACTTTTAAGGAACTATAAAATATTTACGACTTATTGATAGTTTTAAAGATTGTTGAGAAAAATTACGAAATACGAGTCGATGTTTTTATTTTTTATTTGTTTATTTTTGTTCTGTTCGTTATAATAAATGTATGTGTCCGTCACAGAATTGGTTTTTATTTCGAAGAAGGTCTCGTCCATGCTATATATATATATAATTAGTAGACAGTTATGGATCAGGATTGATAGTCTGTCATTTCTTAACTCCAAAATTTTTAATTCACACAAGAAAACTTTTATAATGTTATTTTCCTAATGTATTAACAGACTCTTCATGAACGCTCAATGTGAAAGTTCTTTTTACAAAATGTTCAGAGAAAATTCGAAAATTAAAAACAAAAATTCACACTGGCAATAATGCTATCATTAATGTACTAATATACACTTTTTTAAATCGATTAACAATAAAAATAATGTATTAATACAATGTTACATCATTCGCATTTTATTTTTTAGATTCTTTTTCCCTCTAAATGAGAAATATTTATCGTGCACTCTAAACTGCAAATTTTTGAAGAACCTTTCTACTGAATTGTCATTAAAATTTTTATTTTATATTTATATTTCTTCGATGCTTTCTCAATGGTATTTTTTTTTTTTTCATATTCTATTTTTTACTACAGTTTCTCTTTTATCTATGTGTTTTATTTTTTGTTAGAATACATCATAAACGGCGAGCAGGATTCAGGGCCATATCATATATCATTTTATATTGCCACGTTATAAATTTTGGAGACTTTTAGCAGTTAGAAGAACAATAAACTTTTTCAATTTTAGCTTATAAATTCTTACATTTATTCTGCACTTTTTTTTTTGATTTATAACTGGGTTTATTTATTTTATTTCACTAAAAATATTTTTTTATTATTTTCAAAAAACAGCTAGGAAATAGAATACATCACAAATTAAATTTTATTATTCAAAATATTATTTAAAACCATGAAAAAAAAACGCGCTTATGTTTATTGTCCAGTGTTAACACTTTTCTAATTTATTTCACATTGGAAATTTTCTATTTAGTAGTAGAAAAGCTAAACGTCTTTTTAGCTGGCAGATTTTTGCGAATTCTCTTCTGAAAGTTTTTAATTTATTTCTGCTTCGCCAGATACTTGATTGTCTATAATATTAAAAATAATAATAATAGTTAAATTTTTGTGGTGCAAATTTACAATTTTATGGTAAAAATCTAGAATATCCCAAGAGCGCAAGAGGTTAATATGCCATACTAATCACACAGAAAAATTCGAACGCTACTGTTAAGTCTATGGGAGCGTTATTTTCAATTATCTCGCTCATTTTTCCCCCGTAAGATAGTTAAGGACGGTCTATAAACAGCCTAGATTTTACTATCTTGATTTTGGTTATGGTTTGTAATTAATAATAGTAGTATTATTTGGATACTTTCAATTTCAAAACCGCTCCCACCCGTTCCGAAAGGTTTTATTATTATTATTATTATTATTATTATTATTATTATTATTATTATTATTATTATTATTATTATTATTATTATTGTTATTATTATTAAACATTTTAAATTAAAATCGAAAAATTAAAAACTAGCTCAGTAGTAGATGACCTTCAACTATGCTTTCCAAAAAGAAAAAAAACTGTAAAAAGTTAAAATTTGAGAGAAATGTTTTAAAATAACGCCCCCATAGACTTAACATTATCATTTTGTTTTCTTCCAGTGACTGAAAGTGGCTCTTAAATCTTTAGCAAGCGGTGCCCACACACACACACACACACACACACACACAAAAAAAAAAAGGATACCTGGTTTTAACCCCTTAACTAGTTAATTCTTTTCCGTTCAATAAATTGAAAATAGCTGATCCACACCACTATTATTTAAATAAAATATTCGTAAATATTTAGTCTAAACCAGCGGTTCCCAATGTATGGGTCGCGACCCACTGGTGGGCCGCGGAAGTTGTTTTTCTGGGTCGCGAAAAACTCGAGATTTGTTATTTAAATATATCTTTTATTTCATCTGTTTAAAAAGATATAACAATTTCAACAAGGAATAATATTTCAAGGGAAAATTATTTTTTTCCTTCTATACAGCGAAGTCTTGTTAACATGAACACACTTGGTGTTACTTACTTTTAACACGAACTGTTTTCACCGTCCCCCTTAAAGAATATAAAGATTTGATACTGATAGCATGAAATACTCTTAACATGAACAAAATTTACATTCCCTTTGAGGTTCATGTTAGCAAGGTTCAACTGTATTAATATACGAACAGAATATCGAGAAATATTTAAATCAGCTTTGAGGTCTTTGATGAAATTTAATACTTCGTATCTATGAGAACATGCTTTTTCTGCTTTGTTTTTGAAAGACAAGTACTGAGACAAACTGCGTGTTAACAAATGTTCTCACATCGGTAAACATCAGAACAAAAATTTCATTGATTAAAAAGTTATGTTTTCCTAATAATTTAACTTATTTTTAATTATCTTTGTAATTTCTGAATTGTTTTTATTACTATTCACTTACACACATTGAGATTACCAATTCTTGTTTTTGTTGATAATGTGTTTTCCATACGAAAATTTGCGTTTTTCGTAGGATAGGATAGCCGAGCATATAGAGATCCTACAAAAATTGTTATACTGATATACAACTTTTTCTTGGGTGGGTCGGATTTTTTTTTTTACTTAAAGGTGGGTCGCGTACGAATAAAGTTTGGGAACCGCTGGTCTAAACATTACCGCCTTTCAATAGTATAAAATTTTCTTCAAAATAATAGTGGTGTCAAAGCTTTAAATGATGCAATAAGCAAATTCGTCTTGCCCGAATGCCGTTCGGGCAAACCAGTTAAAGGTTTAGGTCTCCACAAATGTTTAATTCAAAATTTCAGTTTTATAAAGATGGGGAACAAAGTAGTATACAAAGTAAGCATCCTGAGATAAATGGGAGAGTTGCCCGAAAAATTAAATCTGGGCACATCAATCAAATTCATACGCCACCTAGTGGAAAGGGCGAACTACAAAAGGGTTATTAGGTAGACTGTTATTTCTTTTATGTGAAAGGGAATGAAATTGTTTTGTTGCTATAAAATATTACTTTGATACGTTGCGTAGAATAAAGTTTAGGTTTGAAAAAATACTGTAACTAACTATGGAACAATTAAGTGAAGTATCATAATATTATTATAAAATATACTCATACGAAATATTATTTAATTGTATAATGCAATAGTTGCTTATTTAAATCTGTTCGATTTTAATTATGTTTTTTAATGTAATGAAATATGATGCATAAAGCAGTTAATAATATGTATAGAATTTAATAATAGATATGTATAAATATAATAATAGATAATATACAATTTAAGGTCCTTTTTTGTCGTTTATAGATTGCAGACGATAAGTGGGCAATATTTTCTTGGTCGTATTGCATTTATGTTATTTCATTTACAAATATTTCATCTTTTTAATTTAAAACTCACTTAATTTTATCATTAGGAATTACTTTAATTTAAAATGCATGCATTAAATTTTGAATTATTAAACAATCAAGTAATTTTTATTTATTTGTTTAATTATTTTGCAATTCTATACAGTAAATTTCCTAAAATCGTCAGATTTTTTCCTCCTTGAAACAGGCAAAGTTATTTAGAGAAGTCTTATAAAAATTTCAAGTTATTGTTTTTTGAAAGATGCACTTTTTTTTCATCAGATTTATTGTAAAAGAAGAGACACGAATAAACGCTCTTTTGCAAAAGTACTGTGCATTTTTGCCAGTTCCCATTTATCTAAATGGCAAGCAAATCAACGCTAAAGAATCTTTAACTTTGGTTAAACAATGCCATACAATTGATTGAAATACTTTGCTCTCCACATCGCGAACAAAGACGGTTTCTGGCTAATCCAATTCTATACTATCAATATCTTTTAATTGATTATGCATGAGTCTTGTCAGTAATATAGCAAATGCTACTATTGCCAGTGCATTTGTAACAGTATTTTTTGATAAAGATATGTGTATTTAAAAAAAGTCGCAATCTCATTTTAGTTTTTCAATAAATCTGGTAAACAAGATTCATCTGTCATGACTGAGTAAAATTTCAGAAAATATGCGCAAGAGATACAAAGAAAATAGATATCTGCACATATATGACGTCATTCTAAAAACCCATAGATTTGCATTATCACCCCGCCCACCTGCTGGCGCAGCTGTGCCTATTTTTACCAAATTCTACTGTTATCTTTGTAAGTCTGATATGTATGCACTTTTGGGAGAGGAAACTAAGTAAGTTTTCATTTTCTAATAAATTGTTTTGCAAATTTTGGTGTCAGTTCCTTATTTCATTATTTTATAAGTAGAATTATTCAGCGCCAGAAAAGACTATTTCCATGGTTATGGACAATTTCCATGACTACTTCTAATATAAGGCACATGCTATTTTTTTTAGCTATCAGAGTTTTAAACCTGAAAAATGTGACTCATTTTATCAGGTTGCCAGTATTGCCTCCTTTTTTATTCAGAAATTTCGAATTCATGCTAGAAATTGAAAATAGTAGTATTTTATTTGTTCTCTTAATAACAGAAATGTTTTGTTTATGTAATAAAAGATTCTTCTTTCGAAATTTCCGATTTAAATTCTATATTCTATATATCTATAATCTATCTATATCTATATATATTATATATATCTATAAAAATCGAGGTTTAACTGACATCCTGACACAATCCAAAGTATCTGCTTAAAGCTCCTGTACTTTTGGACGCCAGTGTAGTTTGAAAAACAGGATAAAAATATAAATTTAATATCTGAATCACAGCAATGTATTAAAAATCACATATTAAGTTTAAAAGGCTATTTTTAAAAAAGCTTAACCCATGAACGGTAAAACTTTTTTCTTCGATAAAATTAAAATTGTGGATTTCGGTGTTAAAAGTCCACAATTTTGTGGATTAAAATTGTGGACTTTTAACACCAAAAAGATAGCCGTCATTTTGAACGTTAGAAAATGAGTCTATTTCCATTCCAACCGGAAACTTCTTAAAAAAAATAAGTTTAAATATTAAAAAAATGATTATAAAAAGTAAAATAAACAAATCAAAAGATTCTATTGTGCGAAATTATTTTTATAAAACTAAGAGTAAAATTTCCTCTCTGTCCAGCGTTTAAAGAGAATAATTTTTATGCAATTTATTAACGAGTTTGTCTCGTAATAGAATTCTATCTTCATATTTACTGGTGTTAAAGGTACTTCCTTGCCACAAAGTCTAGCGATCTAAAAATATGCCGCTGTGCGTTATTGGTTATCAAATATCAAAGTAATTCTACCAAAATCGTTCAGCATTTTGTTTAGCTTCAAATTTTTGAAAAACTCTAATATAAATCGCGCTTAACGGAAAATGGAAACACGTTAGGTGTTATTTACGATTTTCTTACATTTCTGTAAGCAGTATTGTTTGCATTTTCGAACTTCCAGGAACATTTGAAAGTTTTTTTTTTTCTTTTCAGTCGTTTGTTTCTTCCGTTTTTATGCTCTTACTTTATTCCCTGCTTCGTATTTCTACTTTTAAACTACCAGAAGGTAATGTTTTCGTAATCTTTTTTTTTTTTTTTTTTTTTTTTTTTTTTTTTTTTTTTTTGTGAAGGTAAATATATTTTGATTATGTACCTTCTGTTGCTTTTTCCCTTTGAGAATCATATAGTTAGAAATTTATTAGAAATAGGTCTTTATATATTTCTTTCAGAGTAAAATTCGATACTTATATATGTATATAAACGTATTACTTTTGAATTGCTTTTTGCTATTCCGCATCTAAAATATATAATTTAAAATATCTCTTAATGTTTTAGGGAAATGGTATAATTCTAATGCAGTGGTTCCCAAACATTTGTGTTTGGAGTCGCTTAACCCCATGGTATTGTATAATTTACAAATTATTATTATTATTATTATTATTATTATTATTATTATTATTATTATTATTTCCAATTTCCCTTGTAATGTGCTAATTTCTTCTATGCTTTATTTATTTTCCTGCAATGCTGGGGAACCCCTGAAAAGTATACTTTAATTCCTTGGGGACGAGTACGTATACGTGCCGCAAATAGGCTTAAGAATCCGTGTATATCGCCACCAGTAAAGTTGTACTGAAAATGTTGCCTTATTTAAACGGAGCATTTTCTTGATTTAAAAAGACACAGATTTCTGTTTTTTAAAACCGGCGGCAAAACATTAAAAATTTCATAAAAAGTCTGTCGTCGCGAAGGGGTTAAGCTCCAAAAGCTTCGCGGAGCATTCTTAGGGAATCTCAAATCTAATGGAATTTCTTAACTCTATTAAAGCGATGGGTAGAGGATTCTAGCCACATAATTTTAATTCCAAAACTGAAAAATGGCACCAAGAATATTTTAATAAATTTTTGTTTTTGTAAAGAAAGTTAAAAATTTCGAGTTTATATTTTCTAAAAACTATGTTTGAATATTCTGGTGTCAGTCAATTATTTCTTCATTTTCACAGAATTCTAATTAAAAGACTTAATATACTTATTCTATTGTTGTTTTTACTAGTTTTCTTAAATTTATGTTAAGTTTGTTTGGAAACTCTGTATTCTGTACACAAAAAACTTTTGAATTTTTTACAAAAACTTTAGCATGTTCACGAATAGGCTCGACATGCTTACACAAATGCATATGACAATTAAACTGTACTCATATAGTCATTTGCCATAGTAACAGATCATTTTAGGCTTTTTTTTTACAACGGTGATGGCAAATATTATTTTGCTATAAAATTTTAATGTTTGCACCTAATTGTTACCGCGACTTAATCATCACTGAAAAATATCATGACAAAGACAGAGCTGCCAACTTCTACGCCTTTTTAAATCATATTAACATGTTTGGAACCACAAAATTTTTAGAGTGAAATGTACGACAAATACATTTAATGTTATATGTTACATTATAAATTGTTAATTTTTGAATAAAATTTCAGATTCTAATCTGTTTATTTGACTTTAAATAGGCGTAGTAGTTGGCAGCAATGCAAAGATGTTCTTTACATCCTCTAGTCAAGAATTTTATAATGTGTATTATCTAATCCAAGTTTGCCAGTTTTGCCTTCCAATTTAGTAAAAAAATTTGAATTCATGCCAGAAATTAAAAATAGTATTTTTTGATTCATTAATTACAGAAATGTTTTGTTTATATAATTTAAAGATTCTTCGTTCGAAATTTCGAGATAAAAACGGAGACGACACTGGCAAACCTGATACATTCCAAAGTATCCGTCACAGTTAAATTCCTTTGCTCCACAGTTGGCTTTCTTAACTTTTGTAAGCCAGTGTATTTGTAAAAACAGGATAAAAATATAACTTTAGTATCTTAATCGACAACAATATACTCAAAATCAAATTAAGTTTAAAATACTTTGATTTTTTTTAACTTGACTGTGTCTGAGCATACGGGACAAATGGTACTATTTTAACCAGCTTCTTTTACCATTAATGTTCACCATATGTCTTATCTCGTATCTAATAAAAATGTCTCTTGACGATTGTTGATAATAATTACTGGTAAGATCAATAAATTTAGTCCTGTATGCTCCGAACGCCAGAACACATGAACGCCAGAATTACTTTTTCGTTAAAATATAAATTTTTTATTTCCCATTACTTTTAAAAGGAAAATAATTTTTATGGTATTTAATTAAGGAGTATGGCTTCGTAAAAGGAATTTATCTCTATATTTACTAGTGTGAAAAATCCTTCATTGTAACTAAGTCTAGCTATCTTAAAATATGCCAATGGATGTTAATTGGTTAATGAATATCAAAGTAATTATATCAAAATCTTTCAGTATATTCTTTCGCTTCAAAATTCTGGACAACTCTAATGTAAATTGTGCTTATCTACTTACAAATAAAATTTCTATGTTTATTAATATTTGTTGTAAAATATGTCATTACTTTTGTTGGAGAATGTAACTTTTAGTTATTTTTAGCATCGAAAATTCCATATCTTTTATACGCAATCTATGATTGATTAAATATTAAGTATACAAAAAGTATTTTAAGAAATTTCATTTTTTAAAATTTTACACAGTTTAAAGAATTTATTGTTTTTCTTGTTTTCTTGTTGTTTTTCTTCTTATCTCTTGTTAGTTTTTATTGTTTTTCTTTAAAACAATATAAATGTATTTCAGTATAGAGAAGAAAAACATTAATATCGCAATTCACAACAATGTATTAAAAACAATGTTTAGTTTAAAATGCAGCTTATTGAAACCTTAAGTAAAACCTAAGTAATAGTATTAAAATTCATAAATACTTTCTTTCACTTCGCAATTTGAAAAGCTCTAATGTAAATCGTGCTTAACGGAAAATGGAAACTCAGATTTATTTACGATTTCCTTACATTCCTGTAAGCAATATCGTTTGCATTTTCGAACTTCTAGGAACACTTTCAAGCTTTTTCTTTTCGATCATTTGTTATTTCTATTTTCTTACTGTTACATTAGTTTCTTCTTCATATTTCTATTTTTAAACTACTAGAAGCTATTGTATTCTTAAAAGTTTTCGTATTTTCCTTTGTGAAGATAAAATTATTCATTTTATATAACTTTTTATTTTTCTTCTCTCTTTTAAAATCATGTAGCTCGAAATGTATTTAGACTTTTCGATGCTGATATATATGTATATACATAGATATTTACTTTCGGGTTGTTTTTCGCTATTAAACATTATTTTACTCTTAAATTTCAATTGTCATAAAATTTCAATAATTCATAATTGTCGCTTCAACGAAATCTTTAAAAAATGTTAAGTAAAAAAAGTTCTTTACATCCACGCAGTTCAAAAATAATTGATCACGAATTTTGGAAAATATTTCATAAATCGTGTAGAAATATAAGGATTCTAGTTTTACTTCAACTGTTATTTAAAAAAAAAAAAATCTTAAATCATGCTAGAAAATAAAAATGGTATTTTTTGGTTGATTTAATGACAGGAATTTTTTTCTGGGATTTTTCTTTCATAATTTCTGCTGAAAATTTGAAATTTAGAAATAAAAATAGAAGCCAAACTGGCAACCCTAGTACAATACAAAGAATTCGCTCACTGTCCTTAACACTAGAATCGTGGATATGGGTCATTTTGACCCGTTCTCAGTGAAAAGATGTCGATTCGAACCAGGTAAGTCTTCTAGATTGATTTACATGTAAAGCTGCTCAAATATTATTTAAAATAAATAAGTTAAATAGACTTAAATAAAAATTCTGATGTGAATTATTTTTATAAAACTTGGGTAAAATTTCTCGCGGCTCTAGTGTTAATATTTTAATGCTCATGGTAGGATGTGTGCTACCAAAAGTGTTTCGAATTTTGTTGAATTCTGATATTCAATATTTTACCAGAAATTTAAAGTAGCAATATTTTGCTTATTTAATAACCATTCCATAAAGTGAAATTTACTACTGAAAGATTTTGGTGTGAAATCACATTTTCTGAACTATGAAAGTTAGAACGCATTCTACCGTGGGCATTAGAGAGTTAACTTTTGGAGATCAGTGTATTTCAAAAAAGAGCATAGAAATATCGCTTTTTTATCACATTCCACAGGAATGTATTAAATATCACATATTTAATTTAAAATGCAACATTTTAAAAAAAAAATCTGAATTAATGTCAAAATAATTGTTTCAAATCTCTTCAATATTTTTTTTCTTTTCAATAAAAAAAAAAAATTAAAAAAACTCTAATTTTAATCTCGCTTAACGGAAAATGGAAATTCTGAGTTGATTATTTACCATCCTTTAATATTTCTATAAGAAATAACCGTTTACATATTGAACTACTTGGAATTTTTAAACCTTTTTCTTTTCGATTGTTTGTTTCTACCGTTTTCCGGCTGTTGCATTGTTTTCTGATTCATATTTCTACTTTTAAACTACCAGTAGTTATCGTTTTCGTAATCTTTTTTTTTTTTTTTTTTTTTTTTTTTTTTTTTTTTTTTTATATATATATTTCCTTTGTGAAGAATGATTTATTTCTATTATATATATTTTACCTCTGTTTTCCCTTTGAGAATTATGTAGTTGAAATTTATTAGATATAGGTATTTTTATCTTTGTTAATGTATAATTCGGTATTGATATATATATATTTTAACTTTCAGATTGTTTTTCGATATTCTGCATCTGAAATAGATAATTTAAAGTGGGTCAAAAGTTTTAGAGAAAAAGTATTTATCTAATGGAAACTCGCGCTGAACTGTTTCTTTTGTTCTTTTTGAAGTTTTCGAAAACTGGTGGTAAATTTTGTTGAAAATTTTGAATTCTGTAAACGAATGAAACTTACTATAAAATTTGAATGGTGTCTCCTAATTGTTGAATTGACTATATCCTCATTGAAAAATATGAAATCAAAAATGTTCTTTACATTCTAGAAGTTTATAGAAAAGTCGTCAACATTTTTCAGAACTGTTTCACAAATCATGTACAATCCAAGGTTGCCAGTTTTATTCTATTTTTAATCAGAAAATCCGAAATTATACCAGAAATTAAAAATAGGTATGTTTTTGTATGTTTAATGGCAGGCATTTTTTTTTCTTTTTTTTTTTTTTTTTTTTTTTAACATAAATTAAAGATTTCTCCTTGAAAATTTCTTGTGTAAAATTTGAAATTTTGTATTAAAAATTTAGGTGAAACTGGCAATCCAGGTACAACCCAAAGCATCCGCTCAGTGTCCTTAACCCCTTAACAGGTTAATTCTTTTCCGTTCAATAAATGGAAATTAGCAAATTTACACCGCTATTATTTAAATAAAATATTCGTAAAATTTGGTTTAAACATTTCCCCCTTTCAATAGTATGAAAATTTTCTTTAAAATAATAGTGGTGTCAAAAAATTTTAAATGATGCAATAAGCAAATTCGTCTTGCCCCGAACGGCGTTCGGGAAAACCAGTTAACCCTTTCCGGCACACTGTGCCCGGTCTGGGATACCTAATTTTAATTCCAAACTTGCAAATGGCACCAATATTATTTTAGTAAAATTTTCCTTTTACAATGAAAGCTTAAATTAAGTATTTCAAAATATTAAAAAAAATCGTTTGTGAATTCCGGTGTCGGTCGATAATTTCACATTTTACTAACAGATTTTGCCCGTGCCGGAAAGAGTTAAGGGGTTAATGCCCTTGGTAGTAGGGCTGAAAATTCTCATGCGTGACATCAGAGTTGTCAGACAAGCTGTTATTTAAAATTTAAATTTGCATTACTTTTTTGGAATGTTATTTTTTCTCTTTATTAAATGTTATATTAATGAGCAAATTTTATCCTTTAATAAAAGTGGCGCCAATCAAATAATAAAAAAGCAGCTTGTCTAGCAACATTGATGTCTGATATGTATATTTTTAGAGCCTTGCATGATAGGTCATATGCTATCAACAGTGTTTCGAATTTAGAGAATTTTTTTCATTTGGATATTCCATATTTATAACAGAAATTTAAAAAAGCAATATCTTCTTCATTTAATAAGCATTTCGTAATTTAGTAAAACGAAATTTAATACTGAAATTTTCTTGCGTGAATTCATATTTACTGAACTAAGGAATTTTTAGAGTACATCCTGCCGTGGGAATTAAAGGGTTAAATTTTTTAGATCAATATATTTCAGAAACGAAGATAAAAATATAACGCAAAAAAGACTAAAGAACCTTCGTTTATATCCACCAGTAAAATTTTACTTTGAAATTTGCCTTATTTAATCAGAGTATTCTCTCGATTCAAAGAAGCACAAATCTTTCTTTTTAAAAACTGGTGACAAAACATTAAAAATTTCGTAAAAGGCTTCCGGCGTGAAGGGGTTAAACTTCAATATCAGTAATTTATAGAAACGTAGTAAAATTATCATAGTTAAGTGCAGCTTTTTAAATACTTAACTAAATTCAAAGGAATTGCATCAATTTTCATCGATATTTTCTTTCACTTCAATATTTTAAAAAATCTTAACAAAAAACAGAAATTCGAAACTCATTATTTATCCTATTTCTTATATTTATGTAAGCAATAATCGTTTGCATTTTCATGCTTCTTGGCTTTTAAAGCCTTTTTCTTTCTTTTTTTCTTTTTCTTTTTCTTTCTTTCTTTCTTTCTTTTTTTTTTTTTTTTTTTTTTTTTTTTTTTTTTGTTCCTTTTTTACTATTGTTTCGTGATTCACATAGTTTTCTGTTTCAAATTTCTATTTTTAAACTATCAGAATGTATTGTTTTCGCAATCTTTTTTTACATTTTCTTTGTTTCGGAAAATTTATTTCTGTTATATACCTTTTTCTTTTGCTTTCTTCTTTTAGAATCATGTAGCTCGAAATTCATTAAATATAGGTCTTTCCATATATTTTTTAATGTAAAATTAGGAATTGATGTAGATAGATATGTTTTTTAATTTTCAGGTTGCTTTTCGCGATTCCTCATTTGAAATACATAATTTAACCATTTATCTACCGAATTAGGAATTCATGAAAATTTTTCCTTCTAAAGCACTTTAGATGCATTCTAAAGCACTTTCAATTGTACAAACTAAATTGAAAGTTTTATATAAACATTTAATAAATTTTTGAAGGATTTTGGAAGGATCGAAGGATTTAGAAGGATTATTTAAATTTCAATTTACAGGGATTTTGTCAATGTTTATAACCCCACTCAAATCTTTTATTTTAAAATGTTTTCTTAGTATTTTGTAGAATTATAAAATGTACAAACATGATATTCTAACAATATAAATGTAGAAATATTTCCGAATATAAAAATTCCCATCCCCCTACCTCAGCGCCAAGAAAGCTGAAAAGATAACAAGGAAAAAAAAAAAAAAAAAAAAAAAAAAAAAAAAAAACACCCTTTTAAAAATATTTTTGTTTTGTGTAACCAATAATGTTATTGGAATAAAATATAGTAATGTATCTGTAACTCATTCGAAAAATATTACAACTGATTCACATATTAAAAGAACTTTATAATAAGTAATTTTAACATTACCTATAAATACTTGTCGATAGATAAAGGGATAAAACATTTCATAATATATTGGAAAAGCGATTTTTATTTAATGGAAACTAAAACTGTACCGTTTGTACTGTTCTATTTCAAGTTTTTCGTGAATTAATTTTAACTTAGTTTAGGGAAATTTGTATTCTATAAACAAAAACATTTGAATTTTTTACAGAAATGTTAACATGTTCATGATTGATATACTTAGACAAATGCACGTGATCATTAAACTGTACTCACATAATCATTTACTACTGTAGCAGATCATTTTGAGTATTTTGTTTTACATAAATGATCGCAAATATTACTTTAATATCAATTTTTTTATTTTGTTCCCCTAATTGTTACCGCGACTAACTATTCACTGAAATGTAAGAACTCAAACATGTTCGTTATCTTTTAAATTTTCGAAGGCAATTCGTTAAAATTTTAGGGAAATATTTTACAAACCATTTACTGTACAAGGTTACCAAATTTGCTTTCATTTTTTTTTTCTTTAGAAAATCAAAATTCATGCCAGAATTTAAGAATAGTATTATTTGGCTTATTTAACACATTCGCGACGGGACCCGTTAAAGGATATTTTAATGTTTTGCTACCGGTTATCAAAAATAGAAATTTGTATCTTATTAAATCGAAAAAATGCTCCGATTAAACAAGGCAAATTTCTCAGTAAAATTTTACTGGTGGGGGTAAAAAGGGATTCTTAAGCTTTTCCGTGGGCCACCGGCGGTACACGCTGGCGTGAACATGTCAGTGACAAAAATGTTTTGATTATGAAGCAACGATTGTTCAAAGACGAAGTAAAGATTGTTCTTTCAAAATTTCCCGTTTGAATTGAAAATTCCGAAATAAAATTTGAGTCCAAGCAAGAAACCCTCATACAATCCAAACTGCTCGCTTACAGTTTCTTATCATTTAGAAACGGATGTATTTCAGAAAAGAGTACAAAAATATAACTTAAATTTTAATATCACAATTCACAGCAATGTATTAAAAGTCACACATTTAGTTTTACCCTTTATCAACCACATTATGAATTCATGAAAATTTTAAATTCTAACGCATTTTACGTAAATTGTTTAAACTAAATTAAAATATTTACATAATCATTTAATAAATTTTTGAAGGATTTTAGAATGGTTGAAGGATTTAGAAGGAATTAATTAAATTTGAATATACAGGTATTTTGTGCAATATTTAGAACCCCACTCAAATCTTTTATTTTAAATTGTTTTCTTAGTATTTTGTATTTATAAAATGTACAAATATGATGTTCTTACAAATTAAGTATAGAAATATTTCAGAATTGAAAAATCTCCATCCCCCTCCCTCAGTGCCTAGAAAGCTGAAAAGATACAAAGGCGAAATAAATTATCCTTTTAAAAATATTTTTGTTTTGTGTAACCAATAATGCTTTGGGAACAAAATAAAGTAATGTATCTGTAACACAGGGCTGCACAACCTCTGGCCCGCGGGCCAAAATGATACCACTATTTTTATACAGAATAATTTTCCTTATAGTAATGACAGAAACTTTGAGATTAAACAAAAGAAACCACATTTTTCAAATAGTCTGGTGGCAAACTATTTTCTGGTAAAAAGGTTGTGCATCACTGCTGTAACACATTCTAAACAGTATTACAACTAATCGACGTATGAAAAGAATTCTATAATAAGTAATTTTTATGGTACTTATAGGTACCGTCTGTTGATAAAGGGTTCACCCATTAATGACTACCGTTGATTTTTAAAAATGGTCATAAAAATAAAAAAAAAAACGCGGTTCACACTAGTAAATACGAATAAAAAGTAAATACTTTTGTTCGGGAGACAAAATTCATCAATACATGAAGATAAAAAATATTCCATCAAAAGTGGTGGGAAATACAAAATTTAAATTTTAACGAAGAAAATGATCGAGCGTTAATGGGCTAAAATGCAATTTTTAAAAGAACTAAACTAAGATCAATGTAACAGTATCAAATTTCATTAGTGTTTCCTTTCACTTCAAAATCTTGAAAAACTCTAATAAAAAATCGCACCTAACTGAAAATGGAAACTCAAAGATCATTATTTACCATTTTCTTACATTTCTATAAGCAATAACCGTTTGCATTTTCGAACTTCTAGGAACATTTTAAATCGTTTTCTTTTCGATCGCTTGTTTTTTCCATTTTTATGGTGTTACTGTGTTTTCTGCTTCATATTTTCTATTTTTAAGCTACCAGAAGGTATTGTTTTCCTAAACTTTTCTTTGTGAATGTAAACTTATTACATAACATTTTCTCTTATCATTCCCTTTTAGAATCATGTTGCTCGAAATTTATAAAATCGGACATTTTTATCTTTTTAAAAGTAAATTTCGAAATTGATATTCTTTTTCGCTACTATGCCTCTGAGATACATAATTTAATGTAATTCACATTGTTTTAGAGAAAAGGCATGAATTTAATAAAAATTCTAAGTATATCATTACGAAGTTGGAGATATTTATTTTATTAATAACTGTATTTTTAGGTTCTTTCGTAATTATGTAAATACGTAGCACCTATATTCGTCGTTTAGTGCGTCTGTCAGTCCGCTAATAACAATGCGAAAACTACGCAACCGAATCGTGGAAATTTAAAATTATATAATAAAACCCCTCCGTGTATAACGATTCTGGGGTCAACTCATCTTGGAGAAAAAGAAATAGCGACCACGCTAGGCCTAAGTATTCCGAGCCGGTCACAAATATTCTAATTGTTCAATTTATGGAAATATACATGTAAAAGATTTATTCATTACTCATTTTCTTTAAAACCTACTAAAACTATCTAATTATAATGTTTAATTTCTAAATAAAACAACCATCAATTACGAGAAAAACAAACGTTAAATTACGAGAAAAGCAAACGTTAAATTACGAGAAAAACAAACGATGTAAGTAAATTAATGCTGTTGCCATTCAAGAATGGCAAATTCTAAATCTATAAAAAAAAATATTAAAAGTCACCTCCCATTTTAAAGGCTATCTATTTTAAGAACCAATGAAAACGTTCCATAGTCACAATGGAGCGTTCTCATTGGTCATATTTACATTTCGATTTGTAAATGATGTCACTGCATTTTACTTAGAAATCTTTTCACGATTTCAAAAACAATCTATACTAATAAAAGAACAAAACGTTCTGTCTGTGTGTGTGTCTGTGTGTCTGCGATGGCTAGCAAAATCTACAGCAAGTACAAAGATCAAAATTTTTTTTAGAGTAGCCCAATGTCTCTCCTGATGCACCTGAAGCTAAGAATTTCAAAATTCTATTTATTAACTGAGTAATTAATTAAATTCCAAAGGTCACTCTCATAAAAAATCGCCTTTTTTCGCTTTTTTTCCATTTCATTTTCTTATGGTTGATTGGTTGCATAAAATTTTCGCAGAAATAATTAAAAAAGCTGGGACAGACCTTTAAAATTCATAGACTGGCAAACTGTCAGTTTAAATGAGGATTTTTTTTTAAATCACAGCTGCTGTACACCATGGAGAAAAAGATAGGTGGAGGCGAAGTAAAGCGAAAAAAGAATTGCAACACGGAATAAGAAGTGTCTTACTTCGTGGTTTGCAATATTAAACCATTTATCGCTGAAATTTTAATGTCTCAAACAAAAGCACGAGGAAGGAATTTTGTAGTAATAAAACAAATTGAAAGAAACGAATTACAGCTGAAACATATTTTACGAAGAAATAGTAATTTTTTAAAATGATTTTTTTCTATAATATTATTTAGGTTAAAGTTAGGTTAAAGTTAAATTGCATTTATGTTATGGTTAAAATAAGGATATGTTACAATAAAGTGAATAGATTTAGGCTAGGTTACATTTCTGTTATATTTAATTTACGGTAAGGTACTGTTAAGTCGCTGTTAGGTTACAGACAGGTTCTGGTTACGGTATAAAAGTTTAAGGTTAGGAATTTATACACAGAGTTAACCTATAAGCAAGATTTGATTAAAAATAACACTTACTTTTGTTAAATAGCTCTGAAATTATAGTACTATTGACCAACCTTTTAGCTACCATCGTGTATCGATTTCATTCATGGTATAGTCGGATTTAAGAGTGATATAATTAGTTTGAAATTCAAAATATTTCACTTGGGATTTGTATGTGAAAATAATAATTAGTTACGTGACCTAACAGTGATTTTTACGGGTAAATATCAACTTTTTTACACGAAAATCATGCAATCGTTGGATACATATTCCTTCCCGCGTTTTTCATTGCTCATTTTGAGTATTTTTAGAGCTTAATATTAGTTGTTTTTAAAACCGATTTTTCACACAGTCAGTGGCTACGTATTTCAGACAATGCATTTCTGCATGTAACGAGTTAATGAGAAAATCATACAAATTTCAAGTTCGTTTAATATTGTTAATACGGACCCGGGCAACGCCGGGCGGATCAGCTAGTATTTAATTAAAACTTTTTATTTAAGGAAAGCGAAGGTGCGTTTGAAATGCAATATTGTTAGAATTTTTATATTCGGATTGCTTTAATTTTTTCGTGAATGACTTTATTGAAAATTCATGACTCACGAGTGATTGGGCGTGTTCGACGGCTACGCGCGCTGAGATTGCGCGCTCGGGAGACAGGGCCATGGAGTGTATCTTTATCTCGGATGTTCAGTACTCGATACTGTGCTCTCAGGAACAGGTTGAATACAGACCATGGATTTGGTTAATTACGGTGCTAATTATAAAGATAATCTGTTGCAAACAAAGGTGAGCTTCATGGCCAAATGCATAGAGCGTTGAACTCGAAACCCGAGATTGTGGGTTCGAATCCTTCGCTTCTAAAAACTGTGTTTATGATTTTAAAAAAATATATTGATTGCTTTAAATACATAAAATATTTTTATTAAAGTTAAATTTTTATATTAATAAAACAAAAACACATGTATATCTATTATAACAATAAAATATTCTTCTATAATTGATTTTTTGCCTTGTTCTTTTAAAATTTATGTATTTACCATTTGTTCATTACAATCCCCCCATCCACCAGATAGTTTTGTTATAGTTTTGAATGCAGATTTCCGTTGATTTTTTCCCCCTCCTTCCTTATGTTTAATTGCTGTATTTTAATTGTTTAAGCCTGAAGTGGCTATGACTGACCACAGTTGTAATTTTTTATAATCCTTTTAAAAATGCAAACACGTCATTTCGAAAGGCTATCTTCTAGTATGTAATAATAACATATTTTTTTTCGGGTCATTTAAAATTTTATTAAAAATTGAATATATAGTTCAATTACAGGGACAATCAAATGTTTTTCGTTACATTACGGTCAATGGGAAAAAATAGTTCCAAGTACATTTTAATTGAGTAACATTCTTTCCAATATAATAAAATTCATATGCATCTATGAAATGTATATTAAAATATGCATTCTGTATAATTTTTGGTGCAAATAATATTTTTTACTAATTTACAGGGCCACACAAAAATATTCAATTCCATAATGGTATAGGGGGAACATTGTTTGGGATGCGTTTTATTTATATTAAAATATTTCACGTTTTATGAAATATATATTGATATTGTTGAAGTTGTTGCAAGTTAATTCTTCTATAATATAAAACATATTGTTTTTACAGAGACGCACAAAAGATTTCGGATACTGTACTGTCCGAAGTACTGTATATTTTAAAACATTGTTATATTAAGAACGCACCTAATTTGCTACATTTGACGTACACCGATTTTGCTTGTTATATTTTTAACTTTCCTTTATTTTTTCGTACACGCGTGTCAATTTTATTTTTGTTTGAAATTCAGAATTTTTTTTTACTTTATACTCAACGGTATCGTAAAATCTTAAGTACAGGCAGTTATTTTTATATTCTATTACTACCACTAATTAAAATAAAACATTTTGTAGTACAATTAATTCTCTTGCAGAAATTCACGTAGCATATGAAAAAGAATTTTGTTTAGAAAAAGCTGTAAGAAGTAGTTAAAATTATTCTTTGTAATTGAAACTTTAGGATAACTGGGTACACGACATTTCGGTCCCGCCATTTCGGTCCCGCCGTTTCGGTCCCGCCGTTTCGGTCCCGAGACATTTCGGTCCCTGGCCATTTCGGTCCCGAGACATTTCGGTCCCGAGACATTTCGGTACCTGGCCATTTCGGTCCCGAGACATTTCGGTCCCGAGACATTTCGGTCCCTGGCCATTTCGGTCCCTGGCCATTTCGGTCCCGAGACATTTCGGTCCCGAGACATTTCGGTCCCTGGCCATTTCGGTCCCTTGTTATTTCTTTACCGGCCACCTTATAACTTGGTTTCTGATTGATGAAGGCCTACTAAACGCTGTAAGCTCAACATTGTTCTCGCTTTTTTTAATATTTTTATTCTCCTGCCCCCTTCCCTCAAATTTTATACAAAGCTGAATATAATAGTCCAATAAGTTTAATCTATTGTAACTCGTGATAATAAAATCACAGCAAGTTGAAAATTTGATTAAATAATGTTATATAATTTTACACTGTCTTTATTATTACTATTTAACATAATGAATATTTTAAGTTTTATCATATATTCTTTGTATTAGGTATTTTATTTATACAAAAAACTAAAATACATATTTTATTGATTGTTTTAGCACACTTTCTTAGAAACTTTAAATTAGTGATTTCCTAACTAGGCGTGCAACGGAAATTTTTTGTTTAAAAAATAAAAATGATCCAATGACCTTTTTTATGTAATAATTATTAATTGCATTTTTTTTTTTTTTTTTTTTTTTTTTTTACAGTTTTCTCACTTTATGAAGACAATTTTTTGTGAATTAATTTTATTGAAAGTGGGCTTATTTCTTTGTAATAAAATGATTATTTTTCAATTTTATATAATAATGTAATTATTATTTTAAATAATTTTATTTTCAAATTTTGACTGACAAAACTAAGCTTTTTTAATTTATCGTTTATTTATTTATTTATTTGCATTACCTTTTCGCTCCCACTTTCACAGAAAAAAAATTGACAATTCTTATTTTAATTTTATTATTGATTGAATTAATAGTTTTAAATTTCAGTAACTTTAAATATAAAATAAATAAACAGGTAAACAATAAGTTTCAGTTTATAACTACTACAAAACATAATTGAATATAAAACAGATTATTTATTGAGTTTATTTAAAGTAAAATTCGAAATGCGTATTTTAATTCATATGCGTATTTAAATGCGTATTTTATTTCGAAATGCGTAATTTTATCAATTTAATTAAATAAAGATTCATTAAATTAAAAATACATATATTTAATAAAATATTAATTTGATTTTAATTTTAAAATCACTAACTGTTTTGAGATTTAATTTATAGCAATTATTCATCACCATAAGTTTTTATTCAAAAATTATTATTTATTTCAAAAAAGGAAATTATTTTTATTATTATTATTATTGAAAAATCAGTAACGTAATGTAATAATTAATTAAACATAATAATGCAACACTGTAACAATGCGTAAAAATATTTCTTAACAGTGTTAGGTAACATTATTTTCCAGATGCAGATTTATATTTTCTGAAACAAAGTTATAGTTTACAGTTCGCAAAAAGCAATCATATATTAATTAATTATTTTTAAAGAGTAAGAAAAATATCATAAACTAACCAATAAATGAATAAATAACATATTTATTTTGAGAATCCTTATAATTTTTATATATCCTAATGAACTTGATAAAATTATAGTAGCTGAAATTTAAAAAATATGTTTTTTCATTTTTGCTATAATAAGAGCTATAAACTAGATTTTAAACAAGTAATTGATAAATAAGTCACTTAAACAATTAATAGTTAAAATAATTTTGAATTCTTATTAATAAATATGTTTGATAAAAAAAAATTAATTTTTAAAATTTTTTTTAATTTAACAGCATAATTATTAATGCTTTAAAATTTTCTAAGATTATGTTAATCATTTAATAAAATAATGTATAACATTAAGTAAGAAACAAATCAAAACCGAATGCCGGGAATTTTTAAACACTTATAATTTTTTATGTTGGTGTTCCTATAAAATTTGAAATATATGCATATAAGTACCAGCTAGGTACTACTATTAACCTCTTTTAAGCAAAAATTCTGCATGTCAATCAATTGTCAACGCCCATATGAACAAATAGTCATCTTTATACAAGATAGCTAGAAAAGCTACGTAGTTAGCTTTATTCTACTTATCTTGATCTTTATACACTTGTCAGATGAAATCCCTCATTCTATAATACAATGTCCTTTTTACTCTGGAGTTCAAATGCGGACGGACCTCCCAGATTTGATTTGTGTTTATTTCGCTCGTAGTTTTTGAATGTAATAAGCATAAAAAGTGTTTAATGTATTAAAAAGGATTTGTAATTCCT
This sequence comes from Maratus speculifer, assembly GCA_964019185.1. Lineage (NCBI taxonomy): Eukaryota > Metazoa > Arthropoda > Arachnida > Araneae > Salticidae > Maratus > Maratus speculifer. The sequence continues at coordinate 218,377,064 of OZ025300.1, forward strand.
GCATTGTTATATGTAAAAAGGTTGTTACACGTAAAAAGTTATTTCGTAGCAATAATTGTTATATGTAAAAAGATTAACGCAAACTTTTAAATAGTTTTTTTAATAGCGAAATAAAATAATTATTTAAAAAATAAAATGTTTTAGTCAATCCCGATGCAGAACTTAAAAAATAATGTGGCTTTATCACAATTCCATGTTAAAAACCCCTTAAAAAATGTAAAATGCCATAATCTAAAAATGATGTGATGTTAAATAATAGGATGAAATAAAGATTTCTAAAACTATTTGCAGATTTTTTTTTTCATTATTAAACACATATTGTACAAATTATATGCAACTGAAAATGTGTAGGCCATGGACATTTGCTTAAGCAAATTAAATTCGACTTTAAGTCGTGTTTTTAAATTACCAGATCTTCATGATTGAGGAACTTCTATATAAATCCACAGAACAATCCTCCCCTCACTCCTGAAAACAATTACTTCTGTCATATGAAATTTGCATGGCGTTTGGATCCGCTGCAATATGTTTGAGTTTAGATCCAAGTTATACGTGTAAGCGGTTTTTGGGTACTTGTCACTTCTAATTAATCGCATTACACTAAAACTTTATGTGGCTTTCAGTTAAAAAACCAGTGTTGAATTCAGACACTTTTCTCCGGGAGGGACTTCTGTGGCTCCGGGGGGATTCAATAGAGTCCTGGGGGATTACACTTTTTTACCACTGCAAACACAAAATCTCAAAATTTCCGGGGGGAGGGCATTGATAGCTCTGGGGGGAATGACCCGCCCCTGAATTCAACACTTTAAAATGTTCCCTATAAAATTATGTCAGATATTTCCCGTGCACAAAATTTCAGCTTGCTGGAGAAGGGACCGAAATGTCTCGGGACCGAAACGTCCTGCTTTCAGGATAACTCTATGTTTGTTGGAAAATGCATTCCATTAATAAACCAAAAAGTGCTATTCTTAAATCTGGTAGGAAATAAGAACTTATAAATTTATCAAACTAGCAGAAGCGTCTTCCCAGAGCGCTCATCATTAAATAAAAATAAGATTAATATGCTGAAAGTATCAAAGGAAGGTCTTTTTTTTTAATTACAAAAATAAATAAATAAATAAATAAATAAATAAATAAATAAATAAATAAAAAAATTATCATAATGAAACAAACTTAGGCTATACAGTACGATATAGCTTTGCTGTGTCAAACAGTTTACGGAATTCCTAAATAAACGCGAGCTGACTTTGTTACAAAGATGTTCCTTATAAAACTAAGTTCATGAACAACAAAATTAAATATTCGTGAATGTTGACATGTTGCACATTTTTATTTTACTAAAAATAGATAACTCGCGAATGCTAAATCCGAGAATTTTAAAGGATTATCGTACTTAATCCAACCGAGTACAGAAAAAGTTTTGTATACATTTTGATAGAAACAGAAATTGAGTTTTCGCACATTTATGATGTTGAATAGAAATGTTAATTACTTGCTCTTGCGCGAAATGTTAATCAAAGCAAACAGTCGATGGTCTAATTTAACCCTTTGCGGCACAGGGCAAATTCATTCATTAAGTATTGAAATTAATGACTGACACCGGAATTCGAAAACACCTTTATTTGTAAATGAGAAAACATTATACTTCACGCATTCAATAAACAGTAATTTTTTTAAACAAAATTCTGGTGCCAATGTGACGTTTGGAAATTAAAATTAAGTTGTATATGTGTGAAACCAGCACGCCGCAGGGCTTTGAGAGACTGACTTGTTCATTAAAACAGCCGTAATATTCACAATGTGTGATATACTCTAGATCAGTGTTTCCCAACCTTTTTCAGGCCATGTCCCACAAAATCATATCTGAAACCCTGATGACCCCCCTCTCTCCTCTCTCTGAAAAATAATTGTTATTATATAAAAATTGAGCTGCTATTCCATTTAAAGAAGTAAAAAAAATATTTAAAAATAGAATGGAAAAGAAAACGTAAACATGCAAAAGAAAGGTCATATAAAAATGAACATAAACGAATGAAATGTATTCAGGAAGCAATCGTTAATAATATTGACCAGGAAGCCGCTGCACAAACCATCACCTCATAGAGTTGATTGTTGAAGTTTCAGCATTATACAAAACTTGATTCTTATATTAAAATGCCACTGGTCTGCCAAATCATATCTTGATGGAAACCACTGAAGACCCGATTTTAGTGATTGATTGGTAAGTTTATCATAGTGCTTTACTGGAGTCAAAAGTATGAAAACGTAGAGGACTGTAGCAAGGAAACAAATGGTAAATCTACTAGTCAACCACTAAAATCGGGTTTGCTGGTGTTTTCACTAAGGTATGACTTGGTAGACCAGTTGCATTTTGATATGCGAATCGAGTTTTAACTAATTCATGAATTTCAGACATCAACTCGATAAGAGGTTGGTTTGTGCAGCCGCTTCCCAATCTAATAATATTAATAATAATATGCAGCAATGAAAAAAAGCAAATTAGATCTTCAAATATTTAATTGTAAACTTCCATACACAAAAATAACTTTAATTGAATGTTTCTTGATTATCTTTCTGTCATTTTAATTGCTGACAGTAAAAATAAATAAATAAATAAATTATATTATAAAATAAATTCAAATTATAACATTTAAGATGAATAGAATAAAATGAATGAAATCCTTGTGTTTGATGTTGGCTGCAAAGAGATTTTATATCAGGTACTAATTTTGTCAGCTTTAATCTCAAATCCCCTCTTTTAGTGATGTCTAGTCAATTTTTTTTTTAGTAGTAAATCATTTACTGCACTAAAACCACATTCAGCAAGGTAAAGATATTAAGGGTAACAATATTTTTCTTGCAAATTGTTTTGAATTAGGATATTTAGTTTCTGTTTCAGCACAAAAACACGCCTTATTGCCTTTTATATTGAATAGAGTTCTAATTAACTCATCGTTTTGAATTTCAGCGATTTCTTCTCTGTATGATGTTGAAACATCAGTTAAATCAACTAACATTGGCTGCATGACCCATTTTGGAGAATCCATTTGCTTTAAATCAACGAATCTATCGTTCATATCAGAGGCCAACATTTTCATATGATCGAAAATGACAGTTATAGCAGTGTCTGTTACCTCGCATTTTTTTTAACCAGAAAAATAGGACAAACTTTCTCTCAGAAATATGTTTTTGCCAAACCTCAACGGACGCAATAAAACCAAATATTTTCGCTTTTGCATCAACACGTGTTTTGTTTTCTCCTTGTAGCTGTTTATTTAACGTATTCAACTTTTCAAAAATATCTTCTAAATAACTAACATAAGCTTTTTCATCAACGTTTTTAGGGCCTTCATGTCAAGCTTTTCATTTAAAAATTCACCAAGAACATCGAACAACTCCATGAATCTTTTAAGACAGTTTCATTTTGAGGGCCATCTTATTTCTGTGTGCAGTAAAAGCCGAACGTGGTCTGCATTTTTGTCTTCACAGAACTGCTTGAAAAGACGCTTGCATTTAGCTTTAGATTTTATAGAATTTATATATCGTATAACGGATTTTAACACTTCATTAAGAACAGGTGAAATATTTTTGTATACCAGATTCTCTCTATGAATTACGCAATATACAAGAAGTATTTCTAAATTCTCATCTTTTATTAATTTTAAACATCCGGCTCTTTTCTCCATCATAGCAGGAGCACCATCTGCAGCGCAAGATGTTACATTTGCTATTGGTATATTGTTTTTATCTAAGTAATTCTTCAACATATTACAAATGTCGGACGCAGTAGTGCTTTCTAGTGATTTACGGAGCAACATTTCTTCGGCAAATTTATCATTATCAATATACAGTCACCGCAAAAAAAATCTTGACACTTGTAATTTTAGACGTTTTGTTAAATATCTAAAAATATACGTGAGGAATAACTCTGAAATTCCAGATGTATAAACAAAATAGTACTAGTTAATTTTCGCGAAGAGTTTACCCTGAAATCCAACAGGGGACCGACAACGAATTGAAAAAGTACGAAGATCTTTTGGATAACCCTGTCAAAACTAATGAAGCAAAAGCGTTCAAACTGGAGATTGTGATTAAGTGGCTTATTGTAATAAACCGTGTTTATTTTTATGAATATAGCATGTAAACTCGTAGAAAAATTAAGGTTTTATTAAAAACGGTCCCAAATTTTTCGCTTATAATTTGCAGAGTTCTTCATCAAACTCAATGTTCTTTTCAGAAAATATGACAATCAACATTGTACATAACACCCTGTAATCAGAATTTTAAAAAAGTAAAAAATCTATGATAAATGAGCAGGTTTACTAAATAATTTTTTACTGCGCATGCGTCAATGCTATTAAAATTTCATTTGCATATTATGTTAATTAAATGTATAAAGCAACTTTTGTAAAAGTCTCAAAAACATAGCTTGAAAACTCTGAAAATTATCGTCAATAGAATATAGTCAAAATCCGTTATTCCCAAAATAAAGCAAAAAAATAAGGAGCTGTATCCAGATATAATAGTGCGTGCAATATTGTGTAGGTACTAATCAATGGAATATGGATACAGTCCCTCATCTTTTTGCTTCATTTTGGGAATAATGGATTATGACCATATTCTATTGAAGATAATTTTCAGAATTTTCAAGCTATGTTTTTGAGACTTTCACATAAGTTGCTCTATACACTTAACTAACATAATATGCGAAAAAAATATTTAGTAAACCTGCCCGTTTATCTTACAATTTTTACTATTTTTAAATTCTGATACAGGGTGTTATGTACAATGTTGATTGTCATATTTTCTGAAAAGAACATTGAGTTTGATGAAGAACTCTGCAAATTATAAGCGAAAAACTTGAAAAAATTTTGGGCCGTTTTTATAAAAACTTTAATTTCTCTACGAGTTTACATGCTATATTCATAAAAATAAACAAGGTTTATTACAATAAGCCACTTAATAATAATCTGCAGTTTGAACTGTTTTGCTTCATTAGTTTTGAAAAGGATCCAAAAGATCTTCTTTCTTTTTCAATTTGTTGACGGTCCCCTGTTGGATTTCGTTGAAAACTCTTCGCGAAAATATGTGACTAGTACTATTTTGTTTATACACCAGAGTTTCGGAGTTATTCCTCGTGTGTATTTTTAGATATTTAATTAAACGTCTAAAATCGCAACTGTCAAGATTTTTTTTTGCGGTGACTGTACCTTACATATGTTAATAATACTCCTTCACTAATCACTACCTCTTAGCGTTGATTCATCCATTTGCATGGCGAAATTTCTTGACTTGAGTTTTTCAACAAACTGTGTCTTGATATTTTCAGTCATTTCATCTATTCTTCTATTAACAGTGTTGTTATTGTTACTTACTGGCTTTTAGATCTTTATCATCTTTTCCGAGTACTGTTTTTAGGAATATTGATATTGATGGTTTAATGAATCAAATCCTCACCAATAGTGTGATTTTTTTCAAGATTTAGCAATGAGTATAGATATTTCATAGCTAGCTTCAAGAGTACAATTGGCAACAGCGATTTGGGCGGTAAATAGAGACTTAACCGTCGATCTTTTTTCAAATTTATCCTTCAAAGTTTTAAAATAACTTAAATCTGAGTTTATATGTTCAGAATGTTTCGCCTTCATATGCGCTTCAACACGACCTCGTTTCATAGATTCATTCGTTAAGCATTGCTTGCATAAAAGACAATAAGGAGATCTTTCATCATGACTAGCTAGTATAAAATCAAATTTTAAAAATTCTTCTGAATACAGTCGGCTCTCGTTAATTCGAACTCGTCGGGAACACAATAAATGTTCGAATTATCCGATGTTCGAATTATGGAAAATATGAAATGAAAACATGCTTAATATGGTACTATTACAAAGGAATTAATGTTATAGTGTTTTTTTTATTTATCTATTTCGTCTGTTATCATTAGAATATGACTTCATATTAAATTAGAATGTATAAATGCATAAACTAATTAAACGATCAAAAACAAGCACGATGGAAGAAAAATGTAAAGCGTCACTGATGGACAGACGGGGCACTAAGAAAGTGGATATCAAATGTATTGGATTATATGTATATTTGTTCGGACCAATTTTTACAAAAATCAAAGAAAAAAGTTATGAAAATGATCTGAAATCCGTGAGAAAGAAGAGAAAAATGAAAAATCGGAATTCTCGTTAGTTCGAATTAAGCGAAGTCAAGAGAAAATCAGTTCGAATTAATGAAAATTTTTAACGTTATTCTGCCATTGAAAATTTCGGGACTTCATGTTTAGTTCGAATTAAGCGAAGATTTGAATCATCCGATTTCGAATTAACGAGAGTCGACTGTACTAGCAAACTTTTTTCTTACTTCCACTTCTCATTTTAACCATAGGATTTATGACTGAAATAATGAGAAGAACTTAGTAAAATAATACAATTTTTACGTAGTTATTTATAATATATGCAGTACATTATCTATAAGAATAGGATATTTATCAACAACTACAAACTGGTATGCAATTACACATTGATTGTTACGTTAAAACTGGAGTTTTATAAATACAAGGTAGAACCCGTCAAATTTTGACGAAAGAAAACGTTTAAGAAGGAACTGTTTCATTAACTTATAATAAACCTACAAAATTAGTTATAGTAAAAAATGCATTTTATATTGGTACGTCTAACTCTTAAACGAACGATATTTATCGTAAAATTAACAAAATGCTATTTCTATAAAATGTAGTTGTAGAAATCGTTAAAATTAAACTTTAATCGTACATGTAAACATATGTATTCATATGTATACAGGGTGAGTCATAAATATCGAAACAATAGGCTATCTCCTTAAATATTGCCCCTAGACCCATACTTCCAATTGCAAAGTTTCATCAAAAAAGGTAAATTTTTTGGTAAGATAAGTTGCAACTCCATGGGGGGTCTATTTTAAAAAATACGAAAATTAAATTTTTATACGACCCCCAGAGAATAAAACTTTCAATTAGAAAATTTTTCCTTATCCTCTTCTGAATCGAACAAAAAAAAATTCATCTCGATATCTGCAAATCCCTGGATGATATTAAAATCCAAAATTTTTCAAAATTCGTGACTTACACCACTTTAGCATACATCTGAGTGCAGCGATATCAGTTCATTTGAAATACAATTTAGGGATCGACCATTAATTTACGCATTGTTAAATGTAGACCCAAGACAATGCTTTAACTTTTAAATATAAAATAAAAGCATATAGCTTTTTGCTTTAAACTTCCTTGACATATGCTAGATGTCTGCAATATCTCGAGCTTGGCGTCAGGCTCGTAATTGGCACGACACATTGGCCGGACCGTCTTATTAAAAACTTATTAAAAGTGTTATTAAATTAAGTGATATTAATTAAACTCTCATTAACCGTGTCTTTAAAACTTATTGCCACAGGTAATAAGTTTAGTAAAAATAGTAATAGCGATAATGACCCTTATATTAACTGGATCATATGGAATATATTTTAATGTTATTGTACATTTCAATGTTAATGGAAATATATTTTAAAAAATTACTTAGAATTTTTTTCAAAAATCTAGTTTTTACTATTCAGCTTCAAAATTTATGTGGTTTTAAACATATTTTTACTTTTTTCTATCTTTACAAGAAAAAGTATTGGATTCATGAAAATTTTGAATTCCGGTTTTCGACGGATTCACACGTTTTAGGGCTCAGAGTTACCGAAAAACATGTTTTTACAAAATGTCTGTCTGTGAGTCACTGCTTCTGTATCTCTGTATATGATATACATTTTGTGAGCGCGCTATCTCAAAAACTAATACACAAAATTTAATAAAAAATTATATTTACTTAGTTCTTGATCTACATTGATGCTGATTAGTTTTTGGTATGAATTGCTTAACAGGTGACCCTACTGAAAAGGCTTTTGTGCGATTTCCGCGATCGCTGTATCTCCAGAATGCAAGGAATATCATCAATCTTCAGATTCAGTTATTCCTTGACATGAATTGATGTTATTTATATTTTGTTGTATATGGCTCCACGAGAGGCGCTGCAACACTGAATTTGTTAAGATTTCTGCAATAGCTCTACTTTAAGAACTAATGCAATAATTTCCATAAAAAGTCAGATGCAGTTACTTCTTGACATGAATTGGTTTTGTTTACGTTTTTGTATCAATCATCTTTCGGATGGCGTTTTCATAATGAATTTTGTATAGTTTACACGATTTCAGCGATATCTTGTACTAATCCACGGAATTTCGTATCTTTAGAGTCCTCCGATTGCTACATCCGAGTAGTTTATTTATTCCAAACGGCATTAAAAAAAATATTTATTCGAATGTTAAAGTCGAAGAGTATAACGTTTCTGTTGCGTATTTTTTTTTATGCTAAGCTCCCACTAATATTTCATTCAAAGTGTATTTAATTGATCAAGGTTTAATGCGTTCGAACCAAACATCATTTAAGAAATTCAATTGAATAATTTCAACTTAAAACATTTAAATGAAATATGCCGAAGATTCATTAAACACCTGTTCTTGTTTTAAAAAGATAACTGATTCGAAAGTTAAACAAAATTTAAAATGTATTTGTATTTGAATTGAAAACTGTATGTTAAACTCTAAAAAATGAAAAAAAAAAAAAAAAAAGCGCAGCGGCCTTTGAGTCCGCTTACAGCAGTTAACACGTTGGGGATTGTTTTTTTTTATTCCGGCCAATTATCTGCAATTGGAAATCCAGGGTTCGAAAAAAACTACGGAAAACGTCGAACGGTTAGGCCGATGGTTGCGATTGGGTTCGAACCCAATACCTACCGTCTACCAGTTTGGAGGCCCGTAATTAGAGACATCTTTTACGCATCGTGTAGTGGCAATTTTAACAAGAAAAATATGAAGTTGACAGGGATAAAACAATGAAAAAAATTGAAGTCGGCGTGATAAAAAAATTAAGATTAAATAAGCTGACTCATTTAAATAGTAATTAAAGAAGGCGAAAATGGCAAAACTTAAACAAAATCTGAAATTGAAACTACACAAGAAGAAGTTAATCACCTAGTTAATCACCTATTTTAAAAAAGCATTTAAACGTTAGGAGCCAATCTTTGTTTAAAACTAAATGCACATTTCTTCATCAGATGTTTTTATTTCAGTATTTCTCATTTTTAAACTTACATCATAAGTCAGTAACCCTTGGTTACGGTAACAATTCAATAGTTTTTTAACACCTCAATAAAAAAAATAATTTAAAAAGATGCCGAAAGATGTTTTCACCTCAGAAAATTTACTTTTAAAAATATTATTTGTTCACAAAAAATTGCATCTTTTTTTAAATTGCTATTTTAAATACTTTTATTTTTTAAAAATATTATTTAAAATGCTGAATCAAAATTGAAAATTAAACATTTTCATTTAATTAAAAGAAAAAAATTCAATGCGACAAATAATATTTTGAGTTATGACAATTTTAATTTACTCTACATTTTTTGAAAAAAAAATTATTAAGAAAGCTTATTATGTGATAGTGCTTACAAATTATGTGTTTAACCATCACAAAACATTCAAAATTCAAACTCTGTAAATAAATAAATAAAATAAATGTTTTCTGGACAACATACAGCAACATTGTTTCTTCAATTACACGCATTTCAATTTGTGTCTGATCCCTTGAAACCTCACGATTTATTAAAATTATCATAACTCTCTGAGTTTTGGAGATATCAAGATGGAATTTTTTTTTGTTCAATTCAGGAATGGATAAGGAAAATTTTTCTAATTGGAAGTTTTATCCTCTGGGGGCCGTATAAAAATTTAATTTTTGTATTTTTTAAAATAGACCCCCCATGGAGTTGCAACTTATCTTATCAAAAAATTTACCTTTTTTGGTGAAACTTTGCAATTGGAAGTATGGGTCTAGAGGCAATATTTAAGGAGATAGCCTATTGTTTCGATATTTATGACTCACCCTGTATATGAATCGTATATGTCGTAAATAATAAAGACATGTTATTATAATAAAGTTATCAATTAAGGTTCTTATGCTAGTATTCCAAAATGATAAAAAAGCAAAATTTAATCAACTTTGACTCAATCATAGAATTTTTTTTTCAATGAAATCTAAACCCGGCATCATTTTCACCATATCAAAATTTACAAATATACATTTCACATCTGTACTCACATTTAAAAAAATTGGCATTTTAATTTGATAATTTTGATTAAAAACTTGAAGTCTCAATGCTATTAGCTGAAATAGATATTAAACAGTTGATATTCTTTTACGTGTAAATCAAATTTTGTTAATGAAGTCAAAATTCACCGGGTTTTATAACATAAGGTATTTAAATTTCTATTTTTTCCCTTTTAATGAGAAAATGGCAACATAAAGATACAGCACTCAATTTTTTTCCCTTTGCTTTAAATAGAAATGGAGTACTCCTGTTGCCACGATTAGAAAAGAGGTATTAAAAGTTACAAACAAATTAATATTTCAAAAACAAATTAAGATGCAGCTTTCAAACAAATTTCATTTAAAAGTACATTTTTTTCCTACACGATGGTGTAAAAATTGAAAATATGCGACATTAAGAGGTTAAAAAACTTTTAGTAGCAAAAATTGCAATACCGAAATTCATTTAAAATTTGAAAGTGTTGCCATGCGCAAAATGACGTATGCGTTATGAACAGATACGTTTGGCCTTTAGAATATAGATAGTTCCATAAATAAAAATTATTCAAATAATATTTCTATAGTTGGTATGATTTTTAATATTTAGCAGCTGCACGTTAATTTTAATTTTAACATCTATATTTTATTCTTTGCATATTTATTTAGATCTGGCCTATTAATTATTATTGTTTATGATTGAATTACTGCTATTGATTTGTTAATTCTCACATTAAAATGCATAGTCTAAAGTGGGCGGATCTAAGACCCAACTACAATTTTTCTGTAATCTAATGTATAATGTAACATTGTACAGAAAATTTGCTGACTTCGCAGAAAAAATTCTAATATTGACAATGTAAAAAAAGTTTATTTTTATGAGAAAAATGCATTTTTAACGACTTTATTTCTTTCCGATCATGTTATGCATACCTGTTAACCCATTAGTGCCTAGCGTCTCTTTTTAAGGACGCTTCAAAAGGGGCATTCAGCACTGTTTTTGACACCGGTAAAAAAGAAAAGCAATAATTATTTTATTTAAATGATGCATTTTCGTGATTAATGAACTAAACTTAAATCTTCTAAAAATAGTGGTGCCAACCAAATAAAATTTACGCAAAAGATGCTGGGCACATGGGTTAAAATAAGAATCTAGGGATCACAAAGCCATGGTACAGTGCCTAGAAGAGATTGTGTGGAAATCGCTAATACCGGTATAGCTTTCGATCGCATCCAAAAATTTACATTTTCGTAGATGGCGCTGCCGTCGATTTCATTGCGTGAAAGCTTAGGTTTTGTTTTTTGTTTTGGTTTTCTTATTGTCATGAACATTTTTAGTATTATGTGCAGTGTTTACAAATATTGAAAATTTATGTGAAAACATGCAAAATTGATCTAAAACGATGAAAAAACGAGATTCACATTGTTTTGTTCCTGGTTGTATTACACAATACAAGAACAGCAAGTTGTCTATTTTCGGTGTACCTAAAAATCAAGATCTTTTTGAAAAATGGAAAAAAATTATTCCTCGTGCCGACAAAGAATTAAGCTTGCATTCTGGTGTATGTGAACTTCATTTTGAAAAGGAATTTATTGTCAGAAATTATGAACATATAATTAAAGGTGAAATTGTTACAATACCTAGATACAATACCTATTTTTTTTATACTTACTATTTTAGCATTTACATATACCATGTCAGATACATTGATCTCATTATTTATGTTTCAGCATGCATGAAACTCGTCCACTTGTGTATATATATATTTCTATGGAGCTTTTTTAACATTGAGTATCATTTGATATTTTTCTGCTTATTTTTTGTGTCTGCCTATATGAAATATAGTCAATCTCTAATTTAAAATAATAATAATATGTATGCTGATCACATGAAATATTACATGAATTATAATTAAGCAATTCGAAACTAGTGTTCTGCAATTCGTACGAGTGCGAAATGCATTTAAAATATATGCCTAAATTTTCGTTTATCCCTAATATATCGTGTATAACAAGCTAATTTTTTTATTCTGTTTTTCACAAAATTTATCTTTAAAAAAAAAGTTTCCCATACTTAAATTACATCAAAAAAATATCTAAAACACATTACGTTCCTATACATTCATAGCAATGAACTTGAAGTCAGCGCCCTCTGGCGAAATATGTAATTTTTTGGATATGGTTTCGTTGGTTGATTTCCACACTATCTCTTCTAGGCACTGTAGCCATGGGTTGCATAAAACATAATTGAGAGAAACAAAACTATTAAGGACCAACAATTAAACTATTTAAAGAATAATTACATTATTATATTAATTATTTATTTATATTAACAAAATCTCTAATACAGCGTACATCAAAAACATCAGTAAACGAGGCATTTAATGTTACAAGAAGTTAAACATTTTTAAACTACTGCGACATTATTATAATAGCTCAGTATTATTACTGGATAACTTTTTTCTGTGATTTACTTTCATTTATAACAACATATATAACATACCTTTAAAAAATTTTGGAATAAAATATAAATCAATTTATAAAATTTGTTAATTTAACATAATGAATTTAAAAATAGAATTTAATTTCCAATTTTTAAATAAAATTTTCAACAGATGAATACTAATAAATTTACCAATGAAGATTTAACAATATATTTACGTTTGGAACGGCAATTAAATCATACTTTTTCTAAACTTCTCAGTAAAACTTTCTTTCTCGTTTCTATGGAAATAGTTCTGTACGACCTAACTACACTGCTCAAAACAATTAAAGGATATTTGAAGTTTTATATAAAATAAAGATATAAACGATTTTTTTTTTGCCGAAAATAGAAGAAGAGAATCACAAATGCAAATTTTTCTGGTTTTCAAACTGTGGAGTATGCAAATTTTGAGTTCGACGTCAAAAACGTCGCTTCAGCGGCAGCGAATGAAATTTGACTTTCAACTGGATAAAAGAGAATGAAGACAAGGATGATCGGCTTTCAGTGATTGCTTTGTTTCGATGAGTACGATGTCTCAGCGAATTCATTTGACAGATTCAGAAGCTTGGAGAATTGTTGGTAGGTTAGAAGGGGGCCAAACTCAAGCCGAAGTAGCGCAAGCCATTGGAGTGTCACAAAGTATCATTTCCATGATCTGGAACCGTTTTTTGGGGAGTGGATGTGCAGGCCGAAGACCAGGGCAAGGTATTAGACGGGCAACAACGCCCGATGAAGATCGGTATTTAGCGTTAACAGCTCGGAGACACTGAAACATGAACGCTACTCTTCTCCAACAACACCTTCGCTCGGCTACAGGCACCACGATTTCAACTCAGACTGTCCGAAACCGGCTCCATGCTGTAGGTCTGTATGCTCGCCGACCGATGGTACGTGTTAGATTAACATCAAGGTATCATCGCGACCGCAGGGAGTGGGCAACCGAGCATGTCAACTGGAGGAGAAATGAATGGAGCAATATTCTGTTTTCTGACGAGTCCCGTTTTTCTGTGCATCCGGATAATAGGCGTATTTTTATCTGGAGGGACCGTGGCAGTAGGAATAATCCTGCGTTCGTGTACGAAAGTGTCAGATTTGGCGGTGGAGGAATGTTGGTGTATGGTGGCATCTCCATTGACGGGCGCACTGACCTCTACATCATTCGAGATGGAGCTCTGACTGGTCGCCGATGTAGGGATGAGATCCTCAGACCTATTGTAGTCCCTTACGTTGCAGCAGTCGGAGATAACTTCATTTTAATGGACGATAACTGCAGGCCACATCGTGCAAACCTGGTGGAGGATTTCCTTTTCGAGGAAGGAATCGTTCGAATGGAATGGCCAGCGTGTTCTCCAGACATGAATCCAATCGTGCACGTTTGGGACGCTCTAGGAAGACGAGTTTCTGGCCGCCAACAACCCCGACAAACTCTCCAAGAACTGGAAAGAGCTCTTCTGGAAAAGTGGGGCAGAATACCCCACTCGTCATTAATAGCCTCATTGAGTCCATACCTCAAAGGTGTTCAACGTTGCTGGCCGCCCGTGGAAACCATACCCCCTACTGAAAATGATTTTCTTTGAAGAAAACACCTTTTCTTATTCTTTTTTCTCATATGCACAAATTGTGTTTTTTTCCTTTTGTACACAAATGCTCAATAAAATGCATTTTTTTCTGCCAAACATGTGTAATTTATTCTCATATAACCTACTATGTCTGTCGACCATGTATCAATCAGCTAAAAAGTTTCCCAGATACAAAATCCACCTAAAACTGCAAGATCCTTTAATTGTTTTGAGCAGTGTATTATATGAATCATATTTTCTATCTGAATGTCCATAAATGAAACAGGCAGTTAAAAGCCAATGTTATATTCATGGCGCCTTTTTACAACCAAACAAACACATTCGAACCAGAAATTCCAATTTTCAAGTTAAGGCAGTATGCAGTACTACATATAATGAAATAAATTCTCCAGGCATATTATTTAGTAAATTTTCTGGTTAGAAACACGTTCATTTCATTTAAAAAGGCGTAGAAGTTGGTAGCTCTGTATATTCATATACTGTACCTACTAATTAGATTTATTTTATGCATATAACTAAAACTCGAATGTTACAAATTACATCTGCTCATTGATTCATCTTCAAATTGATTAAAATATGTTATGTATGTTTCAATGTTACAATAACCAAAATTCCATGATTCGAAGGATTTAACTTAAATAAATTTCATCAAAAAGAAAATATAACTCGCTTTTCAACTGTTACTTTGAAAAGGAACAATTAAGCATGGAGTAATATATTCAAAACTATACCGGCGTTAATAATATATGTACATTTAATCCAACCAATTACTTAGATATGTTTTACTTACAGTTTGGTAGAAACAGAATCTGAGCTTTTACGCTTTTATGAAGTTGAATATCACTGTTGTTAATTACTTGCTGTTGCATGAAATGTTAATCAAAGCATACAATCAATAGTCTAATTTAAGAGATCGGCTTGTTCAATAAATTGGCCGTCATTTTCAGAACAATTCGTATTATATTCCAGTGACGTGACTTTCCATAAATTGGTTTGCATATGGAGTTCAAAGTAAAGCAAATTGGTTTAATTTATACGCTTCATTAAAGCATCGATGTTATTTTGTTTCAGTGTAAAGAAGGTACTTATTTAATAATAAAAATTTAATTAAACTTACAGTGCAAGAATTTTTATTTTCGAAGTATATTATTTATCCATATTAAAGATGAGATACCACAAATTTTAAGGAGTAATTGATTACACAGGATAAAAATATTTATTCAAATATAGTGACGGCAGAGAAGTGGATTTATTTAAAAAGGTAAAAATTTCATTTTATTTATGTACGCATTACTGTACATCTAAACGTACACGCGTATATCTAAACAATCAGTTACAAAAGCATGTATTGGGTGAGAGCAAAAGGTCGTGTGGGGGTACAATTGATGTCATTAGAAGCGCCGAAAAGTGTTGTCATTAATACTGCCATCTACGTAAGACTGATGGTTGGAAAGGTGAAGTGTGCGTCTTTAATTTCAAACAAAATAATTTGTGTAGATACAAACTGTTTCAAGAAAATTTACTTCTAAATAAGTGTCGAAAAGGTGCATTTACGGCATGTTATGCTTTACGAGTTTCGGAAGGTAATAAACGTTGCAGAAGACGTAAAAAACAATTAAGAGGTTTATCAAGTTCAAGCGCCAACTAAACGAACTGTGGAAAAATGGTTTGCGATATTTTGCTGCGAGGAGTTTAACCTTGAATACGGACCACAATCTTGTCGACCTTCACACATTGATGTCGATATTGTGCGTACTTTAGTTAAAAGTACTCAGCAAATTTCAACAGAGGAAGTTGCTACAGCACTTAACCTTCAGCGATCAAATACTTTTCGGCGTTTAAAAAATATAAGATTCGATTTGAAGCTCGATATATGGGTGCCCCATTTGCTGACCGAGAGGAACAAAATCGAGTAAATTTCTGCTGAAGTTTCTTTACTCGGATGGCTCAAAAACGAGCCGTTTTTGGATAGATTAGTGACGAGCGATGAGAAATGGGTCCTTTGTAACAATGTTCAGCAATGTGAGAATGATGACGCGATGACAATGGCCAGTTTGTAACCGATGAATGTGATGCTCTGTGTTTGGTGGGATTGCATTGACATAATTTATTTTGAGTTTTTCCCCGCAGGCCAAACGATTGATTCAGTCAAGTATTGTCGCCAATTTACCAGTCTGAATCGAGAAATCAAACAGAAACGTCCGATTTTTTCAAATAACAAGGGTGTAGTCTTTCATCATGACGACGCCAGACCACACGTTTCGAAACAGACGTTGCGCAAACAGAACAGCTTGAATAAGGATATTCTTACTCATCCACCATATTCCTCTAATACTGCACCACCTGATTATCATTTGTTCTGAACATTGCAAAATCATTTAAATGGAAATAACTCAACTCTTTGAATGCATTAAAAAACGTCGTATCTCTGTTCTTCGAATCTAAACCGCGCAAATTTTATGATCCGAGCATCCATATGCTGCCAGAACGTTGAAAACAGATTATAGAAAACGATGAAGCATATACCATTGATTGATTAAAGAACTTTGCCTAATCCCTGTGTGACTTTTACTCTCAAACTCCGCATGAACGTTTGCACTGACCCAATAACATTACACGTCGTAAAGCATTTCAAAAATACAGGGGTGATTTTACAATAGTTTAAAATGTATTATGTCTCAACTGCTTTTTTAATGAACAGCAATTATTTAAAACAATATTTGTCTTTTTATATAATACCTCCTGTGTTTGTATAAAATTGGTGAAGCTAAAAACAGAAATTTTAGTAAATAATTGACTGTAATTGAAACATGTAGCACTAATTTTATCAAAAAGAAAATAAAAGTCGCTTTTCAAATATTACTTTGAAAAAGGTACAATTAAACATGGTGTAATACATTCACCATTGTTAAAAATATTTATACATTTAATCCAACCAAGTACAGAGAAACGTTTTGTATACAATTTGATAGAAACAGAATCTGAGTTTAACCGCATGATAACTCAATACTACTTCAATAATTGAAGCATGTAACCCTAATTTCATCAAAGAGAAAATATAACTCGTTTTTTAAATGTTGCTTTGAAAAGGAACAATAAGCATGGAGTAATACATTCAAAACTATACGGGCGTCAAAGATTTCTATACATTTAATCCAACCAATTACACAGAAATGTTTTATATATAATTTGGTAGAAACAGAGTCTGAGCTTCAATGCTTTTATGAAGTTGAATATCAATGTTGTTAATTATTTGCTGTTGCGCGAAATGTTAATCAAAGCATAAAATCGATAGTTTAATTTAAGAGATCGGCTTGTTCAATAAATTAGCCGTAATTTTCAGAACAATTCGTATTATATTCCAGTGTTGAGACTTTCTATAAATTAGCTGGTAGAGTTCAAAGTAAAGCAGGTTTTCTGAATTTATACGCTTCATTACAGAATGAATGTTATTTTGTTTCAATGTAAAGAAGATATCTATTTAACAATTAAAACCTAATTAAACCTACAGTGAACCAATTTTTATTTTTGTTTTCGTCATATTTAAGGTAAGATACCTTAAATTTTAAAGAGAAATTCATTACCTTATTAATATGCAGTTTTTATGATTACACTGGACGAGTATATTTATTTAAATATAGTGGTGGAAACGAATTTATGTATAAAAGGCACTATTTTTATTGATTCGTATACTTGATTATCACAGTCAAAAATATTTTAATTATAATTGGCACCACATTCTCAAAACAGAAATCCTTAACACACAATTTCACAACATTTGCAAGAGAAACATATTTTAAAAATTTTATTAGAAAATACTTCTGCGAACAGAACATAAAAATAGTTGCCACGGGCCTATATGAATTACTTCGCAGCGAAAATCTAAACAGACAATAATTGAGGCATTTACAATTTTAATTCGCAAATATAAGGTAAGTGTACCAGTAGTGGGCCACGTACTAATAGTGGCCACCAGTTTTCAAAGTTGAAAAACAAGTTTTCTAGTCACTCCTGTCAGAAAACGAACTAAATGCTGATTGGCTGAAACCCTTATCTATATCAGGCAAAGGGACAACTTCAGTATTCTGATAGTCTTTGAGTTGGAAGGGTGTTTCTTTTCCAGTCTTAAAATACAAGGATTTTGTGGCTCATTCTTACTGCTTTACTTAAGAGGTAAGTTTTCATTCAATATTTTTTTCTTTAAAAGTATATTGAATTTTATATTAAAATGTCACATTTCTAACACAGTGTATAAATGAATACTTTATTCCTTATGCTTAAAGGGTATAAAACTATCATATTATTAAGTTTGGGGGGGGGTGGCCCACTTCTGGGTCATGAAATTTCAAGTTGTTCCCGTAGTGGGCCACTACTATATCCCAGAAGAATCTGAAGTGAAAGAGGGACAATTCATACTTGCCTCAATAATCGGAGGAAAAAGAAATACAGAAAAATATGTATATTTGTGTGTAGTTCAAGAAATTAAAGAAATAATAATATTTTTTCAAGGACTGAAGTCAACTAGAAATAAAAAAAGAATTTGTCATTAAGGAAAATGATGTCTCTAGCATATTTTTTTCCGATATAGTCGGAGTGATACCGCAACCAGAATTCAGACAAACATATAGTCAACTTTTGTATTCTTTTTGTAAAAAAATGGCTGTAAAAGAAAAATAAATGCAGTTAAATTTAAATCCCACTCACATTATTATTTTTTCTTTTTTCTTTTTTTTATAAATGTAATATAGTTTTGCTATTATTTCAGCATTTAATTACCCTTATCAGAGCCTGATTACTAACGGGGCACTCTCTCCCCAGTAAAATTACATAGAAATTTTCGCCTTGTTTAAACGCCCTTTTCAATCAAAATTACTATCATGAATAAGGAAAAAATTTCTATTTATTTTTTCTGGTGGGAGAGTGCCCCGTTGATAATCAGGCCCTGACCCTTATTATTATGTATATCTTATTATTTATCACTACCTCAAAATTGCAAATAGGGCAGATATATTTTTTAAGTTATAAAACAGTCTAGTTTCGAGCCAGACTGTTCGAAAAACTAAAGAGAAACTGAAATTATTTTACGTAATCATCAAAACTTCTAAATATGATTTCACTATTGTGTATATTTAAGTGTAGAAAGGAAAAAAAAAATTATAACCTCTGTACAGTACACATTAAACTCAAGAATGGAGTGGCCCACTTCTGGGGGGCCCACTACTGGAGCATCAGAATTTTACTATGCCCACTACTGGAGCATAAAGGAAGGTAACATTTTTTATTTTTTCTAAAGAATATATTTTAAAATTTTTAATGTTTATTCTGATACATGAAGGTAAGGACTAGGCTAAAAATATATATGTTTTTTGGAATTCACTAACATACTAATAATAATTAGACAAATATCCTTAAGTGGCCCACTACTGGTGCATTTACCTTATTTAAATTTAGAAAGACGTTATTATGATAGCTGAAAGATGCCTCGTCACTGATTAGCTTTTTTGATTGATGTGTCTTCATTTAGCAATTAAATGCATAGTGATGCATATCTGCACTACTTTTTATTTAACTTTTAATAATTAAATTAAGTTCTCGTCAACCACTGTGGTTATATTAAAATATAAATTCTATAAAAATTGCAAAAATATGCGACTAAATACATTTAAATATCTATCTAAAAATTTCTGCAGTCTAATCCTTAGTATAAAAAAAACACTTTATGATGTGACTTTAACTTCTGATTTAATATATTCATTAGTATTTATGAATGAAAATTAAAAAAAAAAAACTTGTGAATACATTGAAGTTTTTATCAGAATTTTAATTCATTATAGTAAATTAAGTAATTTTTATCCAATCACAAGCAGAGATTATTTCAAGAGACTCATATTGTTTTAATCCCTAAATACATAACATAGTTTTTTAAAATTTAAACAGTTAAAGTCAAATCATAATTTGCCAAATCAAAAGTTAAAGACAAATAATAACGTAATTTTAATTTTACACTGTAAGATTGAAACATATATATATGTGTTGCATTTTTTTTTAGGTGCGTTCGTAATTATGTAAATACGTAGCACCTATTGTTGTCGCTCAGTCCGTCCGTCTGTCTGTCTGTCTGTCTGTCTGTTCGTCCGCATATAGCAACGCAAAAACTACCCAGCCGAATCGTTTGAAATTTAAAATACATAATTATAACATAATTTTGTCGAGTCATTTCAAATTTTATGAAAATCGGATGGATAGATCAATTACAGGGACAATCAAAAGGATTCCGTTACATTACAGTCAATGGGGAAAAAGTTTCAAATGCATTTTAATCGTTTGAAATTTAAAACATATAATTTTTGCGTAATTTTGTCGAGTCATTTCAAATGTTATGAAAATCGGATGTATAGATCAATTACAAGGACAATCAAAAGGATTCCGTTACATTACGGTCAATGGGGAAAATTTTTTCAAATGCATTTTAATCGTTTGAAATTCAAATGCATTTTTATGATGTTACACTCATTCGAACATGATAGAATTGGCATGAATCTATGAAATATATATACTAAAATATGCATTCTGTACAATCTGTGATGCAAAGAATTTTTATTATTAAATTACAGTGCCACACAAAAGTTTTCCACTACATAATGCTATACGGAGAAACATTGTTTGGGGCGTGTTTTAATTATGTTCAACTATTTCACATTTTATGAATAAGATATATGTTTCTGAGGTGTAATAAAAATTACTTTCTGCATATTTACAGAAACAGAAATATTTCGACTATTATACTGTATCCGAAGTACGCTCTACTATATCAGCAAGATCTGAATATTTTTAAAACTTCGTTATCGTACGAACGCACCTCATTTGCTACGTTCACGTGCAATTTCCAACTTGTTTAAGTTGAGTTATTGAGCAGAAGTAATTTGTAAAATTCGAATTTTTGTTAACAAGTATATGCATAAAAATAGACTAAATCAATGTGTACATTATATTAGTAAACAGTAATATTTTTATAATTTATAATTTAGTAAACAGTACAATTTTATTGATACTTATTTATAATAAAATTTTTAAAGTATATTTCTCTTGCAAATCTTGTGAAAATCTGTGTTAAGGATTTCTGTTTTGAGAAAGTGGTGCCAATTATAATTAAAATATATTTGCCTTTGATAGTCCTGTATACGAATCAATTAAAATATTGCCTTTTATACATATTTTTGTTTCCACCACTATATTTAAATAAATATACTCGTCTTTTGTAATCATAAAAACTGAATATTAATAAGGTTATGAATTTATCTTTAAAATTTACGGTATCGCATTTTAAATATGACTAAAACGAAAATAAAAATTCGTTCAATGTAGTTTTAATTAATTTTTAATTGTTGAACAGATATCTTCATTACACTGAAACAAAATAACATTCATTCCGTAAAGATGCGTATAAATTCAGCCAATCTGCTTTACTTTGAACTTGATCTATCAACCAATTTATGGAAAGTCACGACACTGGAATATAATTCGAATTGTTCTGAAAATTACGATTAATTTATTGAACAAGCCGATCACTTAAATTAGACTATCGATTTTATGCTTTGATTAATATTTCGCGCAAGAGCAAATAATTAGCAACATTGATATTCAACTTAATAAAAGCATGGAAGCTCAGATTCTGTTTCTACCAAATCGTATACAAAACGTTTCTCTGTAATTGGTTGGATTAGATGTAAAGATATCATTAACGCCGGTATAATTTCGAATGTATTACTCCATGCTTAATTGTTCCTTTTCAAAGCAACATTTGAAAAGCGAGTTATATTTTCTCTTTGATAAAATTTATTTAAATCAAATCCATCGAATCATGGAATTCTGGTTATTGTAACATTGAAACTTATATAACAGATTTTAATCAATTTGAAGATGAATCAATGAGCAGATGTAATTTGTAACATTCGAATTTTAGTTGTGTGAATAAAAAGAAATTTAATTAGTAGGTATCATATATTAGTAAAAAGTAAATATGTAATATTGGCTTTTAATTGCATGTTTCTTTTATAGTGATTCAGAGAAAAAAAATGTTTTCCATAATGTTTATCAAATACAAAATAATTCATGTAGAAACGATAAATAACGTTTTAATTGATGAAATTTAGAAAAATGTTGGAATTCTCCTTTCCTTTTGTACATTAAAAAACGTTCATTAGTAAATTTATTAGCTTTTATCATTTATTTTAAATAAAACATACAACATCAGTCTTTTGTTTCAATATGGTAAATTTTAAATTTAATTTTAAAAAAGACCTTACTTTGATATTTTCTGCATAATAATCTTATTTTTTATTTGATGATGAACGCTCTGGGTAGACGCTGATGCTAGTTTGATAAATTTATAAGTTTTTAACTTCTACTAGATTTAAGAATAGTACTTTTTGGTTTATTAAAGGAAAACATTTTTCAACATGTGTAGAGGTATACTTAAGTTTCAATAACAAAGAATAATTATTAACTATTTCGTAACGCTTTGTCTAAACAGAATTCTTTTTCATGTGCTACGCAAATATTTGCAAGAGAATTGCACTGTAAAATATATTTTTTAAAATTAGTGATACTAATAGAATATAAAAATAATTGCCTGTAATTAAGATTTTACGATACCGTTAAGTATAAAGTTAAAATAAAAACCTTAATTTCAAACAAAAATGATATTGACACACATGCATGAGTAAAAAAGGCATCGTTATAAAGATCCCAAGAAATAAAAGTTGGAAATTGTACATCGAATGTAGAAAATAAGGTGCGTTCTTACTTTAACAAAGTTTTAAAATGTATAGTACTTCGGACAGTACAGTATACAAAATTTTTTGCGTGTCTTTGTAAATACAATATGCTTTATATTATATAGGAATTAACTTGCAACAACCTTGCAACGTATATCAATTGCGACGTATAACTTGCAACAGCCTTGCAACGCATATCAATTTCGACGTATAACTTGCAACGTATATTAATTTCATGAAACGTGAAATATTTTAAACGCATTAAAATAAAACGCACAACAAACAATCTTCCCCTATACCATTATGGAATGAAATAATTTTTTGTGTCCTTGTAAATTAGTAAAAAAATATTCATTACACCACAAATATTACAGAATGCATATTTTAGTACATATTCCATTAATGCATGCGAATTCTATTATACTCGAAAGAATTTTACACAGTTAACCCATTAACGCCCGAATTATTTTCTTCACTAAAATTAAATTTTCTATTTCCCACCACTTTTAAAAGCAAATTAACTTTTATCTAAATTTATCGAGAGTTCTGTCTCGTGAAATAAGGTATATATTTATCTTCCTCTTTACTGGTGGGAAAACAGCTTTCTTGCTGTTTTTGTAACCGTCCTCAAAAAAGGACGCTGGGCGTTAATGGGCTAACCCCTTAACTGGCGCTTTCTTTTCAGTTCAATAAATAGAAAATAACAGATTCTCACCACAATTTTTTAAATAAAATATTCGTTACATTTAGTCCACACATTTTCGCCTTTATATAGTATGAAAATATTTTTAAAAAATTGTGGTATCAAACAGCTTTAAATGATGAATTAAGCAAATTCGTCTTGCGCGAACGGCGTACGTTCAAATCAGCTAAGGGGTTAAACAAAGCATAAAATACTAACGTTCCCCTACACCATTATGGAATGGAATATTTTTGTGTGGCAATTTAAATTAGTAAAAAATATTCTTTACACCACAAATTGTACAGAATGTACATTTTAGTATATATTCCATAGATGCATACGAATTTTATTATATTCGAAAGAATGTTACGCAATTAATGTGTACTTATAATTATTTTTTTCCATTGACCGTCATGTTATGAAATACATTTGATTGTTCCTGTACTTGAGCTATAGATCCAATTTTTTATAAAATTTGTAATGACTTGAAAAAAAATGTAATTATTATATATTTTAAATTTCCGCGATTCAGTTGGGTAGTTTTCGCGTTGTTATACCGGGGGTGACAGAAGGATTAACGACGACAGTAGGTGCTACGTATTTACATAATTACGAACGCACCTAAAAAAACAGATATTCCTAAAATAAATATTTCCAAATTCATAATGATATACAGTCGACTCTCGTTAATTCGAAATCGGATAATTCGAATCTTCGCTTAGTTCGGACTAAACATGAAATCCCGAAATTTTCAATGTCAGAATAACGTTAAAAATTTTCATTAATTCGAACTCATTTTCTCTGGACTTTCTTTGATTTTTGCGAAAATTGTTCCAAATGAGTATACATATAATCCAATGCATTTGATTATATATTATATGCCTTTCCTTAGTGCCTCGTCTGTCCAACAGTGACGTTTCAAAATTTTCTTCCATTGTGCTTGTTTCTAATCTTTTAATTAATTTATGTATTTATGCATTCTAATTTAATATTAAGTCATATTATAATGACAAAAGACGAAATAAATTTAAAAAACACTATAGCATTAATTCCTTTGTAATAGTACCATATTAAGCATGTTTTCATTTCATTTTTTCCATAATTTGAACTTCGGATAATTCGAACATTTTTTGCGGTCCTGACGAGTTCGAATTAACGAAAGCCGACTGTACTTCGACTTTTTATTAGATTCATGCCTTTTCTCTAAAACATTGTGAATTACTCTAAATTATGTATCTCAGAGTAGAAAAAAGAATATCGATATCAATATTTATTTAAAAAAAATAAAAATGCCCGATCTTATAAATTTTGAGCAACATGACTCTAAAAGGGAATTATAAGATAAAATGTTATAGAATAGGAATAAGTTTACATTCAGGAAGAAAAGTTTAGGAAAACTATACTTTCTGGTAGTTTAAAATTGGAAATTTGAAGCAGAAAACACAGTAATAACATAAAAACGGATGAAACAAGCGATCGAAAAGAAAACGCTTTAAAATGTTCCTGGAAGTTCGAAAATGGAAACGGTTATTGGTAAAAGAAATGTAAGAAAATGGTAAATAATGATCTTTGAGTTTCCATTTTCAGTTAGGCAAGATTTTTATTAGATTTTTTTCAAAATTTTGAAGTGAACGAAACACTAATGAAATTTGATATTGATACAGTGACCTTAGTTTAGTTTTTTTCTTTAATGCATTTTTGCCCATTAACGCTCGAATAGTTTCTCAGTTAAAATTTAAATTTCACTAAATCATGTATCTCAGATGCAGAGTAGCAAAAAAAATATCAATATCGAAATTTACTTTTAAAAAGATAAAAAAGTCCGATCTTATAAATTTCGAACAACATGATTCTAAAAGGGAATGATAAGAGACAATGTTATATAATAGGAATAAGTTTACATTCACCAAGAAAAGTTTAGGAAAACAATACCTTCTGGTAGTTCAAAAGTAGAAAATATAAAGCAGAAAAAACAGTAACAGCATAAAAATGGAAAAAACAAGCGATCGAAGAACTTCGAAAATGCAAACGATATCGCTTACAGAAATGCAGAAAAATCGTAAATAACTCCGAGTTTCCTTTTTCCGCTAAGTGCGATTTGCATCAGAATTTTTACAAAATTGCGAAATGAAAGAAATTTTTCATGAATTTTAATATTATTACTTAGGTTTTATTAAGGTAACTTTTTGAATGCTTAATATTTAATCAATTACAGATTGCGTATAAAAAATAGGTAATTCTCAATGCTAAAAATTACTAAAAGTTATATTTTCCAACCAGGGCCTGATTACTAACGAGGCACTCTCCCACCAGGAAAAAGAAATAAAGAATTTTTCCTTATTCATGACAGTAATCTTGTATGAAAAGGGCGTTTAAAGAAGACGAAAATTTCTATAAATTTTTTCTGGTGAGAGAGTGCCCCGTTAGTAATCAGGCTCTGTTTCCAACATAGCAGGAAAATGGAAGAAACAAGCGATCGAAAAGAAAACGCTTTAAAATGCTCCTTGAAGTTCGAAAATGCAAACGGTTATTGCTTAAATAAATGTAAGAAAATGTTCAATAATGATCTTTGAGTTACCATTTTCAGTTAGGCGCGATTTTTATTAGAGTTTTTAGAAATTTATAAATGAAAGAAAATATTAATCGAATTTGATATTGTTACGTTGACCTTAGTTTAGATTTTTAAAATTGTATTTTAGCCCATTAATTCTCGATTATTTTCTTCGTTAAAATTTTAATTTTGGATTTCTCACCAATTTTGATAGAATATTTTTTATCTTCATGTATCGAAGAATTTAGTCTCGTGAGAAAAAACATTTATTTACATTCCTATTTAATAGTGTTATTTTGTTATTACTTTCTTCTATCTTTACAAGAAGAAAGTATTGGATTCATGAAAATTTTCGACTTCCGGTTTTCGACGGATTTATACGTTTTAGAAGGTCCTGAACACGTTTTGACTATTTTTAGAAAATGTCTGTCTGTGAGTCTGTCCGTCTGTCTGTGAGTCTGTGTGTCTGTCTGTGAGTCTGTCTGTCTGTCTGTGAGTCTGTCTGTCTGTATGTGACAAAAAATTTGTGGGCGCTCTATCTCAAGAACTAATGCTCTAAATTTAATAAAATTTTATATTCAGTTAGACCTTGATATGAATTAGTGCCTATTGGTTTTTGGTGAAAATTGGCCGGCAGGTGGCGCTGCTGTACTACGTTTTTCATGATTTTCAAGATTGCTATATCTCAAGAACTAATGGATAGAATTTCACCAAACTTCAGATTCTGTGACTCCTTGATATACATAGACGCTGATTAAGTTTTGGTGTAAATTGGCCAGCAGGTGGCGCTGCTATGCCACGTTTTTCTTGATTTTCATGAGAGCTATATCTCAAGAACTAATGCACAGAATTTCACCAAACTTGAGATTCCGCGATACCTTGAGATACATAGCCGCTGATAAGGTTTTTTTGTGAACTGCCCTATAGGTGGCGCTGCTATGCTACATTTTGCACGATTTTTGCGATTGCTATATCTCAAGAACTAATGCAGAGAACTTCATCAAATTTTAGATTCTGTTACACTAGAATATATAACATAATTAGACGCTGATTACATTTTGGTATTAACCTTTCAACAGGTGGTGCAGCTATGCTGCATTTTGCACGATTTTTCCGATAGCTATATCTCAACAACCACAGAATTTCATCAAACTTCAGATTTTGTTACAAAATGACGTATAACATAATTACACGATGATTACGTTTTGTTATAAATCCTTCAATTGATAGTGCTGCTGTGCTATATTTTACATGTTTTTTTTAAACTAGCTATATCTCAAGAACTAATGCACAGAATTTCATCAAACTTCAGATTCTTTTACACCATAACATAATTAGACTTTTTTTACATTTTGGCATAAATTGTCCAAGATATGCTGTTGCTGTGCTACGTTTTGCAAATTTTTTGTTATATCTCAAGAACTAATGGACGAAATTCCATCAAATTTCAGATTCTGTTAGGTCTTGACATCAATAGATGCTTATTAGGTTTTAGTATAAATAATCGAACATGAGGCACTACTAAGCTCATTTTCTCAGAATATTAATTAAATTTTGCGTTTTAGGCTTTTCGGATACCAGAATCTCATTAGGCTAGGTCAGATGTTCGAGGAAATTTGATAGTGGGTAACTTTGAAGTCACCACTTTATATATATATATATATTAAAATGTATTTATGAGATAGAAGAAAGTTTCGGGATTGACACATCCAACTAGTTTTTATGGCCGGTTTTAAAAAGGAACACTAGGCATTAACGCGCAACTCTTGTCACAGAAAAAGACTCGGGTGATAATGTAAAGTGTATGGGAGCGTTCTTTTCAAATATCTCGCACAAAATTTAATATTTTTGCATGATTCTTTTTGCATAGGATTGCTGAGGACGATTTACAACCGGCCTTGTTTTTACTCTTTTCATTTTGGAATAAGATTTTTTTAAAAATTACTTTAAATTTCAAAACTGGTTTAAACCGGTTCAGAAATTGAAACTATCATAAAATAAAGAGTATATAAGCAAAATCGAAAAAGTAAAAACTAGGCCGGTTGTAGATCGTCTTCAGCTATCATGTGCAAAAAAAATTATGTAAAAATATTAAAATTTGAGCGAGATATTTGAAAAGAACGTTCTCATAGACTTTACATTATCATCTGGGTTTTTTTCAGTGAATATTGTGGGGCCTTAACCGTTGGGGACGAGCGACACGTATACGTGCCGCAAAAAGGCTTACGAATCTTTGTTTTTTCTCACCGGTAAAGTTATACTGTAAAATTTACATTATTCAATCAGAAAAGTTTCTCGATTTAAGAAAGAACAAATTTATGTTCTTTAAAACGGGTGACAAAACATTAAAAATTTCGTAAAGGCTCCCGTGGCGAAGGGATTAATGGGTTAAACGAAACATGCGACTTTTAATACATTGCTGTGAATATTGATATTAAAATTTAAGTTATGTTTTTGTACTCCTTTATGAAATACATTCGTCTCTAAATGTTAAGAAACCTTGAGCAGGCGGATTGGGATTGTATGAGGATTGCTTGTTTGGCTTCCAATTTTATTTCGGAATTTCAAATTCAAAGAGGAAATTTTGAAAGAACAATCTTTATTTTATCTTTGAAAAATTATTGCTTTATAATCAAAACATTTTTGTCATTAACACGTTTACGCCGGCGCGTTTCATGGGTGGCACGTGGAAAGGCTTAAGAATCCCTATTTAATCCCACCAGTAAAATTTACTGAAAAATATGCTTTATTTAATCGGAATATTCATTCGATTTAATTGCCGAAACGTCAGTGAAGGCTTACTTTGGAGACACGAATTTTTTTTATTTTTGTCTGTCTGTCAGTCTGTCTGTTTGTTCCGCGATAACTAACGCAAAAAGCATCCGAGTGGCTTAAAATTAAGTGGGTATGTTAGTGAGGCACTGGGATTAAGCAGTATAGTTTTTTGTTAGATTTGATTCATTCGTTCGGAAAATATAGCATATTTTATTTTGCGCAATAATGCTTTTCTATGGCAAATCCAATGATTTTCAATTTTTTTTTCTTGAGAGAAAATGACACATTTCATTAATGGAATTCAATGATAAATGGATACTGAAATTTACCAGTTAAATTATTCGTATTGTTTTGAAATTTTGTCTGCGCATTTGTCAGATTTTTAAAGTTATTACTGTAAATTTTGGAGATTTTTTATAAATGTGTTCCAATAATATATACTAATTTGTTTCAGAGATTTATTTATTTCAAATGTATTTATTTCATTTTCTTTATTTTCTCTTAATGGTTGCTAAGCAATCATTCATCCTAATCCTTATTTTTATAATGTTATAAATTTAAATGCGTGTACGAAAATTTAAATGAAGTTAGCGTCAAAACTGATGAATTAATTAATGTCTTTGTATCTTTGCGTATAAATATAACATAACCCAGAAAAGAACATAGGCTATGTTTTATTAATTTTATTCAAATATTTTCTTTAATAATTCAAAATTTCCTTCTTTTTCATACAGAATCAATAGCGATTTTTTAGATAAAATTTAACCAATTTAATTTACGTTGCCATAAAAATTCAAAATTTGGAATATTTTTTCAACGGCAATAAGTTTCAATTGATCAATTTCCATTCGAAAAATTGAGCAATTTTCATTCGGCAAGGCGAAAACTAAGAAAAAATAAATATCACGTAAGAATTAAAATAAAAATAAATATAGTACTTTGTTAAATATTAAACACGGAAATATTTTTCGTTAATAAAAATTTTTCTGACAAAAATGGGGACATAATTAGAAGTAAAAGAAATAAAAAATAATTACATTTTTAACCAATATTTCACTTGGTAAAATTTGACGTCATAGTTGAAATAAAACAGGTATTTTATAGTAGTCGTTAAAAATACAAGAAACATGGATAGCAATAACTCATGAATAATGACGTCATTGCCGAAACTTTAGTGAATGATTTTTTTTATCGACACAAAATTTATTGTTTTCCGCCTGTCAGCCTGTTCTTCTGTCAGTCTGTCTGTCCACAATAACTGCCACAAAATGCAATCAAAACTTCTTTTTTTCGGAAACAAAATTGTAAAGCCCTAGATTACTGAGTTTGCACTTTCAAAAGTTCCTGATACATCAGATTTAAATGTTTGTTGTGGGCAGGTATGTAGAAATATGAGGAAAATGAAAAATACTTACTAAAACTGTTACTTATCCTTATAATTCAAAATGTATAAAGAAATGCAAAATCTACGATAACCATTAGCAAATTGATAGAAAGTTACAAATTTAAATTTAATGTGACTAAGGAGGGTTCAGGGGGGAGGAGCCCCCTGAAGAAATCTACTATGTTATAATAAAAAATAAATAAATAAATAAATAAATAATAGATCATTAAAATTCCAGAATAGCCTAACATAACTAAATCTTTAATTTAACGCTTTTGATGGTTGAAAACTTCTTATTCTTATTTTATTCTTATAAATAATTACGTAATTTGAAAATTTTAAATTACAGTTTCCAGGAAGTTGAATATTACCCAAAGTGTGTTTAAAAAAATGATGTGCAAAGCTGACGTTGAGGCTTCTGATCTGTAGATTTACTAGTATCACTCAAATTTCCGTTTTTGAAAACTGGTGGCAAAACATAAAAAATTTAGAAAGGTCCCGTCGTGAATGTGTAAAATAAGCCAAATGTCATTTTTTAATTCTGGCTTGAATTTCAATTTTCTGAAAAAAAAAAAATAAAAATAAAATAAAAAATCGAATTTGGTAACCTTTTGTAGTAAACGGTTTGTCAAATATTTACCAAAAATTTTAACGTATTAACTTTGAAAATTTAAAACGTAATGGACATGTTTCATTTTATACATTTTAGTGAATATCTAGTCGCGGTAACAATTAGGGGAACAAAATTAAAATTTCATATTAACCTCTTAATGGTCGCATTAAATTACGATATAAAAATTCAAATTCATTATTGCCACCACTTTTTGAAAAAGAAACATTCCTCTTATTTAATGACAAGTAAAATGATACCAGAATAAATCCAATTACATTATTGCATAAAACTGGTGTTAATCAAAACAATTCTGAATAAAAACCGTGAAGTTTGCAGCCCGTGAATGTCTCGGGCGCGACGATTAAGTGATTAAAATAATATTTGCGATGATTATCCCCTTCGCGACGGAAGCCTTTTACGAAATTTTTAATATTTTGTCACCTGTTTTTAAGAACAGAAATATGTGCTTATTAAATCGAGAAAATGCCCCGATTAAATAAGGAAAATTTTACTGGTGGGAATAAACAAGGATTCTTAAGGGAGACCCGTATCCCATTTTCGGCCAAACATCTTCAAAAGTTCAAAAAAATTTTTATCTCAGAAAACGATAAAATACATATTTGCGAATATCCATGCGAAATTTCAGAACTCGGGGACACTTGGAACAGGTAGAAATTGAGCTTTTTTAATTGTACTCACTATAGAGTTTAAAGGACTAGCGGCCATTTAAAATGTGTTTTCCTGAAAATGACTTTTTTCATATTTTGCCTAAGTTCAAAGCACTAAGACTCAGTGGTAAAATGATTTAGAAACAAAGTGTTTATGTTTTTAGAATCTTAAAAAAATTTGCAACAAAAGTAAGGAGATATATATATTTTTTAACTATTTCTGAAAATTTTACATAAATTGGTAAACATGAAAATTATAACGAATATAAGAAAATTTACCATGCGTATTTTTTTTTTTTTTTTTTTTTTTTTTTAGCCGATTAAAACGGAAAATTAAAAATATCTCTCCTTAGTTCTTTTCTATATACTATAGCACTATTTAAGAGTTTTTAGTAATTTCAAAATATTGAAAATTGAATGAGGAGTAGTAATTTTATAAAGTGTATTTTTCGACAAAAAAAATCATAAAAATCCCCATAAAAAATATACTTTTAAAAAAAAGTGAATTTTTTTGCTAATTATTTCTTACAAAAAGATTCTTAAGTAGTACACCAAAATTCATTACTTTAAAATCAATAATAAAAATTTTGGGTTTTTTCTTACGGGTCTCCCTTAAGCCTTTTTAAGGCACTTATACGTGTCGCTTTTCCCCAAGTGTTAATGTATAAAGAAATGCTTAACCCTTAAATGCATATTGTATCATTTTCGATACCATAAGTGTTCCCGATTTATTGTTGGTTTTATTCACATATTCCGTATTCTCACCAGAAATTTAAAACAGCAATTTTAACTTTACTTAATGACAGACCATTCGTAATTAACCTTCCGTCTACCAGACGGGTCCATTGGACCCGACAGCAATATTTCTGGTGTCAATGGTAAAATGAGAAATTGTCGATTGACACCGGAATTTATAAAGGACTTGTCAAGATATTACGAATTCCTTGATTTAAGCTTTCATTGTAAAAGCAAAATTATATTAAAATATTACTGGTGCCGTTTGCAAGTTTGGAATCAAAATTAGGTGTTGCCGTAGATAAATGGGTGTTTTGTCTGGTAGACGGAAGGTTAAATAAAGAAAAATTTACTATTTAGATTTTTCTGGTTTAAATTTTGATTCTTTGAATTGCGCATTTTTTGGAACGCGTTCTATCCTTTGCATTTAAGGGTTAAAATGATCTGCTACAGTAGGAAATTGCTATGTGAGTACAGTTTAATGATCGCGTGCATTTGTCTAAGCTCTAAGCATATCAATCCTGAACATATTAACATTTCCATGAACATGTTAACGTTTCTGTTAAAAAATTCGAATGTTTTTGTTTATAGAATACAAATTTCCCAAAACAAAGTTAACATCAATTTACGAAAAATTTGAAATAGGACAGTGAAAACAGTACAGTATGCGTTTTCATTAAATAAATACCCTTTCTCTAGAATTTTACGAAATTCTTTAAATTATGTATTTCAAATGATTAATCGCGAAAAACAACCTGAAAGTTAAAAAATGTATATGTACTTCAAATACGAATTTTACGTTAAAAAGTATCAAAAGGCTTATATCTAATAAATTTCGAACTGCATGATTCTAAAAGAAGAAAACAAAAGAAAAAGGTATATAACAGAAATAAATTTTTCGGGACAAAGAAAATGTAAAAAAAGATTGCGAAAACAATACATTCTGATAGTTTAAAAATAGAAATAGGAAACAGAAAACTATGTAAATCACGAAACAGAAGAAAAAAACTATCAAAAAAAAAAAAAAAAAAAAAAGAAAAGAAAAAAAAAAAAAAGAAAGAAAAAAAAAAGCTTTGAAAAAGCCAAGAAGCTTGAAAATGCAAACGGTTATTTCTTACATAAATATAAAAAATAGGATAAATAATGAACTTCGAATTTCTGTTTTTTAGCTCACAGGCTATCAAAGCCTGAGAGCTTATGTGCCCGCCCGTGCTGTATGTATGTATGTACATGCGTACGTACGTAATGCGATAACTTATGATAAAAATATCCGATTTGCATGAAATTTTGGATATAGGCTTATTATGATAAGACGCTTCCCTGATTAGTTATGAGAGTTCATTCGATAAATATAAGAAGTGGTACGAGGGCTATTGCACCTCCCCATTCTTTTATATAAATGGGTTTTTCATGCAGAATTAGTAGATTTCGTTCAAATCTTAGATGTAGGATCATTCTAATGAGGTGTCTCCGTGATTAGCATTGGGTGTTCATTGGATAATTTTAAAGAGGTGGGAATGGGAGGGGGAGGTAATCACCCCATCTTAATTTAGGTTTTACAAGCAAAATTTATCGATTTGCTTCAAATTTTGTATATAGGTTTATTCTGAAAATTCGCTTCCCTGATTTGTTTTTGGAATTCACTGAATAAGTATAAAGGGAGGATAGGGGAAACTACCCCTCATAATTTATGTAAATGGTTTTTCATGCCGAATTAACCGATTTGTTTCAATTTTTGGATACAGTTTCATAGTAATAAGAAGCTTCGCTCATTTGTTGTGGTGTTCTTTTGTTAATTATAAAGGGAGGGGTACGGGCGATTACCTCCCCCTTAAATTAGCTGAGTAGAGTTTTATGCAGAGTTATCGGATTTGCTTTAAATTTTCGATGTAGTTTTTTTTTTTTTTTTTTTTTTTTTTTTTATATATATATATAAGTTGAATTTTTGAACAGTTTTGGAGGTTTAATGGTTAATTATAAAGGATGGAACAGGGGACAACGTTTCTTAAATTACATAAATGGGTTTTTATGCAGAATTATTCGACTTGCTTCGAATTTTGGATACAGGTTTATTATATGATAAGGCGTATCCCTGGTTAACTAATCAGGGCTTCTAATTGGGGCTAACTAATTGGGGGCTTCAATGATTAAGTATAAAGAAAGGAAATGAGGAACTTCCTTATTTTTTTCGAAAGGCATTATTATATAAGGCTGTAATATACAATTAGTCTGCATAGCCTGTGAGATCTAGGCCATCAGTTTAATACTATAACGCCGGGAAGGTGTCAATTCGACACCGATAATTGGACTAATTGTCGATTCGAACCAGAAAAATTTTCAAGAAGTACATCATATATCAGTTGCAATGAAATGATCTAAATAAATAAATTAAATAATTTCAAATTATTTTTCTGGTTTCAAATATATTTTATAAAAGTTGCGTTAAATTTCCCGGCATTCTAGTGTAAACTGGGCATCATTCTTTTTATTGTTAAGATTTTTCAAAATACTGAAGTAAAAGGAAATATTGATGAATTTTGATGCAATTGGTTTGAATTTAGTTACGTTTTTAAAAAGCTGAACTTAAAAATAACTATGATATTTTTACTACGTTTCTGTAGACTATTGATGTTGTAGTTTATGTTATATTTTTATCTTCGTTTCTGAAATACCCTGGTCTCCAAAAGTTAACCCTGAAAATCCAACGGTAGGATCCATTCTAAAAGTTCCCTAAGTCAAAAAATATGAATTCACGCTGGAAACTTTCAGTAATAAATCTCACATTACTGAATTACGGAATATTTATTAAATGAACCAGATATTGCTATTTTAAGTTTCTGGTATAAATATAGAATATCCGAAAGAAAAAAAAATCACTAAATTTGAAACACTGTTGATAGAATATATCCTATCATGGACGGCTCCAAAAATGTATTGGGTTGTTCGGAAAGCCCTTTCAATTTGGGAAAATCGATTCGTACCGGAAAATTCTATTACTTAATTATTAGACGTTGTTTCCGATATCTAACACTTAGGTATAAATGGACACATTTTTACGGTACGAATTGATTTTCCCAAACGGAAACGATTTTCCGAACGACCCAATACATATTCTGACATCAATATTGGCAGACAAGCTACTTTTCTTATTATTTGATTGCCACCACTTTTATTAAAGGATAAAATTTATATTCATTAATATATCATTTAACAGAGTCTAGACTATCATTCCAAAAAAGTAATGTAGATATCAATTTTAAAAAGCAGCTTGTCTTGGCACTTCTGATGTCAAGCATGCAAATTTTTAGCCCTGCTAACAAGGGCCTTAACCCTTTGCCGCGCAGAGCAAATTAATTGCTTAAGTGTTGAAATTAATGACTGACACCGGAATTTGAGAACAACATTATTTAGAAATAAGAAACAGCTATATTTCACGCATAGAATAAACGGAATTTTTTTTAAACCAAATTTCCGGTGCCAATGTGGCGTTTTCGAATTAAAATTATGTGGTTTCAATGATATACCCCGCACTTCAAGGGGTTAAAATATTAAGGAAACTGAGCGGATGCTTTGGATTTTACCTGGATAGCCAGTTTGGCTTCAATTTTTATTACATAAATTCAAATTCACATCAAAAAATTTAATTTCTTGTCTAAATTCGGATTTTCTGATTAAATATAGAATAAAAAATGGCAACCTTGGATTGTACACGATTTGTGAAGTAGGTCCCAGAAATTTTGACGATTTTTCTATGAACTTCGAGGATTTAAAGAACATTTTTGACTTCATATTTTTCATAGAAGATTTATTCGATTCAACAATTAGGGGATAACATTTAAATTCCAATGTAAGTTTATTTCGTTTATAGAATTCAAAATTTCCAACAAAATTTAACACTAGTTTCCAAAAACTGATAAACAATAGAAATATTACAGCGTGAATTTCCATTAGATAAATACTTTTTCTCTAAAACTTTATGACGTACTTTAAATTATCTATTTCAGATGTAGAATATCGGAAAACAATCTGAAAGTTTTTAAAAAAATGTATTAATATCGAATTATCCATCAACAAAGATAAAAAGAACTATATCTAATAAATTTCAAACTACATAATTCTCAAAGGGAAAAACAAGAGCAAAAGTTATATAATAGAAATAAATCTTTCTTCACAAAGGAAATGTGCAAAAAAAAAAAAAAAAAAGATTGTGAAAACGATAACTTCTGGTAATTTAAAAGTAGAAATATGAATCAGAAAACAATGCAACAGCCGGAAAACGGAAGAAACAAACAATCGAAAAGAAAAAGACTTTAAAAATTCCAAGTAGTTCAAAATGTAAACAGTTATTGCTTACAGAAACGTTAGAGAATGATAGATAATCAACTCTAATTCCATTTTTCGTTATGCGCGTTTTACATTACAGGTTTTATTATTATTATTATTATTACTATTATTATTATTATTATTATTATTATTATTATTATTATTATTATTATTGAAAACAGGAAGAAAATATTTAGATGCAGTTACTTTTTTTTATTATTTTTTTAAGGGCTTACGAATTATCTCGTAGCTGCCATATTAATTAAAACAATTACCATAAAGGTAAATCAGCTTTGAAATTCCATCGTCACAGACTCCTGCCGCTGGCCTATTCAAATGCGATTATTTTTAAATTCAACTTGCACCACTCTTTCAATCCAAAGAATTTTAACATATTCTTTTATTCATACTGACACATTCCGAATAGCTCTTGTAATATTTTACTTGACCCACTATTTTTTTAACATTTTTGGAAGTGCATTTATCAGAAAATTATATAGAAAACTATGTCAAAATTCTTTGGATTGAAAGAGTGGTGCGAATTGAATTTTAAAATAATCTCAGTTGAATAGGCCGGCGGCGGAAGTCTGTGACGATGGAATTTCAAAGCTGATTTACCGTTATGATAATTGTTTTAATTAATACGGCAATTACGTTGAGAAGTAGCTGAAGAACGTGTCTTTCATACCTAAGTAATAAAACATGTTTCCTTTCATTAGCTTCTTTTAAATTCATAAACGGAGATTACTTTCCAAATTACCCTCGTAATATGATATTTGCGATCACCAGTGTAAAAGAGAATGCTCGAAATTATTTGCCTCTGTAGCAAACCACTGGGTGAGTACAGTTTAATGGTCGTGGGAATTTCTGTAAGAATATCAAGCATATTCGTGAACATGCTAACGTTTCTGTAAAAAAAATCAACCTTTTTTTAATAGAAAAATTTCCAACCAAATCTAGCAACAGTTTCCGAAAATTTAATTAAAAAAAATAAATATTAAAGAAAATCGAAATTGTAATTTAACAAATTACAACAACTATTTGGAAAAGGATATTTTCAAAGGCTCAAATTTTAAAGACTTCCCGTAAAGCATGGTGACGTCACTGCAACTTCATTGTGAAGTCACATTGTGACTTTGTGACCATGGATTGTCGATGTGACGTTACGTGACGTCGATGTGAAGTCACAATGACTAAAATGTAAAGTCGTTATGGCCGTTTTAGAGCTCTTTTGTGACGTTTCACAAAGTGGTCACAATGTGACAAATTTGCGAAAAATGTGTCATTTGTGACTAATTTGACATTAACATTGTGACGAAACTGTGACAAAAGCGACGATATTTAAATTGCCAGAAACATGTTTTTTAAAGTAAATTACGTGTTTTAAGGATATTTATAAATTTTTAAAGATTTTTAAGAAAGTCACATCTCAGTCACAATGTGACGCCACTGAGAGGTGGCATTTCGGTCACACATGTGATGTGACCAAAGTGACGTCACAGTGACGTCACTGTGACCATGCACGATGTTAGGGTTATAAATAAATTCTACATTTAAATTAGTAATAATAATAATGAACATCATTTTTAGGGCTTTTATAGCGAATCATATATTACGTACACCGTGCATTAAACATACATATTCCTGGATCAATGATAAAAAACGGTGGATAAAACATAGACAATTTTAACTGTTAAAAGTATGCATTTTTATTTGATGGAGTTAATCACCCTGACTTCTAAACGCGTCATATTACGTACGACATGGATTAAACATTAATATTTCTAGATCCATCACAAATAAATTTTAAATGAAATTTCAGCTTTACAATTTTTGGAACTGCAAATTTTTTAACTTCTTAACATCGCACATTTTAAATTTTTACATCGTTGCGTAGAGGGAAAAATGCACTTTTTAATTAAATTTGTTTGAAATCGCTATCACAATTTGTTTGTAAATTATTAATTTGCTTTTAAAAATTTTTATTACTATTTTTGTCATTAACAAACAAACATAATATTAATAAACAAGTATTCAGTTTTTGGACATTAAGCTTGGACCAATCAGAAAATGTATAAAATAAAAAACAGAAGTATTCCATTTTTACACATTAAACTTGGACCAATCAGGAAACGAATAAAATTAAATAAGTTGCGGAATTTAACCGATTAAAAGATTCAGATATACTTCAGATTTCCCAATTTTCTACCAAGAACAACAACTATTTTTTTTCAAATTGTTAAAAAAAAATTATAGTATGAGTTTCCATTAGATTAATACCTTCTTTTTTACAATACATTATTAAATACTTTAAATTATGTATTTCAGATGCGGAACAGCGAATAAAGACCCGAAAGTTGAATATATATGTATCAAATTTATTTTATAGAAAGAAAAAAGATAAAAAGTACATTGCCTAGTAAATTTCGAGCTGCATGATTCTAAATGTGCGAAGAAACAGAAAGAGTTTTATAACAAGAACAAATTGACCTTCACAAAGAAAATATAATAAAAGATCACGAAATAATAGCTTCTGGTAGTTTAAAAATACAAATATAAAGCAAAAAATAATGTAACAGTATGAAAACGGAAGAAACAAACGATCGAAATGTTTTTAAAATGTTCCTAGAATTTCAAAAAATGCAAACGGTTATTGCTTACAGATATGCAAGAAAATGGTAAATAATAAACTACAAGTTTCCGTTTTCCGTTAAGCGCGATTTACATTAGAATTCTCCAAAATTTCGAAATGAAAGAAAATATCTATGAATTTTCATACTATTACTTTGATTTTACTTAAATTCTTAGAAAGCTTTTCACTTAAGTTTTTAGTACATTGCTGTGAATTGTAATATTAACGTTATGTATATACCGGTTGTCCCAAAAATGACTGATGGATTTTAAAATTCAATAACTTGCAATCGGTGACAGCTATTTAAAATTTTTTTGCAGGAGGGTTATGTATAATGTCTTTGGAGGGATGTAATGGAGTAATGGAGTAATGGAGTTTTTTTACCGTATTTTTTTTATTTTAGTTCGCATCTCAAACAATAGGTGGCGCTGACGGCGATTGAAGGGCAGGTGATAAGTGCTGAGTGAAGCGTCGACCTGGCCTATATATGTATATATATGTATATATGAGAATTCGCAAGAAAAAAAAAACAGCCAGCTAAGAGGACGTTCAGCTTTTTTACTGTTAAATAGAAAAAAATCGATCTGAAGTAAATTAGAAAAAGAGTAAACATGGGAAATAAATAAATGAGCGGTTCTTTAAAACTAAAATGACGGCGAAGGGCCAATTTGGCCTCTTTTAAGGGTTATATTTCGGTTCAACACATTAATTTCTATCTAAAATGTGCTTAAAAGAAACAAAGAAAAAACGGGTTAATTAAATAGCTTAAACAGTTTTAAATAAAAAATCTGGTGTTAAATATTTGTTTGTAAAAGTTGTGGAAAAATTCCCGTATTTATAGTGTTAATGGTTTTGAATAACATTAGCTGAATTGTATTTTATGATACATTCTATTACCTAGCTGGCTTTTTTAAATAATAAAAAGAAATATATTTTTAGTAAAATAAAAAATAAATAAACCCAGTGATAAATGAAAAAGTTGCACAATAACTGTAAGAATTTATAAACAAAAATTGAAAAATTTCATTGTTCTCCATACTGCTAGAAGTCACTAAAATTTATGACGTGGCAATATAAAATGATATATGATATGGCACTAAACGCTGCTCACCATCTGATGTATTCTAAGAAAAAACTCGTAGATAAACGAGAAACTGCTGTAAAAGTAAAAAATAGAAAAAAGGAAAAAATAGTACTCAGAAAACACTGAAGAAACATAAATATAAATTATAAATTATAATGTCAGTGCAGTAGAAAGGTTCTTCAAAAATTCGAAGTTTACAATACATGATAAATATTATAGTTTTAGAGGGGAAACGAATTATAAAATAAAATATGAATGAAATAAAATTGTAAAACATTATTTCTATTATTATTCCATGAAAGAAAGTGAAAATTAGTATCTTGACGATAGCAGTGTTGCCGGTTTGGATTTTTGTTTTTAAATTTCGAATTTACACCAGACATTTTGAAAAAAGAACTTTTCCGCTATACATTCAAGAAAAGTTTGTCATTAAATCTAAAAACTTAACATAAAGGCCCGGTGCACACGTACGGTTTTTTCAAGTTCCGGCGCTGCTGCGTGCCCACAACATGTGATGCACATGTCCGATTTTTCCAGCTGCGGCAGTAAGAATTAGAGTTGCAAAAACTCAGTTTATTCCCGGGTTTATTTCCAATAGACCAGGTTTATTGCCAGGTTTATTCCCAAAAAACCGAATTATTACAAAAAATCCCGTGTTTTTTCCAGGTTTATTCCTAAAAACCCGGTTTATTCCCGGGTTTAAACCGGATTTTTTTCTAACCTTTGCAACGCTAGTAAGAATCAGACGGTCGACAAAAATGGACGTGTATTCTAGGAAGCGGATTTTTTTTGCGTTATACAATCAAAAGTTCAATATCAACGTCCGCCATCCTTGCCGTATTTACGTATTTTACCGGACGTGTGCATAGCTCAGTAGGCAATAACGTACTAGGAACCGCAATTGCGTGTGCGGCGCCGCTGCGGTGTGATGGGGAAAAGCTTGGAAAAACGACCGCAAGGTGGACGTACGTCGCCGCAGGTATGTGTGCATGCCATATCTGTTTCCTTTGTATTCTGCGCCGTAATTGCGGCACCGCAACGGCGCCGGAGCTTAAAATACCGTACGTGTGCACCGGGCCAAAGTGTTCTGTTATAACTAGGAAATTTAGACGTTAATTAACTAGAAGTCCTGATTCATAACAGCCTACTATTATTATTTCTTCTAATAGTAATACTTTATTGGAAATTGTATCTTAGACTTATAAGAAGTTTTATCTATTATATAGCATAAAAAAGTATTAAATTTTAGTGGTTAGAAAAAACTAAAAGGTGATACATATCATAAAGTGCTGGTGCTGTTTTTACGCAATGAAAAAACAAGTGGGAATGCTTAACTCTTTCAGAAACGTCGTTTCTAAACTGCACAGGTTAATATTTAGGTCTAAACTGCCATATATGGCATCAGTATTTTTTAGCACAATATCGATTTCATAATGTACGAGGAAAATATCAATTAAAATCTGTTCGTAAATTGCGGTGTGGATTAATTATTTGAACCCTTTTATAGCATACATACCTTTGAAAGGATACCCTTTGAAAGGATTCAATTAACTATTAAATGACCCTTGTGTCTTAGAAATAAAAAATTATCTTACATAAAGCAAACTAATCTTAAAATTATCTGTGGTATCTTTCTTTTTATAAGGGATGTGTTCAACATGTAAGAATTTATGCGATGCACTATTGTGCTTCATAGATTCATACGAAATTCAAATGAGATACGGGGCATGAAAGCCAATTAATTTTTGTGGGGTATGAACTATTTTCAATGAAGCTGATAAAAGAAAAAAAGGCGCCACTTTAAATTTTTTATAAAACAATCAGTGAGAGGGTTAACCTCTTGTGGACGAGCGACACGTATACGTGCCGCAAATAGATTTAAGAATCCTTGTTTATTCCCACCAGTAAAGTTATACGGTAAAATTCGCCTTATTTAATCCGAGCATTTTCTCGATTTAATAAGGCACAAGTTTCTGTCTTTTAAAACCGGTGACAAATCCTTAAAAAATTCGTAAAAGGCTCCCGTCCCGAAGGGGTTAAAGGGCTCCTCAATCCTTAATATAGTTTTAACTGTACATTGTTTTTAAACAATTACTGTTTAAAAAAGTGCAACAAAAGATTTCCTCGTGAGAAAATATATGACTAATACAATCATTTGCCATTTATTACAAGCTTCGTAAGACTAAAGAATTCAGGGGATTTTAAATGTTTTTCTGTTTTACGAAATTTCGTAAAATATTAGTCGCTATATCCGAAGACAGAAACTGTTTTCATTAAATAAGA
This sequence comes from Maratus speculifer, assembly GCA_964019185.1. Lineage (NCBI taxonomy): Eukaryota > Metazoa > Arthropoda > Arachnida > Araneae > Salticidae > Maratus > Maratus speculifer. The sequence continues at coordinate 218,419,804 of OZ025300.1, forward strand.
CAATTTTTTTCTTATGGAAATTCTCGTATAAGTGCTTAGATGTCTTTGACGCGTGTGTGCACTTTATCAGAGAGACATATTTTTTTTTTTTTAATAATTATTTTCTAAGAAAATAAGTTATCGTACCAGATAGGTGTTCCAGTATATCGGATCGACTGTAGAATGAATATTACTCAAAGCAAACGATAAACAGATGCAAACTTTCGTAAAATGTTTAAAAAAATTCGAGCTATCTTTCTTAGTATAATTTTTTAAATAATGTGTTACAGAACAAGAAACCTTGCCAACTGTATATGAGAAATTCCAGAAAAATATATAAAAAAATAATAGCTTACAAAAGCAAAGATGCAATGTGGGATTATAAAGCCTGGTAAAGAAAGAAAAGCACAAAAATGTAACGATGCCAAGAAAGCCTCAGCTGTGAATGAAAATTTAGAAAAAAATAATAATAATGTAATGTATAAGAATCAAGTATCGTACCTGTTTTTCTTGTATACTACCTGAATTAAATAACACAAGAATTTTTCTTATTTTCTTTTTCATGCATGAAATAAAAAACAAAATGTTTAGATTTGATTTCGAAAAGTATTTTATATGGAAAACAAAAATTACTTTTTGCTTAAAAAAAATCGTTTAATTCCAGATGAAACAAAATAGATAAGCAAATGAAATTTCCAGAGAATTCTCAATGTTTTCGTAGGCTAAATATATTAAATGTGATTTTAATTTTTTCTTTCATTTTCTTTCTATTTTAAAATTTTCTTTTTTTTAGTTCAAACGTAGCAAAATTCTTACTTTAATGTATATTTAAAATTAATTATTAAAAGTTATTAACCCCACAGAGTATGGAACAGAGAATCAACTTTTATACACTGTAATGGCAACTTGTTTAACATGGGATTACGCATAGACAGTAGTGATACGAGCGGATGACTCTGAAACTACGATCATAACATAAGAGAGGTTGCTAATTTGGCGAAATATCGCTTCCTTGGCGACAAATGATAAGGGAAAAAAGAAAAAAAAAATACAGCGACGACTTGCTGCTTGTTGTTTTGAAATTTATGAAAGAATTATTTTAATATGAAATAACTTTGACGTATTCATCTTGCAAACAATACATGTTTCTCTTCTTAACATAAAGACCTAATAATCTAAACTTGAAAATTCAAGAACAATAACAGTAATAATTACGAATCAATATAAGCGCGGAAATCTAAGATCAAATAGTATAAGCACATGTGCAAAGATAATCAAATCAGCATTCAGCAAGAAGTGCCAAGCGAGAATATGGTTACAGTTAAACAGAAATCACGAGGATAAAAACAGCCAACGCGATGGTTTAGTTTTTATGTCATCCACTGAGGGCGTTCTTTTCAAGCCGAGTTGAGGCTCTGTCCGTACTCTGTGATTAACCCCTTAACCCTTTCCGGCACGGACAAAATCTGTTAGTAGAATGAGAAATTATCGGCTGACAACGGAATTCGCTAACGAATTTTTGAGACATTTTGAAATCCTTAATTTAAACTTTTATTGTAAAGAAAAAATTTTACTAAAATATTACTGGTGCCGTTTGCAATTTTGGAAAAAAAATTAAGTATCCCAGACCGGGCACAATGTGCCGGAAAGGGTTAACTGGTTTCTATTTTACGTGCAACAATTTGAAAATAAGGGTTTATACCATTTTTTTAAGTAAAAATATTAGTAATATTTATTCTAAGTATTTCATAGGTGCCAAATTTCTATTGATCTTCCGTAATACATGCGTTAATTTGACCCTTGTTTAAGGAAATTCGAAAGAAATTTTTGTAAAAGAAATGAAATAAAGTATGTTTCATTTAGTAACCAGAAATTAAATAAATAAAGATTCATAAAATAAATTTTCTGGCACGAAATGAGCTAAAACGGAACAAATTAAATCAGGTATTACGGAAGATTAGTTGAAAGTTGGCAGCTAAGGCATTTCTATCTTTGAATAGTATGCCATTTTACTTTAAAAAATTAGTGGTGTCAAAAAGTTTTAAATGATGAATTAAGCAAATTCGTCTTGCCCAAACGGCGTACGGGAAATCAGTTAAGTGCTTAAAATATTATACCTGAAATAAACGGATGTAACACTTTATATAAAAAATCTCCCTCGACATGGAAAATTGAAGGTGCATAGCCTAGGTTGTTTAAAATGTTTAAAAGCGTCCTCTGTATTCTAGGCCACTAGGCCTGAGCGCGTTCACAAAAATGCAGGCTGTCAAATTCGGATTTTTTTTGAAAGTGTGTTGTTTTTTAGTATTCTTACCATTATATTTTTTTAAGTTTTATTTTCACTTCACCTTTCAGAGATTACAAAATTCAAATAAAACTTTTATAAGAAGCTGATGTCAAAGTTTAAGAGACTTTACATACTTTAACCCTTAAATGCATATTGTATCATTTTCGATACTATAAGTGTTCTCGATTTATTGTTTTTTTTTTTTTTTTTTTTTTTTTTTTTTTTTTTTTTTTTTCACATATTACGTATTCTCACCAGAAATTTAAAAGAGCAATTTTCACTTTACTTAATGACAGACCATTCGTAATTAAATAAAGAAAAATTTACTATTTAGATTTTTCTGGTGTGAATTCTGGTTCTTTGAATTGTGCATTTTTTGGAACGCGTTCCATCCTATGCATTCAAGGGTTAAAAAAAAAAAAAATCCAGTCGACATATTTGTCTCAGCTTTCAGATCTAGTATTCATTTTGCGATGAATCCAAAGAAAGTGACATCACTAGTTTTGAACATCGAGATGAAGGAAAAAAGAAAAACACCAAAGAGCATTTGCAATTTTTTTTCTGGAGCAAAGCACTGCCATCTAGTGCAGCCGGTTGACTACTTTTTAAAAATTGCGACTTGTTGATTAGCACCACTTTTTTGAAATAATAAAATTTTCATTCTTTCCGCATTAATAAACATGTCATTAACCCCTTGCTCCGCGATGGTATATTTATGAAACCGCTTATTTTAATTCACAAACGCCACATTGGCAGCGAAAATTTGGTAAAAATATTTACGGTTTATTGAATGGGCGAAATATACCTTTTTTCTTATTTATAAATGAAGTTGTTTTTAAATTTTGGTGTCAGTCATTCATTTCAATACATAAGCATAGAATCTGATCTGCGCCGCAAAGGGTTAAATAAGGCGAACCTTGATATTTAAAAAAAGTAGTGCAAATAAAGAAATCTAAATTTTTAAAATATAACCTCTTGGCAACACTAGATCTTCTGGAATACTAGGGCGACGAGCTGACACAACAATCGCTGCTGTCGCAGACGAATTTTTTTTCGGCGTTTCTATTATCCCTTGAATTTGAATACTAATAACTTTTGTTAAGTTTTCTTCGCTTTATATTTCCGATGTTGAATATGTCAAAGAAAACTCTTATAAAGTACTACTCTCTATATTCAAGGGAACATACAAAAGTTTAAAAACATTCGCCAGCGGCATTTGCCTTTTTAGGTGCGTTCGTAATTGTGTAAATACGTAGCACCTATTGTTGTCGCTCAGTCCGTCCGTCTGTCTGTCTGTCCGTCCGGCCGCATATAACAACGCAAAAATTACCCAACCGAATCGTTTGAAATTTAAAATACATAATTATTGCATAATTTTGTCGAGTCATTTCAAATTTTATGAAAATTGGATGGATAGATCCATTACAGGGACAATGAAAAGGATTCCGTTACATTACGGTCAATGGGGAAAAAAGTTTCAAATGCATTTTAATCGTTTGAAATTTAAAACGTATATTTATTACATAATTTTGTCCTGTCATCTCAAATTTTATGAAAATAGGATGGATAGATCAAATACAGGGACAATCAAAAGGATTCCGTTACGTTGCGGTCAATGGGGAAAAAAGTTTCATATGCATTTTAATCGTTTGAAATTTAAAACGTATATTTATTACATAATTTTGTGGAGTTATTTCAAATTTTATGAAAATCGTATGGATAGATCAATTACAGGGACAATCAGAAGGATTCCATTATATTACGGTCAATGGGGAAAAAAGTCCCAAATGCATTTTAATCGTTCGAAATTTAAAACGTATATTTATTACGTAATTTTGTCGAGTCATTTCAAATGTTATGAAAATCGGATGCATTGATCAATTACAGGGACAATCAAAAGTATTCCGTTACATTACGGTCAACGGGCAAAAAAGTTTCAAATGCATTTTAATGGTGTTACACTCATTTGAATATAACAGAATTGACATGAATCTATGAAATATGTACTAAAAATACATTTTGTATAATCTGTGATGCAAAGAATATTTATTATTAAATTACAGGGCCACACAAATGTATTCCACTAAATAATGCTATACGGGGAAACATTGTTTGGGGGGTGTTTTAATTATATTAAACTGTTTCCCATTTTATGAATAAGATATACGTTAATGAAGTATAATAAAAATTACTCCCTGCATATTTACCGGAACACAAAGATTTCGACCACTATACTGTATCCAAAGTACGCTTTACCATATCAGCAAGATCTGAATATTTTAAAACTTCGTTATCAACGAACGCACCTCATTTGCTACGCTTTACGTGCAATTTCCAACTTGTTTGTATTAGCGTGCTGTCCTATTATAATCCCTTGCGGCGTAGTGGTATATCTATGAAACCTCTTTAATTTAATTCGTAAACGCCACATTGACACCGGAATTTCGCTAAAAAAAATTCGGTTTATTGAATGCATATATTGAATGCGTATAGCTTTTTCTTATTTATATACAAAGTTTTTTTTTTTTAATTTCTGATGTCAGTCCTTAATTTCAACACTTAAGCAATGGATTTTCTCTGCACCGCAAAGGGATAAAGGGACGGTGAGAAAAAATGTAGCTATGGCAAACATAGACTTATTTCTTCTTTCAACGTTTCTCCGCTCCGTAAAATTAAGTTTTAATAAATAAATTTAGTTCTGACCATCTATTAATATTAAATAAAAATGCTCGCTCTATTTTGTTCTAAGAGAAGAAGCGGCCATCGCTGATACGCATGACATCATAAAACTTTGCAATAATCATTATCTTATCTAATATTCGAAACACTGCCATCCAAGAAGTCGGCTACAGGGTTCTTACACTTCAAGGATTTCGAAGCGCAGACATGGCAACCCCACTAAAAATAATCTTATGATTATCTGAAGAGGTTGCCATTTTCTACAGTAATTCTACAGAAATTTGAAGAACATTTGCAGGCTTAGCTTTAGCTTTAAAATATCTGCAGATTTTTTTAAAGATATTCTTAAAAATATCTGCATTATAGGCCAAATACCTTCGGATTTCCCACAGATTTTGGACCAAAAAGCTATAGATTCTACAGATTCTTTTTAGTGGGGATAGTCTCCGGCTCTTTCGATACCAGTACTTTAAGTTCGTTGTAACATTCGTTGAGACATTCGTTGCAATCTTCACGGCTTTTGTTCAGAATTGTTTGATTCCCACCAGTTTTAAATAGTGTAATTGGTTTTATTCAGACATCATTTTACGTGTTATTAAATAAGATGAATATTTTTTTTTTTCAAAAAAGTGGTAGTAATAATGAATTTAAATTTTTAAATCGTAATTTAACGCAACCATTAAGGGGTTAATCCCTTGAAGGGAGGTGTTGGCAAATGACAATATCTAATTTTAATCCTAAATTTTCATACTGGCACCAGAAATTTTCTATGAAAATTTCATTTTTATTAGTTAACACTAGAACGCCCGGAAATTCTACTCAAGGTTGAAAATAATATTTCTCACCAGAATTTTTATTCAAAATTATTTAATTGATTTATTTAACGTAAATTTGCGTGGATTAGATTTTAATTATTACAAGAAAATTTTTCTGGTTCGAATTAAAATTTAGTTACATGATTGGAGTCGAATCGACTCCATCCGGGCGTTCTAGTGTTGCAAAAAAATACACTTTTGTTACTTTACAAATAAAATTTCGTGTAAATACTGGTGTGATTCAACTATTTCAACATTGTACGAATACAAGTTCCTTGCCCCGGAAAGGGTTAATACAGAAAATATCTTTTTATTTAATTGGAACATTTTGGCGATTTAACACTTTTAGTGCCAAGGAGCGCCGTCGCGTTGCTCTGAAAAGCTCCAAGGAGTGCCGTCGTGCTGTATCTGAAAATTCACATTCGAGTCCTACATTTTGAAATCAAAATTAGAAATATTAAAAAAATAATAATCACGATATTTATATAAAAAATATGCGATCGAAGATAGTTAGAATGAAATATAATGAATAAAAATACGAACACGGTTACACGGCCGTCACTATGTTTATCCAATGTTCGAAATTATATCACAAAGAAAAATAAAAAGAATATTGCCCAGTTAAACTGATGGCATTGAGCTCACAGGCTACGCATACTAATTGTACATTACAGCTTTATATTTTCAAAGGTAATTCCTTTCGAAAAAAAATTAAAAAAGGGGAAACAGCTCTCCCCTTTCCCCTTTTTTATAATTAATCATTGAACACCCTAACTTTCAAGCAAATTCTGAGCAAATCGGATAATTCTTAATAAAAATCCATTTATATAATTTAAGAGGACTTATCCCCTGTTTTATACTTAACCATTAAACTTCCGAAACTATTCAGAGATTTGAACGAAATCTGATAATTCTGCATGAAAAACTCATTTATATTAATTGAGGGGAGGGGCATTAGAACTTCCGTTCCCCCTGTTTATACTTATTCAATGAATACCTAATAACAGTCACCGAATCGCCTCTTCAGAATGATCCTACATCTAAAATTTGAACGAAAACTCTTTTCTACATGAAAAACCCATTTATATCAATTAAGGGGAGGGGCATGAGCCCCCCAGTTCCCCCTCTTATACATATCGAATGAACTCCAAAAACTTATCAGGGAAGCGCCTTATCAGGATATACCTATATACAAAATTTCAAATGGATCGGATATTTTTATCATGAGTTATCGCGTTACGCACGAACGAACATACATACAGAACGGGCGGGCACATAAGCTCTCAGGCTATGATAGCCTGTGAGCTAAAAAAAGGTATTTTTTCACACAACTTAGAAAAGACTACAGAAATAAAATGATGATGTCTTTCATTCACAGTTTATTGTTTGCATTTAGAAAACTTTTTACATTTTGGTATTTCTGTTGCGAGGCGACAATAAATTAAATAAATTTAAATAGCACTTTATCAAACACTGCGCGCGCCAAAAGTGAACTGTCGAAAGGAGCGCTATCGCAAAGCTGGCATTTTTCACAACTAGCGAGAGCAGCGCGACGGCGCTCCTTGGCAAAAAAAGGGTTTAGGGAACAACGTTTTCTTCAAAATAATACTGGTATTAAAAAGCCGAAGACTTGACATATCCTAATTTTAATCCCAAATTGCCACACTGGCACCAGAAATTTCACTTTTATTAGATACGCAAAAATACACTTTCATTGCTTTACAAATAAAATTTCGTATAAATACTGGCGTCACTCAATTATTTGAACATTTTACGAATAAAAGTACCTTGCCCCAGAAAGGGTTAATACATAAAATGTCATTTTATTTAATAGTGACATTTGGGCGATTTAAGAGAACATTTTCTCTAAAATAATACTGGTATTAAAAGAGAAATTTTTTTTTTCCAAGCCCAAGCTCGTAATCTGATTGGTTGTTGCTCTCGGCACTGTTTTCATGTAACTTGGCGATTATCATACTTGGCGTAGCGATAGATGCTTTCGTCGAGTTTCATTTCCTTCCAAACCGAGTACAAAGTAACTTTTCTCTTGCAGCATTGGATTAGATGGAACGTGTCTTACTGAAAGCTGTACTCTTTAAAAGTTTTTACACACAAGAGCACAAGACCACGAGGATAAGAATGAGAGAAGAATAAGAATGAGTAGGTTAGGTTTTAGGTTTACTCGTTCACTTACGAGCGAAGTATTTTTCGCCAAGTATGGTTATCGCCAAGTTACGTGAAAACAGTACCGAGAGCAACAACCAGTCAGAGTGCGAGCTTGAGCTTGGAACGACGAAGGTGCTCGGAAAAAAAATTACGCGTATTAAAAAGCCAGATACTAGACATCTCTGGGAGCGCCTTTTGTCAAAAATTTTCTTGATGTAATGTTAGGCTTATTTATGAAGAAAGATCGATCTTCAGGTATACCGACCAGTACTTTACGAAATTTCTGGTACAAAAATACTTAACAACATTTGAATTTTGACGAATCCAATACTTTATTAGAAGAAAGAATTTCCTTGAATACTTTCATACAAATACAAAAAAAAAAAAAAAAAAAAAAAAAAAAAAGTATAAAATTATTTTCTCAAAAAAACTTTTTCTTAAATCTGATAAATTTTAATCAAATAAACTTAAAATATGTAAAAACTTTCAAAGCCTATCAGCAGTTCAACCTACTGAAATAGACATAAGGAAAAAAAAAGGAAACAAGGCAGATAAAATAAAACACCATAATATCATTTTGGAATCAAATTCTTTGACGCAAAAACGGGCTCCACATTGCAATATCCTAAGTATACGACGCTAGAAAAATAGCAAACTTAGACAATATAAGTAAAATTTATATCACAAAGGTGATGTTTAAAATATCGAATTCTTGGAGCATGCGGATAAAAATTCTGAAAAGAACAAGCAAATCTAATAAAGCAATAATATAAAAACTGCAAAATCAAAATATGGGGAAGGAAACCCGTAAAATGGTAAAAGGATTTGCGATAATCTAACTTTTGTTTCAGAAATAAAATTTCGAAAAAGGGTAAATAGTAAGCTAATATACTTATGTAATATTTCTTAGAATACGCATTTTTGGAGATAGAAAAGATGAAATAAAAGCTGGTGTTATAATGAAATTTTCAAGAATTAAATTTTCTTTGTGCGAGGAATTTTACTCACTGATTTTGAAAATTTTATTAAATAAGGTATTGCTCATACATATCAAAATATTGATTTGTAAAATGATTTTAATTTTATCTATGAATTGAAATATATGTTACGAACTGAATGTTTCCAACTGAGCGAAAAATTACCCAGGCCAGGAATCGAACCCAGATATTTGGCAGCCAAGGATCTGGGTTCGATTCCCGGCCTGGTCAATTTTTCGCTCCGTTGGAAATATTCAATTCGTATATATTCGCTTAGTATACATTAAAGGAGGACCCAACTGGTCGCCAAGGGTGGTTAGTATGTTTATAAAATAATAAATGTAATTCAAACGCGCGAATCTTTCCCTAATTTAAAGAAATATTTTCTTTAACACTTTAACGATCATAGCATTTTCATTGCTAAGATGTCGAAATAAATGAGTGACACCGGTAATTAAGAACAAATATATTTCTAAATAAAAGAACGTGATTTTTCACATACAAAATAATAGGGATATTTTTAGATAAAAATACCGGTATCGTTGTTGCATATCGGAATTAAAATTTTGCGGTTTCGTGGCGAAACCAATGAACGTTAAAGGGTTAAGAAAGGCCTGGTAAAAAAGAATTTCCTGGTCTTGAAATTCCCGGACACGTACGGACCCTGGAAGAAATAATATCACTTTTTATTAGAATTTTTTTTTCTTTATTTTGCGGCATAGAAAATATCAATTAAAGAAAGATTTATTTATTACTTAATTTTATCTTTGTATCGCATAATCATCTCTTAATAATGAATTACATTATTGCTAAAATCAGCATTAAGGATACCGTATTTACTCGTGTATAACGCGCATTTTTTTTCCAAAAAATTAAGGCAAAATTCATAGTTGCGCGTTATACACGGAGTAATTTTTTTACTGCTGTATGTAATCACACGATATATGCATATGAATGAATTAATTTATTCAAAGAAGACATTAAAACTCGGAAAATCTGACTAATTGAAGTTGAACTATTTCTGCATCTTTATTTTACTCCTTGTACTTTTTTATACAACAGAGCTAGTAATATTCTTTAAGGGGACAAGGGACCTTCAAAATCATGTTTTTTTATATTTTTAAAATTGTACTTTGAATATTATTGAAGGGTACATTGTATGTATTATAGCACATATTTATCACAAAAAATGTAAAAAAAAAAAAAAAAAAAAAAAAAAAAAAATGAAAAAAATAGGGAAATTTGTGTAATATTTTAGATTTAACGAGAACTTTTCAAAATGTCCCATGCGCATTCCATATCAATGAAAATCTCCAATATTATTTAGACAAGTTTGATTTACATATATAAATAAAACTGTGCATGGAATTTTATATATTTGAATATAAAGCTAAGAAAAGAAAATATTTCTAATTTTTTCTGAAATTTTGAGAATTTGTAATATTTTAGATTTAATGAGAACTTTTCAAAATGCTCCATGCGCATTATTTTTTCTCTGAATGCTTTGAAATTTTTTATAGTTATTCATATCAATATATGTCATAAAACTGTGCATGGTTTTTTGAAAATAAAAATAATTGTAAAAGTTATAGGTAGTTTATTGTAAAAATAGATTCAAAAATGCTCGAAATTTCAGAAAAAATTAGAAATATTTTCTTTTCTTAGCTTTATATTCAAATATATAAAATTCCATGCACAGTTTTATTTATATATGTAAATCAAACTTGTCTAAATAATATTGGAGATTTTCATTGATATGGTATGCGCATGGGACATTTTGCAAAGTTCTCGTTAAATCTAAAATATTACACAAATTTCCCTATTTTTTTCAATTTTTTTTTTTCTACATTTTTTTTTTTTTTTTTTTTTTTTTTTTTTTTTTTTGGTGATAAATATATGTTATAATGCATATAATGTAGCCTTGAATAATATTTAAAGCGCAATTTTAAAAATAGAAAAAAATGATTTTAAAGGTCCCTTGTCCCCTTAAACAGAAATTAGCAATCGCAACTCACTGCCTGCCTCCCCCCCCCCCGGTCATTCACTCCCTGCCCGAAACTTAAAAATGTATCTTCGCCTTGTTTTCTGGCCTGATGTAATGTTTGTTTCAACTTTATGTACTGTAATTCATTCAGTCATTTCTTCACTTGCATATCGAATTCATGTTGTGCGTTATACACGCGTGCCCGCTACATACGAATAAATACGGTATATTACTACTTTCGATATTCTTAATTACTAATTTTGATATTCCTCCAAAAATTCCGACTCAGTCTCAGTCCCCATGATATCAGATTTTTAAAATTCTCCTTTATTAGAAAAATACTGGAGAAATCAGAGTAAAATAATTGTCGCGCAAGGAAACTCTGTTCATTCTCAACTAAAAAGCACCAATTTTGCACTACTCTATGATTCATACAAGTATATTTATATCAAAACAAATTATAGGGTAAACGCCCTAACTTTTAAGTTATGAGAGAAAAAAAAAAAGTTACGCTAGGAAAAACTGTTAAGAATTCAATGTTGGTCATCTAGAACCGGTAAAACCCCCTCCCCCCACCCCTGCAAATTTCATTTCATAAATGAAATGAAAGCTGTCCTGTTGATGATCAATATCTGATCGAAGGCGTACAGTGCGAATAAGTGGAAGTTCTTCAGTTTTTTAAAAACTACTGTAATTCCTTCAAAACCTTCTCAACTAAGCACCAAATTTGCACTAGTCTATAAATCATACAAGAGTTTTTATACGAAAACCAATAATGTGATTCAATGGCCTAACTATAATAGTTAGGCCATTGAATCACATTATTGGTTTTCGTACTACTTAAACTACTCTACTAAACTACTTAACTGATCAACATTTTTAGAAAACGCTTTCAAATATTGCCTATTTTTTGCATCTTTTATAGAATTTTTAATTTTTTATCACCGGTTTTTCAAAACAGAAATTTTCGCCTAATTGAATCTAAAAAATGTTCGGAGTAAATAATGCAAAATTCATAATAAAAATTTACTGGTAAAAATAATAAATTATGATTTGAAATCATAAGTTAAAAGCAAAAATTATTACTTATCAGCGTAAAAAACAATTTATTAAAGATTAAAGTAATAATTTTTGCTTTTAACTTATAATGTTTACAGCGTAAGTCCAAGATTTCATATGATTTGAAATCTTTTGCCCGTTCGTGGTACGAGTAAATCATAATTAGCAAAAGCACGTTGTCCATATGACATACGGCAGAGCTGCGAAGTCTCCGGCTTTTTGAATACCAGTATTATAATACAGAAAATGTTATTTTATTTAATTGGAACATTTAGACAATTTAAAAGAACCAGATTTTTTACTAAGATGATACCGGCGCTCAAAAAGCCGAAGACTTGGCAACTTTGGATACGGGCTATTCAGAGAAGCAGTTCAGCTATATAAAACAAAAAAAAAACAAAAAAAAAAAAAAACAAAAAAAAAAAAAAAAAAACACTGGGATAAACTTTTAAGAATCGACTTTTGGCCATGAAGAACCGGTAAATTTTCCACCCTGCACTTTTGATTGCAATCAAATCTGCCCTGTTGATGATGAAAGTCTGATCGAAAGAGCTGAGTGTGAATTCGTGGAAATTCTTTAGTTTTTTAAAATTATGTAATGATATATCTATATCTTTAATATTTTTGACATCGTTTATATTTATGACACAATAAATGTATGTGTGACACATTTAAGGTATATGTGACATTCCAAAGATACGTGTTTTTTCATATATACATTTATACAATGAAAGGATATTGAAAATCGTATGTAAAATAACAATATAAGCTAATTCTTTTTACCGAAAAAAAATTGAATTAAAAAATTTAATGAGAACTGTAACACAAGATTAAGATAAGCAAATGACAATGAATAAATAAATAAGTAAATAAAAACTATCATTTACAGAAATATTGAGGTGTTCCATATACAAAATAATATTATAGATACCATTTTACAGACATACGTACACATAAATAATAAACTACATGAAATATACATTTTGATGCCAAATTTTTATTTCACAACACAAAAAAATGGGAATAACAATATATCTTCTCTATTCATTTTTCTGTAGTTAAAATGTATTAACTTCACAAAATGTTTTTTAAAACATATGAGTAATATTCTTTTTAAAAATAAGAAATAGCCATATAAAAAAAGAAGTGGGAAAAGTTTTTTTGTATACATGAAACGGTTGCTAAAATATGTACATAAAACGGAACTATGGCCGTTAACCATGACTGAGGAAGACTGGCAAAAGAGAAAGCTGCAGCATAAATAAAAGTTTTTATTTATGCCTCACAAAAGCGAAGTTGCAGAAGGAAAACATGATTGCTGCCAAAACGAAAAGGAATAGAACAACAACAGCTCAAAATACTATGATTGAGTGGCTAGAATGCCAAAAAAAAAAAAAAAAAAAAAAAAAAAGCGTTAAATTTGTAAAACTATGAGTCACTAAGAGAAAAATCTCATGCATGATAGAAAGTTAAATACGAAAAAACATTAAATGTTACATCTGTTACATTTCCAGAGGATTATGTGGAAAAATTCATTCTTAATATTTTAGTCTTACTGAAAATTTATAGAAAAAAATTGGGAAAAAATTCCTGATATATAGGTGTATTTCTGTATAATGAAAGGTTATTGAAAGTCGTATATAAATTAACGGTATAAGCTCATTTTTTATGGGAAAAAATTGAATAAAATAATGTAATGGCAACTTTAAAACAATATTTAAAAAAAAAAAAACTAGCATTTACTAAATCATTGAGATATTCATATACAACTTTATATTGCATATAACATTTTACAGAAATACGTACACATAAATAATAAACATGTTTATATAAAAAGAAACATGCATTTTGGGGCCAAATTTTTCTTTCACAACAAAAAAAAAAAATGAGAATAACAATATATTTTCTCTATTCATTTTTGTATACTTATAATGTATTAAATTCACAAAAAGGTTTTCAAAACATGTGAGTAACATTCTTTCTTAAAATAAGTAATAGCATTTTGAAAAAAAGAACTGTGAAAAACTTTTGTTGTATACAAAAATATTGTTACCAAAATATGTACATAAAACGGAACTATACCCGTTAACCATGACTGAGGAAGACTGGCAAAAAAGAAAGCTACAGCATAAATAAAAGTTTTTATTTATGCCATACAAAAGCGAAGTTGCAATAAGAAAACATGACTGCTGCCAAAACGAAAAGGAATATAACGAAAACAGCTCAAATCAAAATACTATAATTCAGTGGACAGAAAGTAAAAAGAAAATGCGTTAGATTTGTAAAACTGAGAGTTACTAAAAGAAAAACCTCATGCATGATAGAAAGTTAAATACGAAAAAAAAAAAAAAAAAATTAAATGTTACATCTGTTACATTTCTTGTGGAATATGGGGAAAAATTCATTCTTAATATTTCAGTTTTACTGAAAATTTATAGAAAAAAAAAATGGGAAAAAATTCTTGATACACTTGTATATTTCTATATAATGAAAAGATATTGAATGTCGTAAATAAATTAATGGTAAAAGCTCATTTTTTATTTAAAAAAATTTTGAATAAAATAATGTAATGGAAACTCTAAAACAATATTTAAAAAAAAACCTAGCATTTACTAAATCATTGAGATGTTCATATACAACTTTATATTATATATAACATTTTACAGAAATACGTACACATAAATAATAAACACGTTTATATCAAAAGAAACATGCATTTTGGGGCCAAATTTTTCTTTCACAACAACACAAGAAAAATGAGAATAACAATATATCTTCTCTATTCATTGTACTGTATTTAATATGTATTAAATTCACAAAAAGTTTTTCAAAACATATGAGTAACATTCTTTCTTAAAATAAGAAATAGCGATATAAAAAAAGATCTGGAAAAACTTTTGTTGTATGCAAGAAACAGTTATCAAAATATGTACATAAAACGGAACTATGCCCGTTAACCATGACTGAGAAAGACTGGCAAAAGAGAAAGCTGCAGCATAAATAAAAATTTATATTTATTCCGCACAAAAGCGAAGTTGCAATAGGAAAACATGATTGCTGCCAAAACGAAAAAGAAATATATCGAAAACAGCTCAAAACACTATGATTGAGTGGTTAAAATGTCAAAAGAAATTGCGTTAGATCTGTAAAACTGAGAGTCACTAAAAGAAAAGCCTCAAGCGTTAGAGAAAATTAAATACGAAAAATATAACAATAATTAAATGTTACATCTGTTACATTTCTAGTGAAATATGTGGGAAAAATCATTCTTAATTGCCGAAACGTCAGTGAAGGCTTACTTTGGAGACACGAAATTTTTTGGTTTCCGTCTGTCAGTCAGTCTGTCAGTCAGTCAGTCTGTCTGTTCCGCGATAACTAACGCAAAAAACATCCGATTGGCTTGAAATTAAGTGGGTATGTTAGTGAGGCACTGGGATTAAGCTGCATAGTTTTTTGTTAGATTTGATTCAATCGTTCCGAAAATATAGAATATTTTATTTTGCGCAATAATGCTTTTCTATGGCAAATCCAATGATTTTAAATTTTTTTTCCTTGAGAGAAAATGACACATTTCATTAATGGAATTCAATGATAAATGGACACTGAAATTTACCTGTTAAATTATTCGAATTGTTTTGAAATTTCGTCTATGCATTTGTCAGATTTTTAAAGTTATTACTGCAAATTTTGGAGATTTTTTATAAATGTGTTCCAATAATATAAATTAATTTGGTTTAGAGATTTACTTATTTAAAATGTATTTATTTCATTTTCTTTATTTTATCTTAATGGTTGCTAAGCAACCATTCATCCTCATCCTTATTATATTTTAACGCTATAAATTTGAAAGCGTGGACGAAAATTTAAATGAAATCAACGTCAAAATTGATGAATTAATTAATGTCTTTTTATCTTTGCGGATAAATATAACATAGCCCAGAAAAGAATATAGGCTATATTTTCTTAATTTTATTCAAATATTTTCCTTAATAATTCAAAATTTCCTTCTTTTTCATACAGAATCAAGAGCGATTTTTTAGATAAAATTTAACCAATTTCCTTTATCGTTGCCAAAAAAAAAAAAAAAATTCTGGAATAATTTTTCAACGGCAATAAGTCTCAATTCAGTAATTTCCATTCGAAAAACCAAACTAAGAAAAAATAAATATGGCGTCAGAATTAAAATAAAAATAAAAATAACACTTTGTTAAATATTAAACACGGAAATTTGTTTCGTTAATAAGAATTTTTCTGACAAAATTGGGGGCATAATTAGAAGTAAAAATAATTATATTTTTAACAAATATTTCAATTGATAAAATTTGACATCATAATTGAAATAAAACAGGTATTTTATAGTTGTCGTTAAAAATACAAGAAACATGGACAGCAATAACTCACGAATAATGACGTCATTGCCGAAACTTCGGTGAAGGCTTATTTTGGCGACGCAAAATTTTTTGTTTTCCATCTCTCAGTCTTTCTTCTGTCTATCTGTCAGTCTCCGATAACTGCCACAAAATGCAATCAAAACTTCTTTTTTTCGTAAACAAAATTGTAAAACCCTAGATTATTGAGTTTACACTTTCAAAAGTTCCTGATACATCAGATTTAAGTGTTTTAGGTGGGCAGGTATCTAGAAGTATGAGGATAATGAAAAATGCTTATTAAAACTGTCACTTATCCTTATAAATCAAAATGTAGAAAAAAAATACAAGATGTACGATAACCATTAGCAGATTGATAGAAAGTTAGAAATTTAAAAATAATGAGACTATGGGGGTTCAGGTGGGCGGAGCCCCCCTGAAGAAATCTACTGTGGTACAATAAAAAAACAAAAATAATAGATCATGAATTTTTCAGAATATCCTAACATAACTAAATCTTTAATTTAACGGCTTTTGATGGCTTCAAATTTCTTATTCTTATTTTATTTTTATAAATAATTACGTAATTCGAAAATTTTAAATTACAGATTCCAGGAAGTTAAATATTACGCTAAGTGTGTTTGAAAAAAAGAAGTGAAAAGCTGACGTTGAGGCTCTTGATCTGCAGATTTACTAGTATTTTAGTCTTGCTGAAAATTTATAGAAAAAAGTAATCGGAAAAGTTCTTGATATATTTCTATAATTCTGTATAATGAAAGGATATTGAAAGTCGTATATGAATTAAGGTAATAAGCTCATTTTTTATGAAAAAAAAATGAATAAAATAATGTTATGACTACTCTAAAACATTATTTAAAAAAACTAGCATCTATGAATCATTGAGATGTTCATATACCACTTTATATTACATATAACATTTTACAGAAATAAATACACAGAAATAATAAACATGTTTATGTTCCAAGAAACATAGTTTGTGGTGCTAAAATTTTCTTTCACAATAACACAAAAAATGAGAATAACAATATATCTTCCCTATTCATTTTTCTATACTCAAAATGTATTAAATTCATAAAAACGTTTTTCGAAACATATGAGTAACATTCTTTCTTAAAATAAGGAATA
Organism: Maratus speculifer; assembly: GCA_964019185.1. Classification (NCBI taxonomy): domain Eukaryota; kingdom Metazoa; phylum Arthropoda; class Arachnida; order Araneae; family Salticidae; genus Maratus; species Maratus speculifer. The sequence continues at coordinate 218,437,263 of OZ025300.1, forward strand.
GCGATATAAAAAAAGAACAACCCAAAAATTTCTTGTATACAAGAAACGGTTTCCAAAATATGTACATAAAACGGAACTATGCCCGTTAACCATGACTGAGGAAGACTCGCAAAAGAGAAAGCTACAGCATAAATAAAAGTTTTTATTTATGCCATACAAAAGCGAAGTTGCAGTAGGCATCATTGCTGCCAAAACGAAAAGGAATATAACGAAAATAGCCCAAAATACTATGATTGAGTGGTTAGAAAGTCAAAAGAAAATGCGTTAAAGGGTATAGCCGGGTTTCTTAGTAAAATATGCCCTTGAGTCAACCACATCGAGTTCTACATTGATCGATAGCCCATAAAAAGAAATTCATTTCTCCCCAGTTTTAAGTTTGTATCACAAGACCATGGGGGGTAATGACCCTAAATACCTGTTTTGGAAAAGAGCGCATTGTGACGAAACTACTAAGCAGATTTCAACGAAAAAAATAAGGGATGTAAAAAACCACCATACGAATGTTTGACCATTTTTTCACATTGTTTTAAACAAAAGAACAAGTTTTCTAACATTTTTCCAGTTTTTAAATGTACATTTTAATTAAAAATAAACTGAAATTTCTGAGTGACCACCTTAATTTTTTTGCATGAAATATTTTGAGACATGATGCATATTCACTATCAATTTCAACTTTATACGTATGGTGCATCATATTAAAAAAGGGGCAAAATCATATTTCGGCGAAAATGTGGGGCGTGTCTCGGACAAATTTCACGCCTTCTTTTAAAAATACCGTGTGAATTAATATGTGAGATTTGAAAAGAAGGCGTGAAATTTGTCCGAAACACGCCCCACATTACCGCCGGAATATGATTTTGCCCTGTTTTTAATATGATGCACCATATGTAGAAAGATGAAATTGATAGGGAATGTGCATCATGTCTCATAGTGTTTCATGCAAAAAAATTAAGGTGGTCACTCAGAAGTTTCAGTTTATTTTTAATTAAAATGTACATTTAAAAACAGGAAAAATGTTAGAAAACTTGATCCTTTGTTTAAAAAAATCTGAAAAAATTGTCAAACATTCGAATGGTGGTTTTTTACATCCCTTATTTTTTTCCTTGAAATTCGCTTAGTAGTTTCGTCACAACGCGCACTTTTCCAAAACAGGCATTTAGGGTCATTACCCCCCACAGTCTTGAGATAGAAACTTAAAACTGGGAAGAAATGAATTTCTTTTTATGGGCTATCGATCCATGTAGGACTCGATGTGGTTGACTCAAGGGCATATTTTACTATAAAACCCGGCTATACCCTTTGTAAAACTGAGAATCACTAAGGAGAACACATTATGCGTGAAAGAAAGTTAAATACGAAAAAAAGATAATAATAATTGACACTAGAATCACGGCGAGAGACCAATTTGGCCCCTACTAATTGAATATACTTTGGTTTGAACCATAAATTTCTTTCCAAAACGACAAAATGGTTAATTAAATACATTAAATAGTTTAAAATAAAAATTCTGGGGTTAAATGCTTTTTTATAAAACTTGTGTAAAACTACTCGTCTATCTAGTGTTAAATGTTACATCTGTTACATTTCTAATGGAATATGTGGAAAAATTGATTCTTAATATTTTAGTCTTACTGAAAATTTATAGAAAAAAACTGGCAAAAAATTCCTTATATATTTGTATATTTCTGTATAATTAAAGGATATTGAAAGTCGTATATAAATTAACGGTATAAACTCATTTTTTATGGGTAAAAAATGAATAAAATAATGCAATGAAAACTCTAAAACAATATTTTTAAAAAAACCTGGCATTTACAAAAACATTTAGATGTTCATATACAACTTTTTGTTACCATATAACATTTTACAGAAATATGCACACAAAAATAATGAACATGTTTATATATATATATATATATATATATATATACATATAACATGCATTTTGGTGCGAAATTTTTCTTTCACAGCAACACAAGAAAAATCAGAATAACAATATATCATCTCTATTCATTTTTCTATACTTAAAATGTATTAAATTCACAAAAAGTTTTTCAAAACATATGAATAACATTCTTTCTCAAAATAGGGAGTAGCGATATAAAAAAGAAGTGGGAAAAGTTTTGTTGTATACAAGAAACAGTTGCCAAAATATGTACATAAAACGGAATTATGCCCGTTAACCATGACTGAGGAAGACTGGCAAAAGAGAAAGCTGCAACATAAATAAAACTTTTTATTTATGCCGCACAAAAGCGAAGTTTCAGTAGGAAAACATGATTGATGCCAAAACGAAAAGGAATATAACTAAAACAGCTCAAAATACTATGATTGAGTGGTTGGAAAGTCAAAAGAAAATGCGTTAGATCTGTAAAATGAGAATCACTAAGAGAAAAACCTCATGCGTGAGAGAAAGTTTAATACCAAAAAATAAATAAGTAAAGATTAAATATTACATCTGTTATCTTTCTAATGGAGTATATGAAAAAAAACCATTTTTATATAGTTTCTTACTGAAAATTTATAGAAAAACTGTTGGAAAAAAACTTATTTGTGGCTAATTCCATGTGTTCTGTAGTGTAAGTCACATAACCTATTAATTGCTATGCTTGTTAGCCACCGTTATTTTCGAAAAGTCTGCTTGTCCTTATTCAATTAATGAGAGTGTGCCAATAAAATTAATCAAATTTTTTTCGTTCTATAATACTGGTATAACCAAAAATCGTAGCCTGTGACTTACACTGCAAGTACTCATGGAAATAGCCTTGTACATTTCTGCGTAATTAACCCATTAGTGCCTAGCGTCCCTTTTTAGGGACGCTTCAAAAGGTGCATTCAGCACTGTTTTTGACACCGGTAAAAAAGAAAAGCAATAATTATTTTATTTAAATGATGCATTTTCGTGATTAATGTACTAAACTTAAATCTTCTAAAAATAGTGGTGCCAACCAAATAAAATTTGCGCAAAAGATGCTGGGCACGAATGGGTTAAACCACCGAAAAAAATAGTGCCCCAATAAAAAGTAATTCTTAACCCCTTAGCGACGAGAGCCTTTTGCGATTTTTTTAATGTTTTTTCACCGGTTTTAAAATACAGAAATTTGTTCCTTCTTAACCCTTTCTTGCGCAGTGTTGCCGGGCCGGCAACGCCAAATTTTAATTCCAAACTTGCAAACGGCACCAGTAATATTTTAATATAATTTTGTTTTTAGAATGAAAGCTTAAATTAAGGAATTCGTAATATCTAGACAAGTCCTTTATAAATTCCGGTGTCAATCGACAATTTCTCACTTTACTAACAGAATTTGCTTGCGCCGGAAAGGGTTAAATCGAGAAAATGCTCCAATTCAGAAAACAAAATTTTACAGTATAATTTTACCGGTGAGAATAAACAAGGATTCTTAAGCCTTTTTGCTGCACGTATATGTGTCGCTCGTCCCCAACGGGTTAAGTTTAAATAGTTATTATTATTTCCTACGGTCAATGCGTAAGAATACGTTGATCAACTTATGCATGTATGCATTATTCCTAAAACAATCGTTTAAAAATTCCAAATTCTACCTAAAGAGTTAGAAAGGTTCTTTTTAATTTGTTAACTGATAAAAGAAATTTTCATGAATAATTCAAATAAGAATGAGCTATAAACTTCTTTTAGTGTAAATTTAAGATTTATGAACTAAAAAAACTGACAGATTTGATTATATTGATAGCTGCTTGTATCGTGTAAAGCAATTTCTACACAAAATAGATATAAAAAAGAAAGCCCAAATATCTCTCCATTTTTTTTTGTGGAACGCATAAAACAAAAATATAAATCGCCTTAATTGTTCACATTTGCACATCCTTTGTGCTAGAAAGAGTCCTTTTTTATGTTAGTAACTAATATACAGAAGTTAAAAAAATCTTAAATATCAAGTTGGTGTGTTTAAAAAAATACTTAAAAAAAGAATTCTGATTCTTCGGTTGTATCAGATATTGCAAAAGGAACAAGGATTATGCCTCTTTATTAATAAAGTGCACTATTAAAGCAGATTGATAACCACTTTATTCATTAAGCAAAATATTTCTAATTCCAAAAAGTTGTGTAAATAAAGCAATCCGAATAACGTAGAAAAAGGAATAAAATGGTGGCAATAGTGCATTAATTCGGTACATTTAAAATTGGACTTCAAATATCCTTTTAACCCTTTCCGGCACACTGTGCCCGGTCTGGGATACCTAATTTTAATTCCAAACTCACAAACGGCACCAGTAATATTTTAGTAAAACTTTGCTTTTACAATCGAAGCTTAAATTACGGGATTAAAAAAAATCGTTTTGTGAATTCCGGTGTCAGTCGATAATTTCCCATTTTAGTTTAGATTTTGCAAGTGCCGGAAAGGGTTAAGAGTTTGTGTTGTAGTATTCCTCCCAGGCAAAGTTATTTCTTATGAATTTATTCGGTTGGTATGATTTTGATTAAGTAACTTTTTTCCTTTCACCGTGACATTTGCAGGAGAAATTTATATTAAAAAAAAAGTACTTTTTACTCGACCGCTTAAGGTTAAATTTAAATTTATGCATTTGAGCACATAAAAATCATCGAAAAAATAGATAAAATACCAAATAAATAAATAAATAAAAGACAAATTATTATGAAACTGAGGCATTTAACAACAATTTTTGTTTGTATAAGAAACGAAAATACATAAGTAAAAAAAGTTCAAAATATGACAGTGTTTGTTTAATGGAACATATAAAAAACGATCTCCTTATTTCATCAGATGCATCAAAAAATGATTTTAATAAAGAATACTGCCCAGTTAAACTGATGGCATTGAGCTCACAGGCTACAAATACTAATTGTACATGAATGCCTTATATTTTCAAGGATTAATTCCGTTCGAAAAAAAAAATTAAGAAGGGGAAACAGCTCTCCCCTTTCATCTTTTTTTATACTTAATCATTGAACCTCCTAAACTATCAAGGGCATGCTTTATCATATAAAAAATCTATATCCAAAATTCAGAGCAAATGAGATAATTCTTAATAAAAACCCATTTAGCATTTATGTAATTTAAAAGGAGTTATCCCCCTCTTTTATACTTAACCATTAAACTTCCAAAACTATTCAGAGATTTGAACGAAATCTGAAAATTCTGCTTGAAAAACCCATTTATATAAATTAAGGGGGGCATTAGAACCGCTATTCCCCCTATTTATACTTATTCAATGAACACCTAATAACAGTCACGGAATCGCCTCATCAGAATGATCATAATCTAAATTTTGAACGAAAACTTAATTCTGCATGAAAATCCCATTTATATCAACTAAGGGGAGGGGGCATCAGCCCCCCGTTTCCCCTCTTATACATATCGAATGAACTCCAAAAACTAATCAGGGAAGCACCTTGTCAGGATATACCTACATACAAAATTTCAAGTGGATCGGATATTTTTATCATGAGTAATCGCGCACGAACGCACGTACGAACGTACATACAGAACGGACGGGCACATAAGCTCTCAGGCTATGATAGCCTGTGAGCTAAAAAAGGAAGAAAAAAGAAAATGTTTACTTTTGCAGGATTTTTAGAATTAAAGTCGATAGTTTGTGTTTCACCCTTTCGGGGTCCAATTTTTTTTTCCCATTTTGAGAACAAAACTATTATTACCGTAATTTCGGGTGTATAAACAATTCTTTTTGGACCCAGAAATCTTATTTAGTGATTGAAGCCAAATATTTACGGCGATCAAAGTAGTTATCACTTATTTCTTAAAAAATTCTGGGTCGAAAAAGAATTGTTTGACCCGCGGTTTATACACCCGAAATTACGGTACTTTAATAACGTTCATCATAGCTATCCAGATAGACATACTTATTTTTAAAGATTATCTCGTTGTCTTAAATACAACGAATGTACTTATTTTATGTACTATTCAATTCGTATTTAAATGATAATAGGCTAAGGAAGAATTTTTGGAGATGTTTGGAGAAGATCGTATTGCAACAAGTATTATTGCAACAGATATTACAAATTTTTAATGTTTTTTGTGTTTCATGCCAAATAATTCGTTCAGAAATGTAACTTATATTTTAAATTTAAAGAGTGAAATATAATGTGTAAAATAGAGGTATCGCCAACTGCGTAAAGAGAATTAAGTAAACGTTTGTTATTTTTTTTTTATTACTAAGTGTCAAAACATAAATGAAGTCATAATAAGAAAGGCATAGACGCATACTATCATTTTTATACGTATAAAGTAACAAAATAATTGTTAACCCCTAAATGCATAGGATAGAACGCGTTCCAAAAAATGAGCAATTCAAGGAATCAGAATTCATACCAGAAAAATCTAAATGATAAATTTTTCTTTATTTAATTACGAATGGTCTGTCATTAAGTAAAGTGCAAAATGCTCTTTTAAATTTCTGGTGAGAATACAGAATATGTGAATAAAACTCCCAATAAATCAGGAACACTTATGGTATCGAAAATGATACAATATGCATTTAAGGGTTAATAGATTTTACAAATTTTTAATGTTTTTTGTGTATCATGGCAAATAATTCGTTCAGAAATGTAACTTATATTTTAAATTTAAAGAGTGAAATATAAGGTGTAAAATAGAGGAATCCCCAACTGCGTAAAGAGAATCAATCAAGTAAACGTTTGTTATTATTGCTATTACTAAGTGTCAAAACATAAATGAAGTCATAATAAGAAAGGCATAGACGCATACTATCATAAATATAAAATAAAATATATGACGGAATGAAAATTTCGCCTTGCTTTTAACATAAAATGAATAATGCTTACTTAACAGGCGATTAAATAATCAATTATAGATGTTAACAAGTAGGAAATTGCACGTGAAACGTAGCAAATGAGGTGCGTTCGTACGATAACCAAGTTTTAAAATATTCAGATCTTGCTGATATAGTAGAGCGTACTTTGGATACAGTATAGTGGTTGAAATCTTTGTGTTCCTGTAAATATGCAGGGAGTAATTTTTATCATACTTCATTAACGTATATCTTATTCATAAAATGTGAAGTAGTTTAATATAATTAAAACACGCCCCAAACAATGTTTCCCCGTATAACATTATTTAGTGGAATACATTTGTGTGGCCCTGTAGTTTAATTATAAATATTCTTTGCATCACAGATTGTACAGAATGTATATTTTAGTACATACTTCATAGATTCATGTCAATTCTATTATGTTCAAATGAGTGTAACACCTTTTAAATGCATTTGACACTTTTTTCCCCATTGACCGTAATGTAACGGAATCCTTTTGATTGTCCCTGTAAATGATCTATCCATCCGATTTTCATAACATTTGAAACGACTCGGCAAAATTATGCACTAATTATACGTTTTAAATTTCAAACGATTAAAATGCATTTGAAACTTTTTTCCATTGACCGTAATGTAACGGAATAGTTTTGATTGTCCCTGTAATTGATCTATGCATCCGATTTTCCTAACATTTGAAATGACTCGACAAAATTATGTAATAAATATAGGTTTTAAATTTCAAACGATTAAACTGGATTTGAAACTTTTTTCCTCATTGACCGTAATGTAACGGAATCCTTTTGATTGTCTCTGTTATTGATCTATATATCCGATTTTCATAAAATTTGAAATGACTCGACAAAATTATGTAATAATTATGTATTTTAAATTTCAAACGATTCGGTTGGGTAGTTTTTGCGTTGTTATATGCGGACAGACGGACAGACGGGCAGACAGACAGACAGACGGACAGACAGACGGACGGAGTGAGCGACAGCAATAGGTGCTACGTAATTACATAATTACGAACGCACCTAAAAATTGATTTTATTTAAAAATCTTAGTACTTTCAAACCTTTTCCAAACAGGTTCTTCCTCAGAGAATATTTTCTTTTATAAATACAAATTTAAGATTACATTTTGAAAAATGAATGAGACTCGTGGCTTGAAGATTGAGTTAGTAACATTTTAGGTGAACTGTAAAAAAAATTATTTCATTGTTGTACCATGAAATTTTAAATACATTCATTTTCTTAAATTGTCAGGATTTTACTTTTAGGATGTTAAACCATAAACTGTGTATATTATAAGACAGGGCATCATTGCACACTTTATTGCTCTTGCATAGGGTTTCTATTGAATTCTATGCAATTCCATTATAAGAGAATCAATACCGTTTGCAAGTTTGGAATTAAAATTAAGTGCTGCCGGGGTGGTAACACTGCGCCGTAAAGGGTTAATTTGAAACTCCTCAAACGCCGCATCGGTACCAGAATTTCGGTAAAAAAAAAAATTACGGTCTATTTAATGTGTGAAATATAGCTTTTTCATATTTACAAATAAAGTTGCTTTCAAATTCCGGTGTCAGTCATTAATTTCAACACTTAAGCAATGAATTTGCCCTATCAAACCGATTTTATTTTCCTTCGGTATGACAAATATGTCTATTTGTGTAAATTTGCTGAAATAATAATGTAATTTATCGATAACTTTAATTTTTTTATGATAAAATGTGTTGATGTTAGAATGTTATAAAATCTTTCGTAAGCAAAAGGGGGTGGGGTAACTAGCACGTGTTTATTTTTCCTTACAAAGCGGGGAGAGGCATATAAATTGAATAAAAATATGCCCTCGTAATATTTAAACGGTCCCAAAATATGGATCGATTAGGCTATAAAAATATTCGCCTGTAAATGAAACTTTGCAATGCATCTACGTAGATTTTCAACTATTCCCATTTTATATGTGTTTTATTAACCCCTTAACGGTCGCATTAAATTACTGTTTATAAATTCAAATTTATTACTGACACCAATTTTTTGAAAAAAAATATTCTTCTTATTTACTAACAAGTAAAATGACACCAGAATAAAACCAATTACACTGTTTTATAAAACTGGTAGGAATTGAACATTTCTGTATAAAAGCCGTGAAGCTCGCCGCCCGTGAATGTCTCGGGCGCTACGATTAAGAGTTTAAACAAAATCCATGAATTGAAATTTATTTCTGTTTAATGAATTTTCTTAGTAACGAAATATTTCTTCATCTGCAACTGTGAGATTTCATTAAATAGAAGATCCACTGCATGCGGTTACTGGTTTGCTGATTTTTGAACATCATAAATTACATCTTTTTGCACAATTACATCCAATTACTCTGCATAAATTATATCTTTGATTGATACTTTACAAGGAAAAAATTCTGTGTTTTATGTACGTTTCAATAATTAGAGTTCCGTGGTTCAAATGATTTGACTTTCATAAACTTAATCAAAAGGAAACTATAGCAGACTTTTCTATGCGGCATCGAAAACAAACAATTATACATGGAGTGATCCGTTGTAAATTACAGTAGCGTTAATGATTTCTATACATTTAATACAATCAGTTACAGTGAAACCATTTAGGTACATTTTGCTAGAAAGACAAACTGAATTTTCTTTCATTAATGATGCTCAATAGCACTCATACTAATTACTTGTCCTTCCACGAAATGTTAATGAAGGCAAATAACTGATGATCTAATTTAAAAGCTTTACTTGTTCATGAAATTTTCCATAAATTTCAGAACATTAAACTGTATATTCGCGCCTTTCCATAACATTGTTAGTGTAAATTCAATGTAAAACGTGCTGACAAAATTTATACCTTTCAAAGATATTTATGCTTAAGTATTGAACACTACTCTATGAAAACGGAAATGATAGTTTTCTAATTTATCAGTGGAGCCATACAGACTTAAGGACTTTTCTAGAACTTAAATTTATATTTGCATCTGAATTATCTTTTCTATATCAACAATATCTTCTAGATTAGCATAAATAAAACTCAGTAATTGGAAATCAAAGTGTTTTAAATTTTGATATTTTCATTAACCCTTTCCGGCACACTGTGCCCGGTCTGGGATACCTAATTTTAATTCCAAACTTGAAATCGGCACCAGTATTATTTTAGTAAAATTTTGCTTTACAATAAAAGCTTAAATTAAGGAATTCAAAATATTTAAAAAATCATTTGTGAATTCCGGTGTCAATCGATAATTTCTTATTTTAGATCAGATTTTGCCCGTGCCGGAAATGGTTAAATGAAAAGATTATACTTAATATGCACGATTACTTTACAAAAAATGAATAAAATTTTCATGATACAATTTATTTCTCACTCTTTTTATTCTTACAGACATTTTTTTTTAAATATAATTGTTTATATGTATTGCTTATATGCATTGTATATCGTTTTTATAAGAAACCTAATGATTAAGTTAAGAATCTGCAATACTGAGTAAAGAGCGAAAAAGTACGCTATGCTTCCGTTTTTTGCTAATGCCTCTTTATTTAATTTTTTAATATGTATCGATTAAAATATAAAAATATTCACGTAATATACCTAGAAATGAAACTTAGCGATAATTCCACGCACATTTTTCCATTATTTCATTTTATGTGTGTTTTATTAAACAACACTGATAAATATAATTAATTTCCACACTGACGGAAAAAAAATCCCAACACCAAGAAAAACTTATTGTAGAGTAATGAAATTTGGACAGTGCATTTGTCTAGTTAACATGTTTAATTGATTAGATTTTCGAGATCACAGGTTAATTTAAGGTCAATAAAATGCATCTCAAAGGTGAAATGCCGTTACATTAATAGTCGCTATAACCTCCAGAATTTCGAATGCAAGCCTGCATACGTGCATGCATTGTGTCATACAGGTGCCGAATGTGACTTTGTGGTATGGAGTTCCATGCTTGTTGTACAAGCTGTGTCAATACGTGATGTTCAATGCTGGCTGGTGATGACACTGGAATTCTCATCCAATGATATCCCATACGCGCTCAATGGGAGACAGATCTGGTGATCTCGCTGGCCAAGGTAACATGTCGGCACTCTGTAGTGCGTGTTGCTTTACAACAGCGGCATGAGGGCGAGCGTTATCTTGCTGAAAAACTCCCCTTGAATGCTTTTTTTGAATGTCAGTACTACAGGTTGATTTACCACACTGACGTACACATTTGCAGTCAGTGTGCTTGGGAGAACCACAAGAGTGTTTCATCTGTCATAGGAAATTGCTCCCTTGACCATGACCCCAGATTGTAGGTCCAGTGTGTTTAGGCCGCAGACAGTTTGGTTGCAGATGTTCCCCTGGCCTCCTTCTGATCAGCACATGGCCGTCATTGGTACTAAGGCAGAACCTGCTTTCATCAGAAAACACAACAAATCTCTACTCCACCCTCCATTGAGCTCTGGCTTGACACCATTGACGTCGCAAACGGCAATGACTTAGCGTCAGTGGAATGCATGCCTTGCATCGAGCTGTCCTTGATGTAACCGATTTCTAACAGTTTGTTGTGTTACTGTGGTACCAACTGCAGCTCAAATTTCTGTCGCAGACGCAGTACGATACGCCACAGCCGTACGCCGAATACGACGGTTTTCCCTCTCAGTAGTGCCACGTGTTCACTCGGAACCTGGTCTTCTTGTGGCAGTACCATCCCTTGACCACTACTCCCAACAATCATGCACAGTCGATGCATTCCGTCCAAGTCTTTCTGCAAAATCGCGGAAAGAAAATCCAACTTCTCGTAGCCCTAATTTACGACCTCTTTCCAACTCGGGAGCTGATAATAATAGCTTCTTCGTCTTCTTAAAGACATTCATGATCAACCTCAACTCAATTCGCCAAATTTTGAAGATGAATAATGCTCCACGAACTTTACAGCACGCATTTAAAGCAAACTTGATTTTAAAGTTGTGAGTGGCGCTACTAGCGCCACACTTATGTGCGGAGTAGGAAATTTAAATCAATGTCATCTTTCAGATGTATAAACACGCCTACAAAATTTCGTTTAGCTAACACAAGTCTTTCTTGGTGTTGGGATTTTTTTTCCGTCAGTGTATTTAATCCTTTGCGGCGCAAGACAAATTCATTGCTTAAGTGTTGAAATATATGACTGACACCGGATTTCAAAACCAACTTTATCTGTAAATAAGAAAACGCTATATTTCACGGATTCGATAAACCGTAATTTTCTTAAACAAACTTCTGGTGCCAATGTGGCGTTTGAGAATTAAAATTCAGTGGTATATCTATAAAACCACCTCGGCGCAAGGGGTTAACGATTTTTTTTCATAATGAAGTGTTTTCCACATTTTGTCAAGGTTTCACTGTATGCAGTAGCGGATCGTCAGGGGGTTCTGCATCAATTTTTTCACATCACAAAAACTGTATAGTAATTTCAGTTTTATTTAATCATCAAAATTTGCCGCATGAATTCTATAAAATATTAAGTTGAATTTTAGTGGTGCGAAAAACGTGATGCAGCACTGCCTGACGAGCCGCTACTGACTGTAAGCGTTTATTCGTTAACTAATTTTCGAATGTCATAAATTGCATATTTGGACTTATTGATGCTTTAGAGGGACAAAAATATGTGTTACATAAGTTTCAAGTTTCTTGATTCAGATGAGTTGACATTCATAAAATTCGTCAAAAGGAAACTATAGCAAAATACTGTATGGGGAATCGATAACGTACAATTATGGTTGGAGTTAAAAACTATACTAGCATTGCTAATTTCTATGCATTTAATACAATCAGTTACAGTGAAAACTTTTAGATACATTATGACAGAAATAGAAACTGAAATTTCTGTCATTAACCCTTTAACGATCAAAGCCTTTTTATTGCGAAGATGTTGAAAAAAATGAATGACACCGGTAATTGTGAACAAATATATTCTTAAATAAGAAAAAGTGATTTTTCACATACCTAATAAAATGGATTTTTTTTAGATTGAAATTTCGGTGTGGTGTCGTTGTTGCATATCGGAATTATAATTTTGTTGTTTCGTAGAGAAACCAATAAACGTTAACCCTTTTCGGCACGGTCAAAATCTGATAGTAAAGTGAGAAATTATCGACTGAAACCGGAATTTACAAAAGAATTTTCTAGTTATTTTAAAACCCATAATTTAAGCTTTTACTATAAAAGAAAAATTTTACTAAAATATTACTGGTGCCGTTTGCAAGTTCTGGAATTAAAATTAGGTATTCCAGACCGGGCACAGTGTGCCGGAAAGGGTTAAAGGGTTAATGATGTTCAATAGCACTCATACTAATTACTAGTCCGTACATGAAATTTTAATAAAAGCAAACAACTGATGATCTAATTTAAGTGCTTGACTTCTTCATTAAATTCGCCATAAATTTCAAAACATTATAATCGGGCATATTCGGGTCTTTCCTTGAAATGGTTAGAGTATCAATTTCAAAATAAAGCGTGTTGACAAAATTTATACTTTTCATTAGACTTTCACAAACATTTAGTTTTAGTGCAAATATGTTGATTAGTTATTGAACACTACTCTGTGAAAACAGAAGTGACATCTTTCTTATTTATCAATTGCGCCCCATTCTAATAGAGAAGAATTTTCTGAAACTGACACTTAAATTTGCATTTGAATAATCTTTTCCATGTGAACTATATTTTCCTAAATACCATAAATGAGACTTAATCGGAAGTCAAAGAGTCTTAATTTTTTATTTATTCATTATAGGCTAGTTCCATGGGTTTTGTAGTGTAAGTCACATTAACTTATAATTGCTATGCTTGTTTGCCACCGTTATTTTCGAAAAGTCTGCTTGGCCTTATTCAATTAATGAGAATGTGCCGATAAAATAAATTACATTTTTTCGTACTAAAATACTGGTAGCCAAAAATCGTAGCCTGTGACTTACACTACAAGTACTCATGGAAATAGCCTATATCAAACGATTTACTTGATAAGCATGGTTACCTTATACAAAACGCCAAGTCTGTGACTTTTTGGATACCAACAATTTAATACAGAAAATGTTGCTTTAACACTAGAACACTAGGAAATTTTACGCAAGTTTTATAAAATATATTTAAAACCAGAAAAATTATTTTAAAATATTTATCTTAATCTTTTTAATTCATTTCTTGCAACTCATATATAACTTACATCTTGTAAATTTTTCTGGTTCGAATTAACAATTAGTCTAGTGACCAGTGTCGAATTAATAATTTCCCGGCGTACTAGCGTTAATCAATTGGAACAGTGTTGCCAGTGGGCTACTTTTTTTTTAATTCAGATTTCTTGACTGGCACCACTTTTATGAAACGGTAAAATTCCCTTTGTTTTCACTGTAATTAATAAGGCATTAAATAAGGTGCATTTTATTGTTTCAAAAAAGTGGTGTCGATCAAGAATTTGAATTAAAAAAAAGTAGCCCATCTGGCAACACTGAATTGGAACACTTGAAAGATTTAAAATCACAATATTTTTTCTAAGATAATAGTGTTGTGCAAAAGGCCGGAGATTTTGCAACTTTGAAAATAAATAAAATTACAATATTAAATATTAAATATTAGGAATGCAAAAACCTTGGCACCAGTGGATAGTCTCTCACTACTAATTTAAAAAACTTTTCTTCGTTGGAAATTTGATAGCATACTAACACGAACTTTAGACGAAATATTACACGAAAAATAGAAATGAAATTTTAGTGGTAAGAGAGTGCCCGCTGGCGCTCCTAGATTTTTCGCAACCTTTAAAAAGTTATTTATTTCCATTTTAATTCTTACTGACAAAATTTTATTTTACATGATTTTGAATGTTTTACAAATAAAATTTACAAGTAGTACAATTTACAATAGTACAAAAACAGTTTATTAAAAGGTTGTGCTCCAGAAGGTCGTCGAAATTGCAACCAGAATTTGTCAGACCGGCCTGATCCGAGGTTCCTCAAGTTGAATTTCTCGTACTCTAATGCCTGTATTTGCCGGGAAAGATATGCGACACACCAGGAATCTTCCGGAACGTAAGTAATTCTGTGCGGCGCTTAATGAAGATTGCTTGAAGACTTGTGGTGGTAATTTCAACCATCTGATGTAGTACAACCTTTCAATAAAATATTTTTTGTATTATTAGTGTGTTGCTGGTTCTTTTTCGCTGCTTCTTGCAACTAGTGTTGCCAGTATGCTACCTTTCTTTAATTCATATTTCTTAATATGCACCAGCTTTTTGAAACCGTGAAATTCCCCTTTTTTGCCTTCATTATTATGTTATTTAATAAGGAGAATTTCACCATCTTCAAAAATTGGTGCCAATCAAGAAATCTGAATTTAAAAAAGTATCTCACTGACAACATTGCATTGTACCATAACTCGCGGCATGACTCGCGGCAATCGTATGACCCTACATTGTCATACGATTTCGAGTCGTCTCTGTGACCCCTACACCTCTTGTGTGTTTCTCGGTCTGGTAGTGAAATACATTGAATATATATTTGCGTATTTTTTTTTCTTCTAAAGAAAGCAATTTCTAGTTTGACACAGAAGTGAAAGTTCCTTAAAAAACTCAAAATAAATAAATAAAATTGTAAATGTAATGTTGCGTAAATTACACTAAGTGTAGTTTCAATATTACTCCAGCGATAGATATTTTCTCCATATTCTATTTTACGAAGCTTTTAGCGAACTGGGATGTAGATAAACACTTAAAATGGAAAAGTTCGATTCACTGTTTACCTGTTTTGAAACCTTTCTTTGAAAATCTATCTTTGCTTATTCGAAATTTATAATACTGCACTATGATTATTCCGTCTCACGATTATTTGTGTTTTCCCAATGTTAAAAATTCTGCAGCTTCTCTCATTTCTGTTAGTTGTATGTTTGTATATTTCCTTCTATTCTCTAACTTTTATTATTTCTTTAGTCATACATTTGATCAGTTTTGCAGTTTTTTTATCATTTAAATTTAATTTTGACACCATCATTTTTTAAAAACTGGTGTGTTAAAAGATTTCAAAGAATAATAACTTTATGCTACGATAAAATACCCAAATTTCTGATATTTTTACTGTAGATTTTTAAATAATTTTCCTCCTCATTAAAACCAGAAAAATACTACAAATTAACTGGTTAATTGCGGAGGGGAAAAGCTTAAATTATAAAAAAAAATATCACTTAGAAATTTCTGACTTTAAATAGTGGTATATTCAATTGAGTGTACACACATTAAAACAAACTGAAAATCGTTTATCATGAAATATTTATATTTAAAAGAATGCGACTTCCATTACAAACACTTAAAAGAAAGTTGCAAATAAGTAAAAGCTACACACCAGAAAAAAGATGGGTAAAATATTAATTTTAAAAACCACTAGTTATTAATGATTGGCTGGATAAGAAAGTCGTTAAACGTTAATTTTTCGTGATTTTCTGTCGGGATCAATAATGTACAATATACGTTGAAATTTATTAAATTCTCATGCATTCACATAACTGGCAACTTCATGTTTTTTTCACATTATTATTTTGGAATTCATAAAATTTCTTTATTAATTTCTTAATTTTAACTCAGTTTTTGAAAAAAAAAAAAAAAAAGAATTGAAAACTTTTAACGCTATCCGACTCGGAGTAAATTTGTGTGGAATAATTAACTTAGACCGGAATTTATAAACAACTTTATTAGAAAATTGAAACTTACTTATTTTCAACTACGTTATAGAAGGAAAAAATTAAAATTTTTTTGGCGCCAGTAAAATTAAAATTGCGTGTCCTTTTTTAAGGAAACCACGCCAGAAAGGTTTAACTGTACAACTACTCTGATTTTTCCACATGATGACGACTGTTAATGAACGCGCCCGTGATATTTAAAATTTTTAACAGTCATTTATGTTGTAAAAGCTTTATTACGTAAATTTTAACATCTTTTAAGTAAATTCAATATCAGAATTTTTATATATTTTATTTTTATTTAGTAATCAAGGTAAACAAGAGGTTCAATAATTATAGTAATTACACTAAGTTAAACATAATTTAAACAATGTATCATAATGGAAAACTTTGTTGCGGCGCTGTTGCTAAAGATAAATGTTACATGTACTTTTTTAAAAAACAGCATCAAAAGTTTAGTTATTTGTAATTTTATTGATTTCGACGTACTACAACAGTTGTAATGAATATTAATAATTTTAAGATCTTGTTCATGCAAGAATCCTTTTATAAATTAGACTAAAAAAAACACATATTTTATTTTTCAGAACTAATTCAATCTGAAAAAAAAATGCAAGCAAACTCCATTACAATACATAAATTTAAAATATTCGATTTAGCTTTAACACTAGAACCGCAGAGATGGGTCATTTTCATACTCAGTGAAAAGATGTCGATTCGAACCAGATAATTTTTCTAGATTGATTCACATGTAAGCTTCTCAAAAATTAAATAGACTTAAATAAAAATTCTGATGTGAATTATTTTTATAAAACTTGGGTAAAATTTCTCGCTGTTCTAATGTTAATTGAATATTTTTCTAATGCCATTCCATTTCGATATTTTAGAAAATTGTGATGCAAAATATCAAGGAAGTAAAAAATATGTAAACGGCATTTATTAACTTTTATTTTTATTATTTTAATAAATTGTCTGTTAACGTTTTCCGGGAAACTTAACCTCTTGGGGACGGGCGACACGTATACGTGCCGCAAAAAGGCTTAAGAATCCGTGTTTATCTCCACCAGTAAAAATTTACTGCAAAATTTGCCTTATTGAATCGGAGCATTTTCTCGATTTAATAAGACTATTCTTAAAAACCGGTGGCAAAACATTAAAAATTTCGTAAAACGCTCCCGTCGCGAAGGGGTTAAAGCACATTCTCTATACATTTTTTTAGTATTTATACTGTTCGATTACTTTTATTTTGTTTCTTGGCATTTTTTGAAATCTTTATACAGTCGACTCTCGTTAATTCGAAATAGGATAATTCGAATCTTCGCTTAATTCGAACTAAACATGAGGCCCCGAAATTTTCAACGGCAGAATAACGTTAAAATTTTTCATTAATTCGAACTCATTTTCTCTTGACTTCGTTTAATTCGAACTAACGAGAATTCCGATTTTTCATTCTTCCTTTCTTTTCTCACGGATTTCAGATCATTTGAATAACTTTTTTTGTTTTTATTTTTGTGAAAATTGTTCCGAACGCGTATACATATAATACAATGCATTTGATATTCTCTTTCTTAGAGCCCTGTCTGTTCATCAGTGACGCTTTAACCCCTTCGCGACGGGAGCCTTTTACGAAATTTTTAAAGTTTCGTCACCAGACTTAAAAAACAGAAATTTGTTTCTTCTTAAATCGAGAAAATGCTCCGACTCAATGAGGCTAATTTTACAGCATAATTTTACCGGTGGGAATAAACGAGTATTCTTCAGCCTTTTTGCGGCACGAATACGTGTCGCTCGTCCCCAAGGGCTTAAATTTTTCTTCCATCGTGCTAGTTTCTAATCTTTTAATTAGTTTATGTATTTATACATTCTAATTTAACATTAAGTCATATTCTAATGATAACAGACGAAATAAGTTTAAAAAACACTATAACATTAATTCCTTTGTAATAATACCTTATTAAAGCATGTTTTCCATAATTCGAACTTCGTATAATTCGTACATTTCTTGTGGTCCCGACGAGTTCGAATTAACGAGAGTCGACTGTACCTAAAAAAGGATTGCTGGTCTAGCTTCCTTTTTAGAGTTCCATACTAAAAAAATTAAAAACGGAACAATAATAAGCAAATAACAAATAACGTCAGTAATAACAAAGAATATATGCAAAGCTGAAAGATTGCATTTCAAATCATTACATCATTAGACCAAGTAATTTCAGACTATTCTTATTCATTTAGTTTGAAAATGGCTCGGTGTTATTCATTATCCCCTTGGGGACGAGCGACACGTATACATGCCGCAAACAGGCTTAACCCTTTAAGGCGCAGTGTGTCCGGTCTAGACACACCTAATTTTAATTCCAAACTTGCAATTGGCTCCAATAATATTTTAATAAAATCTTGCTTTTACAATAAAAGCTTAAATTAAGGAATTCTTGATTTCTTAAAAGTCGTTTCTAAATTCCGGTGTCAGTTGATAATTTCTCATTTTACTAACAGATTTTGTCCTCGCCGGTAAGGATTAAGAATTCGTGTTTATCGCTACCAGTAAAATTATACCTTAAATTTTGCCTTATTTAATCTGAGCAATTGCTCGATTTAATAAGCAACAAATTCCTGTTTCTTAAAACCGGTGACAAAACATTAAAAATTTCGTAAAAGGCTTCCGTTCGCTATATCACTTTCGAACGCCGAGTCTGAAGAAATTTCTGTGTTCTTCTCTTTTACAATTTCAGAAATTATCACATCTGGTGATGTGGTGACATCCTTATCAAAATCGATCCAAATCTGGATGTCTCCCGTTATGTGCATTGTAATAACTCTTTAACCCTTTCGCCACGACAGCCTTTTACGAAATTTTTAATGTTTGGTTACTGGTTTTTGAACAACAATTTTTGAAAAGTGAAATGCGCACCTTATTAAATCGAGAAAATGCACCGATTAAATAAGGAAAACTTTATTGAGGGGTATGGGACGTTCTCAAAAGGTGGGCACTGTACATACATCATAACTTTAAGCTTTTGAATAGATAAATTTAATCATCATTGATTTTAATTTTTATTTTCACCGAATTCTTAATTCTGTTCAGAGACAAAATTTGATGTAATTTATATTAAAAGTTTTGAATAAATATCTTAAAATTTTAATTTTTTTACTAAAGTGGCCAATTTTGAACATTCATAACGTTATCTGTTCCAATGTACCAAGAAAAAAAAATTAACTTGTTTCCAGGAGATTCTAATGCTAAACAGCGAATGCATAAAGGAAATCGATGATTATTTTATAATTTTGTTAATAAATAGCACTACCAATTTTATGATTTTTGAGGTTAGAAGAACTTTTCTAGAAAGACCTTTTTCTGTATTTCCTTATGTCCAAAAGTAACGGTCGAACGTATTTTCACGCAAAACACTTTAAGTAAGAAATTTTATCTCTTTTATCTCTTTTTAAAATTATTTTTGTTTAATTTGAAAGTACCTATATGTATTTTCGTAACATTTTTTTGCAATAAATGCACTTTTATCAAATAAGAAATTAGAATGTCCAACTTGCGTGAGAATCTAAATGCCGATTTTTTTTCCATAAATTTATTTTTAAAGATGATCTGATGTTCTGAAACGTATAATAAGATACTTATTATAATGTTTTATCATAAAAAATTATATGTTTTGTATAAATAAAGTACCTGTAATAATATAATTTTACTTAGAAATGCGCTCAACTTTTACGTGTAGATTGATTAATTAAATGCTTTAATAATTAATTTTCCAGAATAAATGCTGTCTTTTAATGTTTGTATATAAGTTTATAGACTTATATACTGTATTGTAAAAAAATTGGCCTTAAATTTGAAAATTAAAAAAATCACTAATAGTTAACGTTTAATGATCCCACGTTTTGATAAATTACCGCATAAACAAAGATTCTCAAACCGTTTTGCGGCACGTATGCGTGTCGCTCTTCCCCAAGGGGTTAACCCTTTTCGGTACGGGCAAATTCTGTTTGTAAATAAGAAATTATCGACTGTCACCGGAATTTACAAACGGCTTTTTTAGAAATAAAGAATCCCTTAATTCAAGCTTCAATTGTAAAAGCTGAAATTTATAAAAACGTTATTGGTGATATTTGCAAATTTGAAATTAAAATTAGGTATTCCGGACTGGGCACAGTGGGCTGGAAAGGGTTAAACAATATTAAAAGCGGGATTCATTCTTCATTGCCTTCTACACTCGAGACTATATTTCTTCATATACTTGAGATCTGATGAACTTGGATGAAACAAACATGTTTGAAGCAGTTATGAGCTGTCTTAGACTTTCTTGGCACTTTGCTGTAAACAGTTTAACCCTTTAACGTTCATTGGTTTCGCCACGAAACCACAAAATTTTAATTCCAATACGCAACACTGACACCGGTATTTTTATCTAAAAATATCCCTTTTATTATGTATGTGGAAAATCACGTTTTCTTATTTAGAAATATATTTGTTCTTAATTACCGGTGTCATTCATTTATTTCGACATCTTAACAATGAAAATGCTATGATCGTTAAAGGGTTAAAACACTACGAATTAAGTATGGAAATGAAACGTTTAACATTCCCTAAGTGAATATGTTTTGCACTCTCAGTGTGAAACATGGTGGTTGAGTAATCGTGGATTAGAGGATAGAGAAAACGCAAAAAAGTGGAAGAAATTTCTCCATCACTGATTCTGTAATTCATAGTGTGTAGATTTGTTTATCGAGGTTAAGGATTCATATAAATTGTTTTATGGCAATGTGTATTTTAGACACTTTTGTAAAAAGTTTGGCTAAGACAATTCTTATTGCTTAATTTTCGTGCTTGTATGATGGATTAAGGAAAACGGAAAATTTTACAAAAATCGTTATTTCTGGGGTTTAAAATTTCTCAACTTCGTAAAATCCGGAGTTTATTTATATTAAAATCGTATACAGAAAGTCGGGAGTTTAAAAAACTGACTTTATAACCGGAGTGACATGAAGACAGAGTGTCGGGTTAGTAAGGTCGAACTGTACTTTGTTTTAATAAAGAGAAAATGGATGATATACAGGTAGCATATCATATATTTGAATACGATGAAGTTACGACTCCTGACGCGCATGAATAAGAAAATTTTATGATAAGTATTCTTTCTGTATAGTTTTTCCGGTATTAACGTTTTACGAAATCTAACGTGTAAATGCTAACGTGCAAAATGATAACGGAAACGCTTGTTGTTTGTCTGCTTTAAAAATTTCATTTAAAAATAACCATCCATAGAAAGTTTTTCATTTTGCTCTTTGAATTTTCCTCAAATCTCGAAATTAATTCTCTTTTGATTCCCCCCCCCCCCTTGCCATTCCGTTTTTTTATTAGATTGTCTTAAAAGTGTTTTCGTTTTTTGATAAAACTTTCGAAAACTGCGAGATTTTATTCAAGAATATGTGTTTTATTTTATTCATAATGACTCCTTTCCAAAAATGTCTTGATCTGGTTCCAAAATACTTACCGAAGTTTTTTTTTTTTTTTAAGTCATTCAGATAGTTCATTTTTTTGGTGAAGATAATTTTCGAGAAAAATAAAGAAAGTAGCGTACGGACTGAACAATGTTCGAAGAGTATAGAGGATAGATCAGAGCGTCTCAATCCAACACAAGGAATTTATTTCTCAGTCGAACATTATCACAAAAGCTTCTTTTGCAATTCATGTGCTACTTTTTTAAATTCAACTGGCTTTTCTCAACTGACGTAGAAATTCCACTTTCTGAAAATAAAAGTCTTTCATTCACACTGAGAACATTTGCATAAGAAAAATACTAGAAAATATGTTTTTTGCGGTTGTTTGCAAAATTATGTTGTTGCGGATAAAATGGTTGTTAGCGGCCCATGACCTGTTGGCGTGCAACTTTGTAGATCGCATTTTAGCCTTAAAAAAAAATCTTTTCTTGAAAAAAAAAATAGTTCCCGTGAACGAAAATTGGATACTTTATAACAACCAGGAACGCAATCAATCCTGATCCAGCCTAGATAAAGGTCCCATTCCTAGCCCTAAAGCAGTTCCAAAGAACAAACTTTTAGTCTTTATTTGGTAAAACTGGATCAACTACGAGCGACTTCCGTGAATTTAGACCACTAATTCTGACAATTACTACTGGCAACTAGATGAACTTTGAAGGCAGCAATAACCAGGAAATACCTCAAATTAATTAATTAAAAAAAGATTATCTTTGATTATGACGACTCCATTCCACATGTATCTTTGACTGTCAGAAATTCCTTGCATTTTTTTGAGATATTCTTATGCATCCTCCTTACTCTTCAGACATTGCTTTGTCAAATTACTATTTGTTTCTTTCTCTCAAAAATTCTGTTCACGAAAAATGAATTCTTTGAATGACATAAAATATCACCTCGGTAAGTATATTGCCATCAAATCAAAAATGTTTTGGAAAGAAAGTATTATTAGATTGCCAGAAAGTTAGAAGGAAGTTTGTTCAACAAATTGGCAAAAACATTCTTCAAATAAATATCGCTTTTCCTATAAAAATTTCCATTTTTTTTTTTTTTTTTTTTTTTTTTAAGAAAAAAAGAAACTTTTGGGATAACTTAATATTATTTCTACTCGAATTTATACTTTTAAATTTCTAGAAGAGTTTGTTTTTTATATTTTCTTTATTTAATAGGAACTCTTATTCATTGAAAACTTTTGTTATTATCCTAACTCTCGTGTTTTTATTACTAATAGCCGAAGAATACCTTTACATTAAATTTAATTTCTAGGTTGATACTGCCTATATTCTGCTTTATTTTATCTTTTGTATTAAATTACTAGACAGAAGTAACATATAAAATGTAGGATGCGTATGATGTATTGGAAATCGAGAAATCTATATTTTCTATTAAAACCTTTAAGCTCATTAGGGCTGTACTTCTTTTTTTTTTACCACTTATTGTTAATTTATAAATGCCACATTGGCACCAGAATTCTAATACTAAAATTTTCCTTTTAGCACACGCAGACAAATCTTTTTACTTATTTTCACATAGTGTGTTACTAAATTTTAATGTCAATCAATCTATTCTTTAATTTACGAATAGCAATAATCTATCACCTGGAAGGTTTAAACTCATTGAACATATATATTTTTTAATATACTTTTCTTGGTTTTAACTATTTTTTAACAGGAATCTATAATATAAATCGCAAACATAAGCGAGAGATTTGTTTATCTTGACGGGCAGAAAAATTATTTTCGTAGTATGATGAAATAATTATCTCACACCAGTATTTTGAAGCAAGTTTCTTAAAAGACTGAAACCTGCTCTTTTACATTTTCCTTATAAAAGAAAATTTTCATTAAAATATTCTTCGTGCCTATGATCTCAAAAAAAAAAAAAAAAAAAAAAAAAAAAAAAAAAAAAAAAAAGTTTTTTGTTTTTTGAATTTTTTTCTGAATGTCAAAAGTTTCTTCTACAAGATCATCTTTAACACTAGAACGCCCGGAAGCATTTTCAGAAAGAATCACGTTTTTAGCACCAGCCTTGGCGAGTTGGCGAAAGCGAGAACGTTCAGCTAGTTGCATCGCCAAACGCCAATCGTCGTTTTGTTTTAATTTGCAAATCCGAAATCATTTTAATCTGATAAAGCTTTGTTTTAAACTATGTTTTAATTGTAAACAACGGTCATATTATATTCTTTCTTGATAACAATTACGGAAAAACAAATGAACAATAAGCACAAACTCTTTGCAGAAGGAAGGGTTGCTATTCGCTAGGCATTTGACGTCACAAACAAGAAAGGGTGCATAGCATTGACTTCATCTCCGCGCCAATCGTTGTTCTGGCGATAAGGTGCTCAAAACGTGATTCTTTCTGAAAATGCCGCCCGGAAGGAGTCGATTCGACTGCAACTATGTGATTAAATTTCAATTCGAACCAGAAAATATTTCTTGAAATAATTTAAATGTGATCCAAGCAGATTTACGTTAAATAAATAAATTAAATAATTTTGAATAAAAATATCGGTGAGAAATATTATTATCAAACTTGAGCAAAATTTCCGGGCGTTCTAGTGTTAACCACTTAACTGATTTGCCCGTACGCCATTCCGGGAAGACGAATTTGCTTAAATTCATCATTTAAAGCTTTTTGACACCAATAATTTTTTTTAATGGAATAGCATACTATTCAAAGGGAAAACTGTTAAGAATAAATATTATGAATATTTTAGCTTTAAAAAAAATGGTATAAATACACATTTTAAATTTATTGCACGCAAATAAATGAACCAGTTAAGGTGTTCGCCACTTAACTGATTTGCCTGTATGTCGGACGGACAAGAAGAGATAGCTTGATCCATCATTTAATGGCCTTTTGACACCACTATTTTTTTTTTAATTCAGTTTGATACTATTTAATGGCTGGAATATCTATACTAAATATTACGAATATTTTAGCTTGAAAAAATAGTGTTCAACTCATATTTTCAATTTATTGAATATAAAAAAAGAATAAGTTTTGGTTAAAATTTCGTTTATTTGAAAAAACCCTGATTCCTCCGTCTGTCTAGCTGTATGAGTCCATTCTCAGAAACTATATAAACCGGAAACTTGATATTTCTTTAAGAATAATCATTTGTTTATATTAAATTCAATGTCGATTTTGAGTTTCAATTAAACATTTGCATTTAACACTTACAGGAAAAGGATGTGCATTATACATAAAATGTTCTCAAGTATTAAAAGAAAACTACCCTCGCTTTTAAATACGAGTAATGAATTACTTTTTTCAAATTTATTTTTGTATATTTTTCCTCGTTCTCATTTTCGTATGCAATCCGTAGCATAAATCGCAAACACAACTAAAATTTAACAACCAGATTTCATATTTATCTGCTATTAAATTTTTCGTAAAGGTTAAAAATATATATATATATATATATATATTGCATTACATTTTATGTAGATGCTGTATATTTTGAGTTTTATTTTATCATTTGCAGTTAACTCTTAGGCAAAGAAATTATATTATGTACAGAAAGTGCTTTTATCTCAGATTTTGAGAAGACTACTTTCCAGGAAAACTACTTTTACAGGTTAAAAGCAGTATTGAATTTTGTCTCGTATTTTATTTTATGTGCTTTTTTCTGATTCTCACCTTTACAAGGTTCGCACACTCCTTGGAATTTCCAAGGACTCTGGCACCACTATTAAAATTAAGAAAATTTACATTTAATTTTTAAACTACAACATTGGCAATCCTCACCTTCAATCACAGATTTTACGATAGTTTTCTGCAGAGAAAGATTTCGAAAATATTCTTAAAATTTAGTGGTAGAACTGTGCGAACCCTGCTTTCCCTGAAATCTGTAATGAAAATCGCAAGTACAGACGTAATGGAAGTACCGAATTCATTGTTAATCTGTTTTTACTTTTTTTAAAACAATTATTCGTGCACATTACATTCAATTTCGATTTTGCGTTTCAATCAAACATCTACATTTAACATACAGGCAGAGGATGTGCATTATATATAAAATGTGCTCAATATTAAAAGAAAACTACTTTCGTTTCTAAATACGAGTAATGACTTTCTTTTTCAAGTTTCTTCATATATATTTTTCCTCATTCTTATTTTCACATGTAATCAGTAGCATAAATCGCAAAGGAATTTCTGATTCTCACCTTTCCCTGAAATCTTTAAGTAAATCACAAATACACACACACACACAAAAAAAAAAATTACCAGATTTCTTATTTATCTGCTATTAAATTTTTTTTGAAAGTATATATATATAAAAAAAAAAAAAAAAAAAAAAAAACATTATTTTGTTTTACATTTTATGTCGATGCTGAAAACTACTTTCCACGTTAAAAACAGTAAAGAATTTTTTTCCGTTTTTAGGTGCGTTCGTAATTATGTAAATACGTAGCACCTATTGTTGTCGCTCAGTCCGTCCGTCCGTCTGTCCGTCTGTCTGTCCGTCTGTCCGTCTGTCCGCATATAACAACGCAAAAACTACCCAACCGAATCGTTTGAAATTTAAAATACATAATTACTACATAATTTTGTCGAGTCATTTCAAATTTTATAAAAATCGGATGGACAGAGCAATTACACGGACATTCAAAAGGATTCCGTTACATTACGGTCAATAGGGATAAAAGTTTTAAATGCATTTTAATCGTTTGAAATTTAAAACACATAATTATTGCGTAATTTAGTCGAGTCATTTCAAATTTTATGAAAATCGAATGGACAGATCAATTACAGGGACATTCAAAAGGATTCCGTTACATTACGGTCAATAGGGAAAAAAGTTTTAAATGCATTTTAATCGTTTGAAAATTAAAGCATATAATTATTGCGTAATTTAGTCGAGTCATTTCAAATGTTATGAAAATCGGATGCATAGATCAATTACAGGGACAATCAAAAGGATTCCGTTACATTACGGTCAATGGGGAAAAAATTTGAAATGCATTTTAATGATGTTACACTCATTCGAACATAATAGAATTGGCATGAATCTATGAAATATATATTAAAATATGCATTCTGTACAATCTGTGATGCAAAGAATTTTTATTATTAAATTACAGGGCCACACAAAAGTATTCCACTATTATATTCAACTATTTCACATTTTATGAATAAGATATATATTGCCGAGGTGTAATAAAAATTACGTCCTGTATATTTACAGAAACGTAAAGATTTCGACTACTGTACTGCATCCGGAGTACGCTCTACTATATCAGCAAGATCTGAATATTTTTAAAACTTCGTTATCGTACGAACGCACCTCATTTGCTACGTTCACGTGCAATTTCCAACTTGTTTTATTTTATGTGCTTTTTTCTGATTCTCACCTTTCGTGAAATCTGTAAAGTAAATCACAAGCACAGACGAAATAGAAATACGGGATTCATTGTTAATTTGCTTTTATTTTTTTAAATAATCATTCGTATACATTACATTCAATGTCGATTTTGAGTTTCATTTAAAATTTTGCATTTAACTTACAGGCAGGCTATATGCATTATAGATAATGTGTGTTCAATATTAAAAGAAGAATTCTTCACATTTAAATACGAGTAATGACTTTTTTTTTCACATTTATTTTCATATTTTTTTCTCATTCTTATTTTCGTATGTAATCAGCAGCATAAAATGCAAACACAACAAAACTTTAAGTATCAGATTTGTTGTTTGTCTGCTAGTAATTTTTTCTTAGCCCTTTCGAGCATGGGCAAAATCTGTTGTAAAATGAGAAATTATCGTCTGAAATCGGAATTCACAAACGAACTTTTTATATATTTTGAAACCTCTATTTTAAGCTTTTGTTTTAAAAGCAAGATTTTACTATAATATTATTGGTGCCATTGGCAAGTTTGTAATTAAAATTCGGTATCCCAGACCGGGCACAGTGTGCCGGAAAGGGTTAAGGGAATACAACAACAGCAACAAAAACAAAAACAAACAAACAAAAACATTCTTTTACATTAAATTCGACGTCGATGCTGTATATTTTGAGTTCTATTTTATCTTTTGCATTTAACTCTTAAGCAAAGGATTTGTATTGTGTATAGGATGTACTTTTATCTCAGATTTAGAGAAATCTACATTCCAGGTTAAAAACAGTAATGAATTTTTTCGTGTATTTTATTTTATGTGCTTTTTTCTGATACTCACCTTTCCCTGAAATCTGTAACATAAATCAAAAACAGAGACGAAATGGAAATACCGGATTCATTGTTAATCTGCTTTTACTTTAAAAAAAATAATAATCATTCGTGTATATTAAATTCGATGTCGATTTTGAGTTTCATTTAAAATTTTGCATTTAACTTACAGGCAGACGATGTGCATTATAGATAAAATGTGTTCAATAGTAAAAGAAAACTTCTTCACGTTCTTTTTCAAATTTATTTTTATATATTTTTCCCCATTTTCATTTTCGCATGTAATCACTAGCATAAATCGCAAACACAACAAAAATTTAAATGCCGGATTTGTTGTTTATCTGCTATTAAATTTTTCTTAAAAAAAAAAAAAAAAAAAACATTCTTTTACATTTAATTCCATGTCGATGTTGTATATTTTGAGTTTTATTTTATCTTTCGCCGTTAACTATTATGCAAAGGAATTGTATTATACCCAGGATGTCCTTTTATCTCAGATTTAGAGAAAACTACTTTTCAGGTTAAAAAAAGTAATAAATTTTTTTCCGTATTTTATTTTATGTGCTTTTTCTGATTCTCACCTTTCCCAGAAATCTGTAAATTAAATCACAAACACAGATGAAATAGAAATACCGTATTCATTCTTAATCTGCTTTTTTTTTTTTTTTTTTTAAATAATCATTCATGCTCCTTAAATTCAATGTCGAATTTGAGTTTCATTTAAAATTTTGCATTTAACTTACAGGCTGACGATGTGCATTATAGATAAAATGTGTTCAATATTACCGTAATTTCGGGTGTATAAGCCGCGGATCAAACAATTCTTTTTGGACCCAGAAATCTTATTCAGTGATTAAAGACAAATATTTACGTCGATCTAAGTAGTTACATTTCTTTCTTTAAAAATTCTGGGTCGAAAAAGAATTCTTTGATCTGCGGTTTATACACCCGAAATTACGGTAAAAAAAAAACTTCTTCAGTTTCAAATTTATTTTAATATATTTTTCCTCATTCTCATTTTTGCATGTAATCACTAGCATAAATCGCAAACACGACAAAAATTTAAATGCCAGATTTTTTGTTTATCTGCTATTAAATTTTTCTTTAAAAAAAAAAAGAAAAACATTTTTTTACATTAAATTCAATGTCGATGCTGTATATTTTAGTTTAATTTTATCTTTTGCAGTTAACTCTTAGGAAAAAGAATTATATTATGCACGGAATGTGCTTTTATCAAAAGGAAACTACTTCGCTTTTAAATACGAGTAATGACTTACTTTTTCAAATTTCTTTTTATATATTTTCATTCTCATTTTCGCATGTACTGTAATTATTGAACTGTAATCATAAGATCAAACAATCCTTTTCTGACCCAGAAATTTTATTTAGTAATTGAAGCAAAATAATTAACACGACCTAAAAAGTTAGATTTTGTTTCAAAGAAATTCTGGGTTAAAAAAAAACCGTTTGACCCGTAGATTATACACCGGAGATTACGCTAATCAGTAGCATAAATCACAAATACAACAAAATTTAAAATATCAGATTTGTTGTTTGTCTACTATTAAATTTCTCTTTAAAAAAGTTTTTTTACATTAAATTCGATGTCGATGCTGTACATTTTGAGTTTTATTTTATCTTTTACAGTTAACTTTTAGGCAAAGGAATTCTATTATGTACCGAATTCGCTTTTATCTCAGATTTTGAGAAAACTACTTTCCAGATTATAAACAGAAATGAATTTTTTCCCTTATTTTATTTTAAGTGCTTTTTTTTATTCTCACCTTTCCCTGAAATCTGTAACGTAAATCACAAACTCAGACGAAATAGAAATACCGGATTCATTGTTAATCTGCATTTACGTTTTTTAAATAATCATTTGTTTACATTAAATTCGATTTCGATGCTGTATATTTTTACTTTTATTTTATGTTTTACATTTAACTCCTATGCAGCGTATATGCATTATAAGGGAGTATTTTTATATTCTATTCGAGCCACTATTTTAAGAAAATAAAAATTATAGAATATTTCTCTTTCAAAATTTGTTCTAAATTTGTGCATAAAAAATTTTTGTTTTTTAAAAAAATGCAAGATAGAATTAGAATATAGTTATTTGCGGCAATTCTGATTACAGATAAAGTGTGCTCACGTATTCGAATTACAAAAATTTACTTTCACGTTTAAATACAAGTAATGATTTTTTCGAAACTCTTTCTTTTTTAAACGTTTCTTCATTTCAACTTCTTATTTTTCCTTCTTTTTATATACGTTTCCTTATTTTAACTTCTTATTTTTTCTTCTTCTTATATACTTTTCCTTATTTTAACTTTTTCGTGAAATCTGTAACGCATATCACAAAATGAAGCGAAATTGAAACACCAAATTCATTGATAATCTGCTCTTATTTTTTTTTCTTTTAAAAATAATCATTCATTAACATTAAATTTGATATCGACTCTGTATATTTTGAATTATAATTCTCTTTTGCATTTAACTCGTTCGGGACCGAGGCGTGCGTAAGCGCTCCCTTGAAGAGTGCTTACAGCGCTTGAATTTGACACCAGTAAAAATAAAAAGTATAATTAATTTTATTTAATTAATACTTTTTTGAATTAATTTAACTATCAAGCAGTGAAGATAGTATGTGCTCGGTTTCCAGTTTGGACTCCATTTTTATTCAGAATTTTGTGCCCACACGAGAAATAAAAAATAATATTTTCTGTTTTATTTAATACAAGGTATTTTGCGATCACTTAAAGTAAAAATTCTTGATTCGAAATTTCCGGTACGAATATGAAAAATCGAATTTAAATTGGAGGCCGAATTGTCAACTCTGACGCTAGTATTAGCGTTAGCGAAAACTACTTTCCTGGATATATAGACTGAATATTTTTTTCTTCCAATTTCTTTTCATACATTTTTTTCTCGATTCGTACTTTTTCTTGAAATTGATAGATTAAATAGCAAACACAAGCAAAAAAGGATTACTTGATTCGTTGTTCATATGCTTTTAAAATTTTCTTTAAAAATAACATTTATAAAAAAATCGTCCATTTTCCCGTTCGAATTTTCTCGAATTTCAAAACTTTCTTTTCCTTGATCGTTTTTCGTCTTATTTTTTATGTTCTTCCATTATAACAGAATTCGTTTCGTATCATATTTCTACTTTTAAATTTTCAGAAGATTCTACCTTTAAGTTTTTACTTTCTTTATAGTGACTTTATAGTAAATAGTTTCTTAAATCCTTAAACCTTGTCACCTCATCATTATTAGGGGAAAAATGTTTATACATTAAGTTGAATTTCAGAATCACATAGTATAAGATATACTTATTTATTTCATTTAATGTATAGACGGGGAATGTATTCTATCATGGATTAACTGTCTAAATTTTGTGGCAGGATAGGTAGAAGGTATGGTTTATGGTGACTTTATAGTAAATAGTTTCTTATATTCTTAAACCTTGTCACCCAAATATAATTAGGTGAAGAATACATTAGATTCAATTTCGGAATCGATATTTTAAGATTTATTTATTTCATTTGCTCTCTAGACAAAGAATGTAACCTATCATGCATTAACTGTCTGAATTCCAAGGTAAAATATATTGGACGACCGTAATTCCTGGTAATATACGTGGGAGGCTGTGGGGGAAACGGGAGTGTTAGAGTTATCGAAAACAGATTTCCGGGATAAACAAAATGAATATATTTTCTTGCTATTTCTTCTTATCTATTTTTTTCTTCTTCGTACCTTTTCATGAAATTCGTATCTTAAAACGCATTGTCTAGCAAACTAGGATTACCTGATTCGTTGCTTATCTGCTTTTAATTTTTTTCTGTAAATATAACCATTCTTTAAAAAATCACCCTTTTGCTCTATCTAATTTTCTCGAATTTCAAACTTTCTTTTCCTTGATAGTTTTTCGTCTTGTTTTTATATTCTTCCATTGTAATATGTATTGTTTCGTATCGTATTTCTATTTTTAAATTTTCAGAAGATTATTTCTTTCAGTTTTTCTTTTGTGTATGGAGATTTTACTTATGCTATATATTTTCTCATATTCTTAAACCTTTTCATCTCTATATTATTAGACGTACAATACTTTTGCATTTATACTGAATTTCGGAATCGTGTAGTTTAAGATTTATTTAATTCATTTTTTTCTAGACAGGGAATATATCCTATCAAGCATTAACTGTCTAAATTCTATGTCTGAATAGATAGGTTGTATTAGAATACATATTTCGATATAGACAGTAACCTAATTTCCCTAAATAATGAAGTTTTGTTTAAGACTTGAGGAAGTGTTGGAAAGTGTTTCATAATCTAAGAATAAGATGCATGATTTTTCTAACTTGTTAAAAAAAATTCTGATTCGCAGTTTTTCGAGCAATTAATAGCTTAACCCTGTCCGGCGCTGACAAGTTCTGTTCGTAAAATGAGAAATTGTTGACTGACACCGGAATTTACAAGAGACTTTTTTAGAAATTAAGAACTTCCTGATTTAAGCTGTCGTCGTAAAAGTAAAATTTTGCTAAAATATTATTGGTGCCATTTGTATGTTTGGAATTAAAATTAGGTGTTGCCGGAGTGGTAACAATGCGTCGGAAAGGGTTAACCCATTCCGGCGCAGTGTGTCACCTCCGCGCTCACCTAAGTTTAATTCAAAACTTACCAACGGCACCAATAATATTTTAGTAAAATTTTACTTTTACAATGACAGCTTAAATAAGGGAGTTCTTAATTTCTAAAAAAGTCTTTAGTAAGTTTCGGTGTCAGTCAACCATATCTCATTTTATGAAGAGAATATGTCTGCGCTGGAAAGGGTTAAATAGCAAACACAAGCAAAATAGGATTACCTGATTCGTTGTTTATATGCTTTAAAATTTTTCCGTAAAATAACTATTCTTAAAAAAAAAATCGTCCTTTTCTTGTTTCGAATTTTCTCGAATTTCAAAACATTCTTTTCCTTGATCGTTTTTCGTCTTGTTTTTATGTTCTTGCATTATAGTATATATTATTTCGCATCGTATTTCTGATTTAAATTTTCAGAAGATTCTTTTTTAAAGTTTTTCTTTTGTGTATGGAGATTTTATTTATAGTAAATATTTGCTCATGTTCTTAAACCTAGTCACCTCAATATTATTAGGAATAGAATACTTTTACATTAAAACTAATTTCGGAATTGTATAGTTTAAGATTTATTTAGTTCATTTTATGTCTGGACAGGCAATATATCCTACCATGCATTAATTGTCTAGATTCCATGGCAGAATAGATAGGAGGTATTGGAATGCATATTTGGCCTCTAAATAATACAGTTTTGTTAAAGACTTCAGGAAGGGTTGGAAAGTGTTTCATAATCTGAGATTAACGCAGGATTTTTCTTACTTGTTATATATTTTTTCTGATTCACTCTCTTTCGCGAAATCCATAGCTTTAATAGCAAACACAAAAGGATTACCTGATTCGTTGTTTATATGCTTTTAAATTTTTCATTTAAAATAACCATTATTAAAAAATCGTCCTTTTGCGCTTTCGAATTTTCTCGAATTTCAAAACTTTCTTTTCCTTGATCGTTTTTCGTCTTATTCTTATGTTCTTCTATTATAACATTTGTTGTTTCGTATCGTATTTCTACTTTTAAGTTTTCAGAAGGTTTTTTTAAGTTTTTCTTTTGTGTATGGATTGTTTATTTATGGCAAATATTTTCTCGTGTTCTTAAAGCATGTCACCTCAATATTATTAGGTATAGAATACTTTTACTTTAAACTGAATTTCGTAATCGTATAGTTTAATATATATTTATTTATTTGATTGTATGTATAGACAGGGAATATATCCTATCATGCACTAACTGTCTAAATTCTACGGCAGAATGGATAGGAGGTATTGGAATACACATTTGGCTGTAGACAGAGTGAGCTTATTTCCTTAAATAATGAAGTTTTGTGAAAGACTTCAGGAAGTGTTGGAAAGTGTTTCATAATCTGAGACTAAAGCATGATTTTTCTAATTTGTTATATATTTTTTTTTTCTGACTCGCATTTTTTATGGAAATCCATACCTTAAATAGAAAACACAAGCGAAATAGGATTACCTGATTCGTTGTTTATATGCTTTGAAATTTTTCTGTAAAAATAACCATTCTTTAAAAAATAGTCCTTTTTCCCTTTCGAGTTTTCCCAAATTTCAAAACTTTCTTTTCCTTGATCGTTTCTCGTCTTGTTTTTATGTTCTTCCATTATAACAGAATTCGTTTCGTATCGTATTTCTATTTTTAAATTTTCAGAAGATTCTACCTTTAAGTTTATCTTTTCTTTATGGTGACTTTATAGTAAATAGTTTCTTATATTCTTAACCCATTAGTGCCTAGCGTTCCTTTTTAGGGACGCTTCAAAAGGTGCATTTAGCACTATTTTTGACACCGGTAAAAAAGAAAAGCAATAATTATTTTATTTTAATGATGCATTTTTGTGATTAATGAACTAAACTTAAATCTTTTAAAAATAGTGGTGCCAACCAAATAAAATTTACGCAAAAGATGCTGGGCACGAATGGGTTAAACCTTCTCACCCAAATATAATTAGGTGAAGAATACACTTACATTAGATTCAATTTCGGAATCGTATATTTTAAGATTTATTTATTTCATTTGCTCTCTAGACAAAGAATGTAACCTATCATGCATTAACCGTCTGAATTCCAAGGTAAAATATATTGGACGACCGTAATTCCTGGTAATATACGAGGGAGGCTGTGGGGGAAACGGGAGTGTTAGAGTTATCGAAAACAGATTTCCGGGATAAACAAAATGAATATATTTTCTTGCTATTTTTTCTTATCTAATTTTTTCTTCTTCATACCTTTTCATGAAATTCGTAGCTTAAAACGCATTGTCTGGCAAACTAGGATTACCTGATTCGTTGTTTATCTGCTTTTAATTTTTTTCTGTAAATATAACCATTCTTTAAAAAATCACACTTTTGCTCTATCGAATTTTCTCGAATTTCAAACTTTCTTTTCCTTGATAGTTTTTCGTCTTGTTTTTATATTCTTCCATTGTAATATGTATTGTTTCGTATCGTATTTCTACTTTTAAATTTTCAGAAGATTATTTCTTTCAGTTTTTCTTTTGTGTATGGAGATTTTACTTATGCTATATATTTTCTCATATTCTTAAACCTTTTCATCTCTATATTATTAGACGTACAATACTTTTGCATTTATACTGAAATTCGGAATCGTGTAGTTTAAGATTTATTTAATTAATTTTATGTCTAGGCAGGGAATATATCCTATCAAGCATTAACTGTCTAAATTCTATGTCTGAATCGATAAGTTGTATTAGAATACATATTTCGCGATAGACAGTAACTTAATTTCCCTAAATAATGAAGTTTTGTTTAAGACTTCAGGAAGTGTTGGAAAGTGTTTCATAATATAAGACTAAGATGCATGATTTTTCTAACTTGTTAAAAAAAAAATTTCTGATTCGCAGTTTTTCGAGAAATCAATAGCTTAACCCTTTTCGGGGCAGGGCAAATTCATTGCTTAAGTATTGAAAATAATGGCTGACACCGGAATTAGAAAACAACTTTATTTGTAAATAAGAAAACGCTATATTTCACGCATTCAATAAACTGTAATTCTCTTTAATAAAATTCCGGTGCGAATGTGGCGTTTGGGAATTAAAATTAAGTGGTATAGCTATGAAACCACCGCATCGCAAGGGGTTAACCCATTCCGGCGCAGTGTGTCACCTCCGAGCACACCTAAGTTTAAATCAAAACTTACCAACGGCACCAATAATATTTTAGTAAAATTTTACTTTTACAATGACAGCTTAAATAAGGGAGTTCTTAATTTCTAAAAAAGTCTTTTGTAAATTTCGGTATCAGTCAATCATTTCTCATTTTACGAAGAGAATTTGTCTGCGCTAGAAAGGGTTAAATAGCAAACACAAGCAAAATAGGATTACCTGATTCGTTGTTTATATGCTTTAAAAATTTTCAGTAAAATAACTGTTCTTAAAAAAAAAAAAAAAAATCGTCCTTTTCTTCTTTCGAGTTTTCTCGAATTTCAAAACATTCTTTTCCTTGATCGTTTTTCGTCTTGTTTTTATGTTCTTGCATTATAGTATGTATTATTTCGCATCGTATTTCTGCTTTTAAATTTTCAGAAGATTCTTTTTTAAAGTTTTTCTTTTGTGTATGGAGATTTTATTTATGGTAAATATTTTCTCATGTTCTTAAACCTAGTCACCTCAATATTACTAGCAAAAGCCATGCTTTGTTCTTATTTGCGAAGCATTATTTTATAAAACAGATATTTGAAAGTAACCATATTTTTTAATATTATTTTTGCATCTTTATTAAACAAAAACTTTATTTTATGTTTTGGCGCATTTTAATTTTTTATTTATGATGTAAGACTGGCATACTAAAATATTTTCGAAGCAAACTTTTACAATTTTTTTTAAAATTTTCAACTAAAAGCTCTTTTAAATGTTTTTACAATTTCCAGTAGCCACTGGTGTTTTTTAAAGTTGTTTGAAATAAGCATGTTTCCAATCTTTATAATTAACATCAAATAATTTTTGATAGCTATTTTAGATTAATATATTTGAAGAGAGCTTGAAGTAAGTTACTTCTTCAAAATCCTATTTTCTGGAAAAACATTTGAAATCTGCTCTCGTTGATACTATGAATTTTTAACTGTAAAACATTTTATTCTAATTTCTTCATTTTTATACATGTTAGCGTATGAGAATTTTTGATATTGTAGAATTTTTCGTAAGGAAAATTTCTATTGAATGCTTAATTTTGAAGGATTTTCACTCTCGGCAACGTTACGTACGTTTTTAACCCAGCTGGTGTCTATATATCCTCAATATCTACAACTGCTTCATCTAATGTTAAACCTTGGGATTTATGAATTTTAACAGCAAAAGCTAACAGCAGAAGAAATTCTTTCCTTGGGCAATTTATGCTTCCATTTTTCCAGAATTTAATTACTGGGGTAATCGGTACGCACCAATTCTTATAATTTAAATTACTACAGTATTCAAATTTATCCATGATTATTCTCGATATCTGGTCTGGTGGCTTGTGATTTTCTTTAATACGTGCAACAAAGTCTAAAGTCCCGTTCTCAAAACCGTTTTCGGTCCACAAATAAGAACGTAACATTACTTTAGATCCAAATGATAAAGTAAGAAATGGTTAAAGTCCATTTATCGTTTCTGAATCGGCCAACTTTGCTTTAGTACATTTATAAAGAGCTTGAATCGAGGCAACAACTTCACGCGGTTCTTTTAATTTTTCATTTATATAACAAATTTAGCAATGTATTTTATTTGTTTACAATTCTTTTGTTGCCACTTTACAAAAAAAAATCCATAATTCTTTTAAAATGTTTAAGTGTCATCTGTGCAAATGATTTTGCGGAATAATGAAAACATGTTTTATTTATTAAATAATCATGATTCTAGCTATAATTACTTACTCCATGATTTATATTTTTTTTCTGAAAATATACGCGTTTCATTTTTTATTTATTTGCTAAAATGCGTCCGTATTGGAAATGCATGTAAAATAAATTATTTAAAATAATATTTTTTTAAACCATTTACTGTAAAAAAATAATATTGAGCAAATCTACAGATCATAATTTATTTTTGTGTTTAATTTGAAATTAAAATATTGAATAATTTTTTTGTAAAGTGTACGACAAAATGTAATTTGAGTGGCCTAGTAGAGGATTCGCTTCGCTCATCCTAATTAGGAATAGAATACTTTTACATTAAAACGAATTTCGGAATTGTATAGTTTAAGATTTATTTAGTTCATTTTATGTCTGGACAGGGAATATATTCTATCATGCATTAATTGTCTAAATTCCATGGCAGAATAGATAGGAGGTATTGGAATGCATATTTGGCCCCTAAATAATACAGTTTTGTTAAGGACTTCAGGAAGGGTTGGAAAGTGTTTCATAATCTGAGACTAACGCAGGATTTTTCTTACTTTTTATATATTTTTTCTGATTGACTCTCTTTCGCGAAATCCATAGCTTTAATAGCAAACACAAAAAATAGGATTACCTGATTCGTTGTTTATATGCTTTTAAATTTTAAATAATCATTTAAAATAATCATTATTAAAAAATCGTCCTTTTGCTCTTTCGAATTTTCTCGAATTTCAAAACTTTCTTTTCCTTGATCGTTTTTGTCTTGTTTTTTATGTTCCTCCATTATAACATATATTGCTTCGTATTGTATTTCTACTTTTAAATTTACAGAAGATTCTTTTTTTAAATTTTTCTTTTGTGTATGGAGAGTTTATTTATGGTAAATATTTTCTTATATTCTTAAAGCTGGTCATCTCATCATTATTAGGCGAAAAATACTTTTACATTAAATTGAATTTCAGAATCGTATAGTATAATATATACTTATTTATTTCATTTAATGTCTAGACGGGGATTATATTCTGTCATGGATTAACTGTCTAAATTTTGTGGTAGGATAGGTAGGAGGTATTGGAATACATATTTTGCAATAGACAGTAACCTTATTTCCCTAAATAATGAAATTTTGTTAAAGATTTCAGGAAGTGTTGGAAAGTGTTCATAATTTAAGACTATTGCATGATTTTTTTAAACTTGTTATATGTATTTTTTTCTGATTCGCACTTTTTCGAGAAATTTGTAGGTTAATTAGCAAACACAAGCAAAATAGGTTTACCTGATTCTTTGTTTATATGCTTTAATTTTTTTTTTTTTTTTTTTTTTTTTTTTTTGTAAAAAAAAAGAAAAAAAAACATTAAAAAAATATGTTCTTTTTCTCAAAAAAAAAAAAAAAAAAAAAATATGTTCTTTTTTTTTTTTTTTTTTTTTTTTTTGTAAAAAAAAAGAAAAAAAAACATTAAAAAAATATGTTCTTTTTCTCTTTCGAATTTTCTCTAATTTCAAAACTTTCTTTTCTTTGATAGTTTTTCGTCTTATTTTTATGTTCTTCCATTATAACATATATTGTTTCGTATCGTATTTCTACTTTTAAATTTTCAGAAGGTTGTTTTTTAAGTTTTACTTTTGTGTATGGAGACTTTATTTAAGGTAAATATTTTCTTATATTCTTAAACCTTGTCATCTCAATTTTATTAGGCGTAGAATATTTTTGTATTAAAATGAATTTCGGAATCGTATAGTTTAATGTATATTTATTTATTTCATTGAATGTCTAGACTGGGAATGTATCCTATCATGCGTTAACGTCTAAATTCTGTGTTAGATTATATGGCTGGCACCGTTATTTATGGTAGTATAGGTGGGAGTATTGCAAAGTATCAATTGATGGCGAATATTTTTTATTACTAACTCGCATCACCCCTTTCCCCCCCAAAAAGCATATTCTTTGAAAAAAAATTATTTAATTATTTATTTATTTATTTTAAATGTTGGTGTGAATCAAATATAAAAATATTCGCCTGTAATTGAAATTTTACGATAACCCAGCTTATAGATATATACAGGGTGATTGTAAATTCATGGTACAAACTTTAAGTGTTGGTACAGGACACTGTAACAATCAGTTATTGTATAGGTATATGGAGGCAAGTGAGGTTCAAACACCAGACGGC
Source organism: Maratus speculifer (assembly GCA_964019185.1). NCBI lineage: Eukaryota > Metazoa > Arthropoda > Arachnida > Araneae > Salticidae > Maratus > Maratus speculifer. Next base: position 218,477,085 of record OZ025300.1, read on the forward strand.
AAATAGGGCCTTTTTATTTCAAAATCTATAATTCGCACCAGAAAATTCCTGTACTATTATTTTTTTAAAGACAGATATTTCATGATTACAAAAATAAGAATTATTTTTTGTAAATTACCGGTGTATCATTGACATTTCAGAATTAAAAAAACTCGATTTCTATTTCTTTTTATGTATTTTCAGTGCTTGGCAGATTTGCTAATTTCGGGATTTTTTTTTTTTTCAAAAATTTTGATTTTATACCGGAAAATTTCATAGATTTTTTTCTTCAAGTAATTATGAAAGATCTTTATTAATTAAAAAAGAAAAAGGATAATATGAAGATTTTCTGGTACGAATAAGAGATTTTAACGGAAAAAAAATAGCCAAATTATTCTTCGGGTGTTTCTGACTCAGCGCGTCACTCACGCTCATGCATTCTTTAAATAAATTATTGTTGCATGTTATGTTGATTTTTCTGGTATGAATGAGAAATTTTGATATAAGAAAGCGGCTAATTTTTCCCTTGGTGTTTTTATATCAGTCTGCCTCTTGCCCCATACATTCTTGTACAATAAATGATTCTTATAATGGCCTGTACTAACCCTTAAACGCTTGGGGACGAGTGACACGTATACGTCCCAGAAAAAGGCTTAAGAATCTTTGTTTATTCCTACCAGTTAAATTTTACTGTAAAATTTGAAAATCTGTATTAAAATATGCAGAAGCATGAGGCATTGATTTAATCAAAATCAATTTTTAAAAACGTTTCTTCATTCCGTATTTCTGAAAACCAAAATTGTTATTATTATTTATTTCGTAAAATTTTAATTTAATCGTCAGTTTTTTTTAAGAGTTTAGCTTATATCCATTTAAAATTTGCTTGCATTGTAAAAGAAATTTATATTTCTCATCAAACGTCATTAAAATGTAAAGGAATATACAATACCATGTACTACATTTATTAATTGCATCAAAGCTTATGAATTTTTCATTTTAGAATAGTAACTTTTGATTAGAACTTTGAAAAGTAAAACAAAGTTGCAAATTAATGAGAGGATGTGAAAAATTAACTTTTAGTCTTACTAATCCAGTCACGAAAACATCTTATATTTCCATTGCACCTTCAAACGCATAAACTTATTTTATAAATATTTTAAAACAAAAGTTAAAAAATTAAGTGAATAAATGTTAACCTCTTCAAAATTAAAAAAATATATATATTCTTTTTTTAAAATTTGATGCATTTAATGCATTTGTGTGTTTAAAATATCTCCTCGGGAAATTAATATATTTAGCTTCTATTTTTTGTGTACACTTTTTAAAAGAGATCTATGTTTTTCTTATTTATCAAAATATTTCTAAAGTATGGACTTAATTTTCTATGAAGTGTTAAAATCTTACGCAGAGTTCGCCCGCTTTTAAAACGTAAAATATTAAATTAAGCACAGATTTTAGAGATATTTTGATGCCTAAGAAAAAGACAGACATCCTTTAAGCAGAGTTTGAAGACAAAAAATAAATTAAAAATATGAATTACACAAGAAGATTTTTTGAATATACGAATGCATCAAATATCCATAGACTTAACAGTACGAAGGAGAATTCGAAACTTGAGTGACCAGTCCCCTAAAACCTTTATATACTGAACTAGGAATTCATGAAAATTTTACATTCTAAAACATTTTACGTGAATTGTTTAAACTAAATTAAAAGATTTACAAAAACATTTAGTAAACTTTTGAAAGATTTTAGAAGGATTGAAGGATTTAGAAGGTTTAATTAAATTTGAATTTACAGGGATTTTGTGCAATATTTGTAACCCCACTCATATTTTTTATTGTAAATTGTTTTCTTAGTATTTTGTAGAATTATAAAATGTACAAATAGGATGTTTTTACAATATAAATATGGAAATACTTCCTAATTGAATAATTCCCCCCCCCCCTCCCTCAGCGTCAAGAAAGATGAAAATATACAAAGACAAAATAAATTATCCTTTTATTTTTTTATTGTTGCTGTTTTGTGTAACCAATTATGATTTTGTAACAAAATAATGGTACTTATGAGTACCGTCGGCAGATAAAGGATTAAGCAACAGGATTGACTTGCTCCATAAATATATTTTTTGTAAGCTTCACATTATATTGAAACAGCATTTCTTCTAAAAAAGGTTTAATCAAAAACAATGAGTTAAGATCAGCAATACTTTTTTATCAAATTCTATTAGAAATACCAACTATGTTATATATTGTAATTTCCCTATATTAATCCTTTATCTTTCTAGAATAGCCTAAATAATTTTCCCATCAAAATGGTTTAATTAATTAAGTCCATATAACATAGAAGTGGATCACAAAAGTCTTCAAAGCGTAAAATTTATTGCACAAATTCCGTATTATGGATATCGTAAAGAACTGGCCTGCATGTATTTAAGTCATTCATATGATTACGAAGCTTGCAAGCGCATATATCAAAGTCCTTTTTGATTAAAGACTATAACAAATTACGAAAGCTTTGAAATATACCACACATTTTCGGCTCGTAGTGAATTTAATTTGAAAGCTTTATGAATCATTATGTTAGAATAATTTAAATAGATTACAGTCCAATAAAAATGTTGACCGAATTTCAATACAGGTTTGTTTATATCTATATCAAAATAATAAAAATGTTAATTTTCAGTAATTTTTGTACTTATATTATTTTTATTTTCATGATATGAACTATTTTAGAACTGAAACTTAATGATGTATAGTCGTGGACAAAAAAAAAAAAAAAAAAAGAAAAAAAGTAAATACGCCTTACTAAAAAATTCCTCAACAAATTATCGTAAAAGAAAGTTACTGGTACCGAACGATTGAAAAAAATGTCTACTTTTAAATGATGTATATAAAATTTATTTAGGGGGCATCTACATATTAAAATATCTTCAAAATTTTATTTCAAAACATTAAATTTAATTCAAATTGATAACTATATCTGCTGATTTTAAAATACTTTTATTTAAACCGATTATTAAATTATTACCAACGGCAAAATTAAATTATTTAATTATTAAAATAATTAAATTATTAAACGGCAAAATTAAATTATTTAATTATTAAATTAATTAAAATTATTAAATTATTAAACAATTAAATTATTTAAACCCGTACCCGGCCCTGCCCGCGGGCCGGCAGATTTAGAATAGTTTTTTCAACGGGCCGGGCCGGGCCGGCAAAAAAATTGAACGGGCCAGACGGGCCGGGCCGGACCGATAAAAAAATTTTCGGGCCTGCCGGCCCGTTCTGAAGATTTAAGGAGTAACGATAAAATATGAGCTACTTTCAACGAAAATGGTTTTAACGAGAATAAGTATAAATGTGGCCATACTAGTTTGACAGCGTCAATATAAAAGTGCACAGTGTATCGGCATCGGAAAATTACATTATGTGTAACCCGTTTTAATATTTCTTTAGCTGACTCATGCCGGTCCGAGATAACGCTTACATTATTTTTCTACATATAGACTGGTCGGACCCGTACTAGACTTAATTATTGGCAGAAAACATGATTTGTAAAATTATTAACAGCGATAAAGAACTTATGTTAGCTTAGTCTTCGGATATATACTTCTTGATGATTTTTAAATTAATTTCTCAATAATGCGAAAGTTTGACGCATTTTCTGATTAATTTTAAATTGTAAAAGTATAAAAGTGATAAGCCTAACTATTGAAGGGATTTGGAATTGAATAGCGTTTTTCATTTTTGGTAAAGAAAATACTTGTATAACCTTGTTGAGATATAATAGTTTCTCAAATGATTGCAGGATTTTCTTCCTTCCCTTGCTATTGCTTCCGAAAATTCTATTCAAAACGCTAATTATGACAGTATTTTATTTGTTTGCAGTATTCTCAAATTGCTTGTATCAAAAATGGATAACGCCATTCGATTATATAGTTTCTGAATAAAGATATCTGCTAATCTTATGCGTTTCTGAGAAAAAAATGAATTTAGAAAGGTATCAGAAAGTAGCTTCTTTGAATTTAAGAATGAATTTGGATTTGAAATCTATAATAAAATGATATAGAAATATATTTATAAATCTTCTTTTATTAAACAGCTTCGAAATTAATGATGTTTTTAGTTTTCTTTCTTTTTTCTTTTATTCTAAGCTATATTAATTTTTTTAATGAATCTTTTTCGAATGTTGAAAGCCTAAGAATCTAAGTAATCATTAATGTTGTTAATGTGTATTTGCTGTAAAATATACTGTAAAAACATTCCATAGATATGTATGCAGTATTATTTAAAGGAATCTTAGTTATATGATAAAAATCTGAATTTTTTAGAAACCGTAGAAATTGTAACAGGCCAAAACGGGCCGGGCCTGTTTTCGCTGATTTTTGTACGGACCGGGCCGAACTTTTAAATTTTACAACGGGCCGGGCTGGGCCGAAATAACTTTCCTACGGGCCGGGCCCGGGCCTGGAAATTCCGGCCTGTGCAGACCTCTAAGCTGGCTTCCATGTATTTAAGTTATTCATATGATTACGAAGCGTGCAAGCGCATAGATCAAAGTCCTTTTGGATTAAAAACTATAACAAATTACGAAAGATTTGAAATAGTCCATGCATTTTTAGCGCGCCGTAAATTTAATTTGAAAGCTTTATGAATCATTATAATACATGATGTAAAATAGATTACAATTCAAAAACAAAGATCACTAAATTTCAGTAGAGGTTTGTTTACATCTATATTAAAGTGATGAAAATATTAATGTTTCTGTAAATTCTGTACTTGTATTATTTTTGTTTTCATGATATGAACTATTTTAGAATTTAAACTTAATAATGTACAGTTTTGGAAAAAAAAAGAAAAGAAAAAAGTAAGCACGTCCTACTAACAAACACGTCGACAAATTATCGTAAAAGAAAGTTACTGGTACCGAACGATTGGAAAAAATGTCTACTTTTAAATGATGTATATAAAATTTCCTCAGGGGGAATCGACATATTAAAATGACTTGAAAATTTTATTTAATAAGATTTAATTTAATTTAACTTCGGAACTTTATCTGCTAATTTTAAAATATTTTTATTTAAACTGAAATATGTGATGTCATGTTTCATTACACTCCCTCGTACCCTCGTGTCATAAACTGTCAAAATTTCACATATCCCCCCCCCTTCCAATCGTGACATCATTTGTGGACGGCCAATATATAGGGATGAGAATTTTCCGCGTTTTTCATACCAGTATAATGTTAGAGAAAATTTTGTTTTCTTAAATCCCAGTATTTTTTGATCAAATAAAATAACATTTTCTCTAAAATTATACTGGTGTGAAAAAAACCGGAAAACTCTCATGCCTAAATATATCTTCTTAGAAAGGTTTTAACCCTTTGCAGCGCAGGGCAAATTCATTGCTTAAGTGCTGAAATTATTAACTGACACCGGAATTGGAAAACAGCTTTATTTGTAAATAAGAAAACGCTATCTTTCACGCATTCAATAAACCGAAATTTTTTTAAACAAAATGCCGGTGCCAATGTGGCGTTTGGGAATTAAAATTAAGTGGTATATCTGTGAAACCACCGCACGGCAAAGGGTTAAAAGGTCAAATTAATAAATGCAATGAGTTAACCCATTAGTGCCTAGCGTCCCTTTTTAGGGACGGTTATAAAAAAGGCAATAAAACACTTTTCACACCAGTAAATAGAAGGATAAAAAAGCACTATTTTTCACGAGACAAACGCCTCAACAAATTAAGATAAAAATTAATCGTCTTTTAAAAGTGGTGGGAAACCCAAAATTTCATTTTTAATGAAGAAAATATTATGGGCATTAATGGGTTAAGATAAACAATACATTTATCAAATTCCTATAAAAACACTAACTGTGTTATGTATTGTAACTTCCCTATTTTAATCTTTACCTTTCTAGAGTAGTCTAAATAATTATCCTATCAAAATGGTTTAATTAATTAAGTCCGCATAACATAGAAGTAGATTATAAAAGTCTTCAAAGAGTAAAGTTGCACAAATTCCGTATTATGGGTAGCGTAAAGAGCTGACCTCCATGTATTTAAGTCATTCATATGATTACGAAGCATGAAAGTGCATAGACCAAAGTCCTTTTTGATTAAAGACTATAACAAATTACGAAAGCTTTGAAATATACTATACATTTTCGGCGCGACGTGAATTTAATTTGAAAGCTTTATGAATCACTATATTAGATGAAGTAAAATAGATTACAATTCAATAAAAATGTTAACCGAATTTCAGTACAGGTTTATTTAAATATGTATTAAAATGATGAAAATATTAATGCTTCGGTAATTTTTGTACTTGTATTATTTTTATTTTCATGATATGAATTGTTTAAGAATTGAAACTTAATGATGTATAGTCGTGGGAAACAAAAGAAAAAGTAAACACGCCCTATTAATAAACTCCCCGGACAATTATCGCAAAAGAATCATACTGGTACCGAACGATTGGAAAAAATATCTACTTTATATGATGTATATAAAATTTCCTTAGGAGACATCTACATAATACAATAACTTAAAAATTTTATTTCAAAAGATTAAATTTTCTTCAACTTCAAAACTTTATCTACTGATTTTAAAATACTTTTATTTAAGCCGAAATATGTGGTGTCTAATTTTATTACACTCCTTCCAACCCCCATGTCACAGAATGTTACAATTTTACATATCCCTCCCCCTCCTATCGTGACATCATTTGTGGACGGCCCCATAGTTAAATAATATTTCTTTTTGGAAAGGTTTAAAAGGTCAAATTAATAAATGCAGTGAGTTAAGATAAGCAATACTTTTATCGAATTCCATTAGAAATACTAACTGTGTTATGTATTGTAACTTCCCTGTTTCAATCCTTTACCTTTCTAGGGTAGCCTAAAAACTTTTCCTTTCAAAATGGTTTAATTAATTAAGTCCGTATAACATAGAAGTGGATCATAAAAGTCTTCAAAGCGTAAAATTTATTGCACAAATTCCGTATTATGCGTAGCGTAAAGAGTTGGCCTCCATGTGTTTATGTCATTCATATAATTACGAGGCATGCAAGCACATAGATCAAAGTCCTTTTTGATTAAAGACTATACCAAATTACGAAAGCTTTCAAATATACCATACATTTACGGCGCACCGTGAATATAATTTGAATGCTTTATGAATCATTATGTTAGATGATGTAAAATAGATTACAATTCAATAAAAAATGTTCACCGAATTTCAGTAGAGGTCAGTTTACATGTATATTAAAATAATGAAAATGTTAATTTTTCAGTAATTTTTTTACTTATATTATTTTTATTTTCATGATATAGACTATTTTAGAACTGAAATTTAATGATGTATAGTCGTGGGAAAAAAATGTAAACACGCCCTACTAACAAACTCTTCGGCAAATTAGCGTAAAAGAAATTTACTGGTGCCGAAAGATTGGAAAAAATGTCTAATTTTAAATGATGTATGTAAAATTTCCTTAGGGGCCATCTACATCTAAAATAACCTCAAAATTTTATTTCAAAATATTAAAATTAATTCAACTTCAGAAACTTACCTGCTGATTTTAAAATACTTTTATTAAAAGCAATATATGCGATGTCATATTTCGTTACACTCCCTCCAACCCCTATGTCACAAATTGTCACAATTCCACATATCCCCCCCTCCAATCGTGACATCATTTGTGGACGGACCCATATTTAAACAATATTTCTTCTTTGAAACGTTTTGAAAGGTCAAATTAATAAATGCAATGAGTTAAGATAAGCAATGCATTTATCGAATTCCAATAGAAATACTAACTGTGTTATAAATTGTAACTTCCCCATTTCAATCCTTTATCTTTCTAGTACAGCCTAAATAATTCGCCTATCAAATTGGTTTAATTAATTAAGTCCGTATAACATAGAAGTGGATCATAAAATTCTTCAAAGCGTAAAATTTATTGCCAAAATTTCGCATTATGGATATCGTAAAGAGCTGGTCTCAATGTATTTAAGTCATTCATTTGATTACGAAGCATGCAAGCGCATAGATCAAAGTACTTTTTGATTAAAGACTATAACAAATTACGGAAGCTTTGAAATATACCTTACATTTTCGGCTCGCCGTGAATTTCACCTATTAGTTCCTAGCGTCCCTTTTTAGCGACGCTTCAAAAGGTGCATTCGGCACTGTTTTGACACCGGTATAAATGAAAAGCAATAATTATTTTATTTAAATGATGCAATTTCGTGATTAATGAGCTAAACTTAAATCTTCTAAAAATAGTGGTGCCAACCAAATAAAATTTACGCAAAAGATTCTGGGCACGAATGGGTTAATTTGAAAGATTTATGAATTACTATATTAGATGGTGTAAATTAGATTACAATTCAATAAAAAATGTTACTTCAATTTCTGTAGAGGTTAGTTTACATGTATATTAAAATGATGAAAATGTAAATCTTTCTGTAATTTTTATACTTTTAATATTTTTATTTTCATGATATAGTACAGATAAGGTACAGTTTTAAAACTGAAATTTAATGATGTACGTTAATTTTTCACTTTTCTAAATCAGCTAAAATAGTTTCTTAAGTAAACTGTTAATTCACAAATTTAATTTAAAAAAATTGTCAACATAATAATTTGAGACAATATACTTTCATACAAAACAGATGCAACAATATTTGTAAAAGGAATAAATCGAAATGAAAAATGCAACAAGAAGGAAAAATATTTATTATAAACAAACCTGGAACAAGCGCAAAAATATCAAACACATCAAATAAATTTAAATGATCGTATGCACAAAAATATAAATATGAAAATTTTGAGTATCAGAAATAATTTTTAGTATCAAATTTAATAAAAAAGTTAGTTGCCGTAATTTCCGTCGTTTAATCCGCGAAGCAAACAATTATTTTTCGACCCAGAAATTTTATTTAACCCTTTGAGGGGCAAGCAATCGCGTTCGAATAATTCTGAACTCCCACCGGAAATTTGTAAAAAAGTTATATCAAAAAGAGGAAAAGCAATTTCACGATTTTTCCCCACCAAAATTAGAAAAGTGAAATTTAATAAAATTTTTCTGGTGTGAATCTTCATCAATCGTAGGTAGTATATAATATATACCGCCGCCCCTCAAGGGGTTAATTATTGAAACCAAGTATTTACCGCGATCTAACAAGTTACATTTTAATTTAATTTAAATGCTTTAAGTGATAAATTAAATAACATGAAAAGATTATAGCTTGACATGTTTCATTGCTCTTACGGCAACATTTTCAAAAGCAAATAAAATGATAAAAAAGGAATTTCCCGAAATAAACAGAAAAAACACAAATCATGTGAAATATGAGCATATAAAAATAAACTGGAAATAATGAATAACTGGAAATAATAATAAAAAGATGACTATATAAACAAAATGATGCAATGCATCAATAAGATGGGTTGTGAAGAAGTAAAAAAGAATCCACTTAATAAAATCAATGATGAAGTTAAAGAATTAGTGAATAAAGGACATTGGCCAGATAACATGAAAGTCCTACTTAGAATTAATAAATTAGCAATAATCCCTACAATTGTGGGCAGACTCAAAGACCATAAAGTAGACATGCCATTGAGACCAATAGTAACTAAATGCTCAAGTCCCACATACTATGTAGAAAAAGCTTTCGTAGTTTTATTGAAAAGTATCTTACCCAGCTCTGATCATACCATTAACTCAACTGATGATTTTATTCAATCTTTGAATATCAATTTACCTAAAAATTATTTAATGGCCACACTAGATGTTATCTCACTATACCCATCTATTGACAGCCAAAAAGCTGTTAGAAATATAACTAGTTGTATTGACCAAATGAAGAATATAAATGAAAATATGAAAACTACATTAAAAAGAGCTCTTAATCTAATAGTTAATAATAATTATTTCACCTTTGATAATAGAATCTACAAACAGAATGATGGAGCACCAATGGGTTCTCCTATATCAGGTCTTCTTGCTGAATTTATATTGCGGCCTCTGGAAAGTGAAATATATAATAAACTGGATTATACCCCCCATACATGGGTCAGATATGTAGATGACATTTTTATCATATGGCAACATGCAGATACCTTAATCAATAGCTTCTTAACACAGATTAATAGCATTGACTCTAAAATTAAGTTTACATTGGAAATTGAAAAGAATGGTACAATACCTTATTTGGATGTATTACTAATCAAGACGCCACAAGGAATCGAACGTACAGTTTACAGAAAACCGATTGCCAACCAAATCATTATACCTCATAACGCTCAAGCACCGTTTTCGTACAAAATATCTGCATTTAGGCATGCCCTCAAAAGGGCCTTCACAATCTGTACTCCGGGACAATTAGACAAAGAATTAAATATAATATTTGACATCGCAAAGAGAAATGGTTATAGTAAAAGTACAATAGACAAATTAATTAAAAGCATGGATGGTAAAAAGAGTAGTAACTTCAAACTACAAAATTCGAATATATTCTCTCTACAATATTTTCCTGGATTTTTCGAACGTTTAAAATATAAACTCAATAAATACAATGTATCCATAGTTGCAAAACCATCTGCTAAATTAAAAAACTCAATATGTAGGAAAATTGACCCAATAGAACCACATCAAATATCTGGCGTATATGAAATACCATTCACAAAACAAGATGGAACAAAACAATATTACATTGGTGAAACAAGTAGAAAACTCAAAAATAGAATTAAAGAACATATAGCAGACATCAAATACAATAGGAAAACTACAGCTCTCTCAAGATTATACAGCAAAGAACCATTACAAATAGATTTTAAAAATAGCAGAATAATATACCCTTCTAGATCATATTTTCCGTCAATCATAAGAGAATCAATAGAAATCTTCATACGTAAAGACAATATTTGCAATGAATTTGCCTCCATGGAACTACCAAAAATATGGAAAGAAATGCTTCAAAGGTTTTTAAGACAATAATTTGTAATATGTCACGCTCACAATTATTTTTACTCATTTTATTTCCAGTTTATTTTTATATGCTCATATTTCACATGATTTGTGTTTTTTCTGTTTATTTCGGGAAATTCCTTTTTTATCATTTTATTTGCTTTTGAAAATGTTGCCGTAAGAGCAATGAAACATGTCAAGCTATAATCTTTTCATGTTATTTAATTTATCACTTAAAGCATTTAAATTAAATTGATATTTTAAAGTGATGTTTATATTATATGTAAGTTACATTTTATTAAAAAAAATTTCCGGGTAAAAAAAGAATTGTTTGATCCGCGGATTATACGCCGGAAATTACGGTAATTGTATTTAAACCTTCGCATTCCTCCCAGGAAGAGGCATCTCTTACATGACTTTATTCGGTTTGCACCACTTTTTCACGGCAGGTAATAGATAGCTGATTCAGATATATAAATCTACCTTTTATATAAAAAGTTCTAATAAAGTGTGTGTCACGGCCAGACCGACAAACTTACAAGAAGTTTGGGAAGCACAGAGACGACTTAGAATCACATAATAACGAAGGATAAAAAATGCCGTAGTTGCGAGTTACGGTACAAAGTATTGTTGCCAATGAACCACTTTTTTTTTTAAATTCAGATTTCTTAATTGGCACCACCTTTTGTAAATGATAAAATTCTCCATACTGAGTAATAATTAAGGCGAAAACAATGGAAAATTTTAAAATATCAAATAACTGATGCCAATCAAGAAATCTAAATTTTAAAAAAGTGGTCTATTGGACACAATACTTTGTACCGTAACTGGCAACTACGGCATTTTGGACCGAGCTTTGCTATGTGATTCCTAGTCGTCTCTGTACCAACTACATCTCCTGTAAGTTTGTCGGTCTGGTATTGAAATACCTTGTATATCCGATACGTATTTAATAAATATAAAGATGTTTACCGTAATTTCCTACGTATAATCCTCGGGTCAAACAATTCTTTTTGGACCCAGAAATCTTATTTAGTAATTGAAATCAAATATTTTAGTCGATCTAATAAGTTACATTTCTTTTTAAACCAAATCTGGTTCAAAAAATAACTGTTTGATCCGTGGATTATGCGCAGGAAATTACAGTAATGTTCTCAACATTCGATATTAATTTTTAAATACCGCAGTGCAAGATATTTTAATATATTTAACAGAAGAAGCAAATATATGTATTTCCTAAGCCTTATCTTTGAGGTTTTTACTATTAAATATGGAACCAATTATGTAGTGAAAGGTATACGAAGGTATACGTCTTAACCTTCTGTATTTTTTAAAGAAGCTCCGTTTGCCTTCTATTTCTCAAATAAAGTAAAATAAATAAAATAATACACATTTATACCTTCTGCCTCTAGCGTGTGCATCTCTATTTTTCTTATGTCTACAACATTATGCGGAATTAAAATGCGGGACATAATTCATAAAAGCCTTTGTAAAATAAAACTGTCCAAATTTAATAATCAGTTTTAAATAAATTTATTAGAAAATTTCTGATTTCACTTCAGCTGAATTTAAACTATATAACGTGTTTACGATATAAAATTAGACAAAAATTTTTATTTTATGTTAATTTTTTTCAATTTAAAAAATTAATGTGATATTTAAAATTTTGTTTTATAAATTTTTGGTTTTTGTTATACTATAAACCGAATTTTATTGTTTTTTTTTTTTTACAGTATAAGCAAATTCTTTCTATTTTCAGTTAGCTAATTAAAATAAAAAGAAAAGAAAGAAAGAGAGAAAAGGAAAAAAAAAATTGAATTTTTCGAATAATGTTTAAGTTTTCATGCTAAGTGCAATATATTCTAGTTTCTAATTTACATATTCTCGAAAACATTTACTATCAACAGTAACATGGCTATTTTGAATAAATCGAATATGTAAAAAAATATTGCATGTATATCAAAATATCGGATATTTTTCATATTTTGGAAAATATCCTGATATTTAGGAGCCCTGAATGCTCTAAATTTTATAACATTGTATTGTTCTGTATATAAATATATTTTTGTGACCCTCACAGGATAAACAAAATGTATTCATCTTTAGAAAGCCCTCTAAAAATCAAATTGATAAATGCATGATGTTTAGATAAGCAATACTTTAATCCTTTCCAGCACACTTTGCCCGGTCTGGAAAACCTGATTTTAATTCCAAACATGCAAACGACATCAATAATATTTTAGGAAAATTTTGCTTTTTCCATAAAAACTTAAATTAAGGACTTCAAAATATCTAAGAAATTCTTTTGCGAATTCCAGTGTCAGTCGATAATTTCTCATTTTACTAAAAGATTTTGACCGTGCCGGAAAGGGTTAATTGAATTCCATTAGAAACATTAACTGTGTTAAATAAAGTAACTTACCCATTTGATGTCATATCCTTATCCATCATCAGTAACCTAAATAATTTACCTATCAAAAGGGTTTAATTAATTAAGTCCATAATACGTAGAAGTGGATCATAAAAGTCTTCAAAGCGCCAAATTTATTGCACTAATTTTGTATTATGGATATCGTAAAGAGCTGGCCTCCATGTATTTAAGTCGTTCATGTGATTACGAAACATGCAAGCACATACATCAAAGTCCTTTTTGATTAAACACTATAGCAAATTGCGTAAGTTTTGAAATATACCATAAATTGTCTTTGCTCCGTGAATTTAATTTGAAAGTTTTATTATTCTCTATATTAGAATGTTTTAAAACAGAATAGAACTGAATAAAATTGTTAACAGGATATGTGTACGGCTTTTCTTGAAATTATATCAAAATCATGAAAATGTTAATGGTTGCATTATAATTTTTTTTTTTTAACTTATAACGTGAAGTAATTTGGTATAGAATATTAAAGTTGTATTTCAATATTTCAATAATTCTTAACCACCTCAAACTCATTTCTTAAGTATGCTGTTAGTTTACACATTTTATTATAAATATTTGCCCCATAATAAAAAAAGACAGTATTCTTTCACCCTAAAACAAATTCAATCGATATTCATGAAAAAGGTAAATGTAAAATAGAATTAATAAAAATGAAAAAATGTAATAACAAGGAAATAAATCTAATAAAGACAATCTTAGAAGAAACGTATAAAATTTAAAACACATTAACGGAATTAAAAATCTTATGGGAAAAATTCACAAACATGCAAACTTGAAATATAAAATTTTTTTATAGGTTTCTTATTATTACGCTTGAAAATCTTTACTATCAACAGTAACTTAGCTATTTTGAAAATATCGGATGTTTTTTATATTTTCGAAAATATCATGATATTTACGAACTCTGAATGTTCTAATTTTTATAACGTTGTATTGTTTTCTGTATATAAATATATTTTTGTGACCCTCACATGATAAACAAAATGTATTCAATTTTAGAAAGCTTTCTAAAGGTCATATTGATAAATGTATGACGTTTAGATAAGCAAATTTAATCGAATTCCATTAGAAACATTAACTGTGTTAAATAAAGTAATTTACCCATTTGATGTCAAAACCTTATCCATCTTTAGTAACCTAAATAATGTACCCATCAAAAGGGTTTAATTAATTAAGTCCATAATACGTAGAAGTGAAACATAAAAGTCTTCAAAGCGCCAAATTTATTGCACTAATTCTGTATTATGGATATCATAAAGAGCTGCCCTCCATGTATATTTAAGTCATTCATATGATAGCGGAGCATGCAGTCGCTTAGATCAAAGTCTTTTTTAATTAAAGACTATAGCAAATTGCGAAAGTTTTGAAATATGCCATACATTTTCGATGAGCAGTGAATATAACTTGAAAGGATTGTGATTCACGATATTGGAACGTTCTAAAACAGACTACAACTCAATAAAAATGTTAACAGAATTTGAGTACTACTTTGTTTGAAATTATATCAAAATGATGAAAATGTTAATTGTGCTACATTTTTTGCATTATAGTTTTTTAACTTATAATGTGATATAATTTAGAATAAAATATTAAAGTTGTATTTCAATTTTTCAATAATTCTTAACCACCGCAAACTTTTTTCTTAAGTAAGCTGTTAGTTTACAAATTTTATCAAAAGTATTCCCCCCATAATGACTTCAGACAGTATTCTTTCACCCAAAAACAAATTAAATCGATATTCTTGAAAAAAGTAAATGTAAAATAGAATTAATGGAAATGAAAAAAATGTAATAACAAGGAAATAAATTTAATAAAGACAACTTTAGAAGAAGCGTATAAGATTTAAAACACATTAACAGAATTTAAACGATCTTATATGAGAAATTCACAAACATGCAAACTTGATATATATGAAGTGTTTTATAAACTTATTATTATACTTGAAAACCTATACTGTCAACAGTAACTTAGCTATTCTGAAAATATCGGATTATTTTTATATTTTCGAAAATATCATGATATTTACGAACTTTGAATGTTCTAATTTTTATAACGTTGTGTTCTTTTCTGCATATAAATATATTTTTGTGAACCTCAGATTATAAACAAAATGTATTCATTTTTAGAAAGACCTCT
This sequence comes from Maratus speculifer, assembly GCA_964019185.1. Lineage (NCBI taxonomy): Eukaryota > Metazoa > Arthropoda > Arachnida > Araneae > Salticidae > Maratus > Maratus speculifer. Next base: position 218,492,620 of record OZ025300.1, read on the forward strand.
AAAGGTCAAATAGATAAATGCTTGGCGTTAAGATAAGCAATATATTAATCTAATTCCGTTAGAAACATTAATTATTAAATAAAATAACTTACCCATTTGATGTCAAACCCTTATTCTTCTTCAGTAACCTAAATAATTTACCTATCGAAAGGGTTTGATTAATTATGTCCATAATATGTAAAAGTGGATCATAAAAGCCTTCAAAGCGCAAAATTTATTGCACTAATTCTGTATTATGGATATCGTAAAGAGCTAGCCTCTATGCATTTAAGTCATCCATATGATTACGAAGTATGTAGGTGCATAGATCAAAGTCCTTTTTGATTAAAGACTATAGCAAATTACGAAAGTTTTGAAATATACCAGACATTTTCGATGCCCCGTGAGTTTAGCTTTAAAGTTTTATGATTCACTATATTAGAATGTTCTAAAACAGATTACAACTCAATAGAATTGAAACCGAATTTGAGTACAGACTTGCTTGCATTTATATCAAAATGATGAAAATGTTAATGGTGTTGCATTTTTTTTGCATTGTAGTTTTTTTTTTTTTTTTTTTTTTTTTTTTTTTGTACATATAATGCGATGTAAATTGGAATAGAATATTAAAGTTGCATTTCAATTTTTCAATAATTCTTAATCATCTCAAACTCATTTCTTTAGTAAGTTGTTAATTTACAAATTTTATCAAAAATATTTGCCCCATAATAACTTGAGACAGTATTCTTTCATCCAAAAACAAATTAAATCGATATTCATGAAAGGCATGAATGTAAAATAATAAATAATAAATCTAATAAGGACGATCTTAGAAAAAGCGTATAAAATTTAAAACACATTAATGGAATTTAAATAATCTTATATGAGAAATTCACAAACGTGCAAACTTGAAATAAAAGAAGTGTTTTATAAGTTTCTTATTATTATGCTTGAAAATCTTTACTATCAACTATTACTTAGCTATTACTTATCTATTTTGAAAATATCGGATTTTTTTATATTTCCGAAAATATCATAATATTTTTACGAACTCTAAATGTTATAATTTTTAATTTTTTTTATTGTTTTCTGCATATAAATATATTTTTGTAAACCTGAGATTATAAACAAAATGTGTTCATTTTTAGAAAAAACTCTAAAGATTAAATTGATAAATGCATGACATTCAGATAAGCAATACATTAATCGAATTCCATTAGAGACATTAACTGTGTTAAATAAAGTAACATATCCGTTTGATGTCAAACCCTTATCCATCTTCAGTAACCTAAATAATTTACCTATCAAAAGGGTTTAATTAATTAAGTCCATAATACGTAGAAGTGGATCATAAAAGTCTTCAAAACGCCAAATTTATTGCGCTAATTCTGTATTATGGATATCGTAAAGAGCTGGCCTCCATGCATTTAAGTCATTCATATGATAGCGGAGTATGCAGGCACATAGATCAAAGTCCTTTTTGATTAAAGACTATAGCAAATTGCGAAAGTTTTGAAATATACCATACATTTTCGATGCGCAGTGAATATAACTTGAAAGGATTGTGATTCACGATATTGGAATGTTATAAAACAGATTACAACTCAATAAAATTGTTAACAGAATTTGAATACAAGTTTGTTTGCATTTATATCAAAATGAGGAAAATGTTAATGGTGTTGCATTTTTTTGCATTGTAGTTTTTTTTTTATTTATAATGTGATGTATCTCTGAATATAATATTAAAAGTGTATTTCAATTTTTCAATAGTTCTTTATCATCTCAAACTCACTTCTTAAGTAAGCTGTTAGTTTACACATTTTATTATAAATATTTGCCCCATAACAACTTGAGACAGTATACTTTCACCCAAAAACAAATTAAATCGATATTCATGAAAAAGGTAAATGTAAAATAGAATTAATACAAATGAAAAAATGCAAAAAAAAAGGAAATAAATTTAATAATGACAATCTTAGAAGAAACGTATAAAATTTAAAACACATTAACGGAATTTAAATGATCGTGTAAGAGAAATTCACAAATATGCAAACTTTGAAACATAAGAAATGTTTTATAAGTTTCTTATTATTATGCTTGAAAACCTATTCTATCAACAGAAACTTAGCTATTTTGAAAATATCGGAAATTTTTTATATTGTCAAAAATATCATGGTATTTACGGACTCTGAATGTTCTAATTTTTATAACGTTGTATTGTTTTCAGCATATAAATGTTTTTTGTGAACCTCAGATTATAAATAAATTGTATTTATTTTTAAAAGCCTTTTAAAGGCTAAACAAATAAACGCATGGCGTTAAGATAAGCAATACTTTAATATAATTCCGTTAGAAACATTATTGTGTTTAATAATAAAGTAACTTACTCATTTGATGTCAAACCCTTATCCATCTTCAGTAACTTAAATAATTTACCTATCAAAAGGGTTTAATTAATTAAGTCCATAATACGTAGAAGTGGATCATAAAAGTCTTCAAAGCGCCAAATTTATTGCACTAATTCTGTATTATGGATATCGTAAAGAGCTGGCCTCCATGCATTTAAGTCATTCATATGATAGCGGAGCATGCAGGCACATAGATCAAAGTCCTTTTTGATTAAAGATTATAGAAAATTGCGAGGGTTTTGAAATGTACCATACATTTTCGATGCGCAGTGAATATAACTTGAAAGGATTCTAATTCACGACATTGGAATGTTCTAAAACAGATTACAACTCGATAAAAATTTTAAGGGAAATTGTGTACAGGCTTGTTCCTATTTATATCAAAATGAAGAAAATGTGATTGTGCTGCATTTTTGTATTATATATATATTTTTTTTACTTATCATGTGATATATTTTGGAATAGAATTATAGTGCCATAGGTTATTTTTTTAATTATTCTTAATCACCTCAAAGACATTTTTTAATTTTTTAGTTTACAAATTTCATCAAAAATATTTGTCCACATAATAACTTGAAACAATATTCTAAATACACGAAAACAAATGAAAACTATATTCATGAAAATGGTAAATATGAAAAAAAAATAATAACAATTAAATACATTTAGTAGAGACAATCTTAGAAGAAGCCTATTAATTTTAAAACACATTAACGTGATTTAAATAAAATGTATGACAAAAATATTAATATGCAAATTTTATATATAAGAATTATTTTCAAATATAAAATGTGATAAGAGATTTTTTAATTATTCGTGAGGGTCTTTTTTTAATTAATTATTGCTCTTATTCTTGTTTGAAAATTATATTAAGTCAATCGGATAATCAGTTGCCATGATATTCGCGATCATAATTTCCACATTATTTTACATTATGCAAATCCATGATAAGTAATTTTTATTGTGACCCCAACGACTAGTTTATTAATCATTTTACACCCATTTTTTTACAGAAAATATCTTTCTTTAATCTTTTCCTAACAAGTTAGAGTTTAAGCAGAAAACTAATAAAATATATAAAATTTCTTTTATCTACAAAATGCCTAAAAATAATTACTTCAACGATTACGAAGGTTCGCAACTATGATTTAGTTTCTTTCTTTTTTTAATTTAATAAATTTCTTGTGATATTTGATGAAAAATATATACAAAAGTGGAAAATATAATTTTAGATCATGCATGAAAATGAAATATTCATTTGATTGTAAAATCATCCATTCTGCCCACCGCTAAATTGAAGATTCATATGGGACTTTCAAATGTTATTTTACATTTGCTAATTTGTATTACATCGCATCGTACACTATGTAAGTATTTTTTTGCGAACTTCACTTTATAAATAATCTGTATTCATTTTCATAAAGTCTTTTAAAGGGTCAATAAATGCATCGTTAATAAATGCATCGTAGTTAATAAATGCATCGAGATTAGATAAGCATTATTTTAATCGATTTCCATTAGAAATATTAACTGTATTAATTAATATAAGTTTTCCATTTGATGTCAAAAGCTTAGCCTTCTTAAGTAACCAATATAATTTACCTATCAAAAGGGTTTAATTAATTATGTCCATAATATGTAGAAGTGGATCATAAGTCTTCAAAGCGCAAAATTAATTGCACTGATTCTGTATTATGGATATCGTAAAGAGCTGGCCTCCATGTATTTTAGGCATTCATATGATTACGAAGCATGTAGGCACATAGATCAAAGTCCTTTTTGATTAAAGACTATAGAAAATTGCGAAAGTTTTGAAACATTCCATAAATTTTCGGTGCATTGTGAATTTAATTTGAAATCTTTAGGATTCACTATATTAGAACGTTATAAAACAGATTACAATTCATTAAAATTGTCAACAGAATTTCAGTACAGGCTTTTTCACAATTATATCAAAAGGACGAAAATGTTAATACTGCTGCATTATTTGCTTTATATTTTGTTTTATTTTACTTATTATATGATGCATTTTGGAATAGACTATTAATGTCGTAGTTTAATTTTTTAATTTATCTTAGCCTTTAACTGATTAATTCTTTTTCGTTCAATAAATTGAAAATAGCGGACTCACGTCACTGTTATTTAAAACACTATTCGTAAAAATTTGTATAACCATTTCAGTCTTTCAATAGTAAGAAAATTTTCTTTAAAATAACAGTGGGGTCAAAAAGCTTTAAATGATGAAATAAGCAAATTCGTCTTGTCCGAACGACTTTCGGGCAAAAGGGGTTAATCCTCTCAAGGTCATTTCTTAAACTTATAGTTTACAAATTTCATCAAAAATATTTGTCCACATCATAACCTGAAACACTATTCATTCACATGAAAACAAATTACATCTATATTCATTAAAGGGGTAAATATATAATAAAATTAATAGAAATGAAAAAAAATGTAATATCAAAAAAATACATTTCATAAACACAATTTTAGAAGAAGTGATTAAATTTAAAACACATTAACGAAATTTAGATGATCAAAGGAACAAAAACATAAATACGCAAATTTGAAAGATAAGAAGTATTTTCTAATATAAAATGTGATAAAAGATTGTTTAATTTCTTTTCTTTTAAATAATCATTAGGGTCTTTTTTAACTTAATTATAGCTTTTATTTCTTTTAAAATTATGTTAAGTCGATCAGACAGCATTTGATTGATATTTGCGATCATAATTTCTACATTATTTAATATTATGAATATCCATGATGAGTAAGTAGTATTGTGGCTATCAACGATTAGTTTATTATTCAATTTGTACTAGAAATTTTTTACAAAAAATATTTATTTTATTTTATTTAGAGTTTATGTAGGAAACCAGTAAAAATATATCAGTTCCTTTTACCTTCAAAATTTCTGAAAAAAATTAATTTAACAGTTACGACTATTGGCAATTATGATTTAATTCCACAAAAAAAAAAAAAAAAAAAAAAAAAAAAAAAAAATACACAGTCTGTATGTAATTAGCCCATTCTGCAGATACTTCTAAGAATATCTTATAAATTATATGCAGACGGACAGACAGGCAGATGGACGGACTGAATGACGACTGTAGGTGCTTCGTATTACATAATTACGAACTCCTCTAATAAATGGTATCCATTCTCAGAAATACTTAAATGATCACATTAGTAAATGAAGCGAATTAATATAAGCAATACTTTTATATAATTCCAATAGAAACCCTAACTGTATTATGTACCGTAACTTCAAATATTTGACATCAAACCTTTCCCTTCTATAGTAGCCTAAATAATTTTCCCATTTAAAAGGTTTAATTAATTAAATCCATAATACGTAAAAGGGTATCATAAAATCTTCAAAGCATATAATTTATTACACTAATTTTGTATTGCTAATAACCTAAAGAGCTGGCCTTTATTCATTTAAGTCATTCAAATTATTATGAAACCTGCAGATTTGATTTGCACTTTTGATTAAATACTGTAGCAAATGTGAAAGATTTGAAAAATGTCATATGTTTTCGGCTTGATATATTTATCTTGATAGTTTTATGATTCATTATTTTAGAATGAAAATTTGTTTCTAGAACAAATAATATAGGAAAATAAGACAAGTTATTTAATCAGGGCATTTTTGATGCTGCATAACTGAAGGTAACTTATTTTTTTTAAAAAGTGGTTCCAATCTAATAAAATTTCTGTAGAAGGCGTCGGTGTCGAAAAAGTTATTCCCTTCGAAACTCTGGCTGTGTTATGTATCGCAACTTCCTTATTTTATGTCAAACCTTTACCCTTTTAAAATAGCCTCAATAATTTTCCTATCGAAAAGGTTTAATTAATTAAAACAGCAATACGTTGATGTGGATCATGAAATCTCTAAAGCGTATGATTTATTACACTAATACTGTATTATGGATAACGTAAAGAGCTGGCTTCTATGCAATTAAGTCACTCATGTGTTTACGAAGTCTGCAGATGCATAGATCAATGTCCTTTTTGATTAAAGATTATAGCAAAATACGAAAATTTTGAAATATACCATAAGTTTTTGGCTCGCCGTGAATTTAACTTGATAGATTTATAATTCTCTATATTAGAACGATGTAAAGCAGATTACAGCTCATTAAAATTTTTAACAGGAATACACTTACACTTACACTTACCGCGTATACTCACGTATGTGCAATATGTCCAAGTTTCTAATACTATATTATTCTTGAAAACTTTTAGTATCAACAATAACTTGTCTATTTTGAAAATGTCTTACATATATCGAAAGTATCTGATGTATATCAAAATATCAGATATTCTTGATATTTTCGAAACTTTCATGATATTTACGGGCCCTGAATGTTCTAATTTTTATAATATTGCACTGTTCTTTACTTATTTTTGCGAACCTCACATTATAAATAAACTGTATTCATTTTTAACAAGCCTTTTTATTAAATGTCAATTTGATAAATGGATGACGTTCAGATAAGCAATTATTTAATTGAATTTCATTATAAAACATTAGCTGTGTTAGATAAAATAACTTTCCTGTTTGATGTCACACCCTTATCCTTCTTCAGTAACCTAAATAATTTAGGGGAGAGTGGGGATACTTGAGCATAGGGGATACTTGAGCCACCCCTATTATCTCTACAGTTGGTCGATTTTTCTTTCTAAAACTGGCAACATGGTAACATATTTATAGTTCTGAACATGTAATAAAGAAATCACATACCTTGGTACCATTTTGAAAGTATGGTGATTAACCCTTTGAGCTCTGCTGGTAGAAATTACTACCACATAATTTTCATTCTGAAATGTCACAACGACACCAGAAAATTCGACCAAATTTATTTGAAAAAGGTTTAATGCATTTTTTCGCGTATATTGTAAATCAGTTTTTTTCTTTGCAAAATACTGGTGCGAATGTGACATCTGGCTCAAGCATCCCTTCCAAGGGGATACATGAGCCACGATGTAAAAGAAAAAGTAAAAATTTATTAGACATAGAAAAATAGTTCAAAATTAATTGAAAGTGGTTTTCAATAGAAGAAAAAATAGCAAATTTTCATTTTCAATATTTTATTTTGTTCTAAAAAATTATAAAAATTTAAAAAAAAATAAAATTTAAAAAATGGCTCAAGCATCCCCATCTTCCCCTACCTATGAAAAAGGTTTAATTAATTAAATCCGTAATACGTAGAAGTGGATCATAAAAGACTTTAGAGCGCAAAATAGATTGCACTAATTCTGCATTATGAATAACGTAAAAAGCTAACCTCTATGTATTTAACCCATTAACGCCCGAATTATTTTCTTCGCTAAAATTTAAATTTTGTATTTCCCACCACTTTTAAAAGCAAATTAACATTTATCTAAGTTTATCGAGGATTCTTTCTCGTGAGATAAGGTATATTTTATCTACCTCTTTTTCTGGTGTTAAAACCGCTTTCTTGCTGTTTTTTGTATCCGTCCTCAAAAGAGGACGCTGGGCGTTAGCGGGTTATGATTACGAAGCCTGCAGACACATAGGTCAAAGTCCTTTTTGATTAAAGACTATAGCAAAATGCGTAAGTTTTGAAATAAACCATACGTTTTCTCCGCGCCGTGAAATTATCTCTATAGATATGATTCCCTATGTTAGAATGATGTAAAACAGACTGCAACTCGTTAAAACTTTTAACAGGAATACTGGCTGATTTACACTTACCGTATATAATCGTGTATAAGCGCTGCCATCGAAATACTTAAGGCCAGATGATACGAGGTATGTGAGTAATCACTAATTGACTGACTTCTTACTGGAGTTGGAGTCCACTCGGGGAATTGTGAATAGAAATTTTATTTTATTTTATTTGTGGAATATATATCATGTTATAAATCAATAATTACTATTTAAATTTACTGGTCAGTGTTTGGAATCTCCTAATACATAATCGTAGACCGGGAGGCGGTAGCACAGGTAATCACCAAATAGAGTTTACGGATGAAAATGTAGGATTAATTTAATTTCAATTTGCATATTAAAAAGCATTCGGTCCTGACAAGTCATATTACGAGAAAAACACCTAAATAGAGTCGAGTCTCTCTATAACGATACTCCATACATCGAATTTCTCTATATAACGAATTTTTAGCAGGAAAAACACCTACCGTATTTACTCGTGTATCAGGCGCACTTTTTTTCTAAAAAAATAGGGCAAAAATCCTAGGTGCGCCTTATACACGGAATAATTTTTTACTGTTGGATGCAGTCGAACGATATACATATGAAACAAGAAATTTTTCAAAGAAGATATTAAAACTTTGAAAATGTTATTTAACTGAAGTACTACTGGATATTTATTTCATTCCTTGCAGTTTTTTATACAACAGAGCTAATGACATTATCTAAACGCTAATATGCAATTCTCTTAACCGTCACTCATTCCTATTTCCCGTCATTCTTTTACAACCCGAAGTCTAAAAATGCATTTTCGTCTTGTTTTCTTGTCTGGTGTAACGTTTGTTTCATTTTTTTTTTTTTTTTTTTAACTGAAATTCATTTGGTCATTCTTCATTAGCGTATCAAATTTATGGTGCGCCTTATATACGAGATTTTAAGAAATCGCCATTTTTACTTGTAAAATAGGGGTGCGTTTTATACACGTGTGCGCCCTATACACGAGTAAATACGGTAAATATTTAATTTTCACGTTTAACTCAAAGGATTACCATTGTACTTTCCTCCACCCAAAAGGATGAAAACATGGAGAATCGGGATTAGAAAAACATAATGGTAAATCTATGAGTCAACCGATGAAGCCGGTTTTTTAGGTGTTTTTCACCAAGATATTACTTGGCAGACCGATTGTTTTTTAATATGTGAATCGACATTCAACTAATCCTAGATTTTCAAACGTGAACTCAATGAGATGATTGTCTTTGCAATCACTTCCCATACTATCAACCAGATGCAGCAACACTGTTATTCCGCATTTGGCTGATTTTTAGGTGCGTTCGTAATTATGTAAATACGTAGCATCTATGGTTGTCGTTCAGTCCGTCCGTCTGTCCGCATATAACAACGCAAAAACTACCCAACCGAATCGTTTGAATTTTAAAATACATAATTAGTAAATAATTTTGTCGAGTCATTTCAAATTTTATGAAAATCGGACGCATAGAACAACTACAGGGGCAATCAAAAGTATTCTATTACATTACGGTCAATGGGGAAAAAAATTTCAAATGCATTTTAATCGTTTGAAATTTAAAATACATAAATATTACATAATTTTGTCGAGTTATTTCAAATTTTTTGATAATCGGGTGCATAGATCAATTACAGGGGCAATCAAAAATATTCAATTACATTATGGTCATTGAAGAAAAAGTTTCAAATGTATTTTATACGTTTGAAATTTAAAATACATAATTATTACATAACTTTGTCGAGTTATTTCAAATTTTATGAAAATCGAATGCATAGATCAATTACAGGGACAATCAAAACTATTCCGTTACATTACAGTTAATGGGGGAAAATGTTTCAAATGCATTTTAATGATGTTACACCCATTCGAACTTAATAAAATTCATATGCAACTATAAAGTACATATTATAATATACATTTTACATAATTTGTGGTGCAAAGAACATTTGTTATTGATTTACAAGGCCACACAAAAGTATTCCATTACATAATGGTATAGGGAGAACATTGCTTGATGAGCGTTTTAATTGTAATTCACTATTTACAATTTTATGAGATTGATATATGAGAGTAATATTTTTAAAACTTCGGTATCACACGAACGCACCTCATTTGCTACGCTTCACGTGCAATTTCCAACTTGTTTATTTAGGGATTCCAAATGCTCAAAAGTAAAATAAAATAATTATTTTTGCTTTATAATATGATAGATATTCCCGGCGAAATAAAAGAAAATTGTTACTCTAATATTCCTGTGTGATTTCCAACATTAGTGAGAAGTCGGTCGATTGATGATGACGTTATACTTTGTTTTGTATGGCCTTGATTATTTCGATTTCAGAGGCTCAAGTCGACCTCCATATTTGAAAAAAATATATATACATATATATATGTTGAACACCAGTATTTTAGACTTGTTATTTTCGCCTTATTAAATCTCAGAAAGTTGTTGCGAAGACTTCAGTTTGATAAATTAAAGCTAACCTTTTCTAACACTTTATTCCGAAGCGTATCCCCTGTGGCCCGCAAAAAGGCTTAACCCTTAAATGCATAGGATAGAACGCGTTCCAAAAAATGCGCAATTCAAAGAATCAGAATTCATACCACAAAAATCTAAATAGTAATTTTTTCTTGATTTAATTACGAATGGTCTGTCATTAAGTAAAGTGAAAATTGCTCTTTTAAATTTCTGGTGAGAATACGGAATATGTGAATAACCCCCCCCCCCCCCCCCAATAAATCGGAAATACTTATGGTATCGAAAATGATACAATATGCATTTGGCAATACAATTGATACAATACAATATGCATTAAGGGTTAAGAATCCTTTTTTACCCTCCACAGTAAAGTTTTACAGAAAAATTTGCCTTATTTAATCGGAGCATTTATTCGATTTAAAAAGGCACAAATTTCTGTTTTTGAAAACCGGTGAAAAGCATTAAAACTTCCGTAAAAGCAGAGTTGCCAAGTCTCCGGCTTTTTGCGCACCAGGATAATTTTAGAGAAAATGTTGTTCTTTGAAATCCCTGGAACGTTCCAATTCAGCAAAACAACATTTCCTGTATTAAAATAGTGGTATCCAAAAAGTCGGAGACTTGGCAGCTCTGGTAAAAGGTTCCCGTCGCGAATGTGTTAAATATTGCTATTCAATGTACTATTCCTCCAGAATTTGGAGTCGACTTTTATTCAAGTAGATATGGAATGCTAAGATGATGAAAATGTGGATTATTTTGCTTTTAATTAGTTGTTTTTATTTTAAAATCTATAGATTAACTGTTTGTTATTCCTATTTGTCATTTTCTTTATTTAACTCAAATAGTTTTAAGAACAAGAAATTGCAATTTTAAAATCGATATTTAACACAATTCCTCATAGACGAGAATTGTAAAGATTATGATCATGCATAACTTTCCATGAAAAAATATTTATTTTTTGATAATATGCTTAATTATATCATGACAATATACTTTGTTTTCTGTGATGAACATTTTAAAGTTCTCCAAAAAATAAAATGTCCTGTTTTTAAAAACGCCAAAATATCTGTTATATTCTTAAGTAATTTTACATAAAATATTAATCTATCAGGCATACGCAAAGGAATTTGGAATCGAATTGTCATTTTAACTTTTCGATAAAGTTATTACATTTTTTTTTTCTATAACGATCTTTTTTAACCTGGAAATTCTGTTCGAGATAATTTTGACAGCATTTTCTGAAAAATTCTTTACTTTTGTAAAATAATAAAAATAAAATAATAATAAACGCTATTCTATTCTAAACTGTCTCATATGCACATATGCTTATTTGATAATGATTTAAGAAATGTCAGAAAGTATATAGTTTGTAATTTATAACAACATTAAATCGAAATCATTATAAATCTTATTTGGAAAACTTTCTAAATTAACTCTCTAAATTCTTTCTAAATTAACTCTACTCTTTCTAAATTCTTGAAAATAAATATTGTTTTATAAGATTCGAGATTAATGTTTCTTGATTAATAATTCTACGGTTTCCTCAATAAAAGTTCTTTAAAATGATTTTCATTTACTAATTAATGTTATTTTAAATGCTCCATAAAATTCCCTACTGTGTTAAAATTTATTACACTCATTTGCCATTATCTGTATCACAAAGGTGTATTTATTACATTCAGACTATGTAGCATATAAAAGCATCTATCACTGCTTTTTGATTAGAGTAAACAGGAAATTAATGTATGCTCATGTATTTCACAAAATGAAAGAGCGCCGTTTATATAGCAGTAAAGATTGGTTATACAGTCGAACCCCGTTATAACGAACTTCAAGGGACCTAAGTTTTTGTTCGCTATATCCGGTGGTTCATTATATCCGAACCGTTAAAAATGTTAGAGTTTACAAAATATGTATATAATTACCTGATACATATATGTTCAATAATCATGTATTAAGAAAAAAAACGTAAATTCATTTAGATATGATCATTAATGAATTAAATTGACTAAAATTGATAATATTAATCTTGCACTAACTAAAAAGGAAGACAAATAAAAATACAGTAAAGCACCGATTATCTAAACATTCGAGACCAACCCTAGTTCGGATAAATGTTGGGATAAATGAGCAGACAATTTAAAGAATGATCCTGACTATACTAAAATCTTTACACTTTATCCAGACTTAGGATGAGTAATAATAATTATTGGCGCGTTAAAAATCGTTTTATTTTTATTTTGTTTGTTTACAGTTTTTTCATTTAAATTTTCCTTTTTTTCATCATCTTGTGAATCCAGAAAGTATAATTTAAGGAAAAAAGCATTTGATTATTGCTTTGTTTAAAGATGTTCTTTTCAATGCTGTCATGTCTCGAATTGTTCTTAAATACATTAGTTAAATAAGTTAGCTTAAATGCGTTACTGATTTGCTATGACAGGAGTAATGGAAAAAAACTGGCGGGTGGGCGTGATCACACCTGCAGAATGGCTACCATAAAAGAGAAAGAATGCAGGTCTTACAATTCTTTAATAAAGTGACATAGTTAATTTGCACCATGTTTTATTACCCGGCATGCATTTTCTTATAAAATTAGAGTCGAAAACCGTTTTTCACATGAGCAGAAAAGAAAAAAAAGAAAAAAAAATCATGGTTGACTAGAAAAAAAGTTCGTTATAATCGATTCTTAAGATTCCGGAAGTTTGCTTTAAAAGGGTAAAATAGCATTAAACACAATAGGAAAACGGCGGGACCAAAATTTTCGTTCTTATATCCGGGAGTTCATTATGCACTGGGTTCGTTATAACGGGGTTCGATTGTATTCTGATGCTGTAAAACAGATAATCTCTAAATAAAATGATTTCTAATATTGTTATGAAGTATAAAATGCCTTGAAGCTCCCAGTAAATCTATGAGTAGTGTTTAATAAGTGTGTTAACTTTTCTAAAAAAATGGGAAATACAATGTTAGTTTTATTTATTTACTGGTATGTTTGTATATGATATTGTTTTTGATTAAAGTATAAAATTAACAAATACATGGGGCATTTTCGCAAAGCTAGAAGAACACTGTAAATATAGCCAAAAATTTTTGTTAATACCTTGAGGGGCGGTGTGATATATCTTATCCCAAGTAATTTAAATGAGTTTCTCACCGGAAACTTTTAACGGAAATATATATTTTAAAGAGATTTAAAAAAATGGTAATCGCACACACACCTTAAATGTATATATTTTTTTAAATTGTGATTCTTAACCCATTGAGGACGAGCGACACGTATGCGTGACGCAAATATGCTTTTAAGAATCCGGGTTGACTGCTACCAGTAAAATTATACCTTAAAATTTACCTTATTAAGTCGAAGCATTAACTCAATTTAATAAGCCACAAATTTCTGTTTTTTAAAACCGGTGGCAAACATTAAAAATTTCGTAAAAGGCTCCCGTCGCGAATGGGTTAATCTTATATTAAGAATTAACACCATAAATTTAAAAATAGTTTATTAACTTTATTTAGTAACATGTTGTTGTAATTTTAAGAGAATTAGTATTTCTTTATAAATATAGTGGTTGAAGAGAACATAATATTTTTATTAAAAACTAAAGAAAAAGTAACGACGATATACATCATTAACACTAGAACCGCCAAAAGGGGTCAAAATGACCCCTGCCAGAATGATAACAGTCGATTCGAACCAGAATTTTCTTCACAAGATATGTTAAATATATGTAGCACAAAAATAGACTAATTAAATAAGTTAAATAGTTTAAAATTAAAATTCTGGTGCGAAACAATTTATATAAAACTTTAGTAAAATACCCAGCTGTTTTAGTGTTAAGCATTTAACGTTAGATGAAATTTCTACCAATATTGTTATAGAACTGTACGCTACATGTTTCCGTGCGTTATCGGCCTACAGATTAAGTTTGACAATTCAGCTTCTTCTTCTTTTTTTTTATTAACAAACAACAAATTTATTCTATTGATTTAACTCATAACACGTATGTCAATTTTACATGATTTAAGAAATGTCAGAAAGTATAGACTTTTTGTAATTTATAGCAACTTTAAATCAAAATCATTATAAACGTATTTGGAAAAATAAACTTTCTGAATTAACTCTCTCTGATAAAGTGTTGCGAATAAATAATGTTTGATAAGATTCCAGATTAATGTTTCTTGTTTAATAATTCTACAGTTTCCTCAATAAAAGTTCTTTAAAATGATTTTCATTCACTAAATAAATGTTATTTTAAATACTCCATAAAATTCCTTACCGCGTTAAAATTTATCACACTCATTTGACATTATCTATATCACAGGGGTGTATTTATTACATTCAGACTATGAAGCATATAAAAGCATCTATCACTGCTTTTTGATTAAAGTAACCAGGAAATTAATGTATGCATGCCGTATTTCGCAAAAGTAAAGAGGTTTCCATTTATTTAACCTGATAGATTGGGTATATTCTGATGCTGTAAAACAGATAATTTCTAAATAAAATGATTACCAGTATTGTTATGATGTATAACAGGTTTTGAAGCTTTAAGTAAATCCATGAGAAGTGTTTTATAAACTTTTCTAAAAACAAAAGTGGGGAATTCAATGTTAGTCTTATGCATTTACTGGTATGTTTGTATGTGATATTGCTTTTGATTAAAGTATAAAATTAACAAACGTATGCGTTTTTCGCAAACCGAGACGCAATCTGTAAATATAACAACAAATTTTTGTTAACCCCTTGAGGGGCACTTAATTTTTTGTTATTTTAAAACAAAATATTTCAATTTTTCCAATGAGATTTTAATATTATAGCGTCATTATTACTCCTCTTTCAAAGGGTTAATTGTTACGCTGTTAGAGATAAACTTTAAACCTTAAATGTATGATTTTTTTTCTTTTATAATTGCGATTCTTATTATTATATTAAGAATTAACACCAGAAATTTAAAAATAGATTATTAACTTTATTAAGCAGCCTGTTATTGTAATTTTAACAGGATTAGCATTTCTTTATAAATATAGTGGTTGAAGAGAACATAATATATTTATTAAAAATTAAAGAAAAAGTCACGACGATATAAGACACTTAGCAATTAATGTTAAATGAAATTTCTACCAATATTGTTATAGAACTGCTATAGTACACTAGATATTTTCATGCTTTATCGATCTTCAGATTAAGGTATGATAGTTTAGCTTCTTTTTATATGTAAACAACAGATTTATTCAATTAATTTTACTCGTAAACACGTATGTCAATTTTGTATGATTTAAGAAATGTCAGAAAGTAGACTTTTTGTAATTTATAGCAACCTTATATCAGAATCATTATAAACGTATTTGTAAAAATAAACTTTCTGAATTAATTCTCTCTGATAATGTATTGCAAATAAATAATGTTTGATAAGATTGCAGATTATTGTTTCTTGTTTAATAATTCTACAATTTCCTCAAAAAAAATATTTTTTTATTAATTGTTATTCTAAATACTCCATTAAATTCCCCAACGTGTTTAAATTTATTACATGCATTTTACATTATCTGTATCACAGGAGCGTATGCAGTACACTCAGACTATAAAGCGTATAAAAGCATCTATCACTGCATTTTTAATAAAGTACACAGGAAATTAATATATGCATGCGGTATTCTACAAAATTAAAAATCGCAATTTATTTAGCCATAAAGATTGGTTACATTCTGATGCTTCTAAACAGATAAACTTTAGATAAAATGATTACCAATATTGTTGTAAAATATCAGACGCTTTGAAGCGCAAAATAAATCTATGAGTGGTTTCATATACAGTGGAGTCTCGTTAATTCGAACTCGTCGGGACCACAAGAAATGGTCGAATTATCCGAAGTTCGAATTATGGAAAATATGAAATGAAAACATGCTGAATATGGTACTATTACAAAGGAATTATTGTTATAGTGTTTTTTAAATTTATTTCGTGTCTTATCATTAGAATATGACATAATACTAAATTAGAATGTACAAATACATAAACTAATTAAAAGATTAGAAACAAGCACGATGGAAGAAAAATTTAAAGCGTCACTGATGGACAGGCTGGGCTCTAAGAAAGTTCATATTAAATGCATGGGATTATATGTTTACTCGTTCGGAACAATTTTCACAAAAATCAAAGAAAGACAGTTATTCGAATGATCTGAAATCCGTCAGAAAGAAAAGAAAAATGAAAAATTGGAATTCTCGTTAGTTCGAATTAAACGAAGTCAAGAGAAAATGAGTTCAAATTAATGAAAATTTTTAACGTTATTCTACCCTTGAAAATTTCGGGACTTCATGTTTAGTTCGAATAAAGCAAAGATTCGAATTATCCGATTTCGAATTAACGAGAATCGACTGAATTAAAAAAAAAGTTATGCGTGAACAACAAATACATACAGGTCGAAATCATAACCTCCTCTTTGAAGTCGGTTAAAAAATGGAAATTCAATGCTAGTTTAATTTATCTACTGGTTTATTCGTATATGTATTACTTTTGCTGAGAATATAAAATTCATACAAAAATGCATTTTTAGCAAAGTAAGAAGCACACAGTAAATTTAGTCTATTCTATCCTATTATCTCATAAGCACATATGTTAATAATCTTATTTTGATCTAGAAATTCTGTTCGAAATGCAATTTTCACAGCATTTTACGCATTATATATATGTATATATATATATATATATATGCATCTATCTATCATTATATATATATATATAATGATAGATAGATGCATTGATTAATAATAATAAGCGCTATTCTATTCTATATAGTCTCATAAGCGCATATCCCAATTTTACAATGATTTAAGAAATGTCAGAAAGTAGACAATTTCTATTTATAACAATTTTTAATCGGAATTATTATAAATCGTATTTATAAAAATAAACTTTCTAAGGTAATTTTCTCTGATAAAGTGTTGTAAACAGATAAAGTTTTAAAATATTCCAGATTGATGTTTCTTGTTTAATAATTCAACAGTTTCCTCAATTAAAATTCTTTAAAACGAAATTCATTAACTAAATAAATGTATTTTAAATACTCCATATATTTCCCCAGCGTGTTTAAATTTATTACACACATTTAACATTATCTGAAACAGAGGAACCTATTTATTACATTCAGACTATCAAGCATATAAAAGCATCTATCACTGCTTTTTGATTAAAGTACACAGGGAATTAATATATAATTACTGTATTTCACAAAATTAAAAATCGCAATTTATTTACCCATAAAGATTGGTTAGATTCTGATGCTACAAAACAGATAAACTTTGTTTAACCCTTAGATGCATAGGATAGAACACGTTCCAAAAAATGCGCAATTCAAAGATTCAGAATTCATACCAGAAAAATCTAAATAGTAAATTTTCCTTTATTTAATTACGAATGGTCTGTCATTAAGTAAAGTGAAAATTGCTCTTTTAACCCTTTCCGGCAAACTGTGCCCGGTCTTGGGATACCTAATTTTAATGCCAAACTTGCCAACGGCACCAGCAATATTTTAGTAAAATTTTGCTTTTACAATAAAAGCTTAAATTAAGGAATTCAAAATATTTAAAAATATCGTTTGTGAATTCCGGTGTCAGTCGATAATTTCTCATTTTAGTACAGATTTGGACCGTGCCGAAAAGGGTTAAATTTCTGGTGAGAATACGGAATATGTGAATAAAACCCCCAATAAATCGGGAACACTTATGGTATCGGAAATGATACAATATGCATTTAAGGGTTAAAACGCTTATCGATGTTCCTGTGGAATATGAGACACTAACTTTTTACGGCACGGGCAAAATCTGTTAGTAAAATGAGAAATTATCGACTGACACCGGAATTCACAAATGTATTTTTTATATATTATGAAATCACTAATTTAAGCTTTTATTGTAAAAGCAAAAATTTTCTAAAATATTATTGGTGCCGTTTGCAAGTTTGAAATTAAAATTAGGTATCCCAGACCGGGCACAGTGTACCGAAAAGGATCAAATCAAAAAATAAAATTGTGAGTTTTGTTTTGTATAATTTTCCAAAGAAAAGAAAAATTCAACGCTAGTTTAATTTATTGATTGGTATATTTGTATGTGACATTGCTTTTGATTAAAAACTTAACAACCTAAATAACACTGATAAACAAATTTTAACGCATTTTCTGTTTCTCTATATGCGATGGGTGTTTTTTATAGATTCCAAGCTGCTGAAAAAGAATATGTTTGTAAAAATTTTCTATCACCCTCCAATTTTGAGAAATTTTATTTATACGTTTTGGAGTATGTAGGCATCGTATAGGCATTATAATTATATTATATTATTCTCTTTCATGTATTTGATTCACAGAAACATTCCTGTTTTTTTATTACAACGATAGAAGATACAGCAAGAGAGTAGAAACAAATGTCCCCCTAATAAATTTTATGTTAACAAACTTACTTGAACAGACAGATCCAGCCACCCCCCACAGTATTTGACTTTAACTCAAATCCATGACAGTTGAAACTGTTGGGGCGAATGTACTACTAGTTTTGTACTGTAATTTGTTCTGTAAGTCTTTTTAATTAAATTTTGATTATAATTATCATATTTTCCTCTACAATATGTAAAGCATGTCTAGAGGATGAGTTAATGAACCCTATTCTTTTTGCTACGTGTGCGAGTAGCTAACTTTGAAAAAGCATCGATGCGCTTTCACGAAAGACTGCCTGTCATATATACTTTGGATATAAAGAAGGTGAACAAGATAAGGAATCGGCATCTCATTCTTGTTGTACACGATGTGCTACAAACCTCCGGTCGTGGATGAAACGTACAAAAAAGTGTACATCCTTTGCTATACCCATGATATGGCGCATGCCGAAGGATCATATAATTGACTGCTACTAATGTATCATAAAAATTAAAGGATTTTCTGCAAGAAGTAAACATAAAATTAAGTACCCAAACTTAGATTCAGCAATGTGACCAGCATTACATAATGATGATTTACAAATACCGAAACCTCTAGAGAATTTTACATATGACGATGCAGCAGTAGAAATGGAAATTGGTGAAACTGAAACTTCCTCTACATCTAATGTGAACTGTTCTCCTGGCATAAATGAAGAACCATACCTAATTACTCAAAAAGAATTAAATGATTTTGTGAAAGTTTCTAATTTATCAAAGAAAAACTCAGAATTACTTGGATCAAGATTGCAAGGTTGGAATCTCCTGAAAAACAATACAAAGATATCTATTTATCGAAATTGACATAAAAAATATTCGACATTTTTTTCAAGCAAAGATGATTTATGCTATTGTAATAATATAAGTGGCTTAATGTCCGCTTTAAATCGTCAATATAACTCGGAACAATGACCTATAAGAGAGCAGCCACAGATAAGACATTTACCGCTACATAAAGTATGAAATTTCTTATTAATCTCATTTCTTTTTACAAAAATTCTATATTTTTCTGAAATTTTATAAACAATGCGTACTTTTAGTGTTTTAAATATTAATTTAAAGCTTTATAAGTGTTTATTTAAAAGTTTGTCATTACTAAAATACTAAATGATAAATTTTATAAGGTATATGTATTGAATAAATACTACAAAATTCAAATTTTCAAGATTTTGAATTTTTAAAAAATCTGTGGGTGCTGGAAACTTTTTAATGGCATATTTTTTCGCAGCATCACCAATACAAAAGTCACCACATACTTAGTTAGAAACAGAAACCTTGTTTATCAGTGTAATCAATATTTTTAAAAAGATCTTTCAAATAATGCCTTTTTTTCATGCCTTTTTAATTTTTTGTCTGCGGTTTTTCACAACAGAAATTTTTTCCTATTCGAATCGCAATAATGCTCAGCAAGATTAAATAGTACAAAATTCACAATAAAATTTTACTGGTGAGAATAATAAATTATGATTGGAATATTCTTGCCTGTGCCCTATGCTACAGGCAAATCATGATTGGCAAAAGCACGTTGCCCGTATGATGTACGGGCAAATCAGGAAAACGATTTTTTTTATTATTTGGAAAGAGTGGTGTAAAATTATTTGATGCTATTTCTTTCGCAACAAATATTTTACCGTAGTGGTAATATTAAATTTGTTATATTGCATTGTTAGTCAACATATGTTATTTAAATTTTTTTAAATACTTTTTATAAGTGAGTTTCGGCCATCCTAAAGTCGAAAACTTATGATTGCGCCCCGCAAAGGAAAAAAAAAAATAAAAGTTTAATTATGGCCTTTTTAGTCTATTACTTAGGGTACAGTTATTTATTTCTTACATAGATTAGTTATTTCTATTAATCTTTTTAAATTTAAATATCTTGAAGATTATTTGTCAAAGTAATTTATTTATTTTGTAAAATTTGTCTTTGATTAAATAATATTCTTTGTAAAGGGAACGTTTTTAAATCTTTACAAAAATATTGTAATATAAATCACAAATACAACTAAAATAGATTTTATTCATTTATTTATTTTTTTATTTTTTACATATACTTATTTTGAATTTTTTAAAAGATATAAAATATATAAAAGAACCATATGCTCGTTCCAATTTCTTGAAATTTCTTAAACTTTTGATCGATTTATCTCCTTTTCTTATGTTTTTCCGATATTATATGTACTGTTTTTTCTCCTGTTTCTACTTTTAAATCCCCATAAGTCGTTGTTTCATTGGTTTTCTTTTGTGAATAAAAATTGCTTTTATTCCAAATAATTGACTTTACTTTAATGTATTAGACAAGGTGTTTCAAAATTACATGTCAGAAATCTAAAGGCAGGTAGGACCTTAGTATGCAGATTTCGCATACAGGAGATGGAAATGGGATTAACCCATTAACGCCCAGCGTCCTCTTTTGAGGACGGTTACAAAAACAGCAAGAAAGCGGTTTTCCCACCAGTAAAGAGGAAGGTGAGACAGAATCCTCGATAAATTTTGATAAAAGTTAATTTGATTTTTAAAGTGGTGGGAAATACAAAATTTAAATTTTAGCGAAGAAAATAATTTGGGCGTTAATGGGTTAAAAAAAGATATTAATAAAAGTTTTCTTCTTTCATTAAATCCTCTAAAACGTTATTATCCCCATGATATACTAGTAGAGATAATGATTCTAGTATGCCATAGTGACTGCATCCTTTTAAAGATGAAAACATATTATTTCCGATATTGAAAATTGTGTTAAAAATTGTTTCCTTTGTTAATTTTTCTTTTTAGAGGGGCGATACAAGTGACTTTTTTTAAATTCTTTTTCACATCACTTTTTAAAAACAAAAATATTTTACATATGCTTCGATTAAATGTGCAAGAGGTATAATTTAAAAGGTACTTCAAAAGGTATAATTTAAAAATAGTGGTTCGAACGAAATGAAAAATAATTCTGTATATCGGATTGTGGGTGCGGAAACGCAGCGTTGAGGCTGTAGAGGGCACTGTTAAGTTCAGTTGAGAAAAGCACTTGGCTGTCTTGAATTGTCATTCTCCGCAAGGACTTCAAACACATTCGTCGTTACATTAGTGCTGAGATTGCCAAGATGCATTTCATATATTAGATTACACAAGAAAATAAAGCAATTGTTCAAAGGACGTTCATAGAAATATCTCCAAGTAGGAATCTTCCGGATCGTCGAACGGTGCTTTCGTCGGTACTTGTGCAAGAGTGAATTATTTTATGCCTCAAGGCGTGATAACGTTTTCACGTGAGGCATAAATTAAAGCATTAACAGAAAAAAACTTTAGCTGTATCTCAAAGTTTTAGTGTAAACAACTAATAAAAATTAAATACAAATGAAATGTCCAATGTGCATCTGCAAAGCTGCCAACTTTTACGCATATTTAAATCATATAAAGATGCTTGGAACCACAAAAATGGTTAAGTAAAATGTATACCAAGTATATTCAATGTTATCAATTACAGCAAATATTGTTAATCATTTACTAAAATTTCTGTTTCTAACATATTGATTTGACTTTAAATAGGCGTAGTAGTTGGCAGCATCTAGTAGATGCATCTGTTTTAATAATTTCAACGGCAAAGTAATTATGGTGTTAAAATATTGAAATAATTGAATTGTCCCACAATTTAACTCTTTGTATCACCGTGTTGCAGATGTGCAACGTACCCAAAAGTCAATTGTACTTACACAGTAAGTTTTAACCCATTAACTGTTTTGCCCGTAGGTTGTTCGGGCAAGACGAATTTGCTTAATTCGTCATTTAAAGCTTTTTGACATCACTATTTTTTTTTATATAATTTCGTGCTTTGAAAAGGTGGTAATGTTTAAGCTAAATGTTTCAAATATTTATTTAAAAATTATGAATCCGTTAATTCCATTGTGAATCCGTTAATTCCAATTTATTGAACGGAAAAGAAATAATCAGTTAAGGCGTTAAAAATTATTTTATTTCTTCCTATTTCCCAACACATCAGTTAATGCAAATTGATCACTGAAAATGTGAAAAGACGATAATATTGGTTTAGTTTCTGATACCAAACATTTGTTTATCATTTGAGAAGTTTCAGGTTGATGTTGCAAAAATGAACTTAGTAAATTTTGTCAAACTAAAAAAGCTGGAGCAGGGGTGCAAAAATCTAGGCGCCAGCAGGCAGTCTCTCACCACTGAATTTATTTTGTTGTTTTTAGTTTAATATTGCGCGAAATATTGCTGCAAGAATGCTATTAAATTTTAACCGAAGATAACTTTTATATTTTAGTGGTGAAAAACTGCCCGCTGGCGCCTAGATTTTTGCACCCTTAAGCTGGAAGAATCCGAAAGTAGATTTTTTAAAGGCAATTTTGTATAATTTAAAATTTTTGTATTAGAAAATGAACAATATTTGAGAGAAGTATGCCAATTTCTGTTTAGTGTAGATATGAAAATAATTACCTTTTAGTCAGTAATTATTTTAGTTTTGCTCTCTAAATTTGTTAATTATTTTTTAAATGCATAAAGTGATGCATTCTAACATTTGAGTCACCATTTTTCAAATCGGGGTTGTTAAGCTATAGCAGTTTAAGAACAAATTGATTTGAAAATATATTATGATCTCTTTTATGATCGAAAAAATTACAGCTCTTTCATGAGAAGCCAAATCAGCTCTTTCGTTTTAAGAGTGTAGTACAAGTTTCTTCCTGTACAGTAGAAAGCAGATAGTTTTTACAGGGACAAACAAAAGATTTCGGTCACTATACTGCATGCGATGTACTGTATGGCGTATGCTATTACACAAATATCTAACTATTTTAAAAATTTTGTCATAGTACGGATACCGCTCATTTGCGACCTTTGATATGCAATTTCCAATGTGTTTCTTATAATATTATTTTCTTATACAAAACAACTTTTTAAAACATTATACATAATCCCGTGTATTTTTAAAGAAACAAACTTTTCTAAAACGTAATAGCATCCATTAGCTATAAGTTAAGCGTAGATTTAAAAGAAAAGAGAAAAATAGCTTGATAAATAATACTTGTATATATTATCTGCAAAAAAATCAACGCGACATAAATAAACCATTCACAAAAGTAATGCTTAATACCCGTGACGTCTGCTGATTTAAAAACGGAAATACGAGAAACAATACACATATAATATGGGAAATACATTGCACCAGGAGGAAAAATCAATCGAAATAAATAAAGATCTTAAAAAATTCTAGAAAATTTTAATAAGCATGCATGTTATTTTATATAAATTTATGTTTATTTCTTTTAAAAGTTAAAAAGCGACTAAACGTTAAACTTTACATTTCTGTTTTACTTTGGCTAGGGATTTTCATTACAATATCAAATATTTGTTTAAAAAAAATGTAGAGAAAAAAGTATTTTTTAGGAAAACTATATCAAAACAAATTTAATGAAAAATAATCCATTCGCAATAACATTCCAAACATAAAAATCAGAAAACTGACACACAATGAATAAAACTTCCATTCCCAAAAGTAATGCATAAAAATAGCAACGTCTAAAAATTTAAAAATGGAAATACCAGAACCAACGGTGTATATAATATTGGAATTTGAACTGCCTAAAGAACAGAGAATACAAATAATCATTATAAATATAATAAATAAACATTTAAGAACTATTTGGAATAAAGAAATCGGTTTTTTTTTTTTTTTTTTTTTTTTTTTTAATGAAAGTATATGTGTCTTTCTTTTTACTTTGTTGCTCTAAGTTTTACTAAGTTTTTCGAAAATTGGTTAAAGTAATTTCAGTTTCATGAACATTTACCATTTAAATGATAAAGTTCTAAATTTTTAGGTAACGAGAAATTACAAAAAAATATTTAGGTATCTAAATTTGTCGATTATAGAATAGTTTCGTTTTTTATTAAATGTTTATTTTCTTATACAAAATACTTTCGAAAGCACTATACATAATCCCGTGTATTTTTTTAAAGAAATATAATTTTTCTAAAACTTAATAGCATACATTAGCTGTAAGTTAAGCGTAGATACGAAAGAAAAGAGAAAAAATAATTTTATTAACTGTAGCAGTATATATAATTCGGAAAAATAAGAAATGTTACATGAAATTAATAAAGCGTGCACGAAAGTAATAGTTAATACAAGAGACATTTGCAGATTAAAAAAAAAACACACACATCAAACAAGAGTGTGTGCAATATGAAAAATGCATTGCAACAGGGGAAAAAATCGATCGAAGTAAATAAAGACCTTAACAAATTCCAGGAAACCAGAATAAGCAAACACGGTATTTTATAAAAATTTATGTTTATTTCTTTTAAATGTCAAAAAGCGACTAAACGTTAAGCTTTATATTTCCATTTTACTTGTACTAAGGATATGCATAATAAAATCAAATATTTGAAAAAATTAAAATATATATATATATATATTTTAGAACATTATATCAAAACAAATTTAATGGAAAATAATGCAATAACATTCCATGCATATAATTCAGTAAAATAAGAAAACTTACATACAATGAAAAAACCTTCCATTTGTAAAAGTAACGCATAGAAACAGCAGCGTATAAAAACTTAAAAATGGAATTACCACAACAGGCGGTGTATATTATATTGGAATTTAAGCTGCGTAAGAACAGTGAATACAAACAATCGTTATAAGAAAAACAAATATAAATTCAAGAACTTGGAATAAATGAATCGTTATTTAATGAAGTACGTGTTTACGTTTTACTTATTTAAAAAATTTGATAAACTAATTTCTGTTTCGCAAACGTTTGCCATTTAAATGAGAATGTTCTGAACTGTTTTAGGAGAGGAGAAATTGCTGAAATATCAGGATATATACATTTGAACTAGATTTTAAACCCCCAATCGTCGTGTTAAGTACTTACATTTGTGAACAAATTTTGTCGCGTCGCACAGTGGGGCAAAAAGCCTTCAAAACTGGCAAAAAATCGAAAAAATGAAATTTTATTTTGAACTACCGACATACGTCTCTTTAATAGAGCAGATGTCAGTACACATCTTCCTAGTATTAAAATTTGCGTAAAGTTATTTTGATCGTCACTAGAGAAAGAAGTTAAACTGCATATTGTGCTTTGATAATAAGTGAAAAAAAAAAAAAAATCAATAATTTTGTTTCAACATTCGTTTGTTAATTTTGATATAATAATTAAAAAATATTTTTTTTGACTATGGAACCTTTAACTGCAAGTATGTAACAATAATTCAGTAACTTTCAATTTGTTTTAATACGATTTTTATAGATATACAGACGCTTAGAATATATAGTGGTGAAATTTGTAAAAAAAATTAACACTGTCTACAAACATTGTAGGTTTTAATTATGAGTTAAGGCGAGTTAAGTGTTAATTATAATTTTTTCTACTAAGTATGAGTTTTAAAAGGACAAATATGCCAGAAAATCTTGCTCTTTTTTGCCACTTTTTTAATTGTATGGTCATTTTTATAGCTAATCATCCTTAAATTTTTGTCAGTGTACGGGTGTGCCAAACATGATTATAAATATTTTCTTTGTTAAATACGAATTTTAATGCATTGTTTATCACAAAACAATGTATTTAAATGAAACTGACTATCATGGAACGTTTTAACAAAAAACTTTTGAAAAGTAATGTGATTTTATGGTATAAGAGCTCCATAATCGGAGAAACTACGAACAAGTAGTTTAAATGAAAAGAAGATTAAATGTTTTAAAGTTTAATATAAATTCCGATGAGCAAAAGCCTGGCGAAACAAGGGAAATGCTTTAGAATTAACAAAGAGTGGCTTGGCAAATCGCTTTCATTTCCTCGATTTGAAAAACAAACAGAAGCGTCAATGAAAAGCAAACGTGCCCGTCTTCATATTCCGTCTGAATTTGTTCTGGACGATCAAAAATATCAAGAGTAAAACGGTTATACAATTCTAGTTCTACATATTCGTTAGTG
The DNA here is from genome assembly GCA_964019185.1 of Maratus speculifer. Classification (NCBI taxonomy): domain Eukaryota; kingdom Metazoa; phylum Arthropoda; class Arachnida; order Araneae; family Salticidae; genus Maratus; species Maratus speculifer. Next base: position 218,519,604 of record OZ025300.1, read on the forward strand.
TACGTGACATGTATGAGCTTAAGATCTGAAAAACAGGAAAACGAAAAGTGTGTGTTAGCACTAAAACAACAGAAACAGTTTTTCTTCTGCTGTCTTTATAGTAATACGTACATTTTGCCTGAGAAAGGTTGATCCAATCCTTCAAAACGAGTCGCTAATATTCATTATAAGGTTTGCTTGAGAATAATTAAAATTACTAATTATGTTTACATTTTTTAATGCGATATTATAGATAATTTATAAATATCTAATTAGTATAAAACTATCTTAAATTCTTGTTTTTAACTCAATTTTCTACAAAAAATATTGAAAAAGGTTTGTAAATTAATTAATAAATTACTATTTAGCTTATGTAAAAGTTTAAAATTTTACTACTTTTCTTCTACAAAAGAATCCGTGATGTGCTTTTTTTGTTCAAAGTAAATTTTATTTTTTGCCAACTTTGGAGGCTTCCTGCCCCACTGTGCGTCGGGAACCCTCGTGGGTTGAATTTCTAATAACTTTAGCTAATATATATTTTTTCTGCTTTGATTTTGTCACTTGCGTGATTAGATATCTAAATTTGTATATCAGACAATAGGTTCATTTGTTATTAAAAGTTTATTTTCTTATACAAAACACCTTTCTGAAGCACTATACATTATCCCGAGTATTTTTTAAAGAAACAAAACTTTACTAAAACATGATAACATACATTAGCTGTAAGTTAAGAGTAGATAGAAAAGGAAAAAGAAAAACAATTTGTTTAGTAATACCAGTATGCATAATTCAGAAAAAATTAGAAATGTTACATGAAATAAACAAAAGAATCACAAAAGTAATGCAATACTAGCGACGTCTGCAGACTTAAAAATAGAAGTAGGAGAAACAGCAGTACGTATAACATAGGAAATACATTGCAACAGGGGGAAAAATCGATCAAAATAAATAACGATCTTCGAAATTCCACAAACAAATTCCACGAAATTCGAAAAAGCAAACATGTTATTTTTATATAAATTTATGTATATTTCTTTTAAATATTAAAAAAGCGACTAAACGTTAACTTTTGCATTTCCATTTTACTTCGGCTAGGGATTTGATTAACAATATTAACTGATTGTAAAAAATGAAAAGAAAAAATTATTTTTTAAGAAAATCTTATCGAAGCAAATTTAATGGAAAATAATGCATTCGCAATAACATTCCAAACATATAATTCAGTAAAATAAGAAAACTTACAATGAATAAAACTTCCATTCGCAAAAGTATTGCATAAAAACAGCAGCGTTTAAAAATTTAAAAATGGAAACTCCAGAACCGACGGTGTATATAATATTGGAATTCAAACTGCATAATATACAAACAATCGTTATAAATAAAATAAATAAACACTCAAGAATTATTTCGTATAAATAAATTGTTATTTTATGAAAGTATACGTTTACTTCGTTTTACTAAGTTACAAAATTGGTAAAAGTGATTTCTGTTTCATGAACGTTTACCATTTAAAAGATAATGTAAAATTTTTAGGAGATAAAAAATTACGAAACATATCTAGGTATCTAAATTTGTATATTATAGAATAATTTTGTTTTTTATTAAAAGTTTATTCTCTTATACAAAATACTTTCTAAAACATTATACATAAGCCCATATATTTTTTACGGAAATGGTAGTTTTCTAAAACATAATAACATGCATTAGCTGTAAGTTAAGTGTAGATACATAAGAAAAGGGAAAAATAACTTGATTAATAACACCAGTATATATAATTCGAAAAAATAACTAAAATTACATAAAATATATAAATCATCTCCAACAGTATTGCTTAATATCAAACACGGCTGCAGATTTCAATATTGAGATACGAGATACAGCAGTACGCATAACATAGGAAATACATTGCAAGAGGGCGAAAAATCGATCGAAATAAATAAGGATCTAAACAAATTCCAGGAAATTCGAATAAGCAAACATGATATTCCAGAAAAAATTATGTTTATTTCTTTCAAATGTTAAAAAGCAACTAAACGTTAAACTTTACATAGTCATTTTATTTGGGCTAGGGATTTGCATTACAATATGTAAAAAATGTAAGAAAAAAATATTTTTGAAAAAAATTATATCAAAACAAATTTAACGGAAAATAATGCATTCGTAATAACATTCCAGACATATAATTCAGAAAAATAAGAAAACTTACACTCAATGAATAAAACTTCTATTCGCAAAGGTAATGGATAAAAATAACAACGTCTAAAAATTTAAAAATAGAAATACCACAGCCATCGCGATATATAACATTGGAATTTGAAATGCATAAGAACCGTAAATACAAACAATCGTTATAAGAAAAAAAAATTCAAGAATCATTCCGAATAAATAAATCGTTATTTTATGAAAGTATGTTTATTTCTTTTTACTAAGTTACAAAGTTGGTAAAAGTAATTTCTGTTTTGCAAAAAATTAGCTTTTAACTACTTAACTGACACTTTTATCTACGTACAATATATTGAAAATATTGAAAAACACCACTCTTTTTAATCTAAAATGTAACCCCTTCGCGACGGTAGCTTTTTACGAAATTTTTAATGTTTTATCACCGGTTTTTAAAAAGAGAAATTTGTGCCTTTTTAAATCTAGAAAATGCTCCGATTAAATAAGGCAAATTTTAGAGTAAAATTTTACTGGTGGGGATAAACGCGGATCCTTAAGCCTTTTTGCGGCACGTGTAAAATGTCGTTTGTCCCCAAGGGGTTAATCTAAATTTTTTTGCCATTAAAAAGTTTGAATTTGCATTTTAAAAATTTGTGGAGCCAAAAGGCTTCAAATGGGGGACGAATAAAACTCTTTTTGTCCGAACAACGTACTGGCAAATTAGTTAACCATTTGAGGGGCAAAGCACTTCAATTCTTAAAAAGCTGAAATGATTGACGACACCAGAATTTAAAAACAAATTTATTTCCAAACAGGAAAATTCATTTCTTTACGCATTTGTTTAACCCCTTGAGGGGCGGTGGTTTCATAGATATACCACTTAATTTTAATTCCCAAACGCCACATTCGCACCGGAATTTTGTTAAAGAAAATTACGGTTTATTGAATGCGTGAAGTATAGCGTTTTCTTATTTACAAATAAAGTTGTTTTCAAATTCCGGTGTCAGTCATTTATTTCAATACTTAAGCAATGAATTTGCCCTGCTCCGCAAAGGGTTAAATTAAAATTATCATTTAAAAATTCTGGTGTCAATGTGGCATTTCATAATTAAAATTAAGTGGAATATATTTTATCTCAACGCTCTTCACGGGGTTAAGGGGTTAACCCCTTCGGAACGTGAGCGTTTTACAAAATTTTTAATGTTCTGTCATTGTTTGTATTAATTTGTATCTTATTAAATCGAGAAAATACTCCGATTAAATAAGACAAATTTTACAGTAAAATTTTACTGGTGGAAATATACGAGTTCTTATACCTTTTTGCGGCACGTATGCGTGTCGCTCGTCCCCCATGGGTTAAAGGATAGCATTGTAAAATTTTTAGAAGATGAGAAATTGCAAAAAATATTTAGTTATCTAAATTTTTATTAGATTTAGACCACTTAATCGTCGTATTAAGCACATGTTTGTGTGCATTTGTCTACAAATTTTATCATGCTGGAGACCATCATGAGCTGAACCACTGCCATCGAAATTCCCAAGGCCAGACGACACGAGGTGTGACGTCATCGACTGGCTTTTCATCCGTGTTTTAATTCAAACCAGAAAATTTGTATAGCTATTTTCTATTTTTTTATTTGTGGAATATCTGTCATGTTATAAAAAAGTGAAAACTGTTTAACCCTTTAACGTTCATTGGTTTCTCTAGGAAACCACAAAATTTTAATTCCGATATGCAACAGTGGCACCGGAATTTTAATTTTAAAAAATCCATTTTATTGAATATACGAAAAATCGCTTTTTCTTATTTACAAATATATCTGTTCACAATTAGCGGTGTCATTCATTTATTTCTACATCTTAGCGATGAAAATCCTTTGATCGTTAAAGGGTTAAACTTACAGGTGAAAATTGGAATTCCTAAATAAGACTTCAGTCAGATACTGAATGCCACGATGTTGACGTACTCCCCAATAAAAAATCTATCATATGCTGCAACATTATAGTATTCTGCATCTGTGTGAATTCTCATTTAGGAATTCCTCATTCTCAATTGTAAATTTAAATAATTAAAATTACATTAATGAGAGGTGCCTGTCACGAATAACACAAATATTTGGAATCTTTTTTTATTGGTGGAAGTTTGTCCCGTTTCTAATTTTGCTGTTTTTTTATCCACAAGGTTCTACGTGATGATCTGTTACAAGGAAAATAAAAGCGGATCACTCATTGTATATTCAATTTAAAATATTTTTAAAGCAATAAGAATAAAACTAAACGCTGTCAATTTTAGTAATTTTTATTTATATAAATAAGTTTTATAACATTAAAACTATTGTAATAAAATGCATGCTTCAATTATAAAATAATATAAGTATTTCTCTAAAAAATAAAATTTCTTGTATTCCTTGCAACACAGTAATGAGATACAAATGGAATTGCAATGGAAGTTCGAACGTTTACCTATTTTTAAACTTTTATAACGAAACGCAAATGATGCAAGATAATAATTTGTTCATTTGAATTTACTAGAAATTTCAAAATTTTCATATTCGATCATTTATTTCCCAACTTCCGATTTCTATTTCTTATAATATAATACGTATTCTTGTATCGCATGTTTCTAACATTAAATCTGCAGAAAACGATGTTTCTGTGGTTTACTTTTGCAAATGGAAATTTTATTCATTTTTGTAAGTTTTCTTTTTGTTCTATTTTATGTATTCTGATTATAGATAGTGAATATATTCGTTTTCATTAACCCCTTAACGGGTTTGCCCGAACGTCGTTCTGGCAAGACGAATATTCTTATTTCATCATTTAAAGTTTTTGACACCACTATTACTTTTAAGAAACTTTTCATACTATTGAAAGGCGGAATTGTTAAGACTAAATTTTATGAATATTTTATTTAAATAATAGTGGTGTGAGTTCGCTATTTTAAATTTATTGAACGGAAAAGTACCCGTAAGGCATGGTGACGTCACTGCGACATCGTTGTGAAGTCACACTATGATTTTGTGTCCATTGATTGTCGATGTGAAGTCACAGTGACTAAAATGTGAAGTGATTATGGCGGTTTTAGAGCTCGTTTGTGACGTCACATTGTGCCCACTTTGTGAAGTCACGGTGTGACAAATTTGTGAAAAATGTGTCATGTGTGACTACTTTGACATTAACATCGTGACGAAACTGTGACAAAAGTATTTTTTAAAGTAAATAACATGTTTTGAAGAATTTTTGTAATTTTCTAAAGATTTTTAAGAAAGTCACATTTCAATCGCAATGTGGCGTCACTGAGTAGTGGCATTTTGGTCACAGATGTGATGTGATCACAGTGACGTCACTGTGACCATGCATGATATGACGCAATTAACCAGTTAAGGAGTGAAAGTTGTTTTTGATATACGAGGACTATTTTTAAAGTATGGGCGTTTATGCATTAATAAAATGAAAGGAAACTTTTTTTATTAATTACATTTGAAAGGCACATTATGCTGCTACTTCTCAACATAGTCGCCGCATAAGTTAACCCTTTAACTGTTTATTATCATTTACATGCAATAAATTGAAAATATGGTATAAAAATAACCTATTAAGTTCAGATATTCATAATATTTAGTCTAGTTATTTCTGTCATTAAATAGCATGACATTGTAATAAAAAAAATAGCGGTATCAAACAGCTTTAAGTGGTAGATCAAGCACACTCTTCTTGCCCGTACGACGTACGTGTAAAACAGTTAAATGTTTAAAGCATTTATTTTAACATACAACAAATTGTTAATTCAATCTGCTTAAAATTTTGCCGCCGTCCTATTCATCTTCGGCATTTTTCAATTCTATCGCGCACCACTCTTTCAAAACGGAATTTTTTAACTCTCATTTTGATAGAATGTCCAGAAATATACTACAAACTTTTAACCCCTTAACTGGTTCCTTTTTTAACGTGCAATAATTTGAAAATATGTATTTATACTCCATTTTTTAGGCTAAAATATTCGTAATGTTTTTTCGAAACATTTCTACCTGTGAATAGTATGTCATCCCATTAAAAAAAAAATTAGTGGTGTCAAAAAGCTTTAAATGATGAATTAAGCAAATTCGTCTTGCACGAACGGCGTGCGTGCAAATCAGTTAAGGGGTTAAAAAACAACAGAAAAATAAGTAGAATCTAAAAATAGTCGCCAGTGGATGCCACTAATGATTATTTTTATATTCCACAATGGAGTTATGAATAAAATGGGGGAGACATATAGTCAATAGTCTATCAGTCGTGACTGAGTAAGTAACTGAGTTGATTGTCACAGCATGGCAGCTGTTATATTTAATCAGATTTACAGTTTCTGAATACCGCCTGTGAAATCTCCCATCAGTAACCCTAACTAGAAAATTTCGTCTTATTTTAGAGCCTTATTGATCAAAGATTTCTCTGAAAATTGTCGTAGAAAAATTCTATTTTTTGAACTGGTGTCAGTTTGGCGATCCGTTATAATCTTTTTACTGACACAGTTTTGGTTGTCACAATGTGGCGGATCTATTACCACAGAAATGAACTCTCACCAGTAAAAGTGAATATTAGTTTGTATATTCGTTTTAATTGAAGATTTGGCCTCACTAGTGGCCGAGAGGTTCGGACCTTTCAACTGGTAGACGACAGGTGCTGTGTTCGAACCCAATCGCGGCTGTCGGCCTAAAAGTTCGGTATTTTCGTGGTTTTCTTCGAACCTTGCGTAAATACGGGTTACGTTCCCTTAAAAGACCCCCACGAAGGGCACTCCCCCCTGGTCCTATATCCCTAGCGTCGATAATCGGACGACAAAAATCAACCAACCAACCATTAATTGAAGATTTTTATTAATGAGCCGTTTAAGTTTTCTGCATAATTTTATTGGTTGAAGTTCGACGTGGCAGTAATGAATCAATGCAAAAGCGGTTACAGTTGAAGCTTCTCTATTTTAAGGATATGTCAGTTCCTATTCCTTAACCCTTTCCGGCGCAGACATATTCTGTTCGTAAAATGAGAAATTCTTGACTGACACCGGAATTTGCAAAAGACTTTTTTAGAAATTAAGAATTCCCTGATTTAAGCTGTCATTGTAAAGGTAAAATTTTACTAAAATATTATTGGTGCCGTTTGTAAGTTTGGAATTAAAATTAGGTGTTGCCGGAGTGGTAACACTGCGTCGGAAAGGGTTAATAGTTCCATGTGTTCCACTGGCAACATTCAATCACAAGTTAAATGAAAATATAAGTTTGGAATATATTTATCTTGGACATGATATTAAAATGAGTGTATTAAAATTCTTTTTTCTGACAGCGGTGCGAGAATTAAAAAATTCCAGTTTTGAATAAGGCGAGGGCAGAGTTTTATATAGGGCTAATTCCATGAAAATATGTCATGTCTGTCACATACTACGATTTTAGGCTACCAGTATTTTAGAATGAAAAAATGCGACTTATTTTATCGGAGATATCTCATCAGTTGAATAGGGCAAAAAAATCTTTTCGAAAATAACGGTGGCCAACAAGCATAAGGATTTGTAGTTGCGGGATAGACATGACAAATTTTCATGGAAATAACCACAGATGAAAACAAGTTGGAAATTGCACGTGAAGCGTAGCAAATGAGGTGCGTTCGTACGATAACGAAGTTTTAAAATATTCAGATCTTGCGGATGTAGTAGAGCGTACTTTGGATACAGTATAGTGGTCGAAATCTTTGTATTCCTATAAATATGCAGGGAATAATTTTTATTCTACTTCATTAACGTATATCTTATTCATAGAATGTGAAGTAGTTTAATATAATTAAAACACCCCTCAAACAAAGTTTCCCCGTATAACATTGTTTAGTGAAATACATTTGTGTGGCCCTGTAATTTAATAATAAATATTCTTTGCATCACAGATTGTACAAAATATATTTTTAGTACATATTTCATAGATTCATGTCAATTCTGTTTTGTTCAAATGAGTGTAACACCATTAAAATGCATTTGGAACTTTTTTCCCCATTGATCGTAATGTAACGGAATACTTTTGATTGTCCCTGTAATTGATATATATATATATGTATGAAATATGTTTTCCCCCATTGACCGTAATCTAACGGAATCCTTTTGATTGTCCTTGTAATTGATCTATCCATCCGATTTTCATAAAATTTTAAATGACTCGACAAAATTATGTAATAATTATGTATTTTAAATTTCACACTATTCGGTTGGGTAGTTTTTGCGTTGTTATATGCGGACGAACTGAGCGAAAACAACAGGTGCTACGTATTTACATAATTACGAACGCACCTAATAACAAGCTGCTGTGTGTTATGATAAATTATTTAAATTTTTCCGGTGCGGACGAATTCTGTTAGTAAAATGAGAAATTATCGATTCACAGCGGAATTTACAAACGACTTTTTAAGAAATCAAGAACTCCTTAATTTAACCCTTTCCAGCACACTGTGCCCGGTCTGGGGTACCTAATTTTCATTAGAAACTTGCAAACGGCACCAATAATATTTTAGTAAAAGTTTCCCTTTACAATAAAAGCTTAATTTAGGGGTTTCAAAATACCTAAAACATTCGTTTGTGAATTCCGGTGTCAGTCGATAATTTCTCATTTTATTCACAGGTTTTACCCGTGCTGGAAGGGGTTAAGCTTTTATTGGAAAAGCAAGATTTTATTAAAATATTATTGGTGTCAATTGCAAGTTTGGAATTAAAATTAGGTGTGTCCAAACCGGATACACAGCGCCGGAAAGAGTTAATTTATACGGCCATTATCTTAAGAAATAATTGTATAATGTGTCTTTCAAATGTAAGTAATAAAAAATGTTTCATTGATTCATTAATTTGCATATCAAATGTATGGTGCGTGTTATACACGAGATTTTAAAAAAGCGCCATTTTTTCTTGTAAAGTAGTGCGCGTTATGCATGAGTATACGACGTATACACGTATACACGAGTAAGTACGGTAATTAATGGGCAGAATTTTCCGGTACGAATTGATTTTCACAAACGGACACGACTTTCCGAACAACCCAACAATTGTACAATTATTGCTCGTTTATAAAACATTTTCCTAAGAATAAGACAAATAGATATAAAACAAACATTTCTTACATTAGTTTCTTTGAAATTTAGAAGTTGTTGCTTTTGTTATTATATTCTTCTATATTTTAATGGTTTTCCAATATAAAGTCCTAGAATGTTGTTTTTCAATTTCTGTTTTTTAATATTTGGAAGTAGTTCTTTTATTGATTTACTTTTTTATTCTTATCTGGAATTTTTTTTTAGTTAAAGTTATGATATTTTTCTAAAATATAAAATTTAAATTTAAATTATAAAATAAATAAATAAATGAATCCGTTTTTGTTTATTTATTTATTTTAATATTTTTTAAGATTATGATTTTAATGATTTATAAACCATTAATGATTCATAATAGTTATTACAATTATAGTGATTTTAAATAATTTATCATGTTTATCATGATTATTATAATAGTTTTTTTTTTTTTTTTTACTTTATTTTTGTACGTTTTTTTATTTTTATGAATTATATGTAATGAACTCAAGCTAATTTTTTTTAAGTTAAATTCATTTTTCACAAAAAAATTCCAAACGTCACTAGGTACTAAAACAAGTGATAAAACATTAATAATTTTGTAAAAGACATGGGAAAAATAGGCATTATTTGAAAGTTTTTTCAAAAGTATTGATTTGTTAAGTTGTTAAAAATATTCATCTGTAATTGAAACTTTCCGATACCCCCAAATATGAATTATAAACAAATTATTTCATTCTAAAAAAGATTTTATTTGAGTAAAATTAACAAATGCATCTTTAATAAACATTTTCAAGCACATTTTCTTTTAAAATGCATTAGTTATATCGCATGTATTGCTTTTATAATTAAATTTTCCCGTACACTTTTCAAAAATAACCTAAATAATGTATCCGTAAACAAGATTTAATTCATTATAAGACAAAATATTTCGAAATAGATTATAACGCTCCTCAAAATAGAAAATTACAGCATTCATGGTGTAATATAAATAAAACAAAGGCTTCACCTCTACGTATTTAGTTGTTCATATAGATTAGGAAGCGCATAACACCATAATCCTTTGTGCCTTCTAACTTAAAAACCTGCCAAATTTGGAAAATTTGTAAATTCAGAATAATGAGTTACATTTTAAAGCTTTACAATTTGATACATTATAATTATGCAACAGACTAATAATTATTATTTTAGTTTATTAATATGTTTTACAGTTACATAAAGACGAAAAGGTACGATTACTCGATATGTTTGGTTAAAATTCACAATTAAATTATTTTCAAACTTTAGAAAATTATTAATTTTTTTTAATTAAAACATGATTTAGAGAGATATTGAAAGATTAATATTTAATTTTATTACTACTTTGTTTACAGGAAATAATATTAGTGTTTCTTTTGGATCGACTATCGAGTGCAAAGTTGCCAAGTCACCGGCTTTTTGCAAACCACTATTATTTTAGATTTTTTATTAAATCTGGTTCTGTTAAATCTTATAGATGTTCCGGTTAAATAAAGCAACATTTTCTCTGTTAACCCTATCCGGCACAGTGTGTCCACTCCCGGGTACACCTAATTTTAATTCCAAACTTACAAACGGCTCCAATAATATTTTAGTAAAAATTTACCTTTACAATGACAGCATAAATCAGAGAGTTCATAATTTCTAAAAAAGTATTTTGTAAATTCCGGTGTCAGTCAACAATTTCTCATTTTACGAACAGAATTTCTCCGCGCCGGAAAAGGTTAAAATACAGGCATTCAAAAAGCTGGAGACTTGGCAGCTCTGCTAAGGAAACTCATCTAAAAAAATATCCGTCAACTATTACAAGAAAATCTTAAAATCTTGAGGGGCAAACAAGGCTCTGCAGTAGAATTCTCACCGGAAATATCGAAACATTTTATTCTAAAATAAGAAAAGGCAAATTATTATTATTTTGTCGGCAAAGATAAAAATATAAAATTTTGTTAAAATTTTCTGGTAAGACGGTCGTTTACCCTTTTGAGGTGATGAGGTATTCCTATAAAAAACCACTTAATTTTAAATCCCACAAGGCACATTGGCACCAGAATTTTGGTAAAATAAGTTTCGGTTTATTAGATATTTGAAATATATATATATATATATATATATATATATATATTTCCTCTTACTTACAAGTAAAGTTGTTTTCAAATTTCGATATCAATCATTAACCCTCTCATGCATAAATTATTTTTCATTATTTTTCATTATTCACAAAAAATCCTTTTTTATAATAAATGAAAGACCCATTCTAAAATAATTTTATTATTGTACTGCATGCTAGCTATTATCTTTCCACAAATAAGATCTCCATAAATAAATGCTCGAAATTTATTTGCTTAATAATGCAATAATTATCTGTCCTCATATGAGGCCCGTATGCATGAGAGGGTTAATTTTAACATTTAAATATTGGAAATGCTCTGTGTCACAAATAGTTAAATTAGGTAGAATAAAATATATCCCACCACCCCTCAAGGCTTTAAATATTAATATTCTCTACAGTAGGGTCTTCAACGGCAAGATCTGAGATTCATGTCCGGCAGGTCTCGCATGGCACGTCGCGTCTATAGCATTTTCGGGTCCCACCGTGTATTTTGAACCATATTGTTAATAAACAATATATATGTATATACATATATATTAAACTACCGAATATTTGGATTGAATAAAGCTAAGTTTCTGTTCAAAAATAAGAGCTTGAAATTAACAGCAATCTTAGGGGAGATACCTTCTCACTTTGCAACGCGGGCTTGTTGAAGTAATGCTGTGTTGTGTGATTTTAATTTTAATAATTTTTGTATTTTTATTTACTTATATACATATTTATTTATTAAGAAGGGATAAAAGAAATGATGAGATGTATAAATACCCGAAGAAAAAAAAATAAAGATCTTTTCACATGAGCGAAGCAGTTCTTTCATTCTTTTTAACCGCTAATCAGGCTCGTACCTATCGAACAATAACCCAGTTTTACGGTTTGAGTGTATGGAAACTAGGCGAAATTGTCTAGCCTCTCGAGTGCAAAGGGTTAAAATGATAAATAACCGAACGCATACATAAATGGCAAATAACTATAGCTGAGAACTTTTACGCTTTTTTTTACTCAACTTAAAAATATAAAAGAAAATTAAACAAAACAAAAAAAAAAAACTCTTTATTTTAGAACCGAATTTCACATAAGTGGAAGTGATTACAAGATAAACACTTGCAAGAAAAACACTAAAAGTTGGCAGCTATGGTGAGTCATTTGGTAAGCTTGATTCATGAAAATATTTTATTCAAATTCATTATGCTCTCATAGTATGAAAAAATGTAAAAGAATTGAAACCATGCAGTAAATAATTAAAGTAAGCATTTATAATTATAATTTTAAAAAAAAATAAATAGTTATATAAGTTACTTCATTCATTAAATGTCATCATCACGCGAAATAAATTGTCTCTAATTATGCTAGCGAAATGTAATAAAGTATTATTGATTACAGCACTTTCTAAATTATTTTTATATCAGTTGTGCCTCTGTTCTAATTCAGATAAATTCAGAAAGTCGCTAATGATATTTTGACCTTTAACCCTTTAACGTTCATTGGTTTCGCCACGAAACCACCAAATTTTAATTGCGATACGCAACACTGACACCGGTATTTTTATCTAAAAATATCCCTTTTATTATGTATGTGAAAAATCACGTTTTCTTATTTATAAATATATTTGTTCTTAATTACCGGTGTCACTCATTTATTTCGACATCTTTGCAATAAAAATGCGTTGATCGTTAAAGGGTTAATGAGGTGAAAACACAACACAAATTTGAATCTGTAATTACACATATTTTGTTTCTTTTTAGTATTAGACTGTTATACATAATTAAAATAATCATCAAATGATATTAATGTCAAGAAAGTATTTTAAGTAACTAGAGAAATGTAATAAGGTGTTATCAATCACAGCATGTTCCAAATTAATTTGATATTTGACATTTTATCAGTACAAATACCTAGACCGCATAATTTAGAACAAAGTTAATGACGCTTTGATCTTTGGCATTATCTTTGACGAAAGTATTTTTCAGCATTATTCACTCTAGCTACGAATTGTATATGAAAATTTTCATTTTATTATAACAACTAAATTTATTTATTTATTTATTTATTTATTGAAAAACTTTATTTTTCAACTTGTGTCTATATGTTCGCTAATATATATACTACATTCAAATTTAATATGCAGTGTTATTATACATTTCGTAGTTTTTATGTATAGTATATGCACAGCTGCCAACGTGTTCACATTTTTTATACTACAAAAATTTTATAGCACATTTTACCTTTTTAAGTGGTAACTGCAATAAAATAAGTCTAAAACATCAATTAAAATTCTGCCTTATAAAAATGTGGGATATTTTGCAGCTATGATAATATGCCCCATGTGATGAAAAAAAAATATTAAAAAATTGAAACTAAACTATAAATAATTAAAATAAGCACTTATGATCTTAAATCTGAATTTTCAAGATATCTTTTTTTTTATCAACGGTGCAATAATCTTATTTTGTATATTTACTGTCATTATCACGTGAATTAAATTGTCTGTAATTAAACTAACGAAATATCAAAAAGTATTGTTTATGACAGTACTATCTAAATTAATTTTATGTTTCTATTCTAATGCTTACAAATTCAGAAAGTCTCTAATGACTTTTTGATCTCTAATGAGGATAAAACACAACACAATTTTAAATCTGTAATTACACAGATTTTGTTTAGTATCCAGTATTAGACAGTTATGCATAATTAGTGTTATCATGAAACGATAGTCATTGCAGTAAACAGGGATGAGATTTCCGCTTTTTTGGGCACCAGTAAAATGTTAGAGAAAATGTTGCAATTGTAAATCACAAAAATGTTCCAATTTAATAATAAAGCATTTTCTCTAAGATTTTACTGGTGTGCAAAAAAGCGGAAATCTCATCCCCTGAGTAAAGTATTTTAAGTATAACAGAGAAATGTAATAATGTGTTAACAATCATGGCATGTTTCAAATTAATTTGATTTTTGACATTTCTCAGTAGAAATGTAGCTTAATTTAGAATAAAGTGCATAAGACATTGATCTTTGACTTTATCTTTGACAGACGAAATTTTCATTCATGCTAAAAATTGTATCTGGAAATTTTAATTTTCATGTAATGATGAATATTAAATTTTTTTGAAAAACATTATTTTTTCAACTTGTCACTATCTATTTATAAATACATATATACTATTTAAAAATTTAATATGCTCTGTTCTTATGCTTTCGTAGTTTTTATGTATTTATGTATGCATAAATAACAACCTCTTCAGCTTTCATTTTGTACAAAAAATTTTTACAGTGCATGTTTTTTTTTTTTTTTTTTTTTTTTTTTTTTTTTTTTTTAAAGCCGTAATTTGCCAATTGAATAAGGTAAAAAAATCAATTAAAGTTCTGTGGTAGAAAAAAAAGCGGAATTGTTCGCAGCTATGATAATACCCGCATATGATGAAAAAATGCACAATAAATAATTAAAGTAAGTATTTATTATTTTGATCTGAAATTTCAGAATACCTTTTTCTCCCTCATCAACAGTAAAACAATTCTATTTTAAGTACCTTTACTATCATCTTCACGTGAATTAAGTTGTCTGTAATTAAACTAGCGAAATATCAAAAAGCATTGTTGATCACAGTATTTTCTAAATCAATTTCATATTAGTTGTGTCTCGATTCTAATGCTCATAAATTCAGAAAGTCGCTAATGATATTTTGATCTCTAATGAGGTGAAAACACAAATTTGAATCTCTAATTACACAGATTTTATTCCTCTCTAGTATTAAACTATTATGCTTAATTAATGTTATCAACAAATTATATCAATTGCAGTAAAGTATTTTATATACTATAATAGAGAAATGTCATAATGTGTTATCAATTATGGCTGGTTCTAAATTAATTTGATATTTGACATTTATAAGTACAACTATATTGATGACTTATTTTATAACATAGTCAATGAGACTTTGATCTTTCGCTTTATCTTTGAAGGTAGAATTTTTCATCATTATTTAATCTTGCTAAAAATTGCATATGGAAATTTACATTAAACTATAAAAAAAATGTTTTAAATAAAATAAAAAAAACTTTATAAATGTAACATGATAGACAGCAGTTTCAGGAGAAAATAATTCTTTTATTTCAACTCTTAGAAAGAAATTAAGATTTTGCGTTCCTTATAAAATTTCTAAATAATGAAAATTCGAAATTTTGAAATTAGGGATTCAAATTATTGCTTCCTGCATTTTTAAAATCTTGAAAAATCGCGCACATATATAAATATAAAAGGAATGTGTACACATAGACGAGAACTTTTGCAGATTTTTGCTTATCACATTTTTTCAAAAGAAATTTCTTCTTCATTTAACCATCGAATTTCGCATAAGCGGAAGTGCCTACTAGTAAATGAAAAAGGCGAGAAAATTGCTCAAAAAGTTGCAACTATGATTTGTCATTTAGTTAACTGAATCCAAGGTACTTTTTTTGCAATTATATTGATCTCATGCGATAATACAAAATATTAAAAAATGGAAACTATACAGAGTAAATAAGTAAAGTAAGAACTTAACAAAATCCAAAACTTTCAAAATATCTTTTTTTTTTTAATCAACAGTATAACAATTTTATTTCATACATAAAATATCATAGTCACGTGAATTAAATTGTCCTTAATAGCAAAATATCAAAAGTATTGTTGGTCATAGAACGTTCTAAATTAATTTTATATTAGTTCTGTCACTCTCCTAATGCATACAAATTCAGAAAGTCAATTCAGCGAAATTGTTGGCTGCTATGATAATACCCTCATGTGATGAAAAAATATAAAATAATTGAAACTACATTATAAATATTTAAAGTAAGCATTTATTATTTTTAATGTGAAATTTCAGAATTTCTTTTTTTTTAAATCATCAACAGTATAACAATTCTGCACTTTTATTATGTACATTTACTGTGATCATCACGTGAATTAAATTGTCTCTAATTTAACTAGCGAAACATAAAAAAGTATTGTTTATCACAGCATTTTCTAAATTAATTTTATATTAACAAAAGTGATTAGTTGTGTCTCTATTCTAATGCATAAAAAAACAGAAAGTCGCAAATGACATTTTGATCCTTAATGAGGTGAAAACACAACACAACTTTGAATCTGTAACTACACAGATTTTGCTCCACCTCATTATCAGACTGTTATGTATAATTAATGTCATCGTCAAATGATATCAATAGCAGAATATTATTTTAAGCGTACTAGAGAAATGTATTGACGTGTTATCAATCATGCTATGTTCCAAATTAATTTGATGTTTGAAATTTCTCAGGACAAATACTTAAACCGCGTAATTTAGAACAAAGTTAATGAGACTTTGATCATTGAAGAAAGTATTTTTCATAATTATTCATTCTAGCTACAAATTGTATATGGAAATTTTCACTTTATTATACAATGAATTTTAAATTTTTTTGAAAAACCTTATTTTTTAACTTGTCTCTGTATATTCATAAATATATACGCTATTTAGAATTTAATATGCAGTGTTCTTGTACTTTCGTAGTTTTAATGTACGGTATATGCGTAACTGCCAACATCTAACTCTGTTTTTATAGTGCAAAAAATTATGCCGAATTTCACCTTCTTAAATAGCAGTAAACAAAATAAATTTTCGTTGTTCAAAAAAGCGGAATATTTAGTATCTTTAATAATACTCTTATGTGATTAAAAGAAAATACATCATAAAAAATTAGAGAAAGCATTTATCATTTTGAATCAGAAATTTCCGAATATCTTTTTTTCTTATCATCAGTACCAACAACTTTATTTTGTATATTTATTGTTATTATCACGATAATTAAATTGTCTGTAATTACATTAGAGCAATATCAAAAAGTATTGCTGATCACAGCACTTCTAAATTAATTTTATATTTGTTGTGTCTCAATTCTAATTCTGATAAATTGAGAAAGTCACTAATGAGATTTTGACCTGAGGTGAAAACACAACACAACTTTGAATCTGTAATTACACAGATTTTTTTTCTCTTTACCGTTAGACTGTTAAGCATAATTCAAGTCATCATCAAATAATATCAATTGCAGAAAAGTATCAAGTTACTAGAGAAATGTAATAATGTGTTATCAATCATGGCATGTTCCAAATTAATTTTATATTTGACATTTCTCTGCAAATTTCTACAATCGCTGTTCAAATACCAAGACTGCGTAATTTGGAACTAAGTTAATGATGCTTTGATCTTTGGCTTTATCTTTGAATAAAGAATTTTTCATCATTATTCATTCTAGCTACAAATTGTTATATGGAAATTTTCATTATATTATAACGACGAATTTTTTATTTATTTATTTTAAACTGTGTTTTTTAACTTGTGTCTATATATTCATTAATATATGAACTATTTTAAAATTTAATATGCAGTGTTCTTATACTCTTGTATGGTATAAGCATAAATGTATGCTATATGCACAGTATTGTATATGCAATATGCATAGCTGCCAACATCTTCCACTATTTTTGTACTACAAAAACTTTATATCACACATTTTACTTTCTTCAATAGTAATCTGCAATTAAGAAAGGTTAAAAAATCAATTAAAATTCTGGGGTACAAAAATGTAGGATAGTTACCAGTTATGATAATCTCCTAATATAGGAGAAAGTCGGATAAAAGCGTGACCCTAATGTTTTTCTTTTTATTATTGTGCACTATATGAACGAAACCGTCAAAGTTTGTATTAAAGCGATAAATTGATTCTTTACGAAGAAAAGTATTCATTCAGTTACAAAGAATAGCAGTTGAGATCATAACATTATTATTATTTTTATTTTTATTTTTTATTTTTTTTATTTTTATTTTTTTTTTTATAAGTGTGCAACGTGGAACTTGGAAAAAAATAATTAAAAGCACATTGTAACTTTGCAATAATACCATTTATTAAAGAAAAATTTGCAGAAATTGTCATATTGTACTTATAGAATATAAATCTATATTAAATCTACCTTTTTTAAGAGCTAAAAATGTTAGGCACAAAAATCACAAATGAAAATTTGATCTTGTTCATCTGCATTGCTTCACGCTTCATGCGACCACTCTTTGCAGTGAAGTTATGGTATTCAACTCTCCTTAGGTTTAGCTTGTTCATATAAGCCGTTGCAAAAGATGCATGTTTCACTTTTATCCTTCTCCTTGTTTGATGTCAAGTATTTTTTCTTTAGTCACTTTTTTTTTTTATTCAATTTTTTTACAATTTTTTTCTGTCATCTTGAAAAGTTTTTCTTCATGGCTAAGTTCTTCTTGTATTTCTATTTCGATGTCGATTTTTTAACTTTTTCACACAAAACTTTAAAAAAATTATAACTGAAAAATTAGTTGATTTACACGACTTCTGTTGCTGAAATGTCGCTCGCCTAAAAGTAATTCTAGAAGTTTCCACTAGATATGTCCGTAAATAAAGCCATAAAACCGGGTTTCCTGTTTTATCCACCTACCCCGTTTTATCCAACTTTCCCCAGGGATGAGATTTCCGCTTTTTTGGACACCAGTATAATCTTAGAGAAATTTTTGTTCTCTTAAATCGCAAAAATGTTCCGATTAAATAATATAGCATTTTCTCTAAGATTTTACTGGTGTGCAGAAAAGCGGAAATCTCATCCCTATTTCCCCTAACGAAAAAAATATTTAAAAGAATTGAAGCTAAACATAGGTATGAGATTTCCGTGTTTTGCACACCAGTATTATTTTAGTGAAAATGTCGTTCTCCTAAATCGCAAAATTGTATCGATTTAATAATCTCATCCCTGTAAACAATAAATAATTAAAATAAGCATTTGATATTTTGAATCTAAAATTTAAGAATATTTTTTTTCATGAACAGTATAATAATTTTATATTTAGAATTGACTATAAGCCGTTTTTGCAGGGCGCAGTGCCTGGCGGCTCTTTTAAACCCTTCCGATGCGCCCAGAGGATCTTTTTTAACATTTTCTATGCGCCCCGTGACAATTCAAATGACTCCGAGAAAATATCCGAAATTCAAAGGGAATCTAAACAAACCAGCTCAAAATATATTTGTTGGAGAAAATTCATGTAAGTACATTTCTAAATAAATAAATAAATAAAAACTGTGCCATTTCATTAAAATAGTGTTTCCTTTTTGAAAAAATGTAGCCTTTTTCAGAATAATGTTTCCCTTTTTAAAGAATATGTACCATTTATTGGAACAGTTCTACCCTTTTAAAAAATCCCGCCCGGCAGCACTTTTTTTACCGCCATTATCACGCGAATTAAACTGTCTGTAAGTAAATTAACGAAATATCATACCACAGCAATTTCTAAATTAATTTCCTATTACTGGTGTCCCTATTCGAATGTATACAAATCAAAAAAATCTCTAATGATATTTTGATCTTTAATGAGGTGAAAACACAACACAACTTTGAATCTGTAATTACACAGAGTTTGAATCTCCCCAGTTTTCAAACTGTTTTGCATAATTAGTACCATCATCAAATGATATCAATTGCAGAAAAGTAGTTTAAGTAAACTAGAGAAATGTAATAATGTGTTATCAATCATGGCAGGTTCCAAATTAATTTGATATTTGACATTTCTCAGTACAAATACCTAAGCCGAGTAATTTAAAACATTGTTAATGAGACTTTGATCTTTGGCATTATCTTTGAAGAAAGTATTTTTCACAGTTATTCATTCTAGCTACAAATTGTATATGGAAATCTTCATTTAATTATATCAACGAATTTTAAACTTTTTTGAAAAATATTATTTTTTTACTTGTCACTATATATTCATAAATATATAATTTATTTTAAAATTTAACTTACTATGTTCTTATACACTCGTAGTTTTTATGTAGTGTATATCCATAAAAACAACATCATCAGCTTTTTTTTGTACTGCAAAGAAATTATTGTGCTTATTACCTTCTTAAAGAGTCATAATCTGTATAGTAAGTAAGGCAAAAAAAATCAAGTAAAATTTTGTGGTACAAAATAGCAAGATAGTTAGCAACCATGATAATAACCGGATGTGGTGAAAAAATATAAAATAATTGAAGTTACACAATAAATAATAAAAATAATGATTTATGGTTTTAAATCTAAAATTTCAAAATAATTATTTTTTTTTTTCGTCATCGACAGTATAATAATTTTATTTTGTACATTTACTGTTACTATCACGTGAATTAAATTGTCTGCAAACTAGTGAAATATCAAAAATTATTGTTGATCACAGCACTTACTAAATTAATTTTATATTAGTTGTGTCCCTATTCCAAGGCTAATAAATTCAGAAAACCGTTAATGATATTTTGATGAGGTGAAAACAAAACACAACGTTGAATCTGTAATTACACAGATTTTGTTCCTCCCCAGTATTAGACTGTTATGAATAATTAATGTCATCGTCAAATGATATCAATTGCCGAAAAGTATTTAAAGTATGATAAAGAAATGTAATAATGTGCATATTCCATAACATGGCATGTTCCAAATTAATTTGATAATTGACATTATGTCAGTACAAATACCTAGACCTCATAATTTAGAACAAAGTTAAAGAGGCTTTGATCTTTGGCATTATCTTCGAAGAAAATATTTTTCATCATTATTCATTCTAACTACAAAGTGTTTATGAAAATTTTGATTTTATTATAACAACGAAATTTAATTTTTTTAAACTTATTTTTTCAACTTGTGTCTATATATTCATTAATTTAAAAAAATATTTTCAAATTAAACATGCAGTGTTCTAATACCTTCGTAATTTTTATGTATGGTATATGCATAGCTGACAACTTTTTCCAATTTTTGTGCCACAAAAATTTTATAGCATATTCTACCTTCTTAAATGGTAATCTGCAATTAAATAGGGGGAAAAAAAATGTGGAACAAAGAAGTGGGATATTTTTCAGCTATTAATCCCACTGTAAAGAAACAATACAAAAAGAATTGAAACTAAACAATAAAAATAATTAAAATAAGCTTTTATAATTTTGAATCTGAATTTTCAGGATATCTTTTTTTCTAATTAACGGTGCAATAATTCTATTTTGTATATTTACTTTCATTATCACGTCAATTAAACTGTCTGTAATTAAACTAGCGAAATATAAAAAAGTATTGTTTATGACAGTACTTTCTAAATTAATTTTATATTAGATGAGTCTCAATTCTAATACCTACAAATCCAGAGATTTGTTAATGATATTTTGATCTCTAATGAGGTGAAAACACAGCTTTGAATCTGTAACTACACAGATTTTGTTAGTACCCAATATTAGACTGTTTTGCATAATTAGTGTTATCATCAAACGATATTAATTGTAGAAAAATATTTTACGTACATTAGAGAAATGTAATAATGTGTTATCAGTATGGAATGTTACAAATTAATTTGATTTTTGACATTTCTCAGTAGAAATGTCACATATTTTAGAATAAATTTAATGACACTTTGATCTTTTACTTTCTCTTTGAAAGACGAAATTTTCATCATTATTCATTCTTACTAAAAATTGTATCTGGAAATTTTTATTTTATTATAATAATAAATATTAAACTTTTTTGAAAAAAAAAATATTTTTCAACTTGTCACTATCTATTCATAAATATATGTACTATTTAAAAAGTTAATATGCTCTGCTCTTATGGCTTTGTGGTTTTTATGTATTTATATATGCATAAATAACAACCTCTTCAGCTTTTTTGTACTACAAAAATTTTATAGTGCATATTACCATCTTAAAAATTTGTAATCTGTTAATCGAATAAGACAAAAAAATAATAATAAAATAAAATACATTAAAATAAAATAAATTTCTGTAATACGAAAAAGCGGAATTTTTGGCTGCTATGATAATACCCTCATGTTATAAAAAATATAAAAAAAAACTGAAACTACACAATAAATACTTAAAGTAAGCATTTATTATTTTTATTGTGGAATTTCAGAATGTCTTTTTTTTATCATCAACAGTCTATTATGTATATATGCTATTATCATCACGTGGATTAAATTGTCTATAATTAAACTAGCAAAACCTCAAAAAGTATTGTTGATCATAACACTTTCTAAATGAATCTTATATTAGATGCACCTCTATTCTAATGCATGCAAATTCAAAAAGTCACTAATGACATTTTGATCTTTGATGAGGTGAAAACACAAGACAATTTTGAATCTGTAACTACACAGATTTTGCTTCACATCATTATTAGACTGTTATGCATAATTGATGTCATCATCAAATGATATCAATAGCAGAAAAGTATTTAAAGCGTACTAAAGAAATATAATAATGTGTTATCAATCATGACATGTTCCAAATTATTTTGAGATTTGACACTCCTCAGTACAAATTCTTAGACTGTATAATTAAGAACAAAGTTAACGAGGCTTTGATCTTTGACTTTATCTTTTAAAGACGAATTTTCGTCATTCATTCTTACTAAAAATTGTATATCGAAGTTTTAATTTTTTTATAATAATAAATATTAAACTTTTTTGAAAAGCAATTTTTTTTCAATTTGTCCCTATCTATTCATTTAAAAAATTAATGTGCTCTGTTCTTATGCCTTCGTAGTTTTTATGTATTTATATATGCATAAATAACAACCTCTTCAGCTTTTTTTGTACTACAAAAGGTTTATAGTGCATATTACCTTCTTAAAAATCTGTAATCTTCTAACTGAATAAGGCAAAGAAAAAAATTCAATTAAAATTCTGTGATACAAAAGAGCGGAATTGTTGGCAGCTATGATAATATCCTCATGTGATGAAAAAATACAAAATAATTGAAACTACTGAATAAATACTTAAAGTAAGCACTTATTATTTTTAATGTGAAATTTCAGATTAACTTTTTTTTCTCATCCGCAGTATAATAATTCTATTTTGTATATTTACGGTCATCATCACGTGAATTAAATTGTCTGTAATTAAACTTGCGAAACATCAAAAAGTATTGTTCATCACAGCACTTTCTAAATTAATTGTATATTAGTTGTGTCTCTTTTCTAATCTTCATAAATTCAGAAAGTTGCTAATGACATTTTGATCTTTAATGAAGTGAGAATACAACATAATTTTAAATCTGTAACTACACAGATTTTGCTCCAACTCATTATTAGACTGTTATGCATAATTAATGTCATCATCAAATGATATCAATTGCAGAAATGTATTTTAAGTAACTAGAGAAATGTAATAATGTGTTATCAATCATGGCATGTTCTAAATTAATTTAATATTTGACATTTCTCAGTACAAATACCTAGACCGCAGAATTTAGAATAAAGTTAATGTGGCTTTGATCTTTGGCTTTATCTTTGAAGGAAGAATTTTTCATCATGATTCATTCTAGGAACAAATTGTATATATATGGGAATTTTCATTTTATTATGTAATGAATTTTAAACTTTTTTGAAAAATCCTATTTTTTTAACTTGTCTCTATATGTTCGTATATTATATACGTTATTTAGTGTTTAAGATGAAATGTTCTTATACTTTTTTAGTTTTAATGTACGGTATATGTACAGCTGCCAACATCTAACTCTGTTTTTGTATTTCAAAAAATGTATGCCAAATTTCACCTCCTTAAATATCAGTAAATCAAATAAATTTTAGTTGTTCAATAGAGCTGAATATTTAGTACCTTTGAAAATACTCTCATGTGATGAAAAAAAATACACTATAAATAATTAGAAAGAGCATTTATGATTTTGAGTCAGAAACTTCAGAATATCTTTTTTTTCTTATCAACAGCACCAAAAACTTTATTTTGTATATTTATTGTCATTATCACGTGAATTAAATTGTCTGTAATTAAATTAGCGAAATATCAAAACATATTGTTGATCACAGCACTTTCTAAATTAATTTTATATTTATTGTGCCTCTATTCTAATTCTGCTAAATTCAGAAAGTCGCTAATGATATTTTGAATTTTAATGAGGTGTAAACACAACACAACTTTGAATCTGTAATTACACAGATTTTGTTTCTCTTCAGTATTAGATTGTTATGCATAATCATAATTAAAGTCATCATTAAATGACATCAGTTGCAGAAAAGTATTTTAAGTAACTTGAGAAATGTAATAATGTGTTATCAATCATGACATGTTTCATATTAATTTGATACTTGACATTTCTAAGTACAAATGCCTAAGCCGCATAATGTAGAACAAAGTTAATGAGACTTTGATCTTTGGCTTTATCTTTGAAGAAAATATTTTTCATCATTATTTATTCTAGCTACAAATCGTATATGAAGATTTTCATTTCTATATTATAAAGGCCAAACGTATCTTTGCGTAACGCATACATCATTTTGTGAATGGCAATACTTTGAAATTTGAAATGAAATTTCCATTTTGCATTTTTTGCTTCTACAACTATTTTATTTTCTGAACATCGCAAATTTTTAATTTTTACACCGTCATATAGGGAAAAAATTGCACTTTTAAATGCAATTTGTTTGAAAACTATATCTTTATTTATTTTTTAAATATTAATTTTTTGTTTGTTTTTTTAATACATTTTTTTAAATTATGGCAACAGGCGTATTCCATTTTTATTAAAAGCAAAGGAAAAAAGAGTAAAAAAATTGATCACTATACAGAAATATAATGCCTTTATGTATAGTGCCTTTATAGCATAGGTTCCCAACGGGGGCGGTACCGCCCCCCAGTGGGCGCTGGAGCCTTCCAGGGGGGCGGTAGCGAGTCTAGAGAAAAATGGGGGGCGTTAGAACAGTCGAGAGGGGCGGTCATGGCATACCTACTTATTTAGAAACTAATATTTCGAAAATAGTTGATCTCGTCTACTTTGTCCAGTCCGAGACAAAAATTTTATCTGCACCTTTAAATGGAAGTCTAATCAGATGAACCTAAATCTAAGGGGGGGGGGGGGGGATTGAATTTATTTTACTAAAGTAAAAATATAGCCGTGGATCTCGAAAAAGGGCTATGTTTTGAATTAAAAATTATTATGAATTCAAAAACTGTGAACTAAAAAATTCGCGATAATTGGCTGGATAAAGTTTTAAACATAATTATTTTTTATTAACCTGTATTTCGAAAAATTCTGAAGTATGACGACACATACCTGAACAAAGATTTTTAAACGATACCGTGATTTGAATCAGTTCAAGACATATGTTTAACCTTAGTTAAAGGGATAAAAATCGTTATATCTGTAAATTTGTTCAAAAGTAAATTTATTTAAATTTTTATAGGGAAAATTTTTATATTTCAAAACTATCTTAAGGCCCCTGTCCTCGCTCGAGAAAACGCTAGCGAGCTATTGCTATTCTAATAACTCTTTCGCATTTTGAAATTTTTGAATAATTTTTTTTGCATTGGATAGCTGAGGGGCATGCCGACAGCGCACCTTTTTTACTTTTTCGATTTTGGTACCAGATATTTTTTTAAAAAGCACTTTCAGTTTCGAAACCCGTTTTGAAAGTAAAACTAACTTTCTAAAAAATATCTGCCACCAAAATGCAAAAAGTAAAAAAAGGTGCGCTGTCGGCATGCACCTCAGCCATTAAATGCAAAAAAAATTATTCAAAAATGTCAAAATGCGAAAGAGTTATTAAAAAAATGCTTCCCCATAGGAATAGCATTAGCTCGCTAGCGTTTTTTCGAGCGAGGACAGGGGCCTTAACTCTTTCCGGAACGGGCAAATTTTGTAGTAAAAAGAGAAGTTATCGATTGATACCGGAATTCACAAACGAATTTTTTAGATATTTTAAATTCCTTAATTTAAACCTTTATTGTAAAAGCGAAATTTTACTAAAATATTATTGGTGCCATTCACAAGTTTGGAATTAAAATTAGGTATCCCAGACCGGGCACAGTGTGCCGGAAAGGGTTAAGTGGGTTCAGGGGTTGAAAACTTTTCAAAAAATCAATTTTTTTATGATCTAGTTTGATTTTTCAATTAATTCTTAACTCAATGCAACAAACCGCATAAAAATATTAGCATTTTTAACGGAGATATAAGCATTTATGTATCAATACTTACATAGCCGCATCCATATAATTTCAACTTAAGTCTTGTTTTCTCAAAACTTGATTTTTGACGACTAACACCAAGATTTAAAAAAAAAAAAACTATTTGATGGCTTAATTTTTTTTTTTTTTTTTTTTTTTTTTTGCATGCATATAACATCATAATCTAGATTATGAATTAAGGATATAACTATCACTTAATAAAAACAGTATTTAAAAATCTCTCAAAGTTGAAAATTTAAAAAAACCCTAAAAAATACAACTTTTTTCCATTAAAAATACTCAAAATATTAAACTATCTAAAATATATTAATTCATAACCTAGATAATGATGTTATATGCACAGAGTACGGAACAGAGAATCAACTTTCATACACTGTAATGGTAACTTGTTTAACATGGGATTACGCATAGACAGTAGCGATACGAGCGGATGACTCTAAAACTACGATCATAACATAAGAGAGGTTGCTATTTTGGCGAAATATCGCTTCCTTGGCGTCAAATGATAAGGGAAAAAAAATATATAGCGACGGCTTGCTGCTTCTTGTTTTGATATTTGTGAAAGAATTATTTTAATATGAAATAACTTTGACGTATTCGTCTTGCAAACAATACATGTGTCTCTTCTTAACATAAAGACCTAATAATCTAAACTTGAAAATTCAAGAACAATAACAGTAATAATTACGAATCAATATAAGCGCGGAAATCTAAGATCAAATAGCATAAGCACGTGTGCAAAGATAATCAAATCAGCATTCAGCAAGAAGTGCCAAGTGAGAATATAGTTACAGTTAAACAGAATTCACGAGGATAAAAATCGCCAACGCGATGGTTTAGTTTTTAAGTCATCCACTGAGGGCGTTTTTTTCAAGCCGAGTTGAGGCTCTGTCCGTACTCTGTGGTTATATGCATGCAAAAAAAAAAAAAATAAATAAAAAAAATAAAATAAAATAAAATAAAATAAAATAAATTAAGCCATTCATCAAATAGTTATTTTTTAAATCTTGGTGTTAGTCGTCAGAAATCAAGTTTTGAAAAAACGCGACTTAAAGTTTAAATTATATGGATGCGGCTATGAAAGTGTTGATACATAAATGCTTATAACTCCGTTAAAAATGCAAATATTTTTATGCGGTTTTTTGCATTGAGTTAAGAATTCAATGAATAATCAAATTAGATCATAAAAATCCGATTTTTGGAAAAGGTTTCAACCCTTGAGCTTTCTTAAGCGAAGAAAACATTTAAATTTCAGTGGTGAGAGACTGTCTGCTGGCGCCTAGATTGTTACATCTGTTTGTATAAAAATTAACCGAATTCGCATTTTAAGAAAAAAAAATCTTTAATCAATTTATTTAATAATATATATATATATATATGTATATAACTTTTACTGCAGTTTCTTTATATATTGTAGCAAGCCAATTTTTATTATATTCATGCCATATCTTTATTATTTAAGTTTGTAAAATTCTACTTTAAATAAATTTTCTCACAATTTATTTTATCTTATAATGTTATTTAAATATTTGATTGTGGTGATTTTACCATAAGCAAATAACATTATTATTAAGCTAACGTTGGAATAAAATTATAATTATTAATTTTATTAACTATATATGAACGAAATAAATATTATTTAATATTTAACAATATTTAATTTTTTGAATGTGATATTTTTATCTTCTAATTAATAGCAAGCGTTGTCGGAAAGTTTGAATTATGAAATTTATTAAATATTTTTCAACAAAGCAAATATTCAGTTAATAAATACTGTTTATTTAACAATTTGTCGTACTATAAATATCTTACATTTCAGATTAATATTAAATAATTTCAAAAGTGGGTTATTTGAACAACATTAATAATATAAATTATAGAAACATTATTTAAATTATTACACAGCTTCCTTTAACCTTTTGCGTTTTATTTCACAATTTCTAACGTTAGCACTGTGCTCTCCCACTCGCTTTTTTAAGGTAACGTGCTAACGTTGGAAATTGTGAAATAAAACGTTCCGCTATCGCCAGCCATTGCTGGTCCAATAGTCATAACTTTAAATTTTCCGAAGTCTCAATAATACAATATTGTTCATCTGTTTATGATTTAGACTTTTGGGAAGCTTATCATATATGGAAAAACTCTAATAATTTAGTTAATGATATGTCCAGTACTCCAAGATTTTCTGATGTCTGGTTTCCATTCCTGTAATTTCACTCCCCCTCCCCCCTCCTGTTCTCTTTGATTTGGACTAGTCCAGTAAGATGTGACATATGATTGGTCTCCTCTGGGTGCGCGTGCCAGCTTATTTTTACTGTCGCTTTGCGACGTTTTCTAGTCAGTTCGCCTTAGCGTCGAGCTCAGTTACACGACTTATTTTATTTTATTTTGCGATGTGACTATCTTTTACATTTACACTTTTAGCACTGATGATGGGACTTAAGAAGTCCCGAAACATGTATGCTTTTAACATCTTTTAACATCTTTTATTTTATAATATTTGTGCTCTTGAACGTAATAAAGTTCCCGCTGCACAGGTCTGTAGCTTAGTTCATTTAGAAACACAATAATTTGTAGAAGATGAATAAATTTTAAATCTTGAGCTGAAGAATCCAATATATTTTTTCATCTTTATTTATTGCGACACAAGGAAAACGAGCATATTCACTTTCTTAACAAAAATCACTACTACATGTCTATACTTCATACTACGATTTACAGTTTTTATTTTAAAACTCCACGAAAGTTCCAGAAAAAATGATTCATCAGTTCTGCCGTTGCCATTTTTCGAAATCGGAAGAAACTTGAATGTAGCACTATTTTCTTTTCGTGACAGTTCACGCAAATCCATGGGGTCAGTCCTTGGCCATAGAGTTGGTCCCCAAAGCTCCTTGACTCTTACAACTCCCCCCTAAAAGAGCTCATTAGTGGCTTTTGACACAATGAAGCTTTAAAGTATATACACACAAAAAAAAAAATATTAGCAAGGATGAGAGCAATGTGAATCTTCCCATTTCTTTTAAAATAAATATATACAAATACCACAATATATACACTAAATATAAGCATGAACGACAGAAATACCAAAATACATCAAAATTTAAACATTATGCAATTTCCTTTTTTTTTTTTTTTTTTTTTTTTTTTACTTTTCCCAAATGACCCGCCAAAGGAATTTCGTCAGCAACAGATAAAATACACTGTCTCTTACACTAAGGTAACACCACCTGCTTCACAAATTCACCACAGACATCTTCAGAATGCATAAGAATACCTTCCTCTATAAAATAAGCACTTTTATTATTTTTATCAATTTCCCAAATATTTCTTAAAGTATCATCAGCTCTTTGTAGTTTCATAAAAGATTCCTCTGTTTCCTTCTCACTCAAATCAAGTTCATCTTTTCCAGGATCAGAATTCAACTTTTCAACCTTCGTATATAATATAACCTTATGGTTTAATGCTTCATAAGCAGTTGGACATATAAGCATCTCATTCACCAGTTTCTTGGAAACGGCACAAGTTACCATCACATTTCCATGAATTTTATCATCTATTCTCATCGGTATTATTTTTAATGGAGCGACTTCTCTCTCTCCGAATGCTGAAGTTATCACAATCGTTCCTTCTCCTTCAACTGATACATCCTTGACTAAGTCTGCCCGTATCACCGAGATCTGTGTACCAGAATCATAGATACCGTCCAACACATTACTTCCACATCTAATCCTAACCACTTCCAATTCATTAAATTCCCCCTCTCTTTTCACACAGGACGAAACAGGTATTGTTATTATTGCAGTTAATATCGATGACTGCTCTTCTTCAACTTTCTTATTCGATTGCACAGAGTTCGTTTGTGATCTTTGTACACCTTGAGTACCACGTTGATTTGGGCAAAATGAAGCCTTGTGACCCTCTTGTCCACACGAATAACAAGTAATTTTATTAGGTATCCGTGTCTTTGCTTTATAAGTACCAACTCTTGACTCATATCTGTGATCCGATGCGAATCCAGGGTTTCTATTATCAGTTTGCTTAGGATAAAATGAAAAATTACTCTTCTCTTCCGAAAATCTATCTTTCTTAACTAACTTCCTAAAATCTTGTCTCACACTTTCATATAAGTCAAGTTTCTCAGCCAAATCAGTTGGAGATACTATTTTAGGCCATTCATCCACAAAATGATCTCGAATCTCATCAGGCACTCTTCTTTTTAATTGATCAGTTACAATCAAATCTTTTAA
This sequence comes from Maratus speculifer, assembly GCA_964019185.1. Lineage (NCBI taxonomy): Eukaryota > Metazoa > Arthropoda > Arachnida > Araneae > Salticidae > Maratus > Maratus speculifer. The sequence goes on from OZ025300.1 coordinate 218,550,215, forward strand.
AGAATTGAAATCAGCAATTTTAAGTCCATCAATCCATTCTTGAAAATAACCATTTAATTCAAATACAAATTCTCGCCAGGTGCGTTAAGGGTTTCTTTGATGTTCCATAAACTTTCTACGGAATCTCTCAGGACATAACTTAAACCGTCTCAGTAGAATCCCTTTAATATATTCATAATCTTCAAATTTTTCCTCTGCCTCACGTGCGAGAACCTGTATAATATCGGACGGCAGCAAAACCAACAAGTTCGATACCCAATGTTCTGGATCTACACACATCCTCTTTGCTTGACGTTCAAAAATAGATAAATACAAAACAATGTCGTCCTCCTTGACATTAAATTTCGGCATAAGTTTCGCAAATTCAATTCCATAATTATAGGCTTTCATTTCCAATCCATCAATTCCTGCTTTTTCGCTATCTTTCGCTATCCTCAACTTCTCCAACTCAAACTCCCTCTCTTCTCTTTCCAACGCAATTTTTTTCATCTCTTTTCTCGTCTCTATAATAGTTTCCATCAATCCTTTCACAAACTCTACTTCATAGTTTTTATTCGCCATAATTAGTTGCTTTAAATCAGCTATTATTGCATCCGGTTCAGGGTGCTCTCCCAATTCTTCAGCCAAATATCGTAAATCTTCTTTACGAGCCTTACCCAAAAATGACATTGTTACTTTTTTAAATAGTTTCTCAAGAGGGTAGTAAACTGTCCAACAAATTGGCGAAAACTCAAATCAACCGTAACTCGGGATCACTAATCCACCACTCTAATAAACACCAGAAATAAGTCGCACTTTGTAACCATATTACGCACATAAATTCAATACCATTGCGAGCACCAAAGCAATTTCAAAATTCAACACCTTCACATGTATCACGTCACAATACAACTCTTCAACTAATACTACTTCATAAATCAATCCAGATTCATATTAAAACAAAAATATACACACCACATAAATGAACACTCATCATAATTAATAAATCCTTCAATTAACATATATATACAACCAATACTCAATTACTCTCCGAAATATACACAGCCCTACTTTCATAGCAAAACATCTCATATCGAAAACCAATAATAAAAAAAAAATCACAACCAAAATCAATTCAAAATATCCTCCATTCAGCCGGCACTACAAAACACCACTCCTATACTGCTACAATACTACTACACCTTAGCACTGACGTACTACTTAGTTACATTCAAAACAAATTCCTTTCCTTAACGTCAAAATATGAAATAAATCGCAAAAATCTTAATAAATTTATCATAGATACAATATAAATTCTTATAATGGGAAGTCACATTAATAAAAAGCTCTCACCTTGCATCCTTCCAGACTACGCCAATTAAGTTCCCGCTGCACAGGTCTGTAGCTTAGTTCATTTAGAAACACAATAATTTGTAGAAGATGAATAAATTTTAAATCTTGAGCTGAAGAATCCAATATATTTTTTCATCTTTATTTATTGCGACACAAGGAAAACGAGCATATTCACTTTCTTAACAAAAATCACTACTACATGTCTATACTTCATACTACGATTTACAGTTTTTATTTTAAAACTCCACGAAAGTTCCAGAAAAAATGATTCATCAGTTCTGCCGTTGCCATTTTTCGAAATCGGAAGAAACTTGAATGTAGCACTATTTTCTTTTCGTGACAGTTCACGCAAATCCATGGGGTCAGTCCTTGGCCATAGAGTTGGTCCCCAAAGCTCCTTGACTCTTACAAACGTTGTTTATTTATTTAGTTATATATAAGCACAAAGTACAATCCTCCCCCCCCCCCTTCTTGAAAATATGTCTTGTTCATTTTGAAGGCCATAGAAATATGCATGAATACCACGTGGAATTTCGAAATTAAACTTCTTTTTTGCATTGGAGATAATTTTAAACCAATTCGTTTGCTGCTTCAGGTGTTTCTCTGGAAAGAGAATACGGGTGCGGACTTTTTTACTGCCAGATATTAGACGCGGACATCGATGTGGTTTTACATTTTAAAGAACTCCCGACATGTTTATTGTTCTTCATAAAGTCAATATTTGATGCCGGCCTCTTTTCTGGCTTTCATATTCCTTTGTTGTCATTATTTTACTTGAAACCGTGTGAATAATCTGTAGAAACCGTGTGAATAATCTGACATATCTGTAGATTTTGTAGTTACATAAATAGTTGGATTCTACAATAAATTAAAAATAACTCTCTTTTAAACTTGTTTTTCATCAGCAATTCTCTGAAATTACGTTCCGATATTGCTATAAGCTAGAATTTGCCATAACAGCCAACTTTTCCCTACCACAAAAATCTTAGTGTAAATATTGTCATATTTAATCGTTGAAATCTTAAAGTTAAGCAAATGGAAAATCTCTGTACAATTTTAGTGGTAGCAAAAATGATTAGAGTTGGCAGCTATGAATTTGCTCTACGTCGAAGTCACGAAGCATTTTGATTCACCTTGATGCCTTGTTTTGCGAATTAAACGAATGTGCTCAGAAACTCTTTTAACCCTTTTCGACACACTGCGCCAAGTCCGAGCACACTTAATTTTAATTTCAAACTTGCAATCGACACCAATAATATTTTAATAAAATTTTGCATCTACAATGAAAGCTTAAATTTGGGAATTCTTCATTTCTAAAATAGTCGTTTGTAAAATTGGAGACAGTGGATAATTTCTCATTTTACTAACAGAATTAGCCCGTGCTAAAAAAGGGTAAATGCATTTTTAAATGATATGCGAAAATATCCGCCAATCACGTTATGAGGTTTTAGAAATATAGACTTCGGTCTTATCATTATGCTCATGTATAAATTTAGCAAAATGTACATTCTAAAAGTAGTTAATAATATGCTTAAAATTTTTGTAAACGATTAATTTTATATTAATCGCAATGCCACATATTTAGTTTTAACAAAACTTTTACGCATTTGCATAACAAACGCAAATTGATTTTTTTGTTTTTGCATCGTTATTATTTTGCAACCCGCTATAATACAGGATGACACATGAATATTGTGTCACCCTGATAAAAAAATAAGTGAATAAAATGTCAATTTAGTTTAGGGTTTCTTTTCGTTTTTTTTCTGTACAATTCTTTATTCTATTCCTCGTGTTTTTTGTTGTCTAATTTTTACTTCTTCTAACATTAATTCACTGTTTTGTAGAAAAATATACAGTAAAAAAGCTAATCCTGCATTCCTCCAACAACCCCTCCCCCCAAATAAACTTCGCTGTTTCGAAGAGCCAAAAGACTGAGCAATCAAGTCAAGCACAAGTCCCTGGATTACCTGAAACGTACTGTGGAAAAATCCTCCGTCTAAATCACGAAGGAAATATAGCGTCGCGGCCATCTTGAGGATTTTCCGGACTTACCTAGGATTCCTGCACCGCTGCGAGAGGAAACCATTAAAAATAATTTTCGTTGTTTCTTGCAATGTTGAATTCAGACGCTTTTCTCCGGGAGAGATATTTCTGACTCTGGGTGGACCATTGTAGTATTCCAGGGGGGAGGGGGATTGCCCATTTTGACCATTGAAAATGCAAAATCTCAAAATTTCCGGAGGGGACATTTCAAATGCTCCAGGGGGAATGTCCCCCCACCGGGCCACCTCTTGAATTCAACATTGGTTTCTTGAACTGACTGTTTTTTTTTCCTTTCGAATGGTGACCAAAATGGCTTGTTTTGTTCCTTCAGTTAAAAGTTAGTACATTTTATTTGCGTCACAGTGTTTATGTGTCGCTCGTGTAGTAGACATACAGACAAATAATTTTCATTCACGAATGCATGGTTGAAAATAAAATACAAAGGTGCTGTGCATTTGGAAACTTAGTCCACGTCAAAGCTTAATTTTTGTTGTGAGTTATCGGGACAAGAACGACACTATTAGTATGCGAAATTGATGTGGGAATGAAGAACGACCTGTATAAAATATTTCGCATCTAATAATACGTAAAAGTCGCTTACCCAAGTTACAACTGTCAATCACGGTTAGAGCATATCGGTAGATGTTGCCCTCCACTAACAGAAAAGATTGATATACATTTCACGCATGGAGCTGCATAGGAAATGGCTAAGAGGTTACACGACTCAAATGAGAGTCTTTTTTCACTTGCATTAGTCGTTTAAACCCTCGAAAGGTTGTGGGATAAAATATATATCCCTCTTAATTTTAATTGCTAAATGCCCACATTGGCACCAAAATTTTGAAATAAAAAATTTTAGTGTCATCATGTAAAAAAAGCATTTATCTACTTTGAAATAATTTCTTTTTTAAATTCTGTGTCATTCAATCATTTCGGCATTTAGTGGATATAATTGCTTTGCCCCTGAACGGGTTAATCGTTCTTTGTGTGTTTTTACCTCGTATAACAACATTATCTTCGGCACAATGTATTATCTTTGCGTTTTAATTACGACTGTGTATTCTTTGACGAAAGTTTGTTTGTTTGAATAGCTACTGTCACCTGCTAACCCCTATGGCAGGGGTTCTCAAACTATGGTTTCGTGTCCCACTTTTACAAATTCAGATTTCTTGATTGGCACCACTTTTTTTAAAAGGTAAATCCCTCTTGTTTTCGCCTTAATTGATATGTCCACAGGATACGGACAGAGCCTCAACTCGGCTTGAAAAGAACGCCCTCAGTGGATGACTTAAAAACTAAACCATCGCGTTGGCGATTTTTATCCTCGTGATTTCTGTTTAACTGTAACCATATTCTGGCTTGGCACTTCTTGCTGAATGTTGATTTGATTATCTTTGCACACGTGCTTATGCTATTTGATCTTAGATTTCCGCGCTTATATTGATTCGTAATTATTACTGTTATTGTTCTTGAATTTTCAAGTTTAGATTATTAGGTCTTTATGTTAAGAAGAGACACATGTATTGTTTGCAAGACGAATACGTCAAAGTTATTTCATATTAAAATAATTCTTTCATAAATTTCAAAACAAGAAGCAGCAAGCCGTCGCTGTACTTTTTTTATTTTTTCCTTTATCATTTGTCGCCAAGGAAGCGATATTTCGCCAAATTAGCAACCTCTCTTATGTTATGATCGTAGTTTCAGAGTCATCCGCTCGTATCGCTACTGTCTATGCGTAATCCCATGTTAAACAAGTTGCCATTACAGTGTATGAAAGTTGATTCTCTGTTCCGTACTCTGTGGATATGTCATTAAATAAGGTAAACTTTACTATTTCAAAAAAGAGGTGTCATTCAAGAAATCTTAATTTATAAAAAGTAGCCCACGTACTGGTACGCGAAACCATAGTCTGAGAACACCTGCTATAGGGGATGAACGGTTGGTATACCTGCCACTTAAGATGCTCAGAAATCTTGATTATTCTCATCTGTTATTTTTTATGTTAAAGTGTACCTTTTTTTAATAAGAGTATTTTCGCGATTCAATTGTAGAAGATTTGTTTTTTTTTTTTTTTTTTTTTTTTTTTTTTGAAAAATCTGTGGTAAAAGATTAAAAATAAAGAAAAAAAGCTCTCGTCACGAAGGAATTAAAATTTTGCCCATTTTTTCGAAACACCATGTATATGAAACTTAGTCATGATATTTCGTCATTCTACAAAAAAAAAAAAAGGTTTTTCTAAGGTTGCACGAAACTATGCTTTTGTTGTACGTATTATTTTGCAATCTCTACTTATAAAAAACATTAAATGCACCACAATAAATATCTGATTCAAGTTTTTTCAGATCATTTAATATTTTTATTATTACTAGCTTTTAAGTGATTAAGTGATAGTTAGATATGCATCATAATCCTTTTCGAAGCGTGAAATTTACTTCGTTAATATCGTTTTAAGAATATTTAAAGACACATTTTCCACATATTTAACTCCTTCATATTGATTGCAACCTGTATAACACCATGTAGTTAATCCTTAGTCCTTTTTGATTAAAGTGCAAGATCAGTTTTCGAAGTTTTGAATTACATCATAAATTTTCTTAATCTCGTGTAATAAACTTGAAAGATTTGAGATTTACTTTAATATAATGAAATAAATCGCAGATTGACACTGAATAAATTAGCTTTAAATCTTAAGATATTGAACGGGATACTTTCATATGAAAAACATATTCTATTGATTGATAACTGAATGTGATCTGTATGCCTTTATCGTAGGCAGAGCCTGATTACTAACGGGGCACTCTCTCCCCAGTAAAATTATATAGAAATTTTCGCCTTGTTTAAACGCCCTTTTCAGTCAAAATTACTATCATGAGTAAGGAAAAATTTTCTATTTACTTTTTCTGGTGGGAGAGTGCCCCGTTGATAATCAGGCCCTGATCGTAGGCAGTGACGATTCAATGAAATAAGGTCTACCCGTCAATAAAATATTGTCATAAAAGTCTAGCATCGTTAATACCACCTATGTTCTTACGGGAAATAAAATCTTTAGATGTGATAGATTTTGATCCAGAAGATTCACAAGAACTAAAATTGGAATAAGAAAATAACTCAAAACAAAAGAGAAGAATTAAGTATAAACTTTATTCTTATTTTTTAGTATATTTCATGTTTCATAGTGTTAATTTGAATTTGTAATAATATGTTTAATTTTATTTGAAGTTTCAAAAAGAAGATGTTATTATATTATTTGGAAAAAAGTAATGTTGTATAAATTATACATTTTGACTGTAATATAAATATTAGTCATATTTTAATTCATTTTACATTTTGCTGTACCCATTATTGAGTTTATATGTCGATAACTCAAGGTGGGAGGATGTCGCGAATTTAATTGATATTTTGTTATTATTTTGATAGAGGGACACAATGCAGACCTGCTCATTAAAAAATGAAAAAAAAAATGTATTTTTTCCGACGCTACAAAAAATATTATCTCTGTTTAGAAATTATGAACATGCGTTGAAGTTGTGTCGAAATACTTTTAAAATACTATACTTTATCGCATATTTTTAATTTATTTTTATGAAAAAAGATCTGTTATGTAGTAAGCATTTTTAGTTTTTTCTATACCAATTAAGGACCCAATAGGTCAGGAGCGCATACTTCTTTGAATTTCAAAGGTGAATGGTACCATTATATAGAGGGCAATGCCTAATATACTTTCTTCGGATTATAGCTATTTTTTCGATTAATCATGAAAAAATGTTTTTAATTTTTAATTTTAATTTTTATTTATTTACTTTTCTTTCGACGTTAGAAAAAAGGCGTAAAAATATACTCGAGTACTCTAGAAGAACAGTACGCACTTTGGTCATAATTTAAAACAAGTAGGAAATCGCACGTGAAATATACCAAATGAGGTGCGCTTGACATATAAAACAGTTAAGTAATATATTCCCATCTTGGTGTAATAGTATACAGCAGAATTGATTAACCTGGCGCTTGCGAGGCACCAGAAAAGTTTTTCAGAAATTTTTGCCTATTTAAATCTCCGAATGTCGCCGATTCAATAAGGTCTTGATTTCTGTAAGAATTTCCTGGGCAATTCTTGTATACAGTACTTTTGGTACAGTATAGTATCTGAAATATTTCGTATGTTCTTGTAAATACGGTCTACTTTCTATTACACAGGATTTTACCTGTAGTAAACCTCAGCAACGCGCAAGATTTCTTAAAAATGCGAAATAGTTTAATATTATTAAAATGCGCCCCAAACAGTGTTACCCCTGGTACTATTATGTAATTAAATACTTTTGTTTGGCCCTATAAATTAATAACAAATAGCCTTTGCACCACAGATTGTGCAGAATGTATATTTTTGTATATACTTCATAGATGCATACAATTCTATTTTTTTTTTCAAATAGCACAACATCATTAAAACACACTTGAAACTATTTTTCCCATTGACCGCAATATGATGGGAAGTAATTAAACTATACATGTGTAACCATAACCCTGTAATTAAACTACACATCCGATTTTCATAAAATTTGAATTACTCGACAAAATTATGCAATAATTACATATTTAAAATTTCGAACGATTCAGTACGGAAGTTTTCGCTTGTTTATGCTGACAAACGGGCGGACTGAACGACAAATATAGGTGCTACGTATTTACATAATTATGAAAGCACCTAAAAATGAACCCTCACTTAATGATAAAGAATATTTTTATATTATATTTATAATTTATACTTCATTCTTTCATTGAATACTAATCAAAACAAAACGTTACATATCTAGTTCGAAACTAGTAACTAGTAAATCCAGTTTTAAAAAATTCCAGTTAAATTCTCAAATCGACGGATGCTGTGTTACAGCTCCATGTTTTATAAGGTCCTAAGTGAATTTCTTTATTATAATTTATTTCTTTCATGAGAGATTCACAAACATTAAATTTTTGAATGTAATTACTACGTCTGTAATTAATATGAGTGTAATTAATAATATAATATAAATGTAATTATAACTGACCAATGTCGCCATATAAATGTCATTGGTAACGTTTAAAAAATAAATAAATAAAATTAAAAATAAGTACTTATTCTTACCTTTTGACAACATGTACAAAGGAAATTTACTAAAAAGATTACTTTTAAATAATAGTGATGAGTCTAAAAAATAAAATTAGAATAATATATTCAACTCTTTAACTGTTTTGCCCGAGCTAACTTCGGGTAAGAACACTTTGCTTGTTTTTTTTACTGAAAGCTTTTTATTCCTAAAATTTTTAACTGTAAATTTATCTTTATTGATTATCTGATATGTTTCGATTAAGTAAGGAAAATATTTTAGTATGGAAAAAGTGGTTTTTCGTCTCTATTTTCAATTTATGTTTTGAAAAAAGTAATATAACAATTAAGGATTTAACGCATTCCCTGATTTGCCCGCATGTCACACGGGCAACATGTTTTTGCCAACCATGATTTGCCCATACCACGTACCGACATCCATATTGCAATTATGATTTATTATTGTCACGAGTAACTTTTTTATTGTAAATTTTGAATTAGTATTTAATCCTTGAATTTTTCTGATTCTATTAGCCAAAGATTTCTACTGTAAATAAAAAGAATATTGCCCAGTTAAACTGATGGCATTGAGCTCACAGGCTACGCATACTAATTGTACATTACAGCCTTATATTTTCAAGGGTTAATTCCGTTCGAAAACAAATTAAGAAGGGGAAACAGCTCTCCCCTTTCCCCTCTTTTATACTAAATCATTGAACCTCCTAAATTATCAAGGACATGCTTTATCATATAGAAAATCTATATCCAAAATTCAGAGCAAATCGGATAATTCTTAATAAAAACCCATTTACCATTTATATAAATTAAGAGGAGTTATCCCCCTCTTCTATATTTAACCATTAAACTTCTAAAACTATTCAGAGATTTGAAGGAAATCTGACAATTCTGCTTGAAAAACCCATTTATATAAATTAAGGGGGTGGACATTAGAACCCCCGTTCCCCCTGTTTATACTTATTCAATGAACACTTAATAACAGTCACGGAATCGCCTCACCAGAATGATCCTATATCTAAATTTAGAACGAAAACTTAATTCTGCATGAAAAACCCACTTATATCAATTAAAGGGAGGGGCATGAGCCCCCCGTTCCCCCTCTTAAACATATTGAATGAACTCCAAAAACTAATCAGGGAAGCGCCTTATCAGGATATACCTATATACAAAATTTCAAGTGGATCGTATATTTTTATCACGAGTTATCGCGTTACGCACGAACGAACATACATACAGAACGGGCGGGCACATAAGCTCTCAGGCTATGATAGCCTGTGAGCTAAAAACCGGTGAACAAACCTTAAAAATTCTGCAAAAGATGTAAAAAAAAGCATTACTTTAAGGTATCCGACCACGTTGGGAGCAATTTTTTCCATAAAAGCAATTAAATTACTTCTTAAACTTGTTTTTACTAAGATTATGACTAGAAAACGTGAAAAGAAGTACAAAATATTTTATTCATTGATAAAATTTTGATAAATGGAGGAATTTATCGCAAAATTTAATGATATTTGACCCAAAACGCAAAACGCTCTAAAGGAAATTCTACTGTATGTATCTTAATTTTCTTTTTACACTTCATATTTATGACATTGGCGAAGGGAATGAACTAAAATCTAGGAGATGCTTTAAGTATTTCAAAACTTATAGCGTATCGTACTTGTTTACATGTTAATTTTCATGAAATTCATCGATATCATTCCACAAAAACATCCATAAAACAAAAAATATTTATTCTAAATTTAAATCTTTAGTTCATTCCCTTCACAATAGTGTAAATAACATATATTTCAAATTTCATGGTAATATTCCTATAAATTTTTGAGAAATCGTTTTTTGCGTATGGAATTTTCACTGAAAATTACATTTTCCAAAAAAAAAAATGCAATTAAAGTGTCGATTTATGTTTTTCAAGAATTTACAGTAATGTACATCTATAATAAACAAATTAGCCTCAATCCTAAAAGAAGGTATTGTCCATGAAGCATATTATTTACATTTCTTATAATTATATAAAAAAAAAATTACCAAAACCTCGAAATTTCTTCAAACACACGGCCTTTTAAACGGCACTTCCGGTTTCAGTGACAACCGTTGAGTAGTTTAAAAATAGCTATTACTCCTGATCTATTCATCGTACAATAAAAATAAACACAGTTTTGGAAAGGTAAAAAGTTGGTCTTTATAATGATAAAATAAAAAAGTTTTGACAATTTTGGGCGAAAATTGCATTTTCAACGTGGTCGGATACCTTAATGTTTTCACAAAAATATTGATCAGTTAAATGCATAGCTGCCAACTTTCAACTAATCTTCTGTAATACTTGGATTAGTTTGACCTAGGTTAACGTCATTTCAAACCAGAAAATTTATTTCATGAATTTTTATTTATTTAATTTCAGGATTGTTAGTGGAACATACTTAACTTCTTTTTTTGTAAAAAAATTCTGGTTCTAAACTCATTAACACTAGAACGCCCGGATGGAGTCGATTCGACTCCAATCATGTAACTAAATTTCAATTCGAACCAGAAAAATTTTCTTGAAATAATTTAAATCTAATCCACGCAAATTTACGTTAAATAAATCAATTAAATAATTTTGAATAAAAATTCTGGTGAGAAATATTATTTTCAAACTTGAGTAGAATTTCCGGGCGTTCTAGTGTTAAACCAGGGTCAAATTAACGCATGTATTACGGATGATCCATGTCAGGTTGGCACCTATGGTTAAATGGTTAAAGCTACCATATATTAATATGCGAGTGTGTATTAAACAGGATTATATTGATACAATTCAAATTTTACACTCAAGTCATTAAATACTTCATTCTTAGAAACGCATTGACTTATCAATATTTTTGAAAAATTATCTCATATCTATGAAGAACACTGCAACAGAGATTGAGTTAATCGTTAGAAGCGATAAATATATATTTAATTTATACCTTATTCTTGAAATAAGTTTTAATACAAACAAATGATTTCTATCTAATTTAAATTTTCGACTCGGTCGTTAAGAATGACGCAATATTCAAAGGAAGTCCTATTACGTTATTACGTTACCCTTTCGTGACTTTCCACAAAATGAGATAACATATCAGGTTCAAAGTAAACGCTATTCGACAAATTTGTGAGTTTCATTAGAGATTCATGAACATTCAGTTTTATTACAGAAACATTACTGAATATTACTGAGAGACGAGGATGATGACTTTTAATTTAATCAACGAGATTTTAGCATCGACATTTGATCGATTGGACAACATTGAAGAATCTAAAAGAAGAATTGTTCCAAAAGAAAAACTTATATAAATTACTTATAGATAATATATAAAGAACACTGTAACAGAGATTAAGTAAATCGTTAGAGGTGATAAATATATCATTTGTTTTGATAATGAATATTTTTCTTTAAAAACTTGAGATAAAATTTAGGTATCTCAATAACCATTGATATAATATTTAGCTATCAAAATCTAAACCTCTATCTAAATTGGTAGAAAACCCTTAGTATTTATCGGACAACCAAGTTGTAAAAATATGAACAGGGAGAAAAATCCGTTTAAAGTTTGCTTTTGTGTTGGTGATTGCACTAGCTCCATTAACAAAATTTATAATATATCGAGATACAATATACGTATAGTTAATAATGAAGTGTCAAAATATTCATAATTAAAGAAGCTTTCAGTTAATATTAAAAGAAGAAAATCGATAGTTTGACAGATTTTAAGGTACTGTGTCCCCTTTAAAATCATGGTAGATCTTTTTCTTGTTATTTTCCATGTATCGGAAAACAAGACTGGGAGGGATGAATATTCATTTTTCGCACGTGTAACTGGAATTTTCAGACTGGAAAAGTACTCTAGATCAGTACTTTTTATGGAAAATCTCTGCTTGAGTGAGACGAAATTTCGGGCATTCAACTTTTTTTTTAAATTTTTTTGGAAATTTTTTTGAGTTATACAATTTTAGTGTATGACATTCAGTGTATATTAAGTTTTTATTAATGTGCGCAAAACAGTGAATAGTTTCTTTTAAGTGTTGTTTTAAATGTAGAAATAATTTTTAAAAAATTGCCATTTTTCGTTTTTCAAATATTTAAGTAGAAAAAAATATTTCTGTAGAGGGAACGCAGAAGGTTGGACGGGGGAGTATTTGGCAAAATTAAAAAAAAATAATCTTATTAGATTCCCAAATTTTATCTAAACGTGTTTCTTTCTCATTAAAAAGTTTATCTAAGAATTAAAAAACTTTAAAAAAATACGATTTTTATCGTATAACATTTTTCTACATTAATATTTTTTTCATTGCTTAGTTAGTAGTTTGATTTTTCGGAGAAACAGCTTTTTCTTCTTCTTTTTCTGTTTTTTCTTTGTTTATGTACAAGTTGAATTTGAAAGTTTTTTTTTACTCTATCTCGTCTTTAAATTGCGCTATTTCTTTTACATTCTTGATTTTTCGCTCTTTTTTTTCTTACTCTTGACGATGTTCCGACATACAATTTCCCAAAAACTAATTCTAAAAATATCATTTTGCTTAGATAAAGAAAGAAAAAAAACGTAATTTTTTTATTGAAGAATATTACTCAATTTAAAAACATTTAATTAAGTAATCGAAAGATATATTTTTGTTTCTCTCACACCTAAGTTAATTTTTTTTCTATTTTGGTTTTTTTAAATGTTAGCCAGGATTGTACGTATAATTCATTTGTATTCCAGCATTAAACATAATAATAATAATAATAATAATAATAATAATAATAATATATAAGTACATTTTGGAGAATTTCTTGGAATACTGTTAGAAATATACACTATTTTTCTCTTGAAATTTATTCGGTGAAAACTTCTTGAACTGGTAAACATATTTTAGCTGTATGAAATGAAATTTGGTTTACATAATGTCACATTTGGGACATCTTTTTTATGTGTTTTTTTTCAACTCTTATAACAGTTTACACTCGAGAGGTGATTCTCACTGACCACCAGTGTCCCGCGTAAATGGTTGTTCTAAATGCTGTGAACACCAGCATTTTAAACTATTTTTTCTTCTATCTACTGGGTCAATAATCTATACTAATAAAATCCGTGCGCCTCTGTCTGTCTGTCTGTCTGCTTGAAGCCGATTACAGTTCGCAACGCGGGCGAGTTGGAAGTCGCGAGAGGTGTCTTTCGATTCGAAAAATTCCGGGAAAGTCATTTCGGGCATTTTCGAGACCGTGGGAACAAAATTAAAAAAGTCATGAATTAAAAACCGGTCATCAATCGGAACGGAAAACGTTTAATTTCCCAAACGGATCTCTAAGGCAGAACACTGCGCCACCTTGCGGTGAACGACCTGAACTTTTCTCCTTTGGCTAAAAGAAGAAGCAGCCGAAAACCTCTTTTTTCTCCCGGGAAAACGACTTTTTCTTTCGTTTCGGTTCTTTGAAAAAGAACTAATTGGTAAAAAATGTTGGGCGCGCAGCGCCAACCGTGCAAAACCAAATATTTTTAACGGGACGATGGCGACCATGGCGCATAGCGCCGGTGGGTGGTAGGCCGGTGGGCCGCCTTTGCACGGTGGGCACGTAGCGCCCACTGTGAGAAATCACATATTTTTAACGGGATAATGGGCGCATAACAACCATAGCTCTTTAATTTACTTTTTTTGTGCTTGAGGATTCGAACTCCAAGACTTGCTTATTAAATGAAATTTTTTGCTTATTATATACTGCTTAATATCGAGGTTCGTTTGGAAAAAGTGGCCCAGCTAGCGGGCGTAGCTCGCTAGTCTACAATAAAAAATGTCGAAATAAACTGTAAGATATGAGTGGTGTCCAAAGCATTTGGCTACCCGATAAGAGTTTCACCTGATAAAGCTAGTGGTGGGTTAAAATCACCCCTTTAGTGTAAAAGGTTGAAAATGTTATTGTCTCCTCAAACAATATTAATAGTAATCTATATATTTAAAACACCTGGCTGTTTTTTTAGACATCAGCCCTGAGCTTTCTACTGTCCCGATTTTGATAATTATTTTTTTAACTGAAAGCTGTTTATGTGTAGATGTGCCCATTCTGGCTAATTTTTAATTTATTTCAATTTTTATATTTTATTTTTAATTTTAAAAGCTTTTTCATGACATTTCTTCAAAACAGTGGCAACAGGTTAAGTTTTTCCCAAAATTTATTTTGTTTCATTATTTTCCACCAATCAGGAGATTGATCTCATCGGTGAATGTCTAATCGCATTTCAAAAAATAAATAAATAAAAATAAAATAAGATAAATAAAGGTTTTTGCTAAATTTAATCATAATAAAATGATTGCTCATAGTTATTCCCTGCAATACACAGATTATTTACTGATTAATATTATTAAGTATTATGCAAGTAAAATAACATAAGATAAACTTTAATAAAATATATTATCTAAAGAGAAATTTCGTCGATGGAGAAAATGCCGTCATACAGAAACCAGATAAATTTGTTCCATGAATATAATATACATTGTTATAGCTGTGTCAGTGATGATGTCATATTCACTGACTTTAATTCCTGCATCTAAATAAAGTGATCTTCTATTAATGTGAATGTCCAGGGTGTGCTCAAATGAAAATATTTCTATAAACTGCGCCATTTCTATTTAATATTATATGAATAAGTAAGTGAAGTATTTTGGCGCTATCCGTGGTCGCCTGCCGGCGACAGCGCTGTCGCGCAACAGACTAGGTATGTTTGGGTCGTAGACGAAAATTGGTCGCTCACAGCGACGGTTGACCCGCCCACCCACCCCCAACCACCGTCCGAGACATATATGTTCGGGATGAAGGCAGGGGAAGTCGATAACTTCAGAGGCCCGCCCGCCGACTAACCGTCTCTCAATATCTTTCATTTGTCTACTTTTTCTTTAAAATTTGTCCGGTTTCAATTTGTCTTATTTTTTTTTTCTTTTCTATTAAGAGTGCAAGACTACTCGGGTCGTAAAAAAAATATTTCGGCGCTATCCGTGGTCGCCTCCCGGCGACAGCGCTGTCGCGCAAGAGACTAGGTATGTTTGGGTCGTAGACGAAAATTGGTCGCTCACCGCGACGGGTGACCCACCCACCCACCCCCAACTACCGTCCGAGGCATATATGTTCGGGATGAAGGCAGGGGAAGTCGTTAGCTTCAGAGCCCCGCCCGCCCACTAACCATCACTCAATATCTTTACTTTGTCTACTTTTTCTTTTAAATTTGTCCGGTTTCAATTTGTCTTTTTTTTTATTTTATTTTCTATTAAGAGTGCAAGACTACTCGGGTCGTAAAAAAAAATATTTCGGCGCTATCCGTGGTCGCCTCCCGGCGACAGCGCTGTCGCGCAAGAGACTAGGTATGTTTGGGTCGTAGACGAAAATTGGTCGCTCACCGCGACGGGTGACCCACCCACCCACCCCCAACTACCGTCCGAGGCATATATGTTCGGGATGAAGGCAGGGGAAGTCGTTAGCTTCAGAGCCCCGCCCGCCCACTAACCATCACTCAATATCTTTAATTTGTCTACTTTTTCTTTTAAATTTGTCCGGTTTCAATTTGTCTTTTTTTTTATTTTATTTTCTATTAAGAGTGCAAGACTACTCGGGTCGTAAAAAAAAATATTTCGGCGCTATCCGTGGTCGCCTCCCGGCGACAGCGCTGTCGCGCAAGAGACTAGGTATGTTTGGGTCGTAGACGAAAATTGGTCGCTCACCGCGACGGGTGACCCACCCACCCACCCCCAACTACCGTCCGAGGCATATATGTTCGGGATGAAGGCAGGGGAAGTCGTTAGCTTCAGAGCTCCGCCCGCCCACTAACCATCACTCAATATCTTTAATTTGTCTACTTTTTCTTTTAAATTTGTTCGGTTTCAATTTGTCTCTTTTTTTATTTTATTTTCTATTAAGAGTGCAAGACTACTCGGGTCGTAAGTAAAGTATTTCGGCGCTATCCGTGGTCGCCTCCCGGCGACAGCGCTGTCGCGCAAGAGGCTAGGTATGTTTGGGTCGTAGACGAAAATTGGTCGCTCACCGCGACGATTGACCCACCCACCGTCCGAGACATATATGTTCGGGATGAGGGCAGGGGAAGTCGATGGCTTCAGAGCCCCGCCCGCCCACTAACCATCACTCAATATCTTTAATTTGTCTACTTTTTCTTTTAAATTTGTCCGGTTTCAATTTGTCTCTTTTTAGGTGCGTTCGTAATTATGTAAATACGTAGCACCTATTGTTGTCGCTCAGTCCGTCCGTCTGTCTGTCCGTCTGTCTGTCTGTCCGTCTGTCTGTCTGTCTGTCCGTCTGTCTGTCCGTCTGTCTGTCTGTCTGTCCGTCCGCATATAACAACGCAAAAACTACCCAACCGAATCGTTTGAAATTTAAAACACATAATTATTACATAATTTTGTCGAGTCATTTCAAATTTTATGAAAATCGGAT
Source organism: Maratus speculifer (assembly GCA_964019185.1). Classification (NCBI taxonomy): domain Eukaryota; kingdom Metazoa; phylum Arthropoda; class Arachnida; order Araneae; family Salticidae; genus Maratus; species Maratus speculifer. The sequence continues at coordinate 218,567,116 of OZ025300.1, forward strand.
GGATAGATCAATTACAGGGACAATCAAAAGGATTCCGTTACATTACGGTCAATGGGGAAAAAAGTTTCAAATGCATTTTAATCGTTTGAAATTTAAAACGTATGTTTATTATATAATTTTGTCGTGTCATTTCAAATTTTATGAAAATCGTATGGATAGATCAATTACAGGGACAATCAAAAGGATTCCGTTACATTATGGTCAATAGAGAAAAAAGTTTCAAATGCATTTTAATCGTTTGAAACTTAAAACGCATATTTATTACATAATTTTGTCGAGTCATTTCAAATGTTATGAAAATCGGATACATTGATCAATTACAAGGACAATCAAAAGTATTCCGTTACATTACGGTCAATGGGGGAAAAAGTTTCAAATGCATTTTAATGGTGTTACACTCATTTGAATATAACAGAATTGACATGAATCTATGAAATATGTACTAAAAATATATTTTGTACAATCTGTGATGCAAAGAATATTTATTATTAAATTACAGGGCCACACAAATGTATTCCACTAAATAATGTTATACGGGGAATCATTGTTTAGGGAGTGTTTTAATTATATTAAACTGTTTCACATTTTATGAATAAGATATACGTTAATGAAGTACAATAAAAATTTCTCCCTGCATATTTACAGGAACACAAAGATTTCGACCACTATACTGTATCCAAAGTACGCTCTACTATATCCGCAAGATCTGAATATTTTAAAACTTCGTTATCAACGAACGCACCTCATTTGCTACGCTTTACGTGCAGTTTCCAACTTGTTTTATTTTATTTTCTATTAAGAGTGCAAGACTACTCGGGTCGTAAGTAAAGTATTTCGGCGCTATCCGTGGTCGCCTCCTGGCGACAGCGCTGTCGCGCAAGAGACTAGGTATATTTGGGTCGTAGACGAAAATTAATCGCTCACCGCGACGGGTGACCCACCCACCCACCCCCAACTACCGTCCGAGGCATATATGTTCAGGATGAAGGCAGGGGAAGTCGTTAGCTTCAGAGCCCCGCCCGCCCACTAACCATCACTCAATATCTTTAATTTGTCTATTTTTCTTTTAAATTTGTCCGGTTTCAATTTGTCTCTTTTTTTATTTTATTTTCTATTAAGAGTGCAAGACTACTCGGGTCGTAAGTAAAGTATTTCGGCGCTATCCGTGGTCGCCTCCCGGCGACAGCGCTGTCGCGCAAGAGGCTAGGTATGTTTGGGTCGTAGACGAAAATTGGTCGCTCACCGCGACGATTGACCCACCCACCGTCCGAGACATATATGTTCGGGATGAGGGCAGGGGAAGTCGATGGCTTCAGAGCCCCGCCCGCCCACTAACCATCACTCAATATCTTTAATTTGTCTACTTTTTCTTTTAAATTTGTCCGGTTTCAATTTGTCTTTTTTTTTATTTTATTTTCTATTAAGAGTGCAAGACTACTCGGGTCGTAAGTAAAGTATTTCGGCGCTATCCGTGGTCGCCTCCCGGCGACAGCGCTGTCGCGCAAGAGGCTAGGTATGTTTGGGTCGTAGACGAAAATTGGTCGCTCACCGCGACGGTTGACCCACCCACCATCCGAGACATATATGTTCGGGATGAGGGCAGGGGAAGTCGATAGCTTCAGATCCCCCCCCCCGCCCACTAACCATCACTCAATATCTTTAATTTGTCTACTTTTTCTTTTAAATTTGTCCGGTTTCAATTTGTCTTTTTTTTTTTTTTTCTATTAAGAGTGCAAGACTACTCGGGTCGTAAGTAAAGTATTTCGGCGCTATCCGTGGTCGCCTCCTGGCGACAGCGCTGTCGCGCAAGAGACTAGGTATATTTGGGTCGTAGACGAAAATTAATCGCTCACCGCGACGGGTGACCCACCCACCCACCCCCAACTGCCGTCCGAGGCATATATGTTCGGGATGAAGGCAGGGGAAGTCGTTAGCTTCAGAGCCCCGCCCGCCCACTAACCATCACTCAATATCTTTAATTTGTCTACTTTTTCTTTTAAATTTGTTCGGTTTCAATTTGTCTCTTTTTTTATTTTATTTTCTATTAAGAGTGCAAGACTACTCGGGTCGTAAGTAAAGTATTTCGGCGCTATCCGTGGTCGCCTCCCGGCGACAGCGCTGTCGCGCAAGAGGCTAGGTATGTTTGGGTCGTAGACGAAAATTGGTCGCTCACCGCGACGATTGACCCACCCACCGTCCGAGACATATATGTTCGGGATGAGGGCAGGGGAAGTCGATGGCTTCAGAGCCCCGCCCGCCCACTAACCATCACTCAATATCTTTAATTTGTCTACTTTTTCTTTTAATTTTGTCCTGTTTCAATTTGTCACTTTTTTTATTTTATTTTCTATTAAGAGTGCAAGACTACTCGGGTCGTAAGTAAAGTATTTCGGCGCTATCCGTGGTCGCCTCCCGGCGACAGCGCTGTCGCGCAAGAGGCTAGGTATGTTTGGGTCGTAGACGAAAATTGGTCGCTCACCGCGACGGTTGACCCACCCACCATCCGAGACATATATGTTCGGGATGAGGGCAGGGGAAGTCGATAGCTTCAGATCCCCCCCCCCCGCCCACTAACCATCACTCAATATCTTTAATTTGTCTACTTTTTCTTTTAAATTTGTCCGGTTTCAATTTGTCTTTTTTTTTTTTTCTATTAAGAGTGCAAGACTACTCGGGTCGTAAGTAAAGTATTTCGGCGCTATCCGTGGTCGCCTCCTGGCGACAGCGCTGTCGCGCAAGAGACTAGCTATATTTGGGTCGTAGACGAAAATTGGTCGCTCACCGCGACGATTGACCCACCCACCGTCCGAGACATATATGTTCGGGATGAGGGCAGGGGAAGTCGATGACTTCAGAGTACTTTTTCTTTTAAATTTGTCCGGTTTCAATTTGTCTTTTTTTTATTTTATTTTCTATTAAGAGTGCAAGACTACTCGGGTCGTAAGTAAAGTATTTCAGCGCTATCCGTGGTCGCCTCCCGGCGACAGCGCTGTCGCGCAAGAGACTAGGTATGGTTGGGTCGTAGACGAAAATTGGTCGCTCACCGCGACGGGTGACCCACCCACCCACCCCCAACTACCGTCCGAGGCATATATGTTCGGGATGAGGGCAGGGGAAGTCATTAGCTTTAGAGCCCCGCCCGCCCACTAACCATCACTCAATATCTTTAATTTGTCTACTTTTTCTTTTAAATTTGTCCGGTTTCAATTTGTCTCTTTTTAGGTGCGTTCGTAATTATATAATACGTAGCACCTATAGTGGTCGTTCAGTCCGTCCGTCTGTCCGTCCGCATATAACAACGCAAAAACTACCCAACCGAATCATTTGAAATTTAAAATACATAATTATTACATAATTTTGTCGAGTCATTTCAAATTTTATGAAACTCGGATGCATAGATCATTTACAGGGGCAATCAAAAGTATTCCATTACATTACGGTCAATGGGGAAAAAAGTTTCAAATGCATTTTAATCGTTTGAAATTTAAAATACGCAATTATTACATAATTCTGTCGAGTTATTTCAAATATTTTGATAATCGTGTGCATAGATCAATTACAGGGGCAATCAAATTATTCAATTACATTATGGTCAATTAGGAAAAAGTTTCAAATATATTCTATATGTTTGAAATTTAAAATACATAATTATTACAGAATTTTGTCGAGTTATTTCAAATTTTATGAAACTCGGATGCATAGATCAATTACAGGGACAATCAAAAGTATTCCGTTACATTACGGTCAATGGGGAAAAAAGTTTCAAATGCATTTTAATCGTTTGAAATTTAAAATACGCAATTATTACATAATTCTGTCGAGTCATTTCAAATATTTTGATAATCGTGTGCATAGATCAATTACAGGGGCAATCAAAAGTATTCAATTACATTATGGTCAATGGGGAAAAAGTTTCAAATAAATTCTATACGTTTGAAATTTAAAATACATAATTATTACATAATTTTGTCGAGTTATTTCAAATTTTATGAAAATCGGATGCATAGAACAATTACAGGGACAATCAAAAGAATTCCGTTACATTACGGTCAATGGGAAAAAATGTTTCAAATACATTTTAATCGTGTTACACTCATGCGGACTTAATAAAATTTATATGCAATTATAAAGTACATATTATAATATACATCATACATAATTTGTGGTGGATAGAACATTTGTTATTGATTTACAAGGCCACACAAAAGTATTCCATTACATAATGGTACAGGGAGAACATTGTTTGATGAGCGTTTTAATTGTAATTCACTATTTACAATTTTATGAGATTGATATATGAACATAATATTTTTAAAACTTCGCTATCGTACGAACACACCCAATTTGCTACGCTTCACGTGCAATTTCCAACTTGTTTTATTTTAATTTCTATTAAGAGTGCAAGACTACTCGGGTCGTAAGTAAAGTATTTCGGCGCTATCCGTGGTCGCCTCCCGGCGACAGCGCTGTCGCGCAAGAGGCTGGGTGTGTTTGGGTCGTAGACGGAAATTGGTCGCTCACCGCGACGGTTGACCCACCCACCGTCCGAGACATGTATGTTCGGGATGAGGGCAGGGGAAGTCGATAGCTTCAGGTTCCTCCCCGCCCACTAACCATCACTCAATATCTTTAATTTGTCTACTTTTTCTTTTAAATTTGTCCGGTTTCAATTTGTCTTTTTTTTTATTTTATTTTCTATTAAGAGTGCAAGACTACTCGGGTCGTAAGTAAAGTATTTCGGCGCTATCCGTGGTCGCCTCCCGGCGACAGCGCTGTCGCGCAAGAGACTAGGTATGTTTGGGTCGTAGACGAAAATTGGTCGCTCACCGCGACGGGTGACCCACCCACCCACCCCCAACTACCGTCCGAGGCATATATGTTCGGGATGAAGGCAGGGGAAGTCGTTAGCTTCAGAGCCCCGCCCGCCCACTAACCATCACTCAATATCTTTAATTTGTCTACTTTTTCTTTTAAATTTGTCCGGTTTCAATTTGTCTCTTTTTTTATTTTATTTTCTATTAAGAGTGCAAGACTACTCGGGTCGTAAGTAAAGTATTTCGGCGCTATCCGTGGTCGCCTCCCGGCGACAGCGCTGTCGCGCAAGAGGCCAGGTATGTTTGGGTCGTAGACGAAAATTGGTCGCTCACCGCGACGATTGACCCACCCACCGTCCGAGACATATATGTTCGGGATGAGGGCAGGGGAAGTCGATAGCTTCAGATCCCCCCCTGCCCACTAACCATCACTCAATATCTTTAATTTGTCTACTTTTTCTTTTAAATTTGTCCGGTTTCAATTTGTCTTTTTTTTTATTTTATTTTCTATTAAGAGTGCAAGACTACTCCGGTCGTAAGTAAAGTGTTTCGGCGCTATCCGTGGTCGCCTCCCGGCGACAGCGCTGTTGCGCAAGAGACTAGGTATGTTTGGGTCGTAGACGAAAATTGGTCGCTCACCGTGACGGCTGACCCACCCACCGTCCGAGACATATATGTTGGGGATGAAGGCAGGGGAAGTCGATAGTTTCAGAGCCCCGCCCGCCCAGTAACCGTCTCTCAATATCTTTAATTTGTGTACTTTTTCTTTAAAATTTGTCCGGTTTCAATTTGTCTTATTTTTTTTCTTTTCTATTAAGAGTCCAGTAAGAGACTAGGTATGTTTGGGTCGTAGACGAAAATTGGTCGCTCACCGCGACGGTTGACCCACCCACCGTCCGAGACATATATGTTGGGGATGAAGGCAGGGGAAGTCGATAGTTTCAGAGCCCCGCCCGCCCAGTAACCGTCTCTCAATATCTTTAATTTGTGTACTTTTTCTTTAAAATTTGTCCGGTTTCAATTTGTCTTATTTTTTTTCTTTTCTATTAAGAGTCCAGTAAGAGACTAGGTATGTTCGGGTCGTAGACGAAAATTGGTCGCTCACCGCGACGGTTGACCCACCCACCCACCCCCAACCACCGTCCGAGACATATATGTTCGGGATGAAGGCAGGGGAAGTCGAAAGCTTCAGTGCCCCGCCCGCCCACTAACCGTCTCTCAATATCTTTAATTTGTCTACTTTTTCTTTAAAATTTGTCCGGTTTCAATTTGTCTTATTTTTTTTTCTTTTCTATTAAGAGTCCAATGCTATTCGTGTTGTAAGTGAAGTATTTTGGCGCTATCAGTGGTCGCCTCCCGGCGACAGCGCTGTCGCGCAAGAGACTAGGTATGTTTGGGTCGTAGACGAAAACTGGTCGCTCACCGTGACGGTTGACCCACCCACCGTCCGAGACATATATGTTCGGGATGAAGGCAGGGGAAGTCGATAGTTTCAGAGCCCCGCCCGCCCACTAACCGTCTCTCAATATCTTTAATTTGTCTACTTTTTCTTTAAAATTTGTCCGGTTTCAATTTGTCTTATTTTTTTTTCTTTTCTATTAAGAGTCCAATGCTATTCGTGTTGTAAGTGAAGTATTTTGGCGCTATCCGTGGTCGCCTGCCGGCGACAGCGCTGTCGCGCAACAGACTAGGTATGTTTGGGTCGTAGACGAAAATTGGTCGCTCACCGCGACGGTTGACCCACCCACCGTCCGAGACATATATGTTCGGGATGAAGGCAGGGAAAGTCGATAGCTTCAGAGCCCCGCCCGCCCACTAACCGTCACTCTATATCTTTAATTTTTCGACATTGTTATAGCTGTGTCAGTGATGATGTCATATTCACTGACTTTAATTCCTGCATCTAAATAAAGTGATCTTCTATTAATGTGAATGTCCAGGGTGTGTTCAAATGAAAATATTTTATAAACTGCGCCATTTCTATTTAATATTATGTGAATAAGTAAGTGAAGTATTTTGGCGCTATCCGTGGTCGCCTGCCGGCGACAGTGCTGTCGCGCAAGAGACTAGGTATGTTTGGGTCGTAGACGAAAATTGGTCGCTCACCGCGACGGTTGACCCACCCACCCACCCCCAACCACCGTCCGAGACATATATGTTCGGGATGAAGGCAGGGGAAGTCGATAGCTTCAGAGCCGCGCCCGTCCACTAACCGTCATTCAATATCTTTAATTTGTCTACTTTTTCTTTTCAATTTGTCCGGTTTCAATTTGTCTTTTTTATTTTATTTTCTACTAAGAGTGCAAGGCTACTCGGGTCGTAAGTGAAGTATTTCGGCGCTATCCTTGGTCGCCTCCCGGCGACAGCGCTGTCGCGCGGGAGAGTAGGTCTGTTCGGGTCGTAGGTAGGGGTCTTCTACGAAAATTGGTCGCTCACCGCGACGGTTGACCCACCCACCCACCCCCAACCACCGTCCGAGGCATATATGTTCGGGATGAAGGCAGGGGAAGTCGTTAGCTTCAGAGCCCCGCCCGCCCACTAACCATCACTCAATATCTTTAATTTGTCTACTTTTTCTTTTAAATTTGTTCGGTTTCAATTTGTCTCTTTTTTTATTTTATTTTCTATTAAGAGTGCAAGACTACTCGGGTCGTAAGTAAAGTATTTCGGCGCTATCCGTGGTCGCCTCCCGGCGACAGCGCTGTCGCGCAAGAGGCTAGGTATGTTTGGGTCGTAGACGAAAATTGGTCGCTCACCGCGACGATTGACCCACCCACCGTCCGAGACATATATGTTCGGGATGAGGGCAGGGGAAGTCGATGGCTTCAGAGCCCCGCCCGCCCACTAACCATCACTCAATATCTTTAATTTGTCTACTTTTTCTTTTAAATTTGTCCGGTTTCAATTTGTCTCTTTTTTTATTTTATTTTCTATTAAGAGTGCAAGACTACTCGGGTCGTAAGTAAAGTATTTCGGCGCTATCCGTGGTCGCCTCCCGGCGACAGCGCTGTCGCGCAAGAGGCTAGGTATGTTTGGGTCGTAGACGAAAATTGGTCGCTCACCGCGACGGTTGACCCACCCACCATCCGAGACATATATGTTCGGGATGAGGGCAGGGGAAGTCGATAGCTTCAGATCCCCCTCCCCCCGCCCACTAACCATCACTCAATATCTTTAATTTGTCTACTTTTTCTTTTAAATTTGTCCGGTTTCAATTTGTCTTTTTTTTTTTTTTTCTATTAAGAGTGCAAGACTACTCGGGTCGTAAGTAAAGTATTTCGGCGCTATCCGTGGTCGCCTCCTGGCGACAGCGCTGTCGCGCAAGAGACTAGGTATATTTGGGTCGTAGACGAAAATTAATCGCTCACCGCGACGGGTGACCCACCCACCCCCAACTACCGTCCGAGGCATATATGTTCAGGATGAAGGCAGGGGAAGTCGTTAGCTTCAGAGCCCCGCCCGCCCACTAACCATCACTCAATATCTTTAATTTGTCTATTTTTCTTTTAAATTTGTCCGGTTTCAATTTGTCTCTTTTTTTATTTTATTTTCTATTAAGAGTGCAAGACTACTCGGGTCGTAAGTAAAGTATTTCGGCGCTATCCGTGGTCGCCTCCCGGCGACAGCGCTGTCGCGCAAGAGGCTAGGTATGTTTGGGTCGTAGACGAAAATTGGTCGCTCACCGCGACGATTGACCCACCCACCGTCCGAGACATATATGTTCGGGATGAGGGCAGGGGAAGTCGATGGCTTCAGAGCCCCGCCCGCCCACTAACCATCACTCAATATCTTTAATTTGTCTACTTTTTCTTTTAAATTTGTCCGGTTTCAATTTGTCTTTTTTTTTATTTTATTTTCTATTAAGAGTGCAAGACTACTCGGGTCGTAAGTAAAGTATTTCAGCGCTATCCGTGGTCGCCTCCCGGCGACAGCGCTGTCGCGCAAGAGACTAGGTATGGTTGGGTCGTAGACGAAAATTGGTCGCTCACCGCGACGGGTGACCCACCCACCCACCCCCAACTACCGTCCGAGGCATATATGTTCGGGATGAAGGCAGGGGATGTCGTTAGCTTTAGAGCCCCGCCCGCCCACTAACCATCACTCAATATCTTTAATTTGTCTACTTTTTCTTTTAAATTTGTCCGGTTTCAATTTGTCTCTTTTTAGGTGCGTTCGTAATTATATAATACGTAGCACCTATAGTGGTCGTTCAGTCCGTCCGTCTGTCCGTCCGCATATAACAACGCAAAAACTACCCAACCGAATCGTTTGAAATTTAAAATACATAATTATTACATAATTTTGTCGAGTCATTTCAAATTTTATGAAACTCGGATGCATAGATCATTTACAGGGGCAATCAAAAGTATTCCATTACATTACGGTCAATGGGGAAAAAAGTTTCAAATGCATTTTAATCGTTTGAAATTTAAAATACGCAATTATTACATAATTCTGTCGAGTTATTTCAAATATTTTGATAATCGTGTGCATAGATCAATTACAGGGGCAATCAAATTATTCAATTACATTATGGTCAATTAGGAAAAAGTTTCAAATATATTCTATATGTTTGAAATTTAAAATACATAATTATTACAGAATTTTGTCGAGTTATTTCAAATTTTATGAAACTCGGATGCATAGATCAATTACAGGGACAATCAAAAGTATTCCGTTACATTACGGTCAATGGGGAAAAAAGTTTCAAATGCATTTTAATCGTTTGAAATTTAAAATACGCAATTATTACATAATTCTGTCGAGTCATTTCAAATATTTTGATAATCGTGTGCATAGATCAATTACAGGGGCAATCAAAAGTATTCAATTACATTATGGTCAATGGGGAAAAAGTTTCAAATAAATTCTATACGTTTGAAATTTAAAATACATAATTATTACATAATTTTGTCGAGTTATTTCAAATTTTATGAAAATCGGATGCATAGATCAATTACAGGGACAATCAAAAGAATTCCGTTACATTACGGTCAATGGGAAAAAATGTTTCAAATACATTTTAATCGTGTTACACTCATGCGGACTTAATAAAATTTATATGCAATTATAAAGTACATATTATAATATACATCATACATAATTTGTGGTGCAAAGAACATTTGTTATTGATTTACAAGGCCACACAAAAGTATTCCATTACATAATGGTACAGGGAGAACATTGTTTGATGAGCGTTTTAATTGTAATTCACTATTTACAATTTTATGAGATTGATATATGAACATAATATTTTTAAAACTTCGCTATCGTACGAACACACCCAATTTGCTACGCTTCACGTGCAATTTCCAACTTGTTTTATTTTAATTTCTATTAAGAGTGCAAGACTACTCGGGTCGTAAGTAAAGTATTTCGGCGCTATCCGTGGTCGCCTCCCGGCGACAGCGCTGTCGCGCAAGAGGCTAGGTGTGTTTGGGTCGTAGACGGAAATTGGTCGCTCACCGCGACGGTTGACCCACCCACCGTCCGAGACATATATGTTCGGGATGAGGGCAGGGGAAGTCGATAGCTTCAGGTTCCTCCCCGCCCACTAACCATCACTCAATATCTTTAATTTGTCTACTTTTTCTTTTAAATTTGTCCGGTTTCAATTTGTCTTTTTTTTTATTTTATTTTCTATTAAGAGTGCAAGACTACTCGGGTCGTAAGTAAAGTATTTCGGCGCTATCCGTGGTCGCCTCCCGGCGACAGCGCTGTCGCGCAAGAGACTAGGTATGTTTGGGTCGTAGACGAAAATTGGTCGCTCACCGCGACGGGTGACCCACCCACCCACCCCCAACTACCGTCCGAGGCATATATGTTCGGGATGAAGGCAGGGGAAGTCGTTAGCTTCAGAGCCCCGCCCGCCCACTAACCATCACTCAATATCTTTAATTTGTCTACTTTTTCTTTTAAATTTGTCCGGTTTCAATTTGTCTCTTTTTTTATTTTATTTTCTATTAAGAGTGCAAGACTACTCGGGTCGTAAGTAAAGTATTTCGGCGCTATCCGTGGTCGCCTCCCGGCGACAGCGCTGTCGCGCAAGAGGCCAGGTATGTTTGGGTCGTAGACGAAAATTGGTCGCTCACCGCGACGATTGACCCACCCACCGTCCGAGACATATATGTTCGGGATGAGGGCAGGGGAAGTCGATAGCTTCAGATCCCCCCCTGCCCACTAACCATCACTCAATATCTTTAATTTGTCTACTTTTTCTTTTAAATTTGTCCGGTTTCAATTTGTCTTTTTTTTTATTTTATTTTCTATTAAGAGTGCAAGACTACTCGGGTCGTAAGTAAAGTGTTTCGGCGCTATCCGTGGTCGCCTCCCGGCGACAGCGCTGTTGCGCAAGAGACTAGGTATGTTTGGGTCGTAGACGAAAATTGGTCGCTCACCGTGACGGCTGACCCACCCACCGTCCGAGACATATATGTTGGGGATGAAGGCAGGGGAAGTCGATAGTTTCAGAGCCCCGCCCGCACAGTAACCGTCTCTCAATATCTTTAATTTGTGTACTTTTTCTTTAAATTTGTCCGGTTTCAATTTGTCTTATTTTTTTTCTTTCTATTAAGAGTCCAGTAAGAGACTAGGTATGTTTGGGTCGTAGACGAAAATTGGTCGCTCACCGCGACGGTTGACCCACCCACCGTCCGAGACATATATGTTGGGGATGAAGGCAGGGGAAGTCGATAGTTTCAGAGCCCCGCCCGCCCAGTAACCGTCTCTCAATATCTTTAATTTGTGTACTTTTTCTTTAAAATTTGTCCGGTTTCAATTTGTCTTATTTTTTTTCTTTTCTATTAAGAGTCCAGTAAGAGACTAGGTATGTTTGGGTCGTAGACGAAAATTGGTCGCTCACCGCGACGGTTGACCCACCCACCGTCTGAGACATATATGTTGGGGATGAAGGCAGGGGAAGTCGATAGTTTCAGAGCCCCGCCCGCCCAGTAACCGTCTCTCAATATCTTTAATTTGTGTACTTTTTCTTTAAAATTTGTCCGGTTTCAATTTGTCTTATTTTTTTTCTTTTCTATTAAGAGTCCAGTAAGAGACTAGGTATGTTTGGGTCGTAGACGAAAATTGGTCGCTCACCGCGACGGTTGACCCACCCACCCACCCCCAACCACCGTCCGAGACATATATGTTCGGGATGAAGGCAGGGGAAGTCGAAAGCTTCAGAGCCCCGCCCGCCCACTAACCGTCTCTCAATATCTTTAATTTGTCTACTTTTTCTTTAAAATTTGTCCGGTTTCAATTTGTCTTATTTTTTTTTCTTTTCTATTAAGAGTCCAATGCTATTCGTGTTGTAAGTGAAGTATTTTGGCGCTATCAGTGGTCGCCTCCCGGCGACAGCGCTGTCGCGCAAGAGACTAGGTATGTTTGGGTCGTAGGCGAAAATTGGTCGCTCACCGTGACGGTTGACCCACCCACCGTCCGAGACATATATGTTCGGGATGAAGGCAGGGGAAGTCGATAGTTTCAGAGCCCCGCCCGCCCACTAACCGTCTCTCAATATCTTTAATTTGCCTACTTTTTCTTTAAAATTTGTCCGGTTTCAATTTGTCTTATTTTTTTTCTTTTCTATTAAGAGTCCAATGCTATTCGTGTTGTAAGTGAAGTATTTTGGCGCTATCCGTGGTCGCCTGCCGGCGACAGCGCTGTCGCGCAACAGACTAGGTATGTTTGGGTCGTAGACGAAAATTGGTCGCTCACCGCGACGGTTGACCCACCCACCCACCCCCACCCACCGTCCGAGACATATATGTTCCGGATGAAGGCAGGGAAAGTCGATAGCTTCAGAGCCCCGCCCGCCCACTAACCGTCACTCTATATCTTTAATTTGTCGACATTGTTATAGCTGTGTCAGTGATGATGTCATATTCACTGACTTTAATTCCTGCATCTAAATAAAGTGATCTTCTATTAATGTGAATGTCCAGGGTGTGTTCAAATGAAAATATTTTATAAACTGCGCCATTTCTATTTAATATTATGTGAATAAGTAAGTGAAGTATTTTGGCGCTATCCGTGGTCGCCTGCCGGCGACAGTGCTGTCGCGCAAGAGACTAGGTATGTTTGGGTCGTAGACTAAAATTGGTCGCTCACCGCGACGGTTGACCCACCCACCCACCCCCAACCACCGTCCGAGACATATATGTTCGGGATGAAGGCAGGGGAAGTCGATAGCTTCAGAGCCGCGCCCGTCCACTAACCGTCATTCAATATCTTTAATTTGTCTACTTTTTCTTTTCAATTTGTCCGGTTTCAATTTGTCTTTTTTTTATTTTATTTTCTATTAAGAGTGCAAGGCTACTCGGGTCGTAAGTGAAGTATTTCGGCGCTATCCTTGGTCGCCTCCCGGCGACAGCGCTGTCGCGCAGGAGAGTAGGTCTGTTCGGGTCGTAGGTAGGGGTCTTCTACGAAAATTGGTCGCTCACCGCGACGGTTTACCCACCCCCAACCACCGTCCGAGACATATATGTTCGGGATGAAGGCAGGAGATCGATAGCTTCAGAGCCGCGCCCGCCCACTAAACGTCATTCAATATCTTTAATTTGTCTACTTTTTCTTTTAAATTTGTCCGGTTTCAATTTGTCTTTTTTTTATTTTCTTTTCTATTAAGAGTGCAAGGCTACTCGGGTCGTAAGTGAAGTATTTCGGCGCTATCGGTGGTCGCCTCCCGGCGACAGCGCTGTCGCGCAGGAGAGTAGGTCTGTTCGGGTCGTAGGTAGGGGTCGTCGACGAAAATTGGTCGCTCACCGCGACGGTTTACCCACCCACCCACACCCAACCACCGTCCGAGACATATATGTTCGGGATGAAGGCAGGGGAAGTCGATAGCTTCAGAGCCCCACCCGCCCACTAATCGTCACTCAATATCTTTAATATGTCTACTTTTTCTTTTAAATTTGTCCGGTTTCAATTTGTCTTTTTTTTTATTTTCTTTTCTATTAAGAGTGCAAGGCTACTCGGGTCGTAAGTGAAGTATTTCGCCGCTATCCGTGGTCGCCTCCCGGCGACAGCGCTGTCGCGCAGGAGAGTAGGTCTGTTCGGGTCGTAGGTAGGGGTCGTCGACGAAAATTGGTCGCTCACCGCGACGGTTGATTTATATGAATTTATATGAATATTTTATGAAAAACTAAAGAATTCTTAAATAACTGCATAAATCACGCTTTTAGTTAAGAAAAGATGAGTATTTCTGAAGATGTAAATGATGTCATATTAGAAAAAAAAGAATAAAACCTGTGATATGCCGGTATTACTATATTTCTATCTTACATAATATCAAAAAATAATTAAAATCATTTCATTGTATTAAGTTATTGTTTAAAATAAAAAAAATTCTGCTTTTCAGCAACAAATACAAAAAATTTATTCTTTTTAATAACAGAAATATCGTTTTTTTTCTTTTTGTTGTTGCCATAACAATAAAATTAATTTTTACAAGTTCATGGAGGATACAAACCAATAAATAAATTAAATTTATTGCAAGTGCTGTAAATGTGTAGTGGGTTGGTTAAGCAGTTTAGTAAGTCCCTGTTTCTATTATAATTAAAATGTTTCATTGATATTATAATTATTGTTCACTTATCAAGCGATATTTAAACGAAGTAAAAATAAACTAAGCAGATATTTTTGAATTCATCTTCTGGGGTATAATATTAACTTCCTAAATAATTTGGCATTTAAGTAATATTTAAGGCTTAGAAACCGCATTAAAAAAAGAATTGTAGCTGAAATTAAGTCCAACTTAGTAATTTATGAGTTGTTTTCCTTAATTTTTGTTATTTTCTGAAGTTTGTACATCTTCATCATGAAAACCTATCTTATCCCTATTTTAAGAGGTAGCAATTGTTTATTTCACTCAGTATTTTACTGTCTATATAAGATTGATATATATCATAACTAATATATATTATTTTCCGTCGAGTTTCGACGGGTGCAGCTAGTAATAATAATAACACAAAACATGGTACAATGGAAATCTAGATATAAAATTAATTTAGATTTATTATGAAATCCAGAATTTCATTACTTTTAATGTATAGCTTACTTTTTAGCTCACAGGCTATCATAGCCTGAGAGCTTATGTGCCCGTCCGTTCTGTATGTATGTGCGTTCATGCGTAAAGCGATAACTCATGATAAAAATATCGGATCCACTTGAAATTTTGTATATAGGTATATCCAGATAAGGCGCTTCCCTGATTAGTTTTTGGAGTTCATTCGATATGTATAAGAGGGGGAACGGGGGGCTCATGCCCCTCCCCTTAATGGATATAAATGTGTTTTTCATGCAGAATTAACAGTTTTTGTCCAAAATTTAAATATAGGATCATTCTGATGAGGCGATTCCGTGACTGTTATTATGTGTTCATAGAATAAGTATAAACAGGGGGAACGAGGGGCTCATGCCCCCCCCCCCTTAATTGATATAACGGGATTTTCATGCAGAATTAGCAGTTTTCGTTCAAAATTTAGATATAGGATCATTCGGATGAGGCGATTCCGTGACTGTTATTATGTGTTCATTGAATAAGTATAAACAGGGAGAACGGGGGGCTCATGCCCCCCCCCCCTTAATTGATATAAACGGGATTTTCATGCAGAATTAACAGTTTTCGTTCAAAATTTAGATATAGGATCATTCGGATGAGGCGATTCCGTGACTGTTATTATGTGTTCATTGAATAAGTATAAACAGGGAGAACGGGGGGCTCATGCCCCCCCCCTTAATTGATATAAACGGGATTTTCATGCAGAATTAACAGTTTTCGTTCAAAATTTAGATATAGGATCATTCGGATGAGGCGATACCGTGGCTGTTATTAGGTGTTCATTGAATAAGTATAAACAGGGGGAACGGGGGGCTCATGCCCCTCCCCATAATTGATATAAACGGGATTTTCATGCAGAATTAACAGTTTTCTTTCAAAATTTAGATATAGGATCATTCTGATGAGGCGAGTCCGTGGCTGTTATTAGATGTTCATTGAAAAAGTATAAACAGGGGGAACGGGGGTTCTAATGCCCCTCCCCTTAACTTGCATAAATGGATTTTTCAATCAGATTTGTCAGATTTCGTTCAAATCTCTGAATAGTTTTGGAAGTTTAATGGTTAAGTATAAAAGAGGGGAATAACTCCTCTTAAATTATATAAATGCTAAATGGGTTTTTATTAAGAATTATCCGATTTGCTCTGAATTTTGGATATAGATTTTTTAATATGATAAAGCATGTACTTGATAGTTTAGGAAGTTCAATGATTAAGTATAAAAAAGGAAAAAGGGGAGAGCTGTTTCCCCTTCTTAATTTTTTTTTCGAACGGAATTAACGAAAATACAAGGCTGTAATGTACAATAAGTATGCGTAGCCTGTGATCTCAATGCCATCAGTTTAACTGGGCAATATTCTTTTTTAGCTCACCGGCTATCATAGCCTGAGAGCTTATGTGCCCGGCCGTTCTGTATGTACGTGTGTTCGTGCGTAACGCGATAACTCATGATAAAAATATCGGATCCACTTGAAATTTCGTATATAGGTATATCCTGATAAGGCGCTTCCTTGATTAGTTTTTGGAGTTCATTCGATATGTATAAGAGGGGAAACGGGGCTAAGGCCTTCCCCTTAATGGATATAAATGGGTTTTTCATGCAGAATTATCAGTTTTTGTCCAAAATTTAGATATAGGATCATTCTGATGAGGCGATACCGTGACTGTTATTAGGTGTTCATTGAATAAATATAAACAGGGGGAACGGGGGGCTCATGCCCCTACCCATAATTGATATAAACGGGATTTTCATGCAGAATTAACAGTTTTCGTTCAACATTTAGATATAGGATCATTCTGATGAGGCGAGTCCGTGGCTGTTTTTAGATGTTCATTGAATAAGTATAAACAGGGGGAACGGGGGTTCTAATGCCCCTCCCCTTAACTTGCATAAATGGATATTTCAATCAGAATTGTCAGATTTCGTTCAAATCTCTGAATAGTTTTGGAAGTTTAATGGTTAAGTATAAAAGAGGGGAATAACTCCTCTTAAATTATATAAATGCTAAATGGGTTTTTATTAAGAATTATCCGATTTGCTCTGAATTTTGGATATAGATTTTTTAATATGATAAAGCATGTACTTGATAGTTTAGGAAGTTCAATGATTAAGTATAAAAAAGGAGAAAGGGGAGAGCTGTTTCCCCTTCTAATTTTTTTTTTTCGAACGGAATTAACGAAAATACAAGGCTGTAATGTACAATTAGTATGCGTAGCCTGTGAGCTCAATGCCATCAGTTTAACTGGGCAATATTCTTTTTATTTAAAATTTACAAGTTAATAGATACTTATATAAGTGTCGGCGAAGGACATTTTGCCAGTTTTCATTGCATGTCTTTCAATAGTCGGGTAGACTACTTAGGTCTGAGATTTAAAATATAATGACTTTTATTATTATTATTATTATTATTATTATTATTATTATTATTATTATTATTATTATTATTATTATTATTATTATTACTATTGTTGTTGTTGTTGTTGTTGTTGTTGTTGTTATTATTATTATTATTATTATTATTATTATTATTATTATTATTATTATTGTTGTTGTTGTTGTTTTTGTTGTTGTTTTTTTTGTTGTTGTTGTTGTTATTATTATTATTATTATTATTATTATTATTATTTGCTATTATTAAAAAGGGGAAGCTTACAAAGGACTAGAGTTTAAAATAAAAAGATTTTCAAACCTTTTGAAGGGCCATTCCGTACCATGTGTGGGACAGATTTTCTACATATTACTGCCTGCTTTTTAAAAATACTCAAATGTTGTGTACTCAAATTAGAGACCTGGAGTGGCTCAGGCTTGGACTGAGGTCCCCAGTCGGCCCGCCAGCCGGAAAAAAAATACACTTGCTGATAAAAAAAAAAAATCTCCTAGTATAAACGTTTACACAAAGCCAATAAAATATTACTACTTTCAATAAATATGTCTTTCACGAGAAAAATATAAATGTAGGTAAGGAGCCGATATATGTTTGACAACATCAATTCTTAAATTTAACATGCCCACCTTAGTGATTGGCATGAGATATGGTAACTACTTATTATTATTATCATTATTATTATTTTCAGCAGACTCGTGCCGTGCTGAGATCAGACATGCATTTTTTTCCCCCCACAAAATCGTGCCAGGTCGGAATTGACTATAAATGTTCTCATGATGTGTAGGGCAAGCAATATATTTTTTAAACATATTAATATCAATAATGATTTTCTGTTAACGGAATATTTGGAAATATACTTTATGGTGGTTCTGAAATTTATTGCAAAACAACACGAAATTTTGAGACATTTTCTGATTAACCTTCATCTACAAAGGCTTAAAATTGCCGAGTCTGACTATTGAAGAGTTTTAAAATCGAATAGCATTTTCCAGTTTTGATAAACAAATTACGTGCCGACATATAAAAGACTCTTATCATCATGGCTTCAGTTTTTTTTTTCTTTTCGATGATGTCGCTTTCGGAAATTCGATTCAAAACGCTATCTAAAGCGTTATCTTTAACAGCATTTTCCCAAAGATACAATGTCAGTGGTTTAATCAGGGTGGGTGCCTAAGTGTCTGCATAACGGTAATTTTTTAAAGTTATGTTCGCCTTATCTAAACAGACAATTTTCTGCTATGCTTCAAGGAGAAGAAAACCTTACAATATTACTGATTTTGAGCATCCAGCCTGATTACGCCACTGATTGTCTTTATCAAAAAATGGATAACGCCCTTTGATTACATTGTTTCTAAATAAGAACATCTGTTAATCTGCGTTTCCAAAATATATGAATTCTGAAATAAGTCAGAAGGTAGCTCTTTTGGATTTGAGGAAAGCCTTAATAAACGATAAAGTTTTTTTTAATTTTTTTCGTTCACAAATGCTCATTATAGAGAACAGCTTAAAAAGTTCTTAAAAGTAAGAGTTTTTTACACTCCTTTTTTTATTCAAACGTACTTTAATTTTTTATAATAAATTATTATTTGAATGTTGAAATGTAATGATTTCTTAAATGTGAATTTAAGTAATTATTAATGTTGCTATTGTACAATTATGTTATTATCAGTATTTGCGTACATTTTTATGTCAGAAAGCGATAAAGACACAATAAATAACAATTCTGCAGAGTTTTTCTTTTCAAACACGTTCATTGTTCGAATTTTTTGTAATCATAATTCCTGGGGTTTTTTGTGATTTTTCTCTGTTTTGAAGATGACTAAATATAATGTATCAAAATATTTTTCTTGATGAACATAAAGAAGTAGAAATTTCGTCCCCTGAACAGTAATCCTAATTAAAAAAGTAATAGTATAGTTCAAAAAAAGAAATATTACGCATTTTTCTAACTGGTAAGTAAAAAATATTTAGCAATGATTTTCTTCGGAATATTTTTCCAAAGTTAAAAACAGACCTCTTTTTAGATTGATATACTTTTATCCCCACAACTTACTTCCCCAGATAATTTTATTATTATTATTATTTTGCATATTTCAAGAAGTTCTTAAGGTATATTATTCTTCCACTTTCATCTCTATTCATCGTGAACCTTTTTTTTTTGTGACTTATAATTTTTTTTTTCTTGTCTTAGCAGTAGTCATGATTCTCGATAAGAACTATTTTGTAAGATCAAGTTGTATTTATACTGGAGCTTTACGATCTCCTTTTCCCACCAGTCAGGGGTGTGTAATAACGGATTCGTGTATCTATAAAGTATGTTTTTTCTGGATGTTTGTAAAAACGGTATTTTCTTTTTATACTTATTTTTATCCATTGTGTCTTTTCAATTTTATTCATTCTGAAGACAGATGTCACTTACAAATTCGTCAAAAGATTATTATACAGTCGAGTCTCTATATAACGAAATCCACCGTTCCAGTAAAAACTGTATACAGAGAAATTCGATGCATAAAGAATGATGTTAAAATCGTATTTAATGTGTGAAATTTGAACAAATGTTATTTTTGATCTTTTTAATTAATAATTTGAAATATTTAAAAGTAAATATTAACCTAACATTTTATTTCTTAATTATTGAAGCTGTTTCAAAAAAGAGAATAGACATTTATTTGAAAGCTTAATGAAAATCAAATAAGGAAGACTTGCATTAATTTCAGACGTAGAAATCTGTGATTTTTTTGTTGTTTTGATTTTTAAATTGTTACACTCTAAAAAAAATGCTCAAATTTTAGCAAGGAATGAAAAATTGTAATTCACATTTTCCTCCATTTGAAAGCCTCTCTTATGTGCCTCTCATTGATTCCTCTCTTACATGTACATCAATTAAATTGACTCTGTTTTGAGAAGGTGTGTGGGAGATGGGATGAATTCGTTGGATTTGAAGAACAAGGAGAGAAGTAACATAAAAAAAACTCAGCACTCAATGATAAATCAAAAATAAGTGATGGAAAATTGATTCCATATGATTTCGAAGCCTTTTAAAACTGAGTAAATTAAGACCAATTTATGAAAAAATTCGTTATATAGAGATCGATATTTCGCTATATAGAGACTGTTTTTAATGTAATCATGCGAAAAGGGAACCGTTCCTACTAAAAATTCGTTATATAGAGAAATTCGATGTATGGAGTTTCGTTATAGAGAGACTCGAATATACTACTTTTTTTTAATTCGCTCATTATTTCTTTCTCGCAACGGTGTAAATGTAAATACCAAGAAACATAGATCACTCACGACAAATTCGTATTTAAGAAGGTTTTAAGTTTTTATTTATTATTTTTTTAATGTGGTCATTATTGCTTACTGAAAGCAGATAAAAATTTCGTCTTCTATAGCTGATTTTTTTTTTTTTTTTTTTTTTTTTTTTTGTCATTAGGCTCATAATCTAATTGAGAAAAATTAGCAATTAAAAAATGGACAATAATTTGTCAGAAAAAACTTCAACAAAATAGTATCAATTGGAAACTATAATAATATTTGGAAAATAAATATTCCGAATGTGTAGGCATTCTTTCTTTAAGTAATAAGTAATATTAAAAAGAGAAAACTGTTCTTTTTCCATTTTTAACCTTCAGATTTTTACAAACTTATGGTGATTTTTTGTTTAACCCTTTCCGGCGCACTACTCTTTAAAGTTGGAATTTAAAGAAAAAAAAATTAGGCAATCTATTTAGGCCCAGGGCCTGATTATCAACGGGGCACTCTCCCACCAGAAAAAGTAAATAGAAAATTTTTCCTTACTCATGATAGTAATTTTGACTGAAAAGGGCGTTTAAACAAGGCGAAAATTTCTATATAATTTTACTGGGGAGAGAGTGCCCCGTTAGTAATCAGGCTCTGTTTAGGCCTAGATGAGTACACAGGTATTGTTTTGTAAAGATTGCACTAACCATTTTAATTATACAGCTGCTGCCGAAATGGAAACCTCCCATAAGTAAAGCATTGATAAGCGCAGTGAGAAGAGCATTGCTGTGAAGCGTGTATTACAGTAAAACATTTTACGTATTATTTAAAAACAGTAGAGTTTGATCTCTGTGGTGCTGCCATCTAGAACTCATAAGAAAGATTTAAAGTAGCCATTAGAGTAGTTTTTGAAATATTCACGGAGGTTTTATGTCTCCAAACAGGAGGAACTTTAACCCCTTAACGCGCAATGTTGCCGGCCAGGCAACACTGCGCGTTAAAGTGTTAAAGTTTCTCTATACTTTTCCCAAAGTTTTATTACTTTTCCATCACGTTCTTTTGTTTTTCTTTTTTTGCATTCATAATAAATGGTTTTTTATTTCTTCTGTGATTTCTCATGCATCTCTCCGAAACATATTTCTCTTTGAAAGTAAAAGAAGTAGAAATGTTGACCACTGAACAGTGATCCTAATTATGAAAATAATAAAACAGCTCTAAAAATAAACATAATACATTTTTCTAACTAGTTAATAAAAAATATTTAGTAATGATTTTCTTTGGGATATTTTTCTAAAGTTAAAAACAGATCTTCTTTTAGATTGCTATTTTTTTATCCCCACACCTTACTTTTCCAGATGATTTTATTATTATTATTTTGCATGTTTCAAGAAGTTCTTAAGATATATTATTGTTTCCCTATCTTCTCTACTCACGTGTACCATGTTTTGTGCTTTTTAATATTTTTTTATTCTCTAAGCAGCAGTTATGATTCTAGGCAAAAACTTTTTTGCAAGAACAAGTTGTATTGTACAATTTGTTGTTCTCCCAGTCAGGGATATATAATAACGGATTTGTGTATATATGAAGTATTTTTTTTTCTGAATGTTTGTAAAAAAAGGATTTTCTTTTTATTTTTATTTTCGTCCATCGTTTCAACCGTTGTCTTTTTTAATTTTATTCTTTCTGAAGACAGATGTCTGTTAGAAATTTTCAAAAAGTGTCTTACTTCTTTTTTTGATTCACTAATGTAAACAAACAAGTTTTAATTATTTTTAATGACTGGACATTATTTCTTTATGGTAATGGTGCAAGTATTATTACCAAAAAACACAGATCACTCTCGACTAATTTGTACTTAAGGTGTTAAATTCCTTATCTTCAGATCTGATCTTCATGGCTTATTGCAAACAATTAAAATCTTCCTCATCGTTGTATTTATACTGGAGCTTTACGATCTCCTTTTCCCACCAGTCAGGGGTATATAATAACGGATTCGTGTATCTATAAAGTTTTTTTTCTGGATGTTTGTAAAAAAGGTATTTTCTTTTTATACTTATTTTTGTCCATTGCGTCTTTTCGATTTTATTCATTCTGAAGACAGATGCCAGTTACAAATTCGTCAAAAGATTATTACTTCTTTTTTTTAATTCGCTGATGTAAACAAAGAAATTTTAATTATTTTCAATGGTTGAACATTATTTCTTTCTCGCAACGCTGTAAATGTAAATACCAAGAAACGTAGATCACTCACGACAAATTCGTATTTGAGAAGGTGTTAAATTTTTATTTATTATTTTTTTAATGTGGTCTTTTGTTTTTTAGTTATCAAGGTGATTTATAAAAAAATTATCAATTAATAAATTTTAAAAAGTTTATCAAAACATAAAAAGAAACTTTATCCATTTTTCTAAATGATAAATAAAAACTATTTAGCAATGATTTTATTTGGTAAATTTTTCCAAAATTAAAAACTGACTTTCTTTTTATTGGTATTTTTTATTTCCACACCTTACTTTCCCAGATGAATTAATTTTTATTATTTTGCATGTTTCAAGAAGTTCTTCAGTTATTTTATTCTTTCCCTTTCTTCTCTACTCATTGTGTACCATATTTTGTGCTTTTTCTTGTCTATTTTATTTTATTTTATTTTATTTTATTTTTTATCTCAGCAGCAGTAATGATTCTCGTAAGAACTTTTTTGTAAGAGCAAGTTGAATTTCTACTAGAGTTCCACGATCTCCTTTTCTCTCCAGTCAGGTGTATATAATAACGGATTCGTATATAGATGAAGCATCTTTTTCCCTGGATGTTTGTAAAAAAGGGATTTCTTTTTTACTCTTATTTTCGCCCATCGTGTCTTTTTAATTTATTCTTTCTGGAGACATCGTGTATTATTTTTTGTGTCTTTTAATATTTCTTTCTTGCCTTAGCATCAGTAATAACTCTTGGCAAAAACTTTTTTGTAAGGGCAAGTTGTATTTATGCTGGAGCTTCTCGATCTCCTTTTCCCCATAGTCTGGTATATATAAAAACAGATTCACGTAAATATGAAGCATTTTCTTTTTCTGGATGTTTGTAAAAAAGGGATTTTCCTTTTATTCTTATTTTTGTCCATTATGTCTTTTTAATTTTATTCATTCTGAAGATTGATGTCAGTTACAAATTTCTTAAAAGTGTATTACTTCTTTTTTTATTCACAAATGTAAACAAATAAATTGTTATTATTTTTAATGATTAGATATTATTTCTTTCTTTCTTACAACGGAATAATTATTATTACCAACAAACACAGATCACTAACGACAAATTTGTACTTAAGGTATTATTTTTTCTTTTTTTTTTCTTCCTTTCTTTCTTTCTTTTCTTTTTTTTCAATTTGGTCTTGATTGTTTATTGCAAGCAATTAAATTTTTCTTCTTCTGTCAATCTATTTTTTAGTTATCTGGGTGATAATCTGCTTTATAAAATTTATCAATTAAAAAATTTTAAAAAGTTTGTCTAAACCTAAAAAGAAACTTTAAGCATTATTGTAACTGCGAAGTAAGAAAAGAATCAGCAATATTTTTCTTTGGGATATTTTCACAAAGTTAAAAACAGACATTGTCTAAGATTGCTATTTTTTATCACTACATCTTCCTTTCGAATACGATTTTTTTTTTTTGGCATGTTTCAAAAAGTTCTTCATATGTATTATGTTATGAACTTCTTCTCTATTCACCGAGTGCCATTTGTTTTGTATTTAAACCGTTTCCCTAATGTGCCTGCACGGTATACGGGGAACGTGTTTCTGCCAACCATGAATTGCCCATACGACGCATGGGCAACCATATTCCATTCAGATTTATTATTCTGACCAGTAAATTTTTATTGTAAATTTTGCATTATTAACTCCGAGCAATTTTCTGATTCAATCAGGCAAATATTTACGTTTTGAAAAACCAGTGTTAATAAATTAAAAAAATTGTAAAACACACGAAATAAATTTCCTAAAAGTTTTTTTTTGTTTTGTTTTTTTTCAGAAATATTGATCATTTAAGTGAATAATATTTCTTCCATACTTTAACCCTTTAACGTTCATTGGTTTCGCCACGAAACCACAAAATTTTAATTCCGATGCGCAACACTGACACCGGTATTTTTATCTAAAAATATCCCTTTTATTTTGTATGTGAAAAATAACGTTTTCATATTTAGAAATATATTTGTTCTTTATTACCGGTGTCATTCATTTATTTCGACGTCTTAGCGATGAAAATGCTTTGATTGTTAAAGGGTTAACCCCACGGTTCGCAACTGGCTGACCTAAGCTTTGGTTTGCCGAAACAGATTTTGCATATGAAGAACTTATTCGTTTATCAATAATTCTTGATTATAAAAGGCAGAATTTCGAAATACATACTGCAGCATTTCTTTGTTTTATGTTAGTTCTTGTGAAGGAATTTGGAGCAAGTTCCCAAGAATTCGCAAAGATAGGTAAGATGTTGCAGAATGGACTGATTGTGCCTGCAAAATTGCACAATCTTGAAAAACTTTTATTTCAAACGGAGATCTTTGACTTGCTAGATGATATTTCCTTGCAAATGTAAAAAATTGCATCACCTGAAGAATTTGAAGATAAAAATGAATCTGAAATGTATGAAAATTAAGAAAGAAAAAAAAAAAAAAAAAACTAGCGATTAACCTAGTACTATATTTGATTCCAGATATGTACGAGAAATATATTTCTTCAAAATGAATTTATGAAGAATAAACTTCGTTCCAGATTATAGGATGATCACCTTTAAGAAACTCATCGAATTAGCTGTTCACAACGTAAGCAAAACAATAAAAAATAGCAAATAAAACTTTTTAAATTAATTTTTCAATGAATACCGGCCTTTTTTAGCAATTTCCAACAAAGTTGAAATGTGCTTATGAATTCGGTTTGTCTGTCCTCCAGTCTAACTCAAATCCCGTAAATATACTCGGATTTTCATGCTGTTGAAAAAGCTCATTTAGGGTCAACAAAGTATGTTTGGTATTGAATATGAAGTATGTACGATTAATGAAGTATGTTCATTTACAGCGACACTCAAAAGAATTCGATTACGTTATGGCATATTGGGAAAAATCAGTTAGAGAATATTTTAATGACATTATGCACTGAATCTCACTAAGATTATGTTAAGGCAGAGCATTAATAGTATTCTTTGTGAATTTACAAGAACACGCAAAATAAATCAGTTTTGCGAAGTAATTGCTGGAGAGTACATTATACAATTCGGTATGCGCTTTTAAATTTATTTATTTATTTATTTATTTTGCATTTACACTTTATATATAAATTCTGTACCTCATATACAGGACTGCACAAAAGTATTCAAATATTATTCTCCTTATCAGAGGAAATTGCTGAAGGAAAATTTCCAACTGAAATATGTGTATCTTTTAAATGAACTAAATTTTAGAATGTACCTTGTTAATAGGTGCAACTCCCTATATCATATGCAGGGTTGCTAAAATACTTCAGATAATTTTTCGATTATAGATAAAAACAGCATAAATTTGGTTTTGACATGCGTTATACATTTACATATGATGAAATGAGACTTAATATTTTAATTTTTTAAACTGTGCAATTTTGTTACATTGTTCTAATTTTTTTAGAAATTGTTTCATAATCTATGTTTAACGCGTGATTTTTTCTTCTTTGTTTTATCATATGTAAAAATTTTCAGTTCATGTATCCGCGTATCTAGTACATAATTTTTCAGAACCAAAACCTGACTTTTCTATTTCATCTTATAAATACGTATATACAAAAAGAAAGTATTGGATTCATGAAAATTTTCGACTTCCGGTTTCGACGGATTCATACGTTTTAGAACGTCCTGAACACGTTTTGACTATTTTTAGAAAATGTCTGTCTGTGAGTCTGTCCGTCTGTCTGTCTGTGAGTCTGTCTGTATGTGACAAAAAATTTGTGGGTGCTCTATCTCAAGAACTAATGCTTGAAATTTAATAAAATTTTATATTCAGTTAGACCTTGATATGAATTAGTGCCTATTGGTTTTTGGTGAAAATTGGCCTGCAGGTGGCGCTGCTATACTACGTTTTTCATGATTTTCAAGATTACTATATCTCAAGAACTAATGCACAGAATTTCACTAAACTTCAGATTCTGTGAGATCTTGATATACATAGACGCTGATTAAGATTTGGTGTAAATTGGCCTGCAGATGGCTCTGCTATGCCACGTCTTTCATGATTTTCATGATAACTATGCCTCAAGAACTAATGCACGGAATTTCACCAAACGTCATATTCCGCAATACCTTGAGATACATTACCACTGATAAGGTTTTGGTGTGAACTGCCCAATTGGTGGCGCTGCTATGCTACATTTTGCACGATTTTTGCGATAGCTATATCTCAAGAACTAATGCAGAGAACTTCATCAAATTTCAGATTCGGTTACACTAGAATATATAACATAATTACTATCTGATTACATTTTGGTATAAACCTCACAACAGGTGGCGCTGCTATGCTACGTTTTTCATGATTTTCACGGTAGCTATATCTCAAGAACTAATTCACAGAATTTAACCAAACTTCAGATATGGTTTAATTGACGTGATTTAAATAGAAGAAAGTTTTGTGATGGCCACAACATACTAGTTTTTAACTGGCAATGGTCGAAATTATGATACCAATCATGAAAACTTGTCATGTCCATCACTTACAACGATTTTGGCTACCAGTATTTCAGAACGGAAAAATGTGACTCATTTTACCAGAGATATTTCATCAGTTGAAGAGGGTGAAGGAAACTTTTCGAAAATAACGGTGGCCAACAAGCAAAACGATTTTTAACTCCGCGACAGACATGAAAAGTTCGCATGAAAATTATCTCACAAGTTTGTATTTAAGGGAGACCCGTAAGAAAAAACCCAAAATTTTTATTATTGATTTTAAAG
This sequence comes from Maratus speculifer, assembly GCA_964019185.1. Taxonomy (NCBI): domain Eukaryota; kingdom Metazoa; phylum Arthropoda; class Arachnida; order Araneae; family Salticidae; genus Maratus; species Maratus speculifer. The sequence continues at coordinate 218,594,575 of OZ025300.1, forward strand.
TAATGAATTTTGGTGTACTATTTAAGAATCGTCTTGTAAGGAATAATTAGCAAAAAAAAAAAAAAAAAATTTCACTTTTTATTAAAAAGACTATTTTTTATGGGGATTTTTATGATTTTTTTTTTGTCGAAAAATACACTTTTTAAAATTAATATTCCTCATCTAATTTTCACTACTATTTAGCTATTTAGCATTACTAAAATTTCTTAAATAGTGTTATAGTACATAGAAAAGAACTAAGGACATATATTTTTAATTTTCTATTTTAATCGGCTAAAAGAAAAAAAAATTACGCATGGTAAATTTCCTTAAATTCGTTATAATTTTCATGTTTACCATTTTATGTAAAATTTTCAGAAACAGTTAAAAAAATATCTCTCCTTACTTTTGTTGCAAATTTTTTTAAGATTCTAAAGACATAAACACTTTGTTTCTGAATCATTTTACCACTGAGCCTTAGTACTTTGAACTTAGGCAAAATATGAAAAAAGTCATTCTCAGGAAAACACGTTTTAAATGGCCGCTAGTCCTTTAAACTCTATAGTGAGTACAATTTAAAAAGATCATTTTCTACCTGTTCCAAGAGTCCCCGAGTTCTGAAATTTTGCATGGATATTCGCAAATATGTATTTTATCGTTTTCTGGAAAAAAAAAAAAAAAAAAAAAAAAAAAAAAAAAAAGAACTTTTGATGATTTTTGGCCGAAAATGTTGTACGGGTCTCCCTTAACCACTTAACTGACCAATATTTTTGAAAAAAAAAAATCCGTTCAAATGATGCTTATTTTTTCATGCGTTTTATAAATTTTTATATCTTTTATCACCGGTTTTTCAAAACAGAAATTTTTGCCTAATTGAATAAGGAAAGTGCTTGGCTTAAATTATTCAAAATTAAAAATAAATAAAAATTATTGGTGAGAATAATAAACCATGGTTGAAATATTGGTGCTCGAACGTAGTATAACAAATCGTGATTGGCGAAAACAGGTTGCCCTTATGACGTACAGGCAAATCAGAAAATGGTTAAGAATGTTTTAAATTTTTTTTTTTTTTTTTTTTTTTTTTTTTTTTTTTAGCTTCTCTGTACCGTTAATTGTAATTAAATATTTTTCTTTTCATCTTTAGATATTTTTCAGTCGTTAGAGTGGTAATCTCGTTTTGAAATTCAGCAGTAAAGTAATTTTAAAAAGATTATGTGAAAAAAATTACAACAAAATAATATTAATTGGGAACATTAATAATGTTTGGAAAATGAACTTCTGAAGGTATTCTTTCATTAAGAATTAAATAATATTGAAAACAGGACAGTTTTCTGGCATCTTTTTTCTACTTTCAGATTTTTATCAAATATATGAGGATTTTTTGTTAAGCTTTCTTTATGTTTTTTCCGTGGGTTTTTATTTCTTCATCACGTTCCAATGTTGGTCTTTCTTGCATTCTTACTTCCTGGCTTTCTGATTCTCTTGTAATTTTCCCTCTCTTGAAAATGATGCGATATAATCTCTCAAAATATTTTTGTTGTTCCACGTAAAAGAAATAGAATTTTCATTCTCTGAATAGTTATCCCAATTGAAAGAACAACAACTCAAAAAAGAAACATTGCGCATTTTTTTAACTGTTAAGTAAAAATATATATATGTATATATATTTAGAAATGTTTTTCTTTTGGATATTTTCTAAACTTAAAAACAGTGCTCATTTTAGATGCCAATTTTTTATCTCCTCATCTTCCTTTCGAAGGTTTTAGAAATATTTTTTTTTCCTTATTCTCTATTCATTAAGTATATATGTATATATATATATATATATATATATATTGTGCGTGTGTGTGTCTTTTAATATTTCTTTCATGCATTAACAACAGTTTTAATCCTCGACTGGTACTTTTTCGCAAGAACAAGTTGTATTTATGATGGAATTTTCCAATCTCTGTTTCTTTCTGTATAACGTGATTATAATAGCCAATTCGTGTATATATGAAGTATTTTTTTCTCGATATTTTTTAAATAGTGATATAGCTTTTATTCTTATTTTCGTCTATTGTGTCTTTTCTATTTTATTCATCCTCAAGACAGATGTCGATTGATCATTTTCAAAAATATATTTCTTTTTTTTTTCTTTTTTTTTAATTCACTAAAATAAACAAAATAATAATAACAATAATAATAATAATAATTTCCAGAAAAAATTCAATTTCTAGAAAAAATCCAGATTTTTTTTTCTGGATATGTATAAAACAGTGATTTTCCGTTTATTCTTATTTTAGTCTTCTGTTTTTATTATTATTATTATCATCATCATTATCACCATTATTATTATTCCTGAAAGCTGATGATAGTTACGCATTTTCAAAAATGTATTACTCTTTTTTTTAATTCCCTAATATAAATAAAGTAATTTTAATTATTTTAATGACTGGGCATTATTTCTTTATGGAAAGGCCCAAACTTATCTTACCGACTAACACAGATCACTAACGACAAATTTGTACTTAACGCTCTAATCCCCAGAGTAGGGGAGACCGGGGCACGTTGGCCCAGTTTTTTATGTTATTTTTTTCAATACCTAAATGTTTATTTTCAGATGTAGTATTTTTTAGAATACCTAGTACATTTAACTAGTGAGGAAAACGCTTACTTTTAGTTAATATGAAATTTTAAGAATTTTATTAATTTAATTATTGTGCGATGTCATGTGGTCACGATGTCACAATTTATTGATAAATAAATAAAAACATGCGGATTACCATATCAAGCGAAATAACGATACTTTGGAGCCAGTTAAAAACCCAGTACATAAATGACTTTGACATGAAACGCAGAAAACACTTGCCCCAATGTGAGCTTATATGACGACATCTGTGCCAACAATAATTTAATACAGCAATAATATTTGGAGAAAGATTATCGCGTATATGTAGGCATTCTTTTATTAACGATTAAACAATATTGAAAACGTAAAACTTTTCTAATATCTATTTTTTACCTTCATACATTTATCAACACATGAGGATTTTTCGTTTGAGCTTCTTTATATTTCCGGCATTTTTTAAAATTATTTTTATCTTCATCATGCTCCTCTTTTTGGGGCTTTTTTGCATTCATATTTCCTGGTATTTAACTCCTTGGGGACGAACGACACGTATATGTGCCGCAAAAAAAGGCCTAAAAATCCTTTTTTATCCCCACCAGTAAAATTATACTGTAAAATTTGGTTTATTTAATCTGAGCATTTTCCCGATTTAATAAGATTCAAATTTCTGTTTTTGAAAACCGGCGACAAAACATAAAAAATTTCGTAAAAGACTCTCGTCGCGAAGGGGTCAAGTGATTTTTCTCACTCTTAAAAATAATTCGATATAATATCTCTAAAATATTTTTCTTGTTGTACGTAAAAGCAGTTGAAATTTCATACACTGAACATTAATCCTAACAAGGATTAAGGTTAAGGGCAGATGGCTTTTACATAGCTGCCAACTCTTCTGATTTTTTGGCCCGGAAAAATTTAATAGAAATTTTTGATTTATTGAATCGGCTGACTACGGCGATTTGAAATGGTAAAATTTTCTAAAAAATTTTCCGGGCCGAAAAAGCGGAAGATGTTGGCAGCTACGATCCTGACCTTAAAAACAATGAAAGAAAAACCCTAAAAAGAAACATTACCCATTTTTTCTAACTGGTAAGTAAAAAATATATAGCGATGTTTTTCTTTGGGATATTTTCCCAAACTTAAAAACAGACCTCATTTTAGGTTGCTATTTTTTATCCAAACATCTTCCTTTCGCATACGAGTTTTTTAAATGTTTTAAAAAAGGTCTTCGCATATATTATTTTCCCCTACTTTTCTATTCATCGAGTACAATCTTTTGTGTCATTTAATACTACTTTCATGCTTTAGCTGCTCTTTCGAATTTCGAGTGGAACATTTTTGTAAGAGCAAGTTATATTTGTGTGGGATCTCTCCGACTCCCCCTTTCCCTCAGTCGCGTGTGTATAATAACAGATTCGTGTATATATGAAGTATTTTTTGCCGGATCATTTTAAAAAAGGAATATTTCTTTTATTCTTATTTTCGTCTCGCGTATCTTTTTACTTTTTTCTTTCTGATGGAAGATGAACGTTACGGATTTTTCAAAAAATATTACTTATTTTCTAATTTAATGATGTAAAAAAAAAATAAATAAAAAAAAAAAAATATTTTTTTAATTTTCCTACCCTGTTCAAATTTTACTCAATCTTGATAAAAACATTTCTCACCAGAATTGTTATTTAAGACATTTTAATATATTTAAATGACTTATGGCTCTGAATCTATTATTTAACTTTCTGTATGAAGAAAGTCCTGGTTTGAATCGTAAAAAACAAATTATAGTTATGGGTCGATTAGACCCATTCAGGGTAGGAAGGTTAATGACTGGTCAATATTTCTTTCTAGAAAAGATCAATGTGATGTTACTAACAAATGCAGATCACTATGATATATTTGTACTTAAGAAGATTTTAAATCTTTATTTTTTAATGCTTTCTTTATTGTTTATTACAAACAATTAAACTTTTCTTCAAATATACATTTTTTTAATTGCATGCAAATATAATTTTCTTCTTCTATAGATTTTTTTTTAAATCATGGGAGTGGTAATCTAATTTCGAAAAAATCAGCAATTAAATGAATATCTATAAATTTCTCAGAAAAAGTTATGACGGAACAATAATAATATTTATCAAATTATTGCGAGTATGTAGGGATCCTTCTATTAAAGATTACACAAAATTGTAAAGAGAAAACTTTTCTGATATCAATTTTTTTCTTTTATCCAACATATGAGAATTTTTTGTTAGAGATTCTTTATATTTCAACAAAAGTCTTTTAATTTCTCCAACACGTTCCCTTGTTGGTATTTTTTGAACTTACAATTCCCAGTTTCCCGGTTCTTATGTGATTTTTTTCACTCTTGAAAATAATGCAATATAATCTCAGTAAAACATTTTTCTTGCTGAGCATAAAAGACGTGGGAATTTCGTCCTCTGAGCAGTGATCCTAATCGTAAAAACAATAAAAGAACAACCCTAAAAAGAAACATTACACATTTTTCTAACTAGTAAATATAATATATTTAGTCATAATTTTTGAGGGGATGCTTTCCCAAAGTTAAAAGTAGATCTCGTTTTAGATTGTGTTTTTTAATACTACATGTTGCTTTCGAGATTTTTTTTTCTTTTTACGTTTCAGAAGTTCTTCAACTAGGGTAACATCCCCAGTAATTGGCACATTAAGAATTTGTCGTTAAACTTACTTAAATTTTCATTACAAAGAAATAAGCTATTTACTTGGAAATATTTTTAAATCAAAGAATGCATATCTGTGCATCTATTTTGCCCACTAAAAGCAAAAAAAATTGAAAAAGTATTTTTATAAAAATATATTTATAAAAAGTTGCTGAAATCACCAGTAATTGGCACCTAGAGCACCAATGTATGACACCTTGTGAACCAGTAATTGGCATATGTTTATATTTAAAAAAAAAACTTTACATTTTGCATTGGGTTTAATCGCTTTAAATTAATTTACTGTAGATGAAGATGCCATATTTCAGGTTTTTGAGAGTAAGAAATCAGCATATTAATCTGAAATGTGAACACTTTAAAACAATACAATATACTTACATTAATACCCAGTAATTGTCATGCTGTCAACAGTAATTGTCATATGAAGCTTTAATGGATTCCAATTACTGATAAAATTTATATTTTCAAATAAAAACAAATGATAAACAAAATTAGTCTATAATTTTAAAAGTACTTCCAAAATAAATGGTTTAATCTCAAATTCCTTGCGAATTCCTTGTAATAGGTGCCAATTACTCGGAACTAGCAAAATTGAAGCACCGTTAATTGGCAACTACCATTAATTCAGAAATCCAAATATTTGTGTCGAAAATACTTTTACACAATTAAAGTAACCCTTTTTAACTAAACAAAACTGTTGTCAATTAAAATTTAAAATATATTATAAATCAGATAATAATGAATTGAAAAGCATGCCTTCCTTAAGCCAAAGAACAAGAATTTGCAACAAAATGGCTAATTTGATACAAGCCAGATTTGTTTTTCTTTCCTAGGCTCTATTATCATCTTGTAAAACAAATCAAAGTTATAATCTTTAACGTAAATGAGCATATAACTGATGTATGGTCTTGAATTTTTAAAAGACTGGATATAAATCTTTTTTTAGGACATGTTTGTAAAATGTGCCAATCACTGGTGCATGCCAATTACTGGGGGTGTTACCCTATATTATATTTTCCCCTTCTTCACTATATTCATCAAATATCATTTTTTGTATCTTTTAATGTTTCTTTCATGTTTTAGCTGTTTTACGATTTTCTATTGAACTTTTTTGTAACAGCAAGTTTTACTTCTGCTAGAGCTCCCTGATTCCCTCTTTTTCCACAGTCGCGTATATATAATGACGGACTCACGTTTATAGGAAGTACTTTTTGCTGGATTATTGTAAAAAAGACTTTTCTTTTACTTTTATTTTCGTGTATTCTGTCTTTTTAATTTCATTCTTTCTGGTGGAAAATTTCAGTTGAGGATTTTCCAAAAAAATAGTATCCTTTTTTTATATAATTTAGTAATGTACACATATAAATTTTGATTATTTATCATCAGGATATGTTTTTACTTTAGAAGATATTAAATCTTCATTTCTTTTTATTATTTTCTTTATTGTTAATTGCAAGCAATTAAAAATGTCTTCAACTGTAGATCTTTTATTTTGAGTCATGAGAGTGGTAATCAAATTTTAAAAAATTCAGCAAATTAAATAATAAAAAATATTTGTCAGAAAAAAAATTGTACAAAATAATAATAATATTTCCATCACGAATATCTAGAAATTCTTTTGTTAAAAGTTAAATAATATTCAAAACAAAAAAATTTCCGTTAAAGTCTTTTAATTCTTTTATTTTTTCCATCATGTACACTTGTTGATCTTTTTTGTAAGCACTTCTTGTTTGATGGTTCTTCTATGATTTGTTTTACTCTTGAAAATGATGCGATATAATTACACCGAAATATTTGTTTTTGTTGCACGTAAAAGAAGTAGAAATTTCGGCCTCTGAACAGCGATCCTAATCGTAAAAACAATGAAAGAACAACCCTGAAAAGTAACATTACGCATTTTTCTATCTGGTAAGTATAATATGTCTAGTAATAGTTTTCTTTGGGATATTTTCCCAAAGTTAAAAACAGACCTCATTTTAGATTGCTATTTTTTAAACTCCAATTCTTCCTGTCGCAGATTTTTTGTTTCTTTTTTTGGTATGTTTCAAAAAGTTTTTGAAATAGATTATTTTCTACCCTTCTTTACTATTCATCAAGTACAATTTTTTTTTGTTATCTTCTAACATTTTTTTTTCATTTTAGCTTCTTTTACGATTCCTATTGGACCCTTTGGTAAGAGCAAGTTGTATATGTGCTGGAGCTCTCCCATTCCCCTTTTCCCTCAGTCGCGTGTATATAATGACAGATTCATGAATATAAGAAGACTTTTTGCTGGGTTATTGTAAAAAAAGGATATTCCTTTTATGCTTATTTTCGTCTATTGTGCTTTTTTAATTTTCTTGAAGATGCCAGTTACGATTTTTTTCAAGAAAGTATTATTTTTTTTCTATCTAATAATGTAAAAAAAGAAATTTTGATTATTTTTAATGATTGGTAATTATTTCTTTATAAAAACAATCAGTGGGATTTTATGAACAAATGCCGATCACTCACGACATTTTTGTACTTAAGAAGATTTTCTATCTTTATATATTAAATCTTTTCTTTAGTAATAATTGCAAGGAATTATTTTCTTCGTGTGTACAATATTTTTTAAGCCATGAGAATGGTAATCTAATTTTAAAAAATTCTACAATTAATTAATAAAAAAATTATTTGTCAGAAAAAAACATATCAAAACAATAATAATATTTCCAAAATAAACATCGCGAATATATGGGGATTCTTTCATTAACCTCCCTACTCTGTTCAAATTTTACTCAATCTTGATCAAAACATTTCTCACCAGAATTGTTATTTAAGACATTTTAATATATTTAAATGACTTATGTCTCTGAATCTATTATTTAACTTTCTGTATGAAAAAAGTCCTGGTTTGAATCGTATAAAACAAATTATAGTTATGGGTCGATTAGACCCATTCAGTGTAGGAAGATTAAGGATTAAACAATACTGAAAACAGAAAACTTTTCTGGTATCTATTTTTTACTTTTTGCTTTTTATCTATCCTATGAGGATTTTTTGTAAGATATTCTCTATATTTCTCCCAGTTTTTTTATTTCTATATCATGTTCCCTTGATGAAGATCAACAAAAGAGTGGTGTTTTGCACTCAGAATTCCTGGTTTCCCGATTCTTGTGTGATTTTCTTTTTTTCACTCTTGAAAATGATTCGCTATAAAAAAAATTCTTGCTGCGCATAAAGAAGTTGAAGTTTCGGTCTCTGAACAGGAATCCTAATCGTAAAGACAATGAAAGAACAACCCTAAAAAGAAACATTACGCATATTTCTATCTGGTAAAAAAAAAAAGTAAAAAGCATTTAGTAATATTTTTCTTTGGGATATTTTCGCAAAGTTAAAAACAGACCTCATTTTATATTGCTATTTTTAACTTCACATTTTCCTTTCACAATGTTTTTTTTTTTTTTTTTTTTTTTTTTTTTTTAAATGTTTTAAGAAGTTTATCAGATATATTTTTTTCTCTTTTTCACTATTGATAGGTTGCGATTTTTTGTATCTTTTAATATTTATTTCATGCTTTAGCTGCTTTTACGATTTTCTACTGGACTTTTTTCTAAGAGCAAGTTATATTTGTACTAGAGATCTCCCATTTCCTCTTTTTCCTCATTCGCGTACATATAATAAAGGATTCGTGTATATAGGAAATACTTTTTGCTGTTTCATTGTAAAAAATGGGTATCCTTTTATTGTTATATTCGTCTATCCTGTCTTTTTATTTAATTTATTTATTTTGATGGAAGATGTCAATTACGAATTTCTCAAAAATGTATCACGTTTTTTTTCTAATTTAATAATATATTAAAAGAATTTTGATTATTGTTAATGACTGGTAATTATTTCTTTCTGTAAACAATCAATGTGATGTTACCAACAAATACTTATCTCCAGGGATGTAGTTGAGGGTACACGGGAGTATTCGCCGTATATATGTTCTGGATTTTTTAAAGAGACACCGTATACTCTCTATTTCTCAAAAAAGCTATGGTATACCCAATCTAGGGTACAACCTCTACCTTGAGCGTATACCCTCGGCTTAGAGCGTATATCCTCTGTTATTTTTACGACTACACTCCTACTTATCACTCACGCCATGTTTGTATTTAAGAAGATTCTAAATCTTTTTTTTTTTAATATTTTCTTTATTGTTATGGTAAGCAATTAAAATTTTCATCATATATAGATTTTTTTAGTCATGAGAATGGTAATCTACTTTTTTTAAATATATCAATTAAATAATAAAAATAGCATTAACCAAAAAAAATATACCAAAATATTGATAAAATTTCCAAAATAAATATCACAAATGTGTAAGGACTTTTTCATTAAAAGTGAATAATATGTAAAACAATGAACTCTTCTTATATCGATTTTTTTTTTTACTTTTAGATTTTTATAAAACATATGAGAATTTTTTCATTAGAGATTTTTTATATGTCTTTTAATTTCTGTATCACGTTCTCTTGTTGGTCTTTTTTTAATTCACACTCTCTAGTTTTTCGATACTTCTGAAATTTGTTTTACTTTTGAAAATGATGCGATATAATCTTTCAGGAACATTTTTCTTGTTACGTAAAATAATTAGAAGTTTTGTCATCTGAATAGTGGTCCTAATCGCAAAAACAGTGAAACAACAACTCTTAAAAGGAACATTACGCTTTTTTTTTAACTGTTAAGTAGAAAAATATTTAGCAACATTTTTCTTTGGGATATTTTCCCAAAGTTAAAAATAGACCTCGATTAAGATTGTTTTTTTTAATCCCACATCTACATTTCGCAGATGAGGTTTTTTTTTTTTTTTTTTTTTTTTTTTTTTTTTTTAAGAAGTTTTTTAGATATATTATCCCCCCCCCCCATCTTGTCTATTCATCGACTATAATTTTTTGTATTTTTTAATATTTCTTTCATGCTTTAACTGCTGTTACGATTTTCTACTGGCCCGTTTTTATTCAGATTTCTATTTCCCCACCCCCTTTTCCCGAGTCACGTGCATATAATAACTGATTCGTGTGCATATGAAGCATTTTTTTCTAAGTAATTGTGAAAAAGAGATTTCCCATAGGTTCTTATTTTCGTCGATCATGTCTTTTTATTATTATTGTACCAGATAAAAGTTGCACATTTATTAAACGAGTACTTTTTTATTAGTCTATAAAGTAAACAAAAAATTTTAATTATTTTTTAATGACTGGAAATTATTTCTTTCTGACATCGGTCAAAGTGAATTTATCAACAAACACTGATGACTCTTGGCAGGTTTGTATCGGAGAAGGTTTAAATGTTTATTTATTTATTAATTGATTTTATCTTTTTTTTATTGTTAACTGCAACTATTTAAATTTTTCTTCATCTTTTTTCTTTAGTTCTTTCTTTGGACATCAGGGAGGCAATTTAATTTAAAAATTCAGTAATTAAATAATTAAGAAATTTTTTCATAAAAAATTATAACAAAACAATAATATTTGGAAAATAAGTATTGCCAATATGTATTAATTCTTTCACTGAGGATTAAGCACTATTGAAAACAGAAAACTTTACTGATATCTAATTTTTTTTTTTAGATTTTTATCATATATGAGGTTTTTTTTGTTAGAGCTTCTTTATATTTTCCCCAAAGTTTTAAAACTCTACATAATGTTCCCTCATCGGTCATTTTCACATTAACTATTTCTAGTTTATTGGTTTTTCAGTGATTTTTTTTCTCTTGAAAATAAAGTGATATAATTTCCATAAAACATTTTTATTCTTGCACGTAAAAGAAGCAGAAATTTTGTTCATGTACAGTGATCCCAATATTTAAAACTATAAAACAACAATCCTAAAAAGAAACATTATGTATTTTTCTAACTCGTAAGCAAAATACACTATATTGCCATTGATTATTGGACACTTGCGATTTTAGACATTTTACTAAATATCTAGAAAAATACATGAGTAATCATCTCGAAACTCTTAGTATATAAATATAATAGTATACGTCATACATGTCCGTGAAGATTTTTTACCGAAACTTCATAGGGGACCGTCAACAAATTAAAAAAGAATGAATATCTTTTGAATAACCCTGTCAAAACTAATGTAGCAAAAGCGCTCAAATTCTAGATTATGATTGAATGCCTTATTGTAACTGTGTTCATTTTTATGCAAATAGCATGCATACTCGCAGAGTAATTAAGGTTTTTATAAAAATGGTCCCAAATTTTTCCAAGTTTTTTCCTTATAATTTTCAGAGTTCTTAATATAAAATAATATTTTTTTCAGAAAATATAACAAACAACATTGCACAAAGTACCCTGTAATCATAATTAAAAAATAATGAAAATTGTATACAAAATGAGTTGGTTTACTAAATAATTTTTTACTGCGCATGCGTCAGCGATATCAAAATTTCATTTGCATATTATGTTAGCTAAGTGTATAGAGCAACTTTTGTGAAAGTCACAAAATCATAACTTGAAAATTCTGAAAATAATCGTCAATTGAATAAGCTGAAATTCCGTTATTCTCAAAATGAAGCAAAAACAAGAGGGGTTGTATCCATATATTCATTGATTAGTGTCAATATAGAATACACAATACGGGATGTTACGACTACTTTTGGATAAAATCCCTCATTTTTTTGTTTCATTTTGGAAAGAACGGATTTTTTCCTTTTTCTATAGACGATTACTTTCAGAATTTTCAAGCCATAATTTTGAGACTTTTACAAAAGTTGCTCTATACATTTAGCTAACATAATATGCAAATGAAATTTTGATATCTTTAACGCATGCGCAGTAAAAAATTATTTAGTGAACCTACTCATTTTTCATACAATTTTTATTATTTTTTAATTCTGATTACAGGGTACTATGTGCAATGTTGTTTGTCATATTTTCTGAAAAAAATATTATTTTATATTAAGAACTCTGAAAATTATAAGGGAAAAACTTGGAAAAATTTGGGACCATTTTTATAAAAACCTTAGTTACTCTGCGAGTATGCATGCTATTTGCATAAAAATGAACACAATGTATTACAATAAGGCATTCAATCATAATCTAGAGTTTGAGCGCTTTTGCTACATTAGTTTTGACAGGGTTATTCAAAAGATATTCATTCTTTTTTAATTTGTTGACGGTCCCCTATGGAGTTTCGGTAAAAAATCTTCACGGAGATGTATGATGTATACTATTATATTTACACACTAAGAGTTTCGAGATGATTCCTCATGTATTTTTCTATATATTTAGTAAAATGTCTAAAATCGCAAGTGTCATAATCAATAAATAATAATCATAGTCTCATAATCAATGGCAATATAGAGTATATTGGGTCATCCGGAAAATTCTGAGGTATACTTATGTTGAGGCAATGTTAAAACTATTGAATGACACCGGAAAATGTGAACAGATTTATTAAAAATCAAGTGGGTAAGTGTGATTGGCGATCGCACAAAAAGACTCGTTTAATATATCCTTTAAAACACATTTTTTCATTAAATTAACGGTTTTTCGGCGCTATTTTGCGATTCATTCACCAATCGCGCCAACCATAATAGAATCTTCCCCTAAATGTTGCCTTGATTCCATACATTTGTTGATTTCTCTATCAGAATCAGCATATTTAGTGAAGGTACGCAAGTAAATAAAATTATGAATAAAAGTAAAATATTATAGCTTCTTAGCATAAATTTAAGGGAGACCAAACTGGTCACCAGAGGCGGCTCTTAATTTAAATGAATAATAATTTAATAAATAAAAAATATTTAATTTCGCATGTCAAAATATATGCTAAATATTATTTAATATGATGAAATAAAAACAAATAAGCACGCTTTTACGTGATCTATTTAATCCATTAATTTATGTTGCAAACATAATAATTTTATTTAAAATTAGACAATTACAATTAGAAGAGAAAAACAACAACAAAATGAACTGATGGATTTAAAAAATAATATTTAAATTAAAATAATAGTTTTTTTTTTCAACATTTTATGATTTGTTGCGTGACAAGAGGTTTTCAGGTGTAAGTACAGAAAATTTGAACTCTCTGGCATGTATAGTTTTTGTGTAAGGACTGTGTGACAGACAAAGGACAGAGAAGATTAGGGTTTCGTTAGATGAATGAAACCCTAAAAAAGATAAAGGGATATGAATAATGTATAAATATATTTGTATATACTGAAAATTTCGGTGAAAATATAGCTTTTGTGGATTCAAACTATATAAAAAAACGTAAAATTTTCCGGATGACCTGATGCTGAGCAATGTTTTTCCTTTGAAATATTTTCCCAACGTTAACCAGGGAGAATATGCGCATACACATCGTATGAATGGTTTTTACTTTGTCACCAATAAATATAATAAATATTTGTCATTTTACTTAACCGAAGACAATCATTGCAAGTTCAACAATAAAATATGTTGAAGATCATTAAAAAAAAAAAAAAAAAAAAAAAAAAAAAAAAAAGTAGTGGTAACAATTGTAAAAACCATACGCTATCTCGGTCTATCTCGCCCTGCGCAAGTCCTCCAGGGTTAAAGACAAGCCTCATTTCAGACTTCTATTTTTTTATCTCTGCATCTTCTTTTTGCATATGAGTTTATTTGTATACTTCAAGAAGCTTTTCTCATATATTATTTCTTTCCCCCTCTTCTCTATTCATCGGGTGCCTTTTTTTGTATCTTTTAATATTTCTTTCTTGCCTTAGCAGCACTTATGATTCTCGACAAGAACTTTTTTGTATGAGCAAGTTGTATTTATGCTGGAGCTTCACGATCTCTTTTTTTTTTTACCCAGTCGGGGGTATATAATAATGGATTCGTGTATATAAAAAGTATTTTTTTCTGAATGTTTATAAAAAAAAGGGATTTTCTTTCTTTTCTTATTTTTGTCCATCGTGTCTTTTATTTTTTTTTCTTCTGAAGATAGATGTGAGTTAAGCCTTATCCAAAAATATATAATTATCACTTTTTAATTCATTAATGTAAACAAAAAAATAGAGTTATATTTGCAATGACTGTAAATTCTTTATTTCTGGCAAATAAATAATGACAAAGTGATAATACCAAGAAACACCAATCACTCACGCCAATATTGTACTTAAGAAATTTTCAAAATTTTGCTTTTCTAATATTTTCTTTATGGTTATTTGTGAGAAATTAAAATTTTAAAATTTTCCTCATTTGTAGATATTTCTAATCACCAGCGTGACAATCAAATTTCACAATATTAGCAATTAAATAATTAAAGTATAATGTTTGTCAGAATTCTGTTCAGATTGTGTTCGAAAATTATGCTTCGAAACATCATATATTGACTTATATTAGTTCTCGTGAATATGTTTACATCGGCAGTTTTTCATTAGGGATTGAAAATAGAAAACTTTTGTGTTCGCTATTTTCTTTTTTTTTTTAAACTTTTATCAATATTAGTTTTTTTAATATATAAGTTTTTTTTTTTTTTTTTTTTTTTTTTTTTTTTTTTTTTTTTTTTGTCATATATCTAAGAAATCTACAAAAGTTTAAGATTGCGATTTCCTCTGCAAATTCTTCATATTTTTCTTTTTAAGATTATAGTTATGTCTAGTACTTTCTCTTCAATCACATCTTATCAACATCCATGATTTATGAAATAAGTGTTAGCAATAACGTCTAAAATAACTGTCGGTCCAATACTACTTGCCACATAGCAATGGGACCGGCACTGTAACACCAAATTTATTTTTAAAATATGGTTGTGTGACAAGAAATAAAATAGAAGGTCTGAAATTTAGCGTCGGATAAGGGTTATTTATTAATCTTTTAAAACCGGAATAATTTTCTCTTTAAAATGCTAGACTATTATTTCAAACCAGTTTTATTGAAATAGCAATTTTTATTTGATTTTATGGCTAAATTTAAGTTACAAAATAAGGATAATTTTTCCGATTAAAAATTTTGATATTTAAACAAAAACAAGCACACAAACACACACACACGCACACACACAAAAAAAAAAGCTGTAAGTTTCGTAATGTACATAGTACCGATAGATTTTAATCCCTTAACTGCGCCGGGCGTATATATACGTCTCACTCAAATAAATGCATATTTCTGAAATTAACTATCGAACAACCACTTTTTTGAATTAAAAATTTTGCTTTATTAAAAAAAAAGAAACTTTTACCATTAAATAAAGAGAGGATTATTTTCCAAAATTTGTAGTGGCAATTTTTTTAGGAAAAAAGTTGAAGATTCTTTTCTTAAAGCTTCGGCAGTTAAGGGGTTAATAAATTGATTTTTTGTAAGTAAGCAAATATCACTTAAAGCAGAGCATTTTCAATTACAGATGTTTTTTTTTTTTTATGTTGTAAATAAGTGGAATTGTCCTACAAGGAAATATATATACAGTCGACTCTCGATAATTCGAAATCTGATAATTCGAATCTTCCCTTAATTCGAACTAAACATGAAGTCCCGAAATTTTCTATTGCAGAATAACCTTAAAAACTTTCATTAATTCGAACTCATTTTCTCTTGACTTCGTTTAATTCGAACTAACGAGAATTCCAATTTTTTATTTTTCTTTCCTTTCTAAAGGATTTCAGATCATTTGAATAAATTTCTTTTTTTTTATTTTTGTGAAAATTGTTCCGAACGAGTATACATATAATCCAATGCATTTGATATCCACTTTCTTAGTACCCCGTCTGTCCATCAGTGACACTACAAATTTTTCTTTCATTGTGCTTGTTTCTAATCATTAATTTAGTTTACGTGTTTATACTTTATAATTTGTTATTAAGTCATATTCCAATGATGACAGACGAAATAAAAAATTAAAAAAAAAAAACACTATAACATTAATTCTTTTGTAATAGTACCATTTTAAGCATGTTTTTATTTCATATTTTCCATTATTCGAACTCCGGATAATTCGAACATTTTTTGTGGTCCCGACGAGTTCGAATTAACGAGAGCCGACTATATATAAATTCAGTACTTGGACAAAACTTTTAGGAATGACAGTACACATCAAGACAAGCAATATTACATTTGAAATTAAGGGTCCCAAATGTTACGAAAGAGATAGGTGCCATTAAGATTTAGAGTCCAAAATTTCAAATGATTATAAAAAGCGGAAAAATTGGTCGATTCGTTTGAGATTTTCACTAAAACTGTTCTTTATGTCATCATTCACTTGAAAATAAATCTTAAAGATAGAATTTAAAAAATGCTGTTAGAGGGCGCTTTCGACTTTAGAATAACGGACATATATTTTTTAGCCTTTTTTTTTTTTTTTTTTTTTTTTTTTTTTTTTTGTATTTTATTATATGGTTTCAAAAGGTTAGACTTAAATCTTGAGCTCAAAATCTGAATCATTGGAAGAGGTTAAATAGCGCAAAATGAACTGTTTTCAGGAGTCGAAATTTGAACACCCCTCCCCCCTCAACTGAACATAATTCAGTTTGCGGTATTTAGCCGCCAACAACGATTTAAATTTTGAGCTCAAAATTTAAGTCTACGCTTTTGAAAACATTTAGTGGAATACAAAATATATCAATAAAAAATAGCTGTTCTTTACTCCAATGTGTAAGGTGCTCTCTATCAGATTTTTTTTAACTTTATCTTTAAAATTTATTTTCATAAAAATACTAACATAAAGAATAGCTTTGCACACTACAGAAACTGCACATGAATCGACCAATTTCTCCTTTTTTTTTTAAATCATTTGAAATTTTAGACTCCGTCCAAAGTTTGTTTAGTGGCCCTGTCTCCGTCGGAAGACGTTTGGAGTCTTTAGTTTCAATTGTTTGTCTTAAAGTGTACTTTCACAATTTAAAGATTTGTCCTAGAGTTTAGATTCACCCTGTATATAGGGGAAAATGGGGATACTTGAGCTATTTTTTAAATTTAATTTTTTTTTAAATTTATAATTTCTTAGAACAAAATAAAATATTGAAAATGAAAATTTGATATTTTTTCTTCAACTGAAAACCACTTTCAATTAATTTTGAACTATTTTTCTATGCCTAATAAATTTTTATTTTTTCTTTTACATCGTGGCTCAAGTATCCCCATGGAGGGGATACTTGAGCCAGATGTCACATTCGCACCAGTATTTTGCAAAGAAAAAAACCGATTTACAATATACGTGAAAAAATGCACTAAACCTTTTTCAAATAAAGGTCGAATTTTCTGGTGTCGCTGTGACATTTCAGACCTAAAATTATGTGGTAGAAAATTCTATCAGCAGAGGTCGAAGGGTTAATTACCATGCTTTCAAAATGGTACCAAGATATGTGGTTTCTTTTTTACATGTTCAGAACTATAAATATGTTACCATGTTGCCAGTTTTAGAAAGAAATATTGACCAACTGTAGAGATAATAGGGGTGGCTCAAGTATCCCCTATGCTCAAGTATACCCACTCTCCCCCATATATACATACCAGCCAAACTCCGGATTTTTTTTAACTAAAAAAAGTAAACTTTGAACCAGAAAATTAATTTAATTAAATGTTCTTTGTATAAATTTGTTAGGCATTTGAAAACTATTTAATCTATTCGTTATATAAATTTCTTGTTCAAACTAGAATTTTTGGATTTTAAGAAAGCATCAGACTGACATGTTTGTATATATTCAAGAAAAAAAGACTAAAAATGAATAAAATTTTTTGTCTTATATTAAGCAAGTAATACAGTACAAGTGTCCAGAACTAATATATAATGATAATGTTAACACGGGAGTTTAAATTGTTAAGAAATATTTTTCCAGTTTTTTTGACAATAAAAAAACATATTATTTTTTCTTAAGGAAAGCAAATAAAATAATTTGTATTTATTTTTTCTTTTAATGGTACTCATTTGGTAAACATAAATAAATAAATATATATATATATTATTCCAAACTGGAGCAGTCACTACATTATTAACGCCTCAGTGAAAATTGTTTAAGAATATTTTTTTAACTTTTGGATAGGAAAAAAAAACAGGAAAAATAACTTTTTTTTTCATGAATTAAGCAAAAAAATAAATATATAGCTTAGCATTCTTTTTCAATTCTGAATTTTTTACTACCTCGGAAGGAAAAATATGTTTCTTAACTTATGTATACATTTATTAAAATAAGTAAACACCCCACCCCCTTAAAAATATTTATTTAAAAAAAGAAACAGTAATAATATTATTTATGCGCATGTTAAAATGCATAAATGATATTAATTTAGAAATTGTGTGCAGTTAAAACGTGAAAATGTACAGAATAATTTTTCTGTCTTTCATTTTACTATATAGATTTTATTTTCAAACATATGAGTACTTATATATTTGTTAATTATATTTATTAATTACATATATTATATATTTATTAAATGTAAATTTTCAAGTAGGTGAAAAATGTCCGGGCCAAAATTCGAACAACGGATATACTGGCTGTAGCCGCCAATGACTTTGAACTTTTTTTTTTTTTGAGTCTTTTGCTTCTATAAAGAAAAACACGACTCTCAAGTGATAGTGGAAAACAAATAAGAAATGTAACTAAAAAAAGTTTTGAAAACTCACTCTGTTATACAAAAAGCTTCTAACAAGGAAGGTCTGCATACGGGCATACTCAGAAAAATCTGTAAAAATTACACAATGTTCTTCTCATGTGGATATATACATTTGTAAAAAAAACTTTGGCGGAACTCCGATACAACGTTCGTAAAAAAATGATGAACATTTCTTTTATTTGGCGATTTATCATCAGTTGGCGACAAAATGAATTTTCAAAAAATACTTTTTTTATATCAAATTCTTTATAAGGTAAAGATGTTTCATCTTCAACTTGTTTAACCTTCCTACCCTGAATGGGTCTAATCGACCCATGACTATAATTTGTTTTATACGATTCGCATCAGAACTTTTTTTATAAAGAAAGTTAAATAACAGATTCATATTAATAAGCCAATTAAATATATTAAAATGTTTTAAATAACAATTCTGGTGTGAAATGTTTTTATCAAGATTGAGTAAAATTTGAACAGGGTAGGAAGGTTAAAGAAATTTTATTTATATTACGTTAGTTTTGTCAGCTTTAGTATGTTTTAACTATATTTTTGTCATAATGTATTTAGAATGAAAATTAACTGTGAAATTGTATAAATTAAAACAAAATTTAAATTAATTGAAATTGTTTCAATCTCATAATGAACTCCAATTTAATTGAGCTCTGTCGATTCAATTTTGTTGCTATGGGAACAAAAACTTCTCTGATATTGAAATGCATTACTGCAGCATTCTTCATCTGGCCTTTATTTTGTCATACGCTTAAATGTATGAAAATATACTTTTGAATATGAAAGTACTTTTTATATCAGAAATTAATTTTAAAGTGATAAAATTAAATAACTACAGCAAAAGCAACAGAAATATGCAATATAAAATACATCTATGTATCGAATTCTCGCATTGTTCAAATTTAAATTCATTAAATAATATTTACATGTATTCTAAAATTTAATTAACAAGAAATTTTCAGGTGCATTAAAATCGTTTGCTACTGGTGGGGGAAAATGCTGCTCGCCAAATCGAGTGACGCTTTCGTCTTTTCGCGCCAAATGCTCGAAAGTATTTTATTTTTTTACTGAGTTTCTTCTGTAGTTCCGCCGCTAAATTTGACTGATCCTTTGTTACATACATGAGTAGTTTAATCAGTACTTTTTTCAAAAAATTCTGAGTATGCAAAGTATGGAGACTTTCCTTGTAAGTGAAAAAAAAAATCTAAGAAAAATTTGTCTCGTCAAACTTCATTGCAAGTTATTTTTCCATCTTCTAAGACATGAGCGGGACAGCTGGAAGAACAGTAAATAGTAAGTTAACCCCTTAATGGTCGCACTAAATTACAGTTTAAAAAGTTCAAATTTATTATTCCCACCACTTTTTTGAAAAAAAAAATATTCACCTTATTTAATGATAAGTAAAATGATACCAGAATAAGACCAATTACACTATTTTATAAAACTGGCGGGAATCAAACAGTCCTGAATAAAAGACAGGAAGCTTGCAGCCCGTGAATGTCTCACGCGCGTCGATTAATTCGTTAAGGCGGGATTCATACGATTAACCAGGGCCGTATCTAGAAGTGAACAGTAGGGGGGGGGCAGTCAAGAAAATGTAGGGGGGGGGACTCATATTTTTTTCTCTTTCTCTTTGACGCAGAAAGATAAGTTAGTGCACATTCACATTATAGGTACTATGTTTCTCATTAAACTGTTGCAATAACTTCATTTTATGCTAAGAAAATAATAACATGATGAAAATTTTGAGTGTATAATTGGCGCAAAATTAAACATCATGTTAGTTTCATATGTGCAAATAGGATGAGGGAGTATTGAAACACTTATTTTAGATGGAATTTAGTAATTCTGCAAAACTGTGAAAGGGTCTCAAAACTAAATTATATTTTTGAACAGAATTTCATTTGAATTTTTGGAACAGAAATTCATTTAGTGACCTTGGAATCTTTTCCAGGGGTGGGGGAGGGCTGAGCCGCCTATAGCACCCCCTTAGCTACGACCCTGCGAGTAACGGTAGTTATCCCGGTTTTCAAGGTCAAATATCAGCATTTTTTTTTTTATTACAAAAAAGGTTATTCAAATGCACGAAAATCCCCTTAAATTAAAGAAAAAATTTTCTATAAGAAAATACCGGTACAAAAGAATTTTCTAGTTTTGAAATTTCAGAGCCTGTACGAACTCTGTAAGGGCACTTAGAAAATAAAATGGTTCTTCAGCTTTTTTTTTTTTTTTTTTTTTTTTTTTTTTTTTATTATATGCCAAAAAATAGAAGTAAAAAATTATGGTGCTTAATGATTATATGCCTAAAAGATTATCGTGCTAGAATGATTTTAAATAATATATTTTAAGCAATTTGGGCATATATATTCCTATTATATGTACATATACATGCAGGGTGTTTCACTACCAGACCGATAAACTTGCAGGAGGTGTAGGGGGCACAGATACGACTCGGGATCACACAGCAATGCAGAGTCCAAAATATGCCGTACACTGTTAAAAATTTCGTGCTACTTTGAACCAAGATTTGGTGCTCGCAGCTATTACCAGCTGCCACCATAGGATGGATCAATCGAAGCTCCAAATTTTGGAACGAATTTACACCATATTATTTGAAAGATTGGTACTATGGTTCAACCGAAGTTCCAAATCTTGGTACAAGATTTCACCATCTTATGGTGGCAGCTACACCAAATTTCGGTTCAAAGTAGCACAAAATTTTTAACAGTGTAGTTGCGAATTATGGTGCAAAGCAAAATTGCCAGCAGACCCCCTTTTTAAATTCAGATTTCTGGATTGGCACCACTTTTCGAATATATAAAAATTCTCTTTATTTAATAAGACATTGATTAAGGAGAAAATAAGAGAAATTTTATAATTCCAAAAAAACTGTTGCCAATCAAGAAATCATTATTTAAAAAACGTAGTCCAATGGCAATACATGTACGAAGAAGAAGAAAAAAATGAGCAGAAACAGCAACACATTAATGGGACAAATATCATTTTATTGAAAGGTTGGACTTCAGAAGGTGATGGAAATTATGACCAGACGTTGCAAGACAGGCT
Source organism: Maratus speculifer (assembly GCA_964019185.1). Classification (NCBI taxonomy): domain Eukaryota; kingdom Metazoa; phylum Arthropoda; class Arachnida; order Araneae; family Salticidae; genus Maratus; species Maratus speculifer. The sequence continues at coordinate 218,616,465 of OZ025300.1, forward strand.
TGACCCACTCTTCCTCCAGTTGATACATCGTGTTCGAATACCTCTATTTGTCGGGGAAGATATGCGACACGCCATTAATCCTCCGAAACGTAAGCAAACTCTACGAGGCGGCGTATTAAAGATTGCCTAAAGACATGTAGTGGTAATTTCGACCAGCTTCAGTAGCATATTCACAGTATCCGCAAAGAAACTCTTCGGGAGGTTTGAATTCTGATAGGGATTGGCCGACGCGTTTTCACGTAACTTGGCGATAATTATACTTGGCGTAGCGATAGACGCTTCCGTCGAGTTTGATTTCCTTCGGAGCCGAGTACAAAGTAAAAATTTGTGTTTAAAAACTTTTAAAGAGTACAGCTTTCACTAAGACACGTTCCATCCAATGCAATGCTGCAAGAGAAAAGTTACTTTGTACTCGGTTCGGAAGGAAATCAAACTCCTCGACGGAAGCATCTATCGCTCGCCAAGTATAATTATCGCCAAGTTACGTGAAAACGCGTCGGCCAATCCTATCAGAATTCAACCTTCTCGAAGAGTTTTTTTTTGCGGATACTGTGAATACGCGCTTCAGTAGTACAAACTTCCAATAAAATGTTTTTTGTCCCATTAATGTGTTTCTGTTTCTGTTCTTTTTTTTTCTCTCTGCTTCTATGTATTAGTGTTGTGGATGGGTTATTTTTTTTTTATAAATCAGATTTCTTTATTGGCACCAGTTTTTTGAAACAGTAAAATTTCCTTTACTCCAGCCTTAACCCACTGAGTGATGGTATGGTGTATTTTATACCATCTACGATTAAAAGATTTGCACCAGAAAAAAAATATATTTAACCACCTCAGTCCTGAAACAAATATTATAAGGGACCACAAAAATCAGTTTAAAATTACTCTAAAACCTACCCGCTGATGTATCAGTCTATATAGGAATGAGATTTTTCCGCGTTTTTATATACCAGTATAGTATTAGACAAAATATTCTCTTAAATCGCAGCATTTTTCGATTGACTGAAATAACTTTGTCTATAGGGGAGAGTGGGGATACTTGAGCATAGGGGATACTTGAGCCACCGCTATTATCTCTACAGTTGGTCAATTTTTCTGTCTAAACCTGACAACATGGTAACATATTTATAGATCTGAACATGTAAAAAAGAAATCACATACCTTGGTACCATTTTGAAAGTATGGTGATTAACCCTTTGAGCTCTGCTGGTAGAATTTTCTACCACATAATTTTAATTCTGTAATGTCACTACGACACCAGAAAATTCGACCAAATTTATTTTTAAAAAGTTTAATGCATTTTTTCGCTTATATTGTAACTCGGGTTTTTTCTTTGCAAAATACTGGTGCGAATGTGACATCTGGCTCAAGTGTCCCCTCCATGGGGATACTTGAGCCACGATGTAAAAGAAAAAGTAAAATTTTATTAGACATAGAAAAATAGTTCAAAATTAATTGAAAGTGGTTTTCAATTGAAGAAAAAATATCAATTTTTCATTTTCAATATTTTATTTTGTTCTAAGAAATTATAAAAAAATTTAAAAAAATTAAAATTTAATAAATGGCTCAAGTATCCCCATCTTCCCCTACGATTACACTGGTGGGAAAAAACGCGGAAAATTCTCATCCCTATCCATATAATGCTTATGATATGCACGCAATTATTAAAAACGTCCAGAAGCGATTTTAACAATTTTAGAAGCATTTAAGCTAACCTAAAGTGTGTTCCTTAGTGTCTCCTACCAGCGACATCAGTACTGAGGAGGATATTTTAAATTTTACTTTTCTAACTTTGGTGGAGGAAATAGTCGCGAAACTCCTTCTCCTTGTTTTATTTATTTATTTATTTATTTATTTATTTATTTATTTATTTATTTAATTTTCGGTGGGAGTTCAGAATTACGCAAACGAAATATCTTGCCCCTGAGTAGGTTAGTTAATATGTCATTTAATATGCAGGGCTCCCAAATGGTCCGCGAACTGAACATCAGAATTTTCTTAGAGAAATTTTCCTTTTAGATTTGTCTTGCAAATTGCCAAGAAACCACGTTTGGAAGTTGATTCTAGCGCAAACGTATCATGAAAATTTCTGTTAAAATTTACTGATGTTCAGTTCGCGGACCATTTGGGAGCCCTGAATATGGGGAATTTTACCATTTTAAAAGATTGCTACCAATCAGGAAATCTGAATATAAAAAAGGAACCCTGTGGCAACAATGCGTTGTAACATAACTCGTAAATGCTTTATTTTGGATCCTGCATTGCTATGTGTTTCTTGTCCTCTCTGTGTTCCCTACAACTCATGCTTGTTTATTCTGTCTGGTAGTGGAACAGCTTGTATATTGCCTTCCATTCGAAATATGTTTCTTTTACCCTTTTTTACACTTTTCTAAAATTCTACTTAAGGCAAACAGTCGAAACTTTCAAAAAATATGTAACTAACTTGTTTCTTTAAAGATACATGCCATTATAAATGTAAGGGATTTCTTTTTAATAAAGAAAATTTATTCTGTAAATTTTAAGAATTTTAAAAGTTTTTAGTAAAAACCAAAAAAATATTTTATTATTTTTGAGCCTAAATGAAAATAGCTATTTTTTGTTCAAAACTGTTAGTTTTCTTATACCATAACAAATTTTTAAGTAAAACATGCAACACCTCAAATTACTTATATTATGCTAAAAGTGATACATTAAAATAAAAATTGCAAAAATACCTATATATAGGTATTTTTACAATTTTTACCATTTTTATTTTAATGTATGACTTGTAGCATAATATAAATAATTTGATATTTTAAAGTGATGTTTCATATTATACATGTAACATCTTTTTAGAAAAGTGTATCGAGCTGACGTACTCTTTAAAAAATACCTGGAAAGGTAATTAGCTCTTAAAAATTAATTTATGCATGGAATTCTTTTTTCTTAATTTATGTATAAGCTATGATGCGTACATTTACTACTGTAAAAAACATATCACTATTTTTAAATAAATTGCATGATGTTAAAAATTTTGCAAAAGCTACTTTTCGATATGTTCCATGTGACCTTATCAACTTATTAGTTTATTCTGAATTATTGTATTATTTATTTATTTATTTATTTTCCCTAAATATAATAAAATATATTTTTCGATTTTGGAGAACCCATATTACTTACATTTCTTCTTTCTTTAAGGGGTCAGGTACCCTTTAAAGAATCCGAAAATCGATTTTTTAAATAATAGCTTATAATTAAAGATGATTCTTTAAAAATATTTTGAAACAAACCGCATTCAAAACTTCGTATTAGAACAAGAATTATGTCTTAAAAACTTTGCGCTTTTCCTATGCGATCAATGGGTGATTTAAACTTCAACGTCAATTTTCTCAAAAGAGCGATTTTGATCATTGTGCGCAGAATTTTAGAAAAATGGTTGAGTAGAATTTCACAAAATTTTCGCTAAATGTATTAAACGTATATAGACACAAAATGACCTATTATTATGTTCCTCAGATTAGAAGTTTAGAATTCACGACTATTTTCGTCTAAAATAAATCTCGATATTTCGAATTTCTTTGAAAAATAATTTTTTTCTCTGGATCTATCGGTTTTATTTTTACCATCGCAGGTCATTTTAAAAACACATTATATCTCTACTCATAAAAAAAAATCTTTGTTTGTTTTAGCCATTCAAATTTGAAAAATCTTGCGCACAAGGCATGCAAGAAGTATTCTTTCGTAAAAATTGTATTATCTTTAAAAATAATTTAAAAATCATTGTATATGTGTATACTTTTCTTAACAACTTCAACTAATAAAATAAATCATTCTTAATATGTGTTTTAAATTTTATAGTTAAAAATCAATTAGATATAGAGTGACAGCAATTCTTACAGAGGTCATTTTTTCACGTATTTTGTTAGTTCAAAGGGTACCTGACCCCTTAATCATTCGTTAGAGTCTTTGTTTTAATGATTCTTGGTTCGCTAGATAAAAATACATAACTTATTTGAAAAGAACCTTTAAGTAAATCCACTATCGTATTATCATATTCAATAACCCTTACGAGCTCTTTCGTGTAGCCCTGTTTATCAGCTGTGGCATTTATACATACACAGTATCTATAAGTTTAGTGAAATTTAAACACGCATATTTTAATTAAAAAGGCATTTCATCCATTCATCAGCCATCATTGATAATTTAAAGTACTTCCGGTAGACTATATTATTTGAAATAGTTTGTGCGTCCCTGTAAATGCCGTGCATTTCGTATTATGCCTGAAATGACTCACATTAAGTCTCAGCGGCTATTTTATTATGTATGAAATAGTTTAGTATAATTAAAATATATCACAAACAACTTCCCTTTTCTCATTATGAATTGGCATTTTCTTGTGTGCCTTTGTAAATGAATAATAACTATTCTTTTCACTTCATATTTTACAGTCTTACCAACAGTCAAGCTCCCCAGATAACCCGAAACAACAATAATATCTGAGAGAACGTGGCAGCTATGCAACCTCCGACTCTCAAAAAAGAAAATATTCAATTTTATTATTTTTAATTCATTAATTAATTTAAATTAAATAACAGAATTTATTCTGATTACCTAAATGTGCCTCCATATACGCCATTTTCCACTTACTGTAATTCGCTACTAAATTAAGTCACATATTAGTCTATCTTTAAAAGTATGAATGTTTACCCGTAAAAATATGAATGAGATACAAGTATTTTCCTGCAAACTTCTCCGATTTTGAAGTACTGTTTAAATTTACTACTAAAGTTTGATTATTTTAAAGCCAAAATCTAACTCTTTTTAATTTAAAACAAGTTGGAAAGTGCACGTGAACGTAGCAAATGAGGTGCGTTCGTCCGATAACGAAGTTTAAAAAATATTCAAATCTTGCTGATATAGTAGAGCGTACTTCGGGTACAGTATAGTAATCGAAATCCTTGTGTTTCTGTAAATATGCAGGAAGTAATTTTTATTACACCTCAGCAACGTATATCTTATTCATAAAATGTGAAATAGTTGAATATAATTAAAACACGCCCCAAATAATGTTTCCCCGTATAGCATTATGTAGTGGAATACTTTTGTGTGGCCCTGTAATTTAATAAATATTCTTTGCATCCCAGATTGTACAGAATGCATATTTTAGTATATATTTCATAGATTCATGCCAATTCTATTATGTTCGAATGAGTGTAACATCATTAAAATGCATTTGAATTTTTTTTCCTCCATTGACCGTAATGTAATGGAATACCTTTGATTGTCCCTGTAAATGATCTATGCATCCGACTTTCATAACATTTAAAATGACTCGACAAAATTACGCAATAATTATATGTTTTAAATTTCAAACGATTAAAATGCATTTGAAACTTTTTTCCCCATTGACCGTAATGTAACGGAATACTTTTGATTGTCCCTGTAATTGATCTATACATCCGATTGTCATAACATTTAAAATGACTCGATAAAATTACGCAATAAATGTATGTTTTAAATTTCAAACGATTAAAATGCATCTGAAACTTTTTTCCCCATTGACCGTAATGCAACGGAATCCTTTTGATTGTCCCTGTAATTGATCTATCCATCCGATTTTCATAAAATTTGAAATGACTCGACAAAATTATGTTATAATTATGTATTTTAAATTTCAAACGATTCGGTTGGGTAGTTTTTGCGTTGTTATATGCGGACGGACAGACAGACAGACAGACAGACGGACAGACAGACGGACGGACGGACTGAGCGACAACAATAGGTGCTACGTATTTACATAATTACGAACGCACCCAAAAAAAAGGTTTTTTTAAATTTTAGTGGCAAAAAAAAAAAAAAAAAAAACTATAAAATTATGCAATAATGTACGTTTTCAAAATAAAGGATTCATGATATTATTAAAGCAGAACTTACTTTTTAAACTGTTGGAGAAGATGTAAAATAGATTTTTTTTTTCCTACATAAAACAAAATCCTTTTTTATTACATTTTATATTTATACATTATCTTTAGATCTGTTCTTTAAAAAAATTCAAAGTGTAGTTTTAAACTTATTTATGCTTGTCTATATTTCTTAAAGTACATCAACAAAATATTTTTTTTCTTTTCTGTATAAAAATATCGAATGAAATAAAAAGAAACAAACAAAAGTACTTCAAAAAGAAACAGTAATGATATTATTATCGTGTGAGTGGAAATTGGTCGAAAACTTTTTTTTATACTGTTGAACCAGATTAAGAAATTGAAAACGTACTTTATCCCCAATTTTTTACTTTTAAGAATTTTTTTTTGTTTCAAATGTTCTTCCAAAGTTAGCGCTATTTTTTTAGTTTAATCTCACGTGTACTATCAGTTCATTTTTATCAATGTTTTATAGATACACAGAGTTTTCACATCTGGTGGTTTTTTATTTCAGAAATTTTGAAATCTCATACATAAGTTTAGATAATTATTTTACTTTTACATAATTATATATGTAGGGGGGGGGGGGGAGGTTGCCATAAAATTTCATTTACTGTCGAATATTATTTATTGATGCGTCGCATATAATATTAGCCTTATTTAAAGAAAAAAGAAACAACTTCAGATATAGCGGTCACTATTAAAAAAAAAAAAAAAAAAAAAAAAAAAAAAAAAAAAAAAAACTGGTTGTCGTACACCTAGACTTCCCGGAATCAATTACAGGCGATTGTCAATTATAACTACTAGCAGGGGAGACCGAGCTTAGCTCGGTCAAAATTAACTTTGTGTTCAACTCGATATAGTATTTTCACTGTATCATTAACTCTGTATTATTACTGTAAAACATGTTTATAATAGTATTATTTAGAAAAACAATCAATAAGAAAACTATGTTTTTATTGCGCATATTTATAAATTTTATTTTATTTTAAATTTTACAACGAAAGGACATCGATCAAAATCACTTTTTTAGCTCGACTCTGATTGGTTTAACCATGCATCTCGAATCCTCTTAAGAATGTATAAGAAAATTCTTTACATTCTGAAAGACAATATTTTTTGCTAGATATAGCCAAATTTGGAGGCATTCTTTCATTTGGCTCCAAATACGTGTTTTGTTTTTCGTAATTTTTATAGTCGATTTTTTGGCCATATGTCGCCAATATTTTGTCAAATATCTCCAAGGGCTTTTGCCATATTCTCGTGACCTTGACCCGTATTACCCAAAATGAGCCACTAATAAAATTTGATCAAGTATGTGACATAGCTCAATCGTCTTCAGGTAATCAAAAACAGTAGAATATAAAATTGAATCAAAATCGTTTAAGCCATTTTTTAGGTAAAATTAGCTTGGCAGCATTCAGCAATGAAGCGAAATGACCCACTAATATAATTTCGTTTAACATGCGACTCAGCCTAATAGTCTTCTCGTGACAAAAAACGTTTTGTTTCAAAATTTAGGTAAAATTGATTGAGTCGTTGTTATATATAATTAGAATGACCCTAGCTCATTAAGACCCAAAATGACTCACTAATAGAATTTTCGCGAGCATGTGTCCAAGCCAAATGGTTTTCTCTTGCTCAAAAACGATATAATACAAAGTATAGTCAAAATGGTGAGTACTATTTTCTATATAAAATTAGCATGACCCATCATGACCAACAAATGACCCTTATAATCGAAATCTCTCGAACGTGTGGCCTAGCTCTTTAGTTTTAGCATGCCGAAAAACATTAGATACAAAATTTAGATAAAATCGATTGAGCCGTTTTTTAGATATAGTTAGTTTGACCCTGGCCCCTTATAATCCAAAATGACCCATTGATCGAATTTTCTGAAAAATCTGTCCTAACCCAATGATTTTCTTGTGACCAAAAACGATAAAATACAAAATTTAATCAAAATTGCGCGAAACGTTGTCTAGATAAAATTAGAATGACCCAAAAGTGGCCCACTAATCGAAATTTCTCGAACATGTGACCTACCCCAATGATTTTCTCATGCCAAAAATATGTTGTATACAAAATTTCGTTAAAATCGACCCACCCATTCTTTAGATATAGCTTGACCTTGACCCATTAAGAGCCACAAATGACCCTTATAATCGAAAGCTCTCGAATATGTGACATAGTCCATTAGTTTTCTCGTTTCTAAAAAATGTTACATACAGAATTTCGTTAAAATTGATCCTGCCGTACTTTAATTATACATAACTTGACCCACACCCTTTATGATCCAAAATGACCCATTAATCGAAATTTTTCGAACATGTAACCTAGTCCAATGATTTTATCGTGCCAAAAAAATGTTGCATACAAAATTTCATTAAAATCGATCCACCTGTTCTTTAGATATAGTTTGACCATGACCCATTATGACCCATCATAACCCACAAATGACCCTCATAGTCGAAATCTCTCAAACATGTGATTTAGCCCATTAGTTTTCTCATGTCAAAAAACTGTCACATACAAAATTTCGTTATAATCCATCACGCCGTTCTTTAAATATAAATAGCTTGACCCAGACTCTTAATGACCCAAAAGACCCATTAATCGAAATTTTTCGAACATGTAACCTAGTCCAATGATTTTATCGTTCCAAAAAAGTGTTGCATACAAAATTTTGTTAAAATCGATCCACCTGCTCTTTAGATATAGTTTGACCATGACCCATTATGACCCATCATGACCCACAAATGACCCTCATAGTCGAAATCTCTCAAACATGTGATTTAGCCCATTAGTTTTCTCATGTCAAAAAACTGTCACATACAAAATTTCGTTATAATCCATCACGCCGTTCTTTAACCCTTTCAGGGGCGGTGTTTGCAGTCTGCAAACACTTAATATTACGGTTCCAATTTCGAACTGGCACCAGTAAAATTTTAGTACAATTTCGTTTTTATAGTATTCGCGAAAAACAGCTCTTGATTATTTTCAAATAAATCTGTTCTTAAATTGTGGTGTGAATCAATTATTTGAAGACTTTCGGAGCAGAAATACCTTGCCCCTGAAAGGGTTAAATATAAATAGCTTGACCCAGACTCTTAATGACCCAAAAGACCCATTAATCGAAATTTTTCGAACATGTAACCTAGTCCAATGATTTTATCATGCCAAAAAAATGTTGCATACAAAATTTCATTAAAATCGATCGACCTGTTCTTTAGATATAGTTTGACCATGACCCATTATGACCCATCATGACCCACAAATGACCCTCATAGTCGAAATCTCTCAAACATGTGATTTAGCCCATTAGTTTTCTCATGTCAAAAAACTGTCACATACAAAATTTCGTTATAATCCATCACGCCGTTCTTTAAATATAAATAGCTTGACCCAGACTCTTAATGACCCAAAAGACCCATTAATCGAAATTTTTCGAACATGTAACCTAGTCCAATGATTTTATCGTTCCAAAAAAGTGTTGCATACAAAATTTTGTTAAAATCGATCCACCTGTTCTTTAGATATAGGTTGACTATGACCCATTATGACCCACAAATGACCCTCGTAGTCGAAATCTCTCAAACATGTGATTTAGCCCATTAGTTTTCTCATGTCAAAAAACTGTTACATACAAAACTTCGTTATAATCCATCACGCCGTTCTTTAAATATAAATAGCTTGACCCAGACTCTTAATGACCCAATATGACCCATTGAAATTTTTTCTCGAACATGTAACCTAGCCCAATGTTTTTCTCGTGCTCGAAAACCATAGAATGCAATTATTAGTCAAAATTGCTTGAGAAAATCGCTAGATAAAAATAGCATGACCCACAATGACCCCAAAAATGACCCACTAACCGAATTTTCTCGAACATGTTACCTAACCCAATGGTCTTCTTGTAATCCAAAACGATAAAATATAAAATTTGGTCAAAATCGTTAGAGCCGTTTTTTAGATAAAAATGGCTTGACCCGTAATGACCCAAAATTGACCCACTAATCGAAATTTTTCGAACACGTGACCCAGCCGAATAGTTTTGTTGTGCCAAAAAACGATTGGATAGAAAATTTCCTTAAAATTGATCCAGCCGTTCTCTAGATATAAATAGCTTGATCTTGACCCATTATGACCCAAAACGACCCAATAATCGAATTTTCTCGAACATGTGACCTAGCCCAATGATCTTCTCGTGCCCGAAAATGGTAAAATCCAAATTTTTGCGAAAATCGTTAGAGCCGTTTTTGAGATAAAATTTACCCCCCCCCACACACACACACACAATTTTTGCTCGCATTATAGTATAAGATATATCAATTATAACTAAATATTATTTACAGATTGTAATTTTTATTTATATCAATTATAATAATATATATCAATTATAACTATATATTACTCATAGACTGCAATTTTCATTTTAGAAATTTGAAATATCAACCATAAGTTTGGATAATTATTTTACTTTTGCATAATTGTATACGTGGGGGGGGGGGGGGTATCGTAAAATTCCTTTTACAATATTATTTATTGATACCTCGCATATAATATTCGCCTTATTTAATGAAAAAAATATGAATTTCAGATATAGAAGTTTTTATTTAAAAGAAATTCTGATTATAAAACACCTAGATCTCCCCTGAATCATTTTATACGTACGACAATATAATAAATATAACAGGAATCTATTAAACTTCTAAATTCGCACTATGTAAGCATACATAAATTAACGTCTTACCAAAGAGTCATCCATATGCGACACTGTACCCAATTCTTTGTGTGGCCCTGTATATAATTTTATCGAAATTCTATAAATATTTCTTAGTAAACTGAAATCAGTTCAGCATAAAAATACATAACTTATTAAAAACAACCTTTAAGTAAATTCATTATCATATTTTATCATTATCATATTTCATCATCATTATCATATTCAGTAAACTTTACGAGCTCTTTCGTGTAGCCCGGTTTATCAGATATAGCATTTATACACATACATACACAACATGTATAAGTTTAATGAAATTTAAACTCGCATATCATAATTAAAAAGGCATTTCATCTATCCATCACCTATCATCGATAATTTACATTACTTCGGATAGAATATATTATTTGAAAGAGTTTGTGCGTCCCTGTAAATGCTGTGCATTTCGTATTATAGGTGAAATAACTCATATTAAGCCTCAGCGACGTATATCGATTTTATTATGGATTAAATAGTTTAATATAATTAAAATATATCGCAAACAGTTCCCCTTTTCTCATTATGAAATGGAATTCTTTTGTGTGGCCTTGTAAATGAATAATAATTATTCTTTTCACTTCATATTTTACAGTTTGCATATTTTAGTGCTATTCGTAAAAGCATATATATTTTAATACGTTTGACTGGGTGTAATATGTTTAAAATTCATTTGAAACGAGTTTTTCCCATAGCCCATAATGTAGCGAACAATTTTTGACTGGTTCTGTAAATACACTAAACAAATTAGAAACTTCATTTACTGTAGGGTTCGTGCTAGTGTAAGCGTCAACAACTCCAAAACATTTCACGGCAATCCAAGTATATTTACAAGAAAAAGAACTCTGCCAAGCGAACAAATGGACAGACAAATGAAAATCAAAAACACTTTTAAACTTTGCTGGGAAGTATTAATTAAAAAATTAGTTGAATAATAGTAAATTCGAATTTACAAGGATTTTGTGCAATATTAATAACACCACTCACATCTTTAGTTTTAAATTATTTTCTTAGTATTTTGTAGATTTATAAAGTGTACAAATATGATATTCTTATAATATAAATATAGAGATAATTACGAATTGAAAAATCCCCATCCCCCTCCCTCAACGCCAAGAATGGTAAAAAGATACAAAGGCAAACGAAATCATCCTTTTAAAAATATTTTTGTTATGTGTAACCAAAATTTCTTTTTGAAAAAATAAAGTAATGTATCTGTAACTCATTCTAAACAATATTAGAACTAATCGACGTATTAAAAGAATTTTATAATAAGTAATTTTAATGGTACTTATAAGTACCGTCGTTAGATAAAGGGTTAACTCCCACAGACGGCGCTAATTGCTTTAGAGATGAAAACTAATCGCTACAAATGTGTTAATACCAGTGGCAGACCATTAAGGGTAATAAGGTATAGGATAATTTTATTACAAAAATTAATAGGTGAGATTTGTCCAAGAAAGGACAGACTGATAAAACGGGATAGTGAAAATTCTTCCTTAAAAAGATTAGATCGGTTTATTGTTATTCGCTATTATTTCACTTATGCATTGAATTTAGTCATTTAAACAAAATTTAAATTCTGGTGTGAATTTATCATCTCTCTATTTTACAAACAGAATTACTCCGTGAAAGAAAGGGCTAAAGTGCAAGGTATGTCTTGTAAATTTAATATTATCTCTATCAAATTACCTCTTGCAAAATTTTTTGTTCTAATGATCGACACATAACAAAGTCTTTCCGATTAAAAAATATTTTCAAATTATGAAAGTATATTCCAGTGTTTCATATAAACATAATTTATTAACTGTATTTATTTTATCTGCTATGTTGCGTAAATCTTACGATGAGATTTAACCCTTTAACGTTCATTGGTTTCGCCACGAAACCACAAAATTTTAATTTCGATACGCAACACTGACACCGGTAATTTTATCTAAAAGTATCCCTTTTATTTTGTATGTGAAAAATCACGTGTTCTTATTTAGAAATATATTTGCTCTTAATTACCGGTGTCATTCATTTATTTCGACATCTTAGCAATGAAAATGCTATGATCGTTAAAGGGTTAAATAAAATAAATAGGAATTTTTTGTTATTTTATTTATTGAACAACATACATAAGCTGACATAAAAGCCGGCTTATAAGTCTTTGTCAATATACAGGGACGAGATAGCATAAGTATATTCTACACCAAAGAGAAATATAACCGGGAGCTTCACCCAAAGAATGTGTGTAATGGAGCTAGCGGGAATCGAACCCAGGATCTCCAACGCTCGTAAGCAGTTAGAGACGTGTTGCCTTAACCCTTTCCGGCACACTGTGTCCGGTCTGGGATACCTACTTTTAATTCCAAACTTGCAAACGGCACCAAAAATATTTTAATAAAATTTCGCTTTTACATTAAAAGCTTAAACTAAGGAATTCAAAATATCTAAAAAATTCGCCTGTGAATTCTGGTGTCAATCGATTATTTCTCATTTTACTACAGATTTTGCTCGTGCCGGAAAGGGTTAACCCCTTGGGGACAAGCGACACGTATACGTGCCGCAAATAGGCTTAAGAATCCATGTTTATCACCACCAGTAAAATTATACTGTAAATTTTGCATTATTTAATTGGAGCATTTACTTGATTCAAGATGACGCAAATTTCTGTATTTTAAAACTGGTGACAAAGTATTAAAATTTTCGTAAAATACTCCCGTCGCGAAGGGGTTAAACACTCGGCCTCGGAGGCCCCGATATTTCTGTAGCGTATTTATATGTATAAAAATTAATAGCATTTGAAATATTTTTTTTAATTTACGCATTTTAAATTTCTGAGTCATAAATATCTAAAAAACATTTTCATATAACACACATCCATAAAATTCAAACTTTTTTCAAGTAATCCTTCTGTTAATATTTTTTATAATACAAATACACAATATACAGATAAATAAATAAGTGAATAATTAAATGTAAAAGGTAGTTTGGTTCAATAGGTATAAACGAGGAAATATATACGTTAAAAAAATTCTTTCAGAATACAAATCTTTGTACTCAGAATATAAAATGTCTTGTTAGTTTGACTTTTTGGCAGATTAAAATGGATGTTAAATGACATTAAATGAACTTAACAACAATTTTACAGGAGAATGGTTATTCACCAAAACTATTTCCGGATTAATTGGATCGTGGAATTGCTTCCTAGTATTAATATATTCCTCCATTTATTTCGAACATAGTTAATGATGCTGTGGTCTTTGACTCTATCGGTAAAGAATAAAATTATATCATTAATCATTCTAGCTAAAGAATTATACAAGAAGAACATATTGAAGGTGCTGACAGCTTTATTATACGTTCTATCACATATTTTTATACTATTATTTTCTTGCTATCCGCATTAATGCTTTTTATCTTTTTAACAGCTTTATATGCCCGGATATTTTAAAATATATATTGATAATATATATTGATAAGATTAATATGCATAAGATTAATAATTACATTTATTTTTCCTTGTATTAATTCATGTTACGTATTTAAATTCAATATATATATATTATGCTAAAAATACGCATTATTTGAAAATCTTAAAAAATGATCGGTTAAGTAGTTAACACACATGTTTAATATTCCAATTTTTTTTTAAAAATCTTTCAATTAATATTTTTTATAACACAAGTACGCAATGTGCAGATAAATAAATAAATAAATACATATAAAAGGAAGATTGGTGCAATAGGTATAAAGAAAAAGTATATATAGTTTAAATAAAATCTTTTGGGGTACTTTTGGCATAAGATTAGTGATTACATTTATTTTTGCTTATATTAATTCTTGTTACGCATTTAAATTCAATTTATATACTTATAATGCTACAAATAGGTAATATTTGAAAGTCTTTTTTGAAAAATGATCATTTAATCGTTTGGATCGTGATATTGCTTCCTAATATAAATGTAATCCTCCATTAAAACTTTTATGTAACACATATGTTTAATATTCCAACTTTTAAAAAATTATCCTTCGATTAATATTTTTTTATAACACAAATATCCAATAAACACGTAAAAAAATACTTAAATATAAAAGGAAGATTGGTACAATAGGTATAAAATAGGAAGCATAATAGTTAAATAAATACAATCTGCCCCACCAGTGGCTGCGAGGTTCTGTCCTCCAAACTGGTAGACGATAGGTGCTGGGTTCGAACCCAATTGCGACCGTCGGCCTAACCGTTCGGAGTTTTCCGTGGTTTTCTTCGAACCTTGTGTAAATACGGGTTAGGTTCCCTTAGAAAGACCCCCAAGGAGGGCATCCCACCCTTTAGGTCCTATATCCCACAATGTAGATAATTGGTCGACATAATACAAACAAACAAACAAACAAGTTAAATACAATCTACAAAAATTAATAGGACTGTTTTCCTTATGTAATCCGAATATTATGGCAACTTTAAAAAAATATATATTTACAGTTCTTGCAATACAAAAAAGTATAAAATTTAACAGCTATGTTATAATGAATCTAGGTAAAATATCATTGTACAGATTAAGTATTCTTTAACCATATTAAAAAAAAAAAATCTTACTAGACTGTATTATAATGTCTATATAATAATGGAATAATATGTAGATTTGTAGTTACAGTAGGCTGTCGTTAATTCGAACTCGCCGGGACCACGAGAAATATTCGAATTATTCGAAGTTCAAATTATGGAAAGTATGAGATTAGAACATGCTTAATATGGTGCTATTACAAAGGAATTAATCTTATAGTGTTTTTTAAATTTATTTCGCCTGTTGTCATTAGAATATGACTTAAAATTAAATTAGAATGTATAAATACATAAACTAATTGAAAGATTAGAAACAAGCACAATGAAAGAAAAATTTAAAGCGTTACTGATGGACAGACGAGGCACTAAGAAAGTGGATATCAAATACATAGAATTATATGTACACTCGTGCGGAAATATTTTCACAAAAATTCAAAGAAAGAAAGTTATTCAAATGATCTGAAATCCGTGAGAAAGAAAAGAAAAATGAAAAATCGGAATTCGAATTAGTTCGAATTAAACGAAGTCGAGAGGAAATGAGTTCGAATTAATGAAAGTTTTTAACGGTATTCTGCCTTTGAAAATTTCGGGACTTCATGTTTAGTTCGAATTAAGCCAAGATTCGAATTATCCGATTTCGAATTAACGAGAGTCAACTGTATATGATTTTGTCTGTTCATGTGCTCATTTATAATACTTTCTACTGCTTCAAGAGGGAGAAGCAATAAACTATAATCCATCATAACTCATTACTGTTTAATTGAATGTTAGAAGTGTTTCTGTGTATTAATATTTCACTCAAGTTATTCAAGACATGGTTAATGATCTTCTACTCTTTGACTCTGTTGGCAAAGGATGAATTTCTATCATTAATCATTTTAGTCTAAGAATTAACCATGAAGATTTATTTTATGTGTTGGCAGGAATCTAATGTATATCACGAAAGCTTCATACAGCGACTTTATTGTTCTTCTGTCTGAAACCATATTTGTATCATATGGTTTTTTTTTTTTTTTTCGAAACGTAAAAGTAAATTAAGAAAAGCAATATTCGAGCTTTTCAAATATGTAAAAGACAAAACTTACATAATGTTTAATAAATTTCTAGATTAAAATTTGCACACAAAATCAGATATTTTATTTTACCCCAATATATATATATAGCTACCTGAGTGTAATAACTGTATTTTAAAATCATTTAAGTTTATAATTGAAATTTTCTATTGATAGTTAACATTCTCTGAACGAAATTTGTAGAACATAATCTTACTTGGGGATTAGAGGATTAATAAGTTTTTCCGTCAATCTCAGTGTAACTACATTCCTTTATAATGTATGCATCGCTGTCAACTTTTTTGTTCATCACATAATCATAATACGAATTTTCGCCTTATAAATAAAATAAATTTATTTGTAAAATTTTTGTGGTCCAAAAAAGTATACAATTTGATAATTATATTAGTCTGAATCTGGATAAAATTTGTAGTTACCTGACTTTGTCTGTTCATGTGCTCCTTTATAATACTTTCCACAACTTCAAATACCGGATGTCCCAAAAATGACTAAGCCTTCAATCGCCGTCAGCGCCACATATTGTTTGAGATGCGAATTAAAATAAAAAATTACGGTAAAAAAAACTCCTGACATTATACATAACCCTCCTGCAAAAAATTTTTAAATAGCTGTCACCGTTTGCAAGTTATTGAGTTTTAAAATCCATCAGTCATTTTTGGGACACCCGGTAAAAGAAGAAATAAACTAAAATCCATCACAACTCATTATTGTTTAATTGAATGTTAGAAGTATTTCTATGTATTACTGTTTTACTCAAGTTATTCAAGATATGGTTAATGGTCTTCTACTCTTTAACTATATTAGAAAAGGATGAATTTCTATTATTAGTCATTTTAGTGAAAATTATAACCATGAAGATTTATTTTATGTGTTGTCAGGAATATAATATATATTACGAATGTTTAATACAGCGACTTTATTTTTTTCTGTTTGAAACCATATATTTGACATGTTATAATATTTTTATTTATTTATTTATTTATTTATTTATTTGCGATACATAAAAGTAATTTAAGAAACGCATTTACAAATATGTAAAAGTTAAACTTACATATTGATAGTAAATTTCTAGATTAAAAGTTGTACATGAAATGGAAGAAGTAGGATATTTTATTTCACCCCAATATACAGTCGACTCTCATTAATTCGAAATCGGATAATTCGGATCTTCGCTTAATTCGAACTAAATATGAAGTCCCGAAATTTTCAATGACAGAATAACGTTAAAAATTTTTCATTAATTCGAACTCATTTTCTCTTGACTTCGTTTAATTCGAACAAACTAGAATTCCGATTTTTCATTTTTCTTTTCTTTCTCACGGTTCAGATCATTTGAATAACATTCGTCCTTTGATTTTTGTGAAAATTGTTCCGAACAAGCATACGTATAATCCAATGCATTTGATATCCAATGCATTTGATATCCAATTTATTAGTGCTCCGTCTGTCCATCAGTGATGCTTTAAATTTTTCATTCATTGTGCTTGTTTCTAATCTTTTAATTTATGTATTTATACATTCTAATTTAATATTAAGTCATATTCTAAAATAACAGACGAAATATATTTAAAAAACACTATAACATTAATTCCTTTGTAATAGAACCATATTAAGCCTGTTACATTTCATATTTTCCATAATTCGAACTTCGGATAATTCGAACATTTCTTGTGGTCCCGATGAGTTCGAATTAACAAGAGCCGACTGTATATATATATATATATATGTGTGTGTGAGAGAGAGAGTGAGTCTGTGTGTATATATAGTTACCTGAGTACAACTAAATTATTTTGAAATCATTTAAGTTTAACATTGAAATTTTCTAATGATAAAGATTCTCCAAACGAAATCTGTAGAACATATTCTGCCGTGGGAATTAGAAGGTTAACAAGTTTTTCCGGTCAACCCAGTATAACTATATTCCTTTATAATGTTTACATAGTTGCAAACTTTTCCGCTCTTAAATTTAATTGTAAAATTTTCGTGGTACAACAAAGTATACAATTTGACAATTATGTCTCTAAATCTGGATAAAATTTATAGTTACATGACTTCGTCTGTTCATATGCTCATTTATAATTCTTTCCACAGCTTCAACAGGGTTCGCACACTCCTTATATTTTTTAAGGACTATGGAACCACTATTAAAGATAAGAAAATTTTTATTTAGTTTTTAAGAAACAGGATTTCCAACCTCCACCTCGATTCGCAAATTTCGAAATATATTCTGCAGTAAAATGCATTGAAAATACTGTAAAAATTTAGTGGTAATGGTGTGCGAACCCTGTTCAAGTAAAAGAAGAAATAAACTAAAATCCATCACAACTCATTATTGTTTAATTGAATGTTACAAGTATTTCTATGTATTACTATTTTATTCATGTTATTGAAGACATGGTTAATGATCTTTTACTCTTTAACTATATTAGAAAAGGATGAATTTCTATCATTAGTCATTTTAGTGAAAATTATAATCATGAAGATTTATTTTATGTGTTGTCAGGAATATAATATATATTACGAATGTTTAATACAGCGACTTTATTTTTTTCTGTTTGAAACCATATATATGACATGTTATAATATTTTTATTTATTTATTTATTTATTTATTTATTTGCGATACATAAAAGTAATTTAAGAAAGGCATTTACAAATATGTAAAAGTTAAACTTACATATTGATAGTAAATTTCTAGATTAAAAGTTGTACATGAAATGGAAGAAGTAGGATATTTCATTTCACCCCAATATACAATCGACTCTCATTAATTCGAAATCGGATAATTCGGATCTTCGCTTAATTCGAACTAAATATGAAGTCCCGAAATTTTCAATGACAGAATAACGTTAAAAATTTTTCACTAATTCGAACTCATTTTCTCTTGACTTCGTTTAGTTCGAACAAACTAGAATTCCGATTTTTCATTTTTCTTTTCTTTCTCACGGATTTCAGATCATTTGAATAACATTCGTCCTTTGATTTTTGTGAAAATTGTTCCGAACAAGAATACATATAATCCAATGCATTTGATATCCAATTTATTAGTGCTCCGTCTGTCCATCAGTGATGCTTTAAATTTTTCTTCCATTGTGCTTGTTTCTAATCTTTTAATTTATGTATTTATACATTCTAATTTAATATTAAGTCATATTTTAAAATAACAGACGAAATATATTTAAAAAACACTATAACATTAATTCCTTTGTAATAGAACCATATTAAGCCTGTTACATTTCATATTTTCCATAATTCGAACTTCGGATAATTCGAACATTTCTTGTGGTCCCGATGAGTTCGAATTAACAAGAGCCGACTGTATATATATATATATATATATGTGTGTGTGAGAGTGAGTTTGTGTGTATATATAGTTACCTGAGTACAACTAAATTATTTTGAAATCATTTAAGTTTATCATTGAAATTTTCTAGTGATAATTAAGATTCTCTAAAGGAAATCTGTAGAACATATTCTGCCGTGGGAATTAGAAGGTTAACAAGTTTTTCCGGTCAACCCAGTATAACTATATTCCTTTATAATGTTTACATAGCTGCAAACTTTTCCGCTCTTAAATTTAATTGTAAAATTTTTGTGGTACAACAAAGTATACAATTTGACAATTATGTCTCTAAATCTGGATAAAATTTGTAGTTACATGACTTTGTCTGTTCATATGCTCATTTATAATTCTTTCCACAGCTTCAAGTAAAAGAAGAAATAAACTAAAATCCATCACAACTCATTATTGTTTAATTGAATGTTAGAAGTATTTCTATGTATTACTGTTTTACTCAAGTTATTCAAGATATGGTTAATGGTCTTCTACTCTTTAACTATATTAGGAAAGGATGAATTTCTATCATTAGTCATTTTAGTGTTAGATATAACCCTTTCCGGCGCAGACAAATTCTGTTCGTAAAATGAGAAATTGCCGACTTACACCGGAATTTACAAATACTTTTTTAGAAATTAAGAATTCCCTGATTTAAGCTGTCATTGTAAAAGTAAAATTTCACTAAAGTATTATTGGTGCCGTTTGTAAGTTTGGAATTAAAATTAGGTGTTGCCGGAGTGGTAACACTGCGCCGGAAAGGGTTAACCATGAAGATTTATTTTATGTGTTGACAGGAATATAATATATATTACGAAAGTTTAATACAGCGACTTTATTTTTTTTCTGTTTGAAACCATATTTTTGACATGTTATAATATTTTTATTTATTTATTTATTTGCGAAACATAAAAGTAATTTAAGAAACGCATTTACAAATGTGTAAAAGTTAAACTTACATATTGTTAGTAAATTTCTAGATTAAAAGTTGTACATGAAATGGAAGAAGTAGGATATTTTATTTCACCCCAATATATATATATATGTGTGTGTGTATGTGTGTGTATATAGGCACCTGAGTACAACTAAATTATTTTAAAATCTTTTTAAGTTTATCATTGAAATTTTCTAGTGATACCGTAATTTCGGGTGTATAAGCCGCGAATCAAACAATTCTTCTTGGACCCAGAAGTCTAATTTAGAAATTGAAGACAAATACTTACGGCAATCTAAGTAGTTACACTTATTTCTTAAGAAATTCTGGGTCGAAAAAGGATTGTTTGACCCGCGGCTTATACACCCGAAATTACGGTAATTAAGATTCTCTAAACGAAATCTGTAGAACATATCTTGCCGTGTGAATTAGAAGGTTAACAAGTTTTTCAGGTTAACCCAGTATAACTATATTCCTTTATAATGTTTGCATAGCTGCCAACTTTTCCGCTCTTAAATTTAATTGTAAAATTTTTAGGGTACAACAAAGTATACAATTTGACAATTATGTCTCTGAATCTGGATAAAATTTGTAGTTACATGACTTTGTCTGTTCATGTTATAACGCTTTCTGCAGCTTCAAGTAAAAGAAGTAATAAGCTAGAATCCATCATAACTCATTATTGTTTAATTGAATGTTAGATGTATCGCTATGTTTTAATATTTTACTCAAGTTATTCAAGACAGGGTTAATGATCCTCTATTCTTTGACTCTGTTGGCAAAGGATGAATTCCTATCATTAGTCATTTTAGTCTAAGAATTAACCATGAAGATTTATTTTATGCGTTGACAAGAATATAATGTACATCGCGAAAGCTTCATGTAGCGATTTTATTATATTCCTATCTCAAACAATGGAGTTATGAATAAAAAGGAGGAGACATATAGTCTATTGTCTATCAGTGGCGAGTGAAGTAACTGAGTTGGTTGTCACAATATGACAGCTGTTTCATTTAATCAGATTTACACTTTCTCATTGCCGCCTATGAAATCTCCCACCAGTAAACTTAACTAGAAAATGTCGTCTTATTTTAAAGCCGTATTGACTAAAAAAATTCTCTGACAATTCTGGTAAAAAGTTCTATTTCTTTTAACTGGTGTCAGTTTGGCGAAGTGTTGTAATCTTTTTACTGACATAGTTTTGGTTGTCACAATGTGGCGCATCTATTACCACAGAAGTAATCTCTTACCAGTAAAAGTGAATTTTAGTTTTTGTCATTCTTTTTGATTGAAGATTTCTATCAATGAGCCGTTTAAATAAAGAGAAGTTTTCTGCGTAATTTTATTGGTTAAAATTCGACGCGGTAGTAATGAATCCCTGTGAATGCGGTTACAGTTGAAGCTTCACTATTTCAAGGATATGTCAGTTCCTCTTCCTTAATAGTTCCATGTCTCAAACCATATTTTACTAGTCATATCCACAAAGTAAGCTCCGTTTGTATTTCTATATGCAGCAGCGCTGCGATCGCAGTTCCGAGCATGCGCGGCAGTTACTTTGTCTGAAGAAGAAGAAATTTACGCCATTTTCAGATCGCTACTGCCGACGCGTTATTTATAGTGCTTCTTTAGAATGTCAGCCTTAATTCAAAATGCCGCCGATTGTGAAATCAGATCTGTGCAGAGCCATCGCTAAGACTTTTTATTGGTGGGGGAGAAGACCTTAAACTGCCAAGTCAAATTTTCATATTTACCAACTTGTTTCATAATTTTGCCAAGTTACCACACTTAGAAAATGTAATACAGTTCTTATTTGTAAAAAGTTCAATAATATTCCCAATTAGAGCTGTAACTTTTGCAACTTCTGTCTAAAAATAGGAAATATATTACAGTTTTTATTAAAATTTTAATGAAATTTGCCAAGTGTAACAACATTTGGGAATGTTTGGGGGGGGGGAGGCTCCCCCCTGTCCTCCCCCCCTTAGCGAGGCCCCTGGATCTGTGATTCGTTTTTTCGATGCAACGAATGTTAAACCAAGTAAAATTTATCGGAAAATCTGCGATGTTTATGGACAAAATGCTATGAGTGATTCAATGGTTAGAAGATGGGTCTGACAGTTTAATGAAGAACATGACGATGAAGAACGAAGTGGACGCCAATCTTTGGTTACTGAGGAACTGGTTCATGCAATTGAAGAGAAGGTTAAGCAAAACCGTAAGTTTACAATTGGTGCTTTAGTTATGGAATTTCCACAAATCTCACGATCACTGATTCATGAGATTGTTACTAAAAATCTGAAATTTCGAAAAACATGGTTGAAAACACAGGCGGCAACCTTCTATGAAGAAGACATACAAAACCTTGTGGCACGCTACAACAAGTGACTACAATATTTCGGAAGTTATGTAGAAAAGTATTTTCACAGTCGTAGATTGCTGTACAATAAAAAAAATTCTGTATCTGTACACGTTTTTTTTATATAACCAAACGGAACTTACTTTGTGGATATACCTCGTAGATATATGTTATAGCTGTATTTTTGTTAAACATAAAGGTAATTTAAGAAAAGCATGTTCAAGTATATAAAAGATAAAACATACATTTTGTCAAATAAATTTCTATAGTATAGTTGTATATGAAACAAAAGAAATGAAATATTTCATTTTCCTCTTACATACATATCATAGCAAACGCGGTAGCGTTTGGTATAATATGTTTAAGAAATAGAAAGTGCGAACGTCTTTTTGAAATTTCGGGCGAACCAGTTGACGTACGACAGTGATTTTTTTTTAAACAATAGAACTCGACGAGACGAAGAAAATGATAGCATTCAAAACATTATTGCAGTTTACTGTAGTTTTTTATTTAACTTTTAACGAAAAAATTAAGACGACAAGCGATAGCTAGCGATCTTATGGATGGATTAACTTCGTTTTTGGCTTATTTTTATCGTCTTGATAAAACTTAGAACAGTTTTTTTTTTTCATCTTTGTATTTTTGACGGTACCTGAGAAAATCGAATTTTTGTCTTAAACCTCCAGTTGAATATTACTTTTTGCTGTTGCGATTGTAGTTTTTTTTTTATTCATTGCCACTAAATTTAACATAAAAATTGTAATGTATGTATCATAATTCATTGAAATTAAACAAATCACGTGAAAAACATGGTTATTTGTTTTTATTGCGAAGCCTTCAATTTCAGTTCTTTAAATAATAAAGTTGTAAACGCACTGTCATTTTTTTTTTTTTTTTTTTTTTTCCGACTCCATGATTATTTTTCAAATAGCATGCATTTTACATGACAAGGAATGATTTTCTCGAGTACCCTAACATTTTGAATTTTATTAGCAGGAAAAAAAAAAAAAATGGGAAAAACACAAACACATCGGAAAAAACTACCTAGGAGAACCAAAATTTCTATTCAGGAACTAAATGTAAGGTTTTTAAATTAGTAAATCAAAAACTTCACATTCTGTCCATATCTTAAATACCATTCAATTGATTTTAAATAACGATGTGATGTCAAATACGCATCAGGGTACCTAACTGATATGATAGCCGGGCTATTGTTGTTTATTAAAAAATAACTTTTATTTACCTTTATTTAATATTGTTAAATTTTATAAATTATTTCATTCTATAGTTATTACTTAAACTTTTCAATACCACTTGATTATCCCGTAGATCAATTTCACCAAATTGTGCAAATCATCCATTTAATCACCAAGTTATGCATATTGGCATAATTTTTATTTTAATTAATGAAAGAAGAAATACATTAGTAAAACATCAATAAAAGTACAAATAAAAAGTCGAATTCAAAATCACATCGTGACATAACACACATGGGTAACCTATTTAATGTAAACTGAATGCAACATTTATGATAATCCGTTATTGGCATTTGATTTTATAATCTGGCGATAATTTTTTGGTCGACAGGATAATCAATTAGTACCCGCTTTTATTCATTATTATTTACTTTTTAAAATAATAGAAAATAGTTGATATATGTACTTCTTGGTTATCCCTTCAACCAAAAAACCTTCGCCAAACTATAAGATTAAATGCCGATAATGGACGATTGTGAATATCGCATCCAATGACATTAAATACGATGCACGTGTTTAAAACGCCATTAAGGGAATTTTATTTCGACTTTTTATTTGTATGTTTTATTAATATTCTACTAATTATTAGTTTTTATTTGCGTTCGTAATTATGTAAATACGTAGCACCTACAGTTGTCGTTCAGGCCGTCTGTCTGCATATAACAACGCAAAAACTACCACACCGAATCTTTTGAAATTTAAAATATATAATTATTACATAATTTTGTCGAGTCATTTCAAAGTTTATGAAAATCGGATGCATAGATCAATTACAGGGAAATCAAAAGTATTCTGTTACATTATAATCAATGGGGAAAAAAGTTTCAAATAAATTTTTATCGTTTGAAATTTCAAATATATAATTTTTAGATAATTTTGTCGTGTCATTTCAAATTTTATGAAAATCGGATACATAGATCAATTACAGGGACAATCCAAAGTATTCCATTACATGACGGTTAATAGGAAAAAATAGTTTCAAGTACATTTTAATGCTGTTAAACTCTTTCGAAGATAATAGAATTGACATGAACCTATGAAGTATATATATATCATAGCAAACGCGGTAACGTTTGGTATAATATGTTTAAGAAATAGAAAATGCGGAAGTCTTTTTGAAATTTCTGGCGAACCAGTTGACGTACGACACTGATTTTGTTTTCAAAAGATAGAACTCGACGAGACGAATAAAATGTTAGCATTAAAAAAAAATATCGCAGTTTACTGTAGTTTTTTATTTAACTTTTAACGTAAAAATGAAGACGAAAATTCAACAAGCAATAGTTAACGTTATTACGGATGGATTAACTTCGTTTTTGGTTTATTTTTATCGTCTTGATAAAACTTAGAACAGTTTTTTTTTTCATCTTTGTATGTTTGATGGTTTCTGAGAAAATCGAATTTATGTCTTTAACCTCCAGTTGGATATTGTCTTTTGCTGTTGCGATTTTAGTTTTTTTTTATTCATTGCCACCAAATTTAATGTAAAAAGTGTCATGTATGTATAATAATTCATTCAAATTAAACAAATCACGTGAAAAACATGGTTATTTGTTTTTATTGCGAAGATTTTAGTTTCAGTTCTTTAAAAAATAAAGTTGTAAACGCAGTGTTTTTTTTTTTTTTTTTTTTTTTTGAATTCATGGGGTTAATTTTTCAAATAACATGCATTTTATATGACTATGGGGTAATTTTCTCGAGTGTCCTAACATTTTGAATTTTAGTAGTAGAAAAAAATGGGAAAAAACAAGTACATCGGAAAAAAAGTATCTGGGAAAACCAAAATTTCTTTTCAAGAATTAAATGTAAGATTTTTTAATTATGATTATATAACGTCCTAATTTACATAAGGAAAAGATATAGAGTAAAAAAAAACTTCACATTCTGTCCATATCTTAAATAGCATTCAATTGATTTTAAATTGGGATGTGATGTCAAATACGCATTAGGGTACCTAATTGGCACGAAAATTTTGTTATTTTGTCTGATATGATAACCGGGTTAATGTTTATTAAAAATATATATTTATTTACCTTTATTTAATTTTGTTAAATTTTATAAATCATTTCATTCTGTTGTTATTAATTAAACTTTTCAATACTACTTGATTATCCTGTCAACCAATTTTTCCAAATTGTACAAATCATCAATTTATTCACCATGTAATTCATTTTGGCATAAGTTTTATTTTAAATAACGAAAGAAGAAATAAATTAGTAAAACATCAATAACAGTACAAATAAAAAGTTGAATTCAAAATCACATTATGGCATAACAAATATGGGTAACCTATTTAATGTAAACTGAATGTAACATTTATGATAATCCGTTATTGGCATTTAATTTTATAATTTGGCGAAAATTTTTTGGTCGAAGGGTAAACAATTATCACCGGTTTTTAGTCATTATTATTTTCTTTTGATAATAATAGAAAATAGTTAATAGAGGTACTACTTGGTTATCCCGTGGACCAAAAAACCATCGCCAAACTATATTATTATATGCCAATAATGGATGATCGTGAATGTCGCATCCAATGACATTAAATACGACGCACGTGTTTAAAACGCCATTGTATTTTTTATTAAGATTCTACAAATTATTTTTTTGTGTTATTTAAAATGAAAATTATGCCTATATGTATAATTTCGCTATGAGTTTGACAATTTGTATAGTTTGGCGAAATTGGTCGACGGCCTAACTAAGTAGTACCTTAATATATATGCATGTAATTGAAGTTTGAAAACTAAGCTTTTGCGAAATTGGCGTCAGAAAAATATCGCACAATGTCGTGCATGTATGGCATCTGTGCCAAGAAAGCATCAAATGAAAAAACACATGGTGATGCAAAAAACTTTTGTGACGGTGTGAAGTGAATGTAACATTTACGGTCAGCAATTATTGGCATTTAAAAGTATTTTGCTTGAGATATTGTCGAAAAAGCATTGAAAAGATATACTTTCCCTCTCCCTTCCATTTCCAAATGTACTAAACTAAAAATTATGGAAAAAAAAATCAGAGTTTACTTAAAACTGTGCATACAAATTATAGTACTTATCCAAATTTTTCTAATAGAAATTCTCAATTTTCCGATTTTAACAAACGCTATTTCAAAATTAAAATTTAATCGGCTAAATCGCCAAGTTGCATAATGATCATCGCCACTGAATATATAAATAATGCTATATTTGCAAATTTATCGGTCAAAAAACAGTGGAACCTTGGTTTACGGCCGCCTCTGTTTTTGAAAAGTTCGGTTTATGACCAACTTCAGTGTTCAAAATTTTACTCTTTCGGGGTAGGATAACTCGTTTCGCGACCAAAGCTGTCGAATAGTTTAGTTGGCAACCCTCACATAACTCTTGTTATAAGTCAAGTTTGGAGTAAAGTGCGCGTATCAGAGTGCTTTGTGACCTTCAGTACAGAAAAAAATTTAACTTATTGTTTTAATTTTAATCAGTTTTGCGAAATTTTTAGCCTTTATTATGACTTCTAAGAAGGAAAAAGCGTTTAGTGATAGCAGTAGTAAGAAGCTTAAGCGAATTACTGATCAATTATGAAAAGAAATAGTGACAAAACTTAAGAACGATGATAGTGTAATCAAAATAGCTAAAGAATCCGGTGTAGATGAACCATCGATTACTCCGATTATAAAGAACTAGTCGGATGTGGCAACCCCAAAACTATTTTCTATCTCATGCATTAAATGAGTCAAAATTCATTATTACAGTGTCAAAATCAAATGACAATCATATGCTCACCGTGAGGATTCTAAAGGCATGAAATTCCAAGCATTAGTTTTTGAAATTTGGAATAGGACTGTTGCGGATATCGGAAAAAATACAGCATATATGCGACACTTGTTGGAAGATTTACCCAAAACACGCAATCAGCAATAATATAAATCAAAGTGTGCCTAAATCTCAAGTTTGATGAAAATTTGTGCATTTATTCCTGCGATAGAGATATTGTGGTAATCGGAACAATTCAGCATAGCAGCGCCATGTGTTTGGTTATTGAAACCAAAACGTAAACAAAGCCAATTCATATAAA
Organism: Maratus speculifer; assembly: GCA_964019185.1. Lineage (NCBI taxonomy): Eukaryota > Metazoa > Arthropoda > Arachnida > Araneae > Salticidae > Maratus > Maratus speculifer. The sequence continues at coordinate 218,644,672 of OZ025300.1, forward strand.
GATTAACTGATTTGAAGTTTGATGAAAATCCGTGCGTTAATTCTCGAGATAGAACTATTGCGAAAATAATGAAAAATGCAACACGGTTAAGCCATCTGTTGAACGATTTGAATCAAAATGTAAACAGCAAACAGCATCAATTTATATCAGAGATTACCTGAATATATTTTTTTTAAACCCATGCATTAGTTCATGGATAGAGCGCCCAAAAAATTTATATCACATACAGAAAGTCAGGTACAAGAATGGATTATGATCGTGAACTGAGGTTCCACTGTATATTATATAAAAATTTAATTACAGCTGGTGATTTCAATGTCAATTTTACAAATAATACTAAAAATGAATTTTCAGTATATTTTCATCCTTGGTTTGGCGCAAATCTATTAAGTCTGTATTTCGAGCGACTTTCTCCAAAGAAGATAATTTAACCAATAATTTTCCTGAAAATGTCCAAATAATGTCCTGAATATTGTTTTGAAAATGTTTTTCTACAAAATATGTATTATCTAAAATTAATTGAATCTTTCAATTTCTGTACGAACAAATTAAAATTAATTTCGTTTTTTCACCTTTTTTGTCCATTGATTAAATAGTTCAATATTGAGCGAAATAAGAAAAAGTACTGGGAATATTTAAAAGCAACTGAGGTTTTCTTATATTCAATATATATTTATCAAAAAATTTAAATGACTAGTATTAAAAAATGCTCTGACGAGCACCAAAAAAGGTTAATATGTTTTAAAGTATGAAAAAGTGTTTGACAAGAGCTTCTAATTGAGAATGAGAAAGGACAAGGGGTTCCTTCTTGGCTGCAATTCACTGTCAATGCCAAATTTGAAAAAATCATATTTGCGCTTTTTCCATATAAAAGAAATCAGTCACTGTTACGATAAAATTGTGTAGTGTAAAGGCAAAATTAGAAAAGACACCACGTGATTAAACATGAATGTAAAGCAAAATAGGGCCAAAAACCATAGTTCCCGCAGCCAGTGTTGAATTCAGACACTTTTTTCCGGGAGGGTCTTCTGTGGTTTCGGGGGAGGAGACACAATAGAGTTCTAAGGAAATTATACTTTTTTACCATTAAAAACACAAAATCTAAATTTTATTGGGGGGGGGGAGTGAGCATTTGATACCTTCGGGAGGGAATGCTCCCCCCCCCCGGCCCACCTCCTGCATTCAACACTGCCTGCAGCATATCACATTCACGCAGTCCCACCATAAACTGTCGCAGTTTAAAACAGCAGAGAAATCTGATTTGTAGTGCAGTTGCAGTGCAGAGTCAACAATGCAGTTAACATGTAAAGCACGATTGAAAGTTTTACTAAAAAGTAAAGATAGAAAGTCTTACGCAAATTTCTTTTATATGGAAAAAGCGCAAATATGATTTTTTCATATTTGGCATTGACAGTGAATTGCAGCCAAGAAGGGACCCCTTGTCCTTTCTCATTCTCAATTAGAAGCTCTTGTCAAACACTTTTTCATACTTTAAAACATATTAACCTTTTTTGGTGCTCGTCAGAGCATTTTTTAATACTAGTGTATGTATACCTCTGTATAACAACTATATATGAAATTTTTTAAAGAATTATTGATTAAATTTTCTGGTGATAATTAAGATTATCTCAACGAAATTTGTAGAAAATATTATTCCGTGGGAGTTAACCATTTACAGCACGGGCAAAATTTGTAGTAAAATGCGTAATTATCGACTGCTACTGAAATTTGCGAACGACTTTTTCAGATATTATGAACTCTTTAATTTAAACTTTCATTGTAAAAGCAAAATTTTACTAAAATATTATTGGTGCCGCTTGCAGATTTGGAATTAAAATTAGGCAACCCAGACTAGGCAAAGTGTGCCGGAAAGGATTAAAAGGTTGCCGTAATTTCCTGCGTATAATCCGCGGATAAAACAATTCTTTTCTGACCCAGAAAGTTTTTGAAAAGAATTATAACTTATCAGATCGCCGTAAATATTTGCTTTCAATCAATAAATAAAATTTCTGCACTGCAAAAAATAATTGTTGATTTTACAGTATAATACTGCATATGTTGGTCCCAGTTTAAAACTGTAAAATTTGCAGTAATGAATAGTAAAATTAAGAAGTAATATACCTTTAAGGAGTAATATACTGTTGAATTCATTTACATGATGGTACATTACTGCGTATTTTACAATTATAAACTGGCGCCACAGCTGCCAGTATTATACTGTAAAATCAACAATATATTTTTTTGCAGTGTGGGTCGAAAAAGAATTGTTTGATCCGCGTATTATAGGCCGGAAATTACGGCAATACGTTTTTCTAACTACTTTGTGTGACTACTTTCCCCTATCATAGCTGCCAACATCTTCCGCTTTTTCGGCCCGGAAAATTTTTACAGAAAATTTTACTATTTAAAATCGTTGTAATCTGCTGATTAACCCTTTAACGATCAAAGCATTTTCATTGCTAAGATGTCGAAATAAATGAATGACACCGGTAATTAAGAGCAAATATATTTCTAAATAAGAAAACGTGATTTTTCACATACATGATAAAAGGGATATTTCTAGATAAAAATACCGGTGTCAGTATTGCAAATCGGAATTAAAATTTTGTGGTTTCGTGGCGAAACCAATGAACGTTAAAGGTTAAAGAAGCCAAAAATTTCTGTTAATTTTTTTCGGGTCAAAAAATCAGAAGAGTTGGCAGCTATGCCTTATAATGTATGCATTGTTGCCAACTCTTCCGCATTTTACCATATTAATTTAATAGGAATTTTTTCTTATGCAATCAGAATATTACGGCGACTTAAAAAAATTAATTATAAAGTTCTTGTGGTTCAAAAAAGTATAAAATTTGGCAGTTATGTTACACTGAATATGGGTAAAATATCAATGTAAAGATTAAGTATGCTTTAACCATATTAAAAAATCTTATTAGACTGTAAAATAATATCTATAGGGGAAGATGGGAATACTTGAGCCATTTTTAATTATTTTTTTTTTTTATATATATAATTTCTTAGAACAAAATAAAATATTGAAAATGAAAATTTGATATTTTTTCTTCAATTGAAAACCACTTTCAATTAATTTTGAACTATTTTTCTATGTCTAATAAATTTTTACTTTTTCTTTTACATCGTGGCTCAAGTATCCCCATGGAGGGGATACTTGAGCCAGATATCACATTCGCACCAGTATTTTGCAAAGAAAAAAACCCGATTTACAATATATGCGAAAAAATGCATTAAACATTTTTCAAATAAATTTGGTCGAATTTTCTGGTGTCGTTGTGACATTTCAGAATTAAAATTATGTGGTAGAAAATTCTACTAGCAAAGCTCAAAGGGTTAATCACCATACTTTCAAAATGGTACCAAGGTATGTGATTTCTTTTTTACATGTTCAGAACTATAAATATGTTACCATGTTGCCAGTTTTAGAAAGAAAAATTGACCAACTGTAGAGATAATAGCGGTGGCTCAAGTATCCCCTATGCTCAAGTATCCCCATTCTCCCCTATAATAATGGAATAATATGGAGATTTGTAGTTATATGATTTTGTCTGTTGCTCATTTATAATACTTTCTACTGCTTCAAGAGGGAGAAGCAATAAGCAATCCATCATAACTCATTACTCTTTAATTGAATGTTAGAAGTGTTTCTATGTATTAATATTTTACTCAAGTTATTCAAGACATGGTTAATGATCTTCTACTCTTTGACTCTGTTCGCAAAGGATGAATTTCTATCATTAGTCATTTTAGTATAATAATTAACCATGAAGATTTGCTTTATGTGTTGAAAGGAATATAATGTATATCACGAAAAGTTCATCTCTTGATTTTATTGTATCCCTGTCTGAAACCATATTTTTAATATATGTTGTATTCGTACTTTTCCTGAATAAAAAAAAAATTAAGAAGCATGTTTAAATGTATATAAGTTGAGATGTACATTTTATTGAATAAATTTCTAGGTTAAATCTTAAAAAAAAAAAAAAAAAATATTATATATATATATATATATATAAAATTTTTGTGGTGCAAAAAATGTATTCAATTTGAGAATTATGTTGGACTGAATCTGAACAAAATTTGTATTTGTACTTATATGACTTTGTCTGTTCATTTGCTCATTAATAATTTTTTCAACAGCTTCAAGTGAAAGAAGTAATAAACTAAAATCCATCATAACCCATTATTGTTTAATTGAATGCTAGGAGAGTTTCTTTGTATTAATATTTTACTCAAGTTATTCAAGACATGGTTAATGATCCTCTACTCTTTGACTCTGTTAACAAAGGATGAATTTCTATCATTAGTCATTTTAGTCTAAGAATTAACCATGAAGATTTATTTTATGCGTTGACAAGAATATAATGTACATCACGAAAGCTTCATGTAGCGACTTTATTATATTCCTGTCACAAACCATATTTTAGATATATGTTATTGTTATATTTTGTTAAACATAAAAGTAATTTAAGAAAATCATCTTTAAATGTATAAAAGATAATATGTTTGTATTTATATGACTTATTCTATTCATCTGATCATTTATAATGCTTTCTATAGCTTCAAGTGAAAGAAGTTATAAACTATAATTCATCATAACTCATTATTGTTTAACTGATTGTTAGAAATGTTTCTATGTATTAATATTTTACTCAACTTATTCAAGACATGGTTAATTATCCTTAACTCTATGACTCTATTGGCAGAGATAAATTTTTATCATTAGTCATTTGAGTCTAAGAATTAACCATGAAGATTTAGTTTGTGTGTTGACAAGATTATATTAAGTATCACAAAAGCTTCATCCAGAGAATTTATTTCCTTTGCTGTTTGAAACCATAATTTTGATATAGGGGAAGATGGGGATACTTGAGCCATTTTTTAAATTTTAATTTTTTTAAATTTTTTATAATTTCTTAGAACAAAATAAAATATTGAAAATGAAAATTTGATATTTTTTCTTCAATTGAAAACCACTTTCAATTAGTTTTGAACTATTTTTCTATGTCTAATAAATTTTTACTTTTTCTTTTACAACGTGGCTCAAGTATCCCCATGGAAGGGATACTTGAGCCAGATGTCACATTCGCACCAGTATTTTGCAAAGAAAATAACCGATTTACAATATACGCGAAAAAATGCATTAAACCTTTTTCAAATAAATTTGGTTGAATTTTCTGGTGTCGTTGTGACATTTCAGAATTAAAATTATGTGGTAGAAAATTCTACCAGCAGAGCTCAAAGGGTTAATCACCATACTTTCAACATGGTACCAAGGTATGTGATTTCTTTTTCACATGTTCAGAACTATAAATATGTTACCATGTTGCCAGTTTTAGAAAGAAAAATTGACCAACTGTAGAGATAATAGGGGTGGCTCAAGTATCCCCTATGCTCAAGTATCCCCACTCTCCCCTATATTGTATAAATATTTTTCTAAACATAAAGTAATTCAAGAAAAACATGTTCAAGTATATAAGATAAGGCATACATTTTATTTAGTAAATACCTACGTTAAAAGTTGCATATGCAAAAGAAGAAATAGTTTATTTTTTTTCCAAAATATATACATAATAAATATTTTGATAATGAAATTGTAAAACCTCTAGTCCAAAGGAAAGTTTGTTGTGGAAATTAAGTTGATATTGACGTGATGCTCGTAACAGGGTTCGTACGATTTAACGAAAGTACATATTTCAATATTTTTTAATAGAAAAATAAATCTAGGCTAATGCGTGAAATTTTGCCTAATTTACTATGGAATTTTTATAAGAAAATACTGGTGCTGAAAAATTATTTGGTTGTAAAATTCCTACAAGCGTACGAGCCGTGACGCATGCACCGTCGCTACTTCGTGACGCGATGTTGAAGTCTTTTCTTGCAACTCTCAGGGTAGAAATAGAGGCGAAAGTTAGGGAAAATCTTTAAGATATTGGCAATAAACTTTGAAAGGCACCCATTTTAAATTTGAATTTATGGATGAAGCAAGTTCTGAAATTTGTTTTTTCAATTGTTCGTTTGTTTTACACATAACTGTTAATTTGGGATCCACTTATGTATAGAGAGAGATAGATAGATATAAACTTGTATCCACACCATTAAGTTCGAAAATTATTTTCAGATTTTTTTAAATGTCATTTTTTTTTATTATATAGAATAAATATTCTTCTTCAAAATGTTCCAATCTGAAGTCGAAATTTCGGGATAAAAATGGAGGACAAACTGGCAACCCTGATTTCACAGTGGAATTATAAATAAAAAAGAGGAGACATATGGTGTATTGTCTAGTAGTTGCAAATGAAGTATCTGAGGAGATTGTCACAAGATAACGATATTTTTCTCATTAGGATCAACAATTCCTGATTACCGTCCGCAAAAACGTCCATCAATGATCTTGAACAGAAGCATTCATTTTATTTAAACGGATTTTTGATCGAACTTTCTGTTACAAATATGATTAAACATTTCTGTTTATTTTTGCTGGTGTAAATTTTCCCTCATATTATAATGTTTTCGCTGACACTGACTGAAGGTTGTCCTGGTTGTAACAGTATACTGGAACTATAATAGCCGAAGTAAACTTACACATGAAAAAATAAATACCAGTTTTCGTCATCTTTGATTGGCGATATTTATGAGGCCTTTTAATAAAAATACATTTTCTACATAAATTTATTGGTGGAAGTTTGCCGCAGTGGTAACGAACCCACTTACATGTGAAGCTTCTTAATTTTAAGAAAATGTCAGTTCCTCTTTCTTAATAGTTTCATGGGTTTAACCAGTATATCCCTTTAACACTCGAATTATTTTTTCGTTAAAATTCAAATTTTGGATTCTTTTAGCACTTTTAAAAGAATTGTAACTTATATCATATTATATCAAGGATTTGTTTCTCTTGAAAAAAATATACATTCATCTTTATAGTTATGGTTGTGAGAAGCTCTTTGTAGCACTAATTCTAACGATCTAAAAATTTGCTACTAGATGTTAATGGGTTAACAACTTAACTAATCAATATTTTTGAAAAAAAACTTAATTTCAAAAATCGCTTTTCATGTCATTTTTAAACGAAAAAAAAAAAACTACAAATGAAAAATAAAGATCATACATGAATATATTAATTCGCTTACATCTCTCCTAACCCATTCGGGACGAACGTCATTTGCAGAATTTTAAATCTTTTATCAGCTGTTTTTCAAATAGGAAATTTTTGCGTAACTGAATCAGAAAAATGCTCGGATTAAATCATGCAAAATTAAAAAAAAAAAAAAATAAAAAAATAAAAAAAAAAAAAAAATAAATAAAACTGGCATGAGTAACAAATTATGATTGGAATATGGATGTGATTGGAATACGGAAAAATCATGATTGTCAAAACAACGTTTGTCCGTATGACGTATAGGCAAATTTAGGGTAGCGGTCAACCCTTTTGGGGTCCGAATTTTTTTGCTGTCTCTAGAAAAAAAAAACTTTTTTATGTTAATAATATTAACACTAGTCATCCATATAGATTAAAAAGTGCTTAACCCTTTAACGTTCAAAGCATTTTCTTTGCTAAGATATTCAAATAAATGATTGACACCGGTAATTGTGAACAGATATATTTGTAAAAAAGAAAAAGTGATTTTTCACATACAGAATAAAATTGATTTTTTAAAATTAAAATTCCGGTGTCGTTGTGGCATATCGGAATTAAAATTTTGTGGTTTCGTAGAGAAACCAATGAACGTTAAAGGATTAATGAATATGTCATTGTCTTAAATATGATGAATGTTGCTGGTTTGTGTACTATTCAATTCATATTCATATGGCAATAGGCTAAGGAAGAATTTTTGGAGATGTTTAGAAAATATTGTATTACAAGAAAGTTTAACTTATATTGCGACATTCTAATACTTTTTGCGTTTTAAGACACGGGATTATTTTAGGAAAGTAACCTTAATTTTAAATTTAATGAATGAAATATGTGTTTAAAATAGAAGAATCGCAAACGACGCGAAGAGTATCAAAATAAATACTAATCAAAAATAATAATAATTATTTTTACTAAATGCCTAAACATAAATGAAGTCATATAGTAAATGCATAGACATATACTAACATTACTATATGTAAATAGTAGCTGAAATATTTCTTAAAACAAAATAATACTCCATTTAAAAATATGTACCATTAATAGTACACCAGACCCGAAAGGGTTAATGCGATCCTGAAAGGAAATATTGACTACCCTTTTGACATTTTCTAAACAACAGGAGTAGCTTATAATGAAATTTTCTAAGTAATGTAAAAAAAAAAAAAAAACCCTCACAGATTTTTATAATCTAACAGTGTAAATTTAACACTAAATCAGCCGGGTATTTTACTAAAATTTTATAAAAAGTGTTTCATACCAGAATTTTAATTTTAAACTATTTAACTTATTTAATTTGTCTACTTTTGTGCTGTATGTATTTAACATATCTTATGAAGAAAATTCTGGTTCGAATCGACTACTATCATTCTCGCAGGGGTCATTTTGACCCCTAATGGCGATTCTAGTGTTAAATGGTTCAAAATAAAAATCCTTTTTAACCCCTTGAAGGGCACCGGTATATATTATATACCACTTAATTTTTATTCCCAAATGCCACATTGACACCAAAATTTAAGAATCAACTTTTGTTTCATATGATATACACGAAGAAAAGCTTTTACTTTGTTTCATATAAAATTGTTTATAAATACCGGTGTCAATCAATCATTTTAACATTTTAGTAGCAGAAGTGCTTTGCCCCTCAAGGGGTTAAGGCCTTAGTTTTTTTCAAGTCAAAAAAGGGATACTTTTCTTAGTGTCCTTGTACAATAAATAATTAGTTATGTAATCATATGAATTAATTTTCTCAAAAATCCTTACTTATTATACTTGCTGCAGTTTTAAGTGAACGTAATAATAAGCTATGATCTATCATAACTCATTATTTGTTTAACTGAGTGTTAGAAGTATTTCTATTTATTAATAATTTACCCAAGTTATTCAAGACATAGTTAATGATTCTTCACTCTTTGGTTCTACTGTTAATGGAAGAATTTTCCTCATCAGTCATTTTAGACTAAGAATTAACCGTGATGACTTGTTTTATATGTTGACAAGAATATAATGTATATTACAGAGGATTCTTCTAGCGACTTTATTGTTTTCTTCTCTCAAATCATATGCAAGATATGTTATAGTGTATCATATATTTGGCAAAGATGAAAACAAATTTTAAAAAAAGCTTATTCAAGTATAAAAAGGGAAAAATATATTTTGTTTTATACATTTTTATATTCAAAAAGTTTTATGTAGGGTGATTTAAAATTAAAGTTACGAATTTTAAGGGTTGGTTCAGGACACTGTAACAATCATTTCTTGTACGGAAATGTATGAATACAAGTGACGTGTTGAGTAACATGACCCAACTTTATTTATTTCAAAATTTCTTATTCATACCAGAAAATTCCTATGCTATTCTTTTTTTTTACATATTTAAGACAGCCATCTCACGTTTACTGAAAGGTTAAATTCTTTTTATGAAAATTTCCGGTGTGAAATCGAAATTTAGGAATAAAAAATCCTCGCAAATCTGGTAAATCTGTCAAAAATAGAAACAGAAATGGAGTTTTTTTAATTCAAAATTTTTTATTTCATACCAGAAAATTTTTATTATTTTTTTAAACAAAAAGATGGATAATAGAATTAATTATCGTATTAATTATTCATCCAGTAATAAAAGGATGAATTATCTAACTTTTATAATTACATTTGAACAAATGAACTTTTCCTTTTACAAGTGTTCGAAAATAAAATGATTAAATATTTTATTTATTTCGCAATAACATTTAAATAAAAGAATATATATGCCTGGAATTAGTTCTAAAATGTTAACAATAAAACTTTAAAGTATAAGAAAACAAAAGTATAAATATTTATGATAAAAAGTTTATTAAATCCAATAGATTTTTCAAATCACCAGATTTTAAAAGATTCACCTTTTATATAAACCTTTATATAAAAGGTGTTATTATTATAACACCTTTCTTAAGTAAAATAAAATTTTTATTAAAATGTATAAAAATTTATTCTTACTCGCAATAACATTTCCATTCGTGCCCACGACCTTTTGCGCAAATTTTATTCGGTTGGCACCACTATTTTTAAAAGAATTAAGTTTAGTTCATTAATTACGAAAATGTTTCAATTAAATAAAATAAAAATTGTTGTTCTTTTTTACCGGTGTTAAAAACAGTGCTACATGCACCTTTTGAAGCATCCCTAAAAAGGGACGCTAGGCACTAATGGGTTAACCCTTTAACGGTCAAAGCATTTTCTTTGCTAAGATGTTGAAATAAATTAATGACACCGGTATTTGTGAATAAATATATGAAAAGGAGATTTTTCTAATGCATAATAAAATGGAATTTTTAAAATTAAAATTCCGGTGTCGTTGTTGCATATGCGAATTAAAATTTTGTGATTTCGTAGCGAAACCAATGAACGTTAAATGGTTAAACAAATGAATATTTAAAGTTAGAAGTAGTTCGAAAATAACACATATAAGTACTTGAGACTTTGTTCAGCTAAAACTTAGAACTCTTCAATGAGTTTCAAGATGATTCCAAAATTTACTTCAAGATATTATTGTATGTTAAGTATAAGTTCTTATTTATAGTTCGAGAAATCGTTATGAACATTTTGTAGAAATGTATAAGAAATGAATATAAATGTGCTCATAGTAATACCTTTAATTTTTGTCATTAAAAATTAGAATGTACAACAAAATTGGAAATATTGCCGTAATTTTTGCGCTTAACTTAGTTCTTTGTATAATATTTATAATTTTGACCTTTTTCTTTACCGCTAAAATGATCGTGAGGTGTCATTTCGATCCCTACAAAATGAATGCATTTTGGTTCGAACCAGACAAATCTTTTTAAAATAAGCTGAAACTGGGGGAAAAGGTCAAATATTCCAATAAAACAGTTTTAAATAAATTCGGATATAAATATTTTAGAAAACTTGAGTAAAATTTTCGGGCTTTCTTGCGTTAAATAAAATATTTTTTTTTAAATATGACAAAATCATTATAATATAAAAATATTTCAAACTGAAAAAGAAATGAATAATTTTCGAATAACTTTTATCTAATTTATTCATAATACTGGAAATTACGAGACAACTTACATATAAAAATTGAATTTCTTTTTTGTTTTTTTTGTCTCTTTTTACGATTTATCATTTTTATAGCTTCTCAAATTAACTTTAATCAAAACCTTATCGTATCTCCTCTCCGAAATTCATCTCAGAAAAGTACACAACAAAATCTCTTCTTAAATATTATCATCATTTCTAGCACGTTTCTGCAGTTCTTTTCGCAATTATCCGGCGTATTCCTGAAGTTATTTCAAAGAAAATAATAAAGCAAAACTATTTCATCTTCCAAAAAGCAGATAAATTATTCAACTCATATTTCCCGCAGTTCCGTTACCCGCTTTCTCTCATTTCAAAATAAACGTATGTTTCCCCGCTATTTCGTGACAATTCTGGCACTTAATTTCTCATTCCACACACACGCCACGACTTCGTGGCTCAACCAAGTAACGTCAAATTTCCATCAGAGTAAAAATATGAAACGTCCGCGCCGACAATCACAGATAAAATTTTTCATTGCATTTAGATTAGACTTTGCATTAGCTCTTACGTTAAGTACGGTGGTTTCTAGATTTGTCGCACTAATGGAACAACATGTTTTTTTAAACAGTCCGACAGATTTCGTAAAGAAGGTTTTTAAGATGACAGTTGAGTATGTGGCATTTTTATTTCGTTGTAGTTTTAATGGGGATTAATGAAATTCTTCGTTTGTTGGAATGAATTGAACATGACTTATGTGTGACAGTTGTTTTGCATTTTGTGTCATTTCAGGGGAAATTATTTTCTTCAACTTGATAACACTGAAAAAGTGATATGTAAGTTTGTGATTGCAGGTAAAAACTGTATTAATTTTTTGAAAGTTTATTCAGGTTCTAGAAAAGAAATGGACTAATATCCTTTGCTTTTTCGTATGCTTTTTTTTAAACAGTCCTATAGATTTCGTAAAGAAGGTTTTTAAGAGTACAGTTGAGTATGTAGCATTTTCATTCTGTTGTAGTTTTAATGGGGATTAATGAAATTCTTCGGTCGTAGGAATGAAATGAACATGACTTATGTCTGACAGTTGTTTTGCATTTTTGTGTTATTTCGGGGAAATTATTTTCGTTAACTGGATAACAGTCTAAAAGTGATTTGTAAATTCGTAATTACAGGGGGAAAAAGTGTGTTCTTTTTTTGGAATTTATACAGGTTGTGGAATAGAAATATATTAATATCCTTTTCGCAAACGTTAGGAAGATTTTCGAATGAATAATGTGGATATTTATAATGTACTGAAATAATGTTTATAAACATTGCTCTAAATTTTTATATTTTCCTAATAACACTGATATTTAATAGGATTTTTTATTTTAAGTAAACGCAAATTTTTTCGAATAAAATAAAATAAAAATATATTACTAGGTTTTAGTGGTAAGAAAAAAAACATTCAAACAATTTTTCATATTAGACTTTGCATTAGCTCTTACGTTAAGTACGGTGGTTTCTAGATTTGTCGCACGGAACAGCATGTTTTTTAAACAATCCGACAGATTTCGTAAAGAAGGTTTTTAAGATGACAGTTGAGTATGTGGCATTTTTATTTCGTTGTAGTTTTAATGGGGATTAATGAAATTCTTCGTTTGTTGGAATGAATTGAACATGATTATGTGTGACAGTTGTTTTGCATTTTTGTGTCATTTCAGGGGAAATTATTTTCCTCAACTTGATAACATTCTAAAAGTGATATGTGAATGTGGGATTACAGGGAAGAAATGTTTTTTTTTTCTTGAAATAGAATTTCTTGAATAGAAATGGACTATTTTTTGCACAAATGATAGACCGATCTTCGATTATATAGTGTATATTTATATTATACTGAAGTAATGTTTATATACATAGGTGTTAATTTTAATGTTTTCCAAATACCACTGACATTCAATAGAATTCTTTGCCTTAACAAACCGCAGGCGTCGTTGAATAAAATAAAAGCAAAATATAATATTAAATTTTCGTGGTAAGAAAAAAATATACATAAAATTCTTTAATGAATTTATATTAGACTTTGCATTAGCTTTTACGTTAAGTACGGTGGTTTCTAGATTTGTCGCACTAATGGAACAGCATGTTTTTTTTAAACAGTCCGACAGATTTCGTAAAGAAGATTTTTAAGAGTACAGTTGAGTGTGTAGCATTTTCATTCTGTTGTAGCTTTAATGGGGATTAATGAAATTCTTGGGTTGTAGGAATGAATTGAACATGACTTATGTCTGACAGTTGTTTTGCATTTTTGTGTTATTTCGGGGAAATTATTTTTATTAACTGGATAACAGTCTAAAAGTGATATGTAAATTCTTAATTACAGGGGAAAAAAGTGTGTTCTTTTTTTGGAATTTATACAGGTTGTGGAATAGAAATAGTTTAATATCATTTGCGCATGCGTTAGGAAGATTTCCGAATGAATAATGTGGATATTTATAATGTACTGAAATAATGTTTATAAACATTGCTGTAAATGTTTATGTTTTCCTAATAACACTGATATTTAATAGGATTTTTTATTTTAAGTAAAAGCAAATTTTTCCGAATAAAATAAAATAAAAATATATTATTAAGTCTTAGTGGTAAGAAAAAAAAAAACATAAAATTTTTCATCGCATCTGATATTAGACTTTGCATTAGCTGTTACGTTAAGTACGGTGGTTTCTAGATTTGTCGCACTAATGGAACAGCATGTTTTTTTAAACAGTCCGACAGATTTCGTAAAGAAGGTTTTTAAGATGACAGTTGAGTATGTGGCATTTTTATTTCGTTGTAGTTTTAATGGGGATTAATGAAACTCTTCGGTTGTTGGAATGAATTGAACATGATTTATGTCTGACAGTTGTTTTGCCTTTTTGTGTCGTTTCGGGGAAAATTACTTTCGTCAACTTGATAACACTCTAAAAGTGATATGTAAATTAGTGATTACAGGGAAGAAAACTGTATTCTTTTTTTGAAGTTTTCTAGAACAAAAATTAGCTAATATCGTTTGAGTATGCTGTGGGTAGATCTTCGAATAACTGCATATTTATAATACGCTGAAGTATTGTTTAAAAAAAATAGCTGCCAACTTTTATGTTTTTCTATGTCTACCACTGATATTTAATAGGATTCTTTCCCGTAAAGCATGGTTACGTCACTGCGACGTCGTTGTGAAGTCACATTGTGACTTTGTGACCATCGATCGTCAATGTGACGTCACGTGACGTCGATGTGAAGTCGCAGTGACTAAAATGTGAAGTCGTTATGGCCGTTTTAGAGCTCGTTTGTGACCACTTCACAAAGTGGTCACAATGTGACAAAATTTGTGAAAAATGTGTCATTTGTGACTACTTTGACATTGACATTGTGACAAAAGCGACGATATTTAAATTGCTAGAAACATGTTTTTTAAAGTAAATAACATGTTTTGAAGAATTTTTATAATTTTCTAAATATTTTTTAAAAAGTCATATCTCAGTCACAATGTGACGTCACTGAGTGGTGGCATTTTGGCCACAGATGTGATGTGACATAAGTGACTCACAGTGACGTCACTGTAACTATGCATGCTATGAGGGTTGCCTGAAGTAAACAGAGATTTTGCTAAATAAATTAATATTAAAATATACTATTAAATTTTAGTGGTACAGGTAAAAAACATAAAATTCTTCAACGCATATATGATCAACTTTACATTGACTCTTACGTTAAGTACGGTGGTTTCTAGATTTGTCTCACTAATGGAACAGCATGTTTTTTTAAACAGTCCGACTTATTTCGCAAAGAAGGTTTTTAAGATGACAGTTGAGTATGTAGTATTTTAATTTGGTTGTAGTTTTAATGGGGATTAATGAAACTTTTCGGTTGTAGGAATGAATTGAACAGACTTATGTCTGAACTTTTAATTGTCATTTGGCATTTTTGTGGCGTTTCGAGAGAAATAATTTTCGTCATCACGATAACATTCTAAAAATGATGATTAAATTTGTAATTTCAGAGGAAAAAAAACTATATTTATTTTTTGGAATTTTAGACAGGTTCTGGAATAGAAAATGGTTTTTTATCGTTTGCGCATGCGTTAGCAAGGTTTCAATGCATATTTATAATATACTGAAATAATGTTTACATACACAGCTGTCAATTTTTATGTTTTCCTAACAGAACCGGTATTTTATAGAATTTTTCGCCTTAAGTAAACTTTCTTAAATAAGGTTTTTAAGATGACTGTTAAGTATGTGGCCTTTCTATTGTGTTCTTGTTTTAATGGACATAAATGAATTTTTTCTGTTGTAGGAATGAATTGAACATGCCTTATGTCTGAATGGGGGGGGGGGGGGGATTATTTTGTCAAAGTGATAATACTGAAAAATTGATACGTAAATTTTTGATTTGGAAGTTCATTCAGGTTCTAGAAAGAAAATGGGCAAACGTTATCTGCATATGAGAAAGAAAGATTTTTAAATAACAATACACTTATAAAGAGATTAAATATTATATACATGCATGTCATGTCTGTCAATTATGGGCAAATCATGATATAGGCAAATCATGATTCGCAAAAACACGTTGCTCTTATAAGGTACGTCCAAATCAGGGAAAAGATTAAAAAATAGAATTTTTTTTTTATTTTAATCTTTTTAATTTAAAATATATCTTAATTCCTTAATACTTTCGGAACTTGTGGTGCATATATGCATCATCAAAAGGAGCATGTGCAATTTATTTTTGGCGCCATCAATAAATAAAAATTATTAGCTGATTTTTTTTTATTATTAATTAGAATATTTGTTGATAATTCACAAATAAAGGAAACTGTTAAAAAACACGGTGCATTTCCAAAAAAAAAAAGTGTAAGTGGTGCGGTTTTGGAAAACTTTAGACGAAATGATTATTTGTTGACGGAGACGCCCTATTAGTTTTTATAACAGGATGTTAGTGTAGAAAATTATTTATTTATTCATTATAGCGATAAAATAAGAAATATGACAAAATACAGAACAAGCGAAAAATCGGAAAACGATCGAATAATTCGCCAAATACATAGATTGAAAAACGAAAAAAAAAACGTATTAAATAATTATAATAATAATTGAAAGAATGGTGCGATCACCTTTTGATGATGTACATATGCACCACATGTCCCGATAGTACAAAGGAATTAAAATATATTTTAGATTAAAAAGATTAAAATACCTTTTTTTTTTTTTTTTTTTGTAGAATACGTCAAAGTTATATAAATATTAAAATAATTCTTTCATAAATTTCAAAACAAGAAGCAGCAAGCCGTCGCTGTATTTTTTTTTTCTTTTTTCCTATATCATTTGTCGACAAGGAAGCGATGTTTCGCCGAATTAGCAACCTCTCTTATGTTATGATCGTAGTTTCAGAGTTGTCCGCTCGTGTCGCTACTGTCTATGCGTAATCCCATGTTAAACAAGTTGCCATTACAGTGTATGAAAGTTGATTCTCTGTTCCGTACTCTGTGGGACGTACCTCATAAGAGCAATGCGTGTTTGCCAATCATGATTTGCCCATATCACGTACGGGCATCCATATTCCATTCATAATTTATTATTCCCACCAGTAAATTTTGCGCTATTTAATCCGAACATTATTTTGATTCAGTTTGGCGAAAATTTCTGTTTCGAAATACCGGCAATAAAAGATTAAAAATTCTGTAAAAGTCATGACAAAATAGGAATTATATGAAGGCTTTTGCTAAAATATTGATCAGTAAAGTGATTAAATTTATGAAAAATAATTTAAGATTAAAATATATATATTAATTTACTAAAAATTATAATATATCTCTAAGAAATATTGAAACATTTTCTGCCCTACTTGTTATTTTGAAGTTGCAGCAATTAATCAATCATTTAATCCCACGCCAACCTGAAATTAAAGGATTCGTACGTAGTTCTATAACAAGAAAATTTTCTTGTTGAAAATCAGTGGTTAAAAAAGAAAAAAATACGAGTGTTTGAAGTAGCTTTATTTATTTTAAAAATTATTTATTTTTTAAAAAAAACTTATATTTCACTTGGAAAAAAACGGGACCTTTATGTACCCTGAATGTACTATACTCCTTCATTCGTTGCACAGCCAGCATAAAAAATTTTTATAAGTTTATTTTTTAACATTTAGTCTTATATTTTTCTATAGTAATAATTTAAAAAAAATACACCCTTATCAGCAGTATTAGATGATGTTTTTTAAACAGCAGAATCCATTGAAACGCATAATATACACACATCCCTCCTCCAAATAAGGAAGATTATCCTTTTTCAATTCAGGAAGGGAGGTGCTTATTCATGCTTTAAATGTTCGGTATATGTAAGTTTTTAGTTAGAAATGTTTGTTAGGATAAATTAAAAATCGGAATAGAAAACTAATATACTATACTTCAATGACTTTTTGCCGAGAAAATCATATAAAAGACTATAGCACCATCGAAATAATTGCCACTCGCGGTTTTTGAGAAACGCTATTCCTGCAAAAGACGGGGAATTTGACGTCAAAAGTTATGGCCAATCAGGTTTCGAGAAGGCGAAAGATGGTTAGGTTTGGTTTGGTTTGTTTTGTGTCGTCCGATTATCTACTCTAGGGATATAGGACCTAGGGGGAGTGCCCTTCGTGGGGGTCTTTCTAAGGGAACCTAACCCGTATTTACGCAAGGTTCGAAGAAAACCACGAAAACTCCGAACGGTTAGGCCGACGGCCGCGATTGGGTTCGAACCCAGCACCTGCCGTCTACCAGTCAAGAGGTCAGAACCTCTCGGCCACTGGTGGGGCCCGAAAGATGGTTAGGAAAACTGAAATGTATCTCTTGAATATGCCTAATTACACCGTGATCAACAGGGTTTGAAATAAACATTAAATACAAAAGTTACGTATTTTTGGCTGTAGATTCCGAATCTGCAATAAAAAATGGAGGTTATAATTTAAGATTTCAAAGTTGGACCCCTTTGACCCCAAGGGGGTCTGTTGCAGCAGTCAAATTTTGTATCACTGAGTAGCTTATTTAAAAATATTTAATACGTATATTTTTATTTTTCAATCTGATATATGTTTCTCGAGTTATTCGACCGTTTCGCAGACTTTTCGGACACCCTGTATATGTATGCGTGTCCGCGAAAAAAAAAATAATAATAATTTGATATATTGAAATTTTAGAATAAAATATTCCACTGTAGGAAATACGTTATCTACTTTTAAACTTAACAGCAAAATTAGATTATGTATTTGTTTTTAAATTAAGTATTATGATTTCCAGGTTATCGCACTATTGCAACAGTATTTTTTTTAAAACAGTTAGACAGATTTTGTAAAGAAGGTTTTTAATGTGACTATTGAATATGTGGCATTTTCATTTGCTTGTAGTTTTGATTGGGATTAATTACATTCTTCTGTTGTAGGAATGAATTGTACATGACTTATGTCTGATAGTCAGCGATGCACATCCTTTTTACCAGAAAATCGTTTGCCACCAGAATATTTGAAAAGCGGAGTTTCTTTTCTTTAATCTCAAAGTTTCTGTCATTACTATAAGGAAAATTACTCTGCATAAAAATAGTGGTATCATTTTGGCCCGCGGTGCCAGAGGTTGTGCACCCCTGCTGATAGTTGTTTTTCATTTAGGGCAAATTTCTGTTCATTGATGTCAAAACGCTCTAAAAGCGATACATGAAGTTGTGATTGTAAGAAATAAAAGTATAGTCTTATTTCGAAGTTTAATCAGCTCCTAGAAAGGAAATGAGTAAATACCATCAGTGTACGCTGAAGAAAGCTTTTCGAATAACTTCATATTTGCATATTTATAAAGTGTTTGCATATTTATAAAGTGTTACACGTATCCATGTATATATACACGTATACATGTGCATGTATACGTATATAAACAATATATAATCATTGAATTTAAAACAACGTTACCACATTGAAGCATGGAAAAAATAAATTAAAATGAATGTAATCTAAATTTACAAAACCAAAGTAGAATCCTCAGGCCTACAAATAAAGTGTGTGGTTTCATCTTCGTATAAGCTATAAAAGAGCAAAATATACGGATTTGAGCTACCAAAATAAAATGAACAAAACGTTTAAAATAAATCATAATAACATTACTAAAATTGATAGAAAATGAACAGATGTTAACTGATAACAGACATTATAGTTACCCCAAAAATGAATGGAGCAAAAAATCATTCAGTTTGACAGTACTAGTCTAAATTCAATATCTTAGTATAAGATAAAAGAAGGAATAAATTAGATAACTAATATATGCATTTTATACACTTAGAAATAATACTTTAGGTGTTGTAGGTATTGTCCAAATTGTTAAGAGTTAGATTCAAGTTAATCTTTAACAATAATTATTAAATTATATTAATAGTTTTAATTAATATAACTATACAATTATTCATACACATGTGTTAATTAAACATCCAGTATAAAATGTATAGCAATTTAGCAAATTCTCTTTCCCCTCAGTATTTGCTTTAATATATACCGTTGTCGATAAAAATATATGTTTGTGTAATGAATAATGAATTTTTTCTTAAATATTTAGAAATGATACTTTTAAACTTAATAATAAAATGTTCTAGTGTATGAAATATGCTATCTATATTTACCCTTAACAACCATTTTAGACTGTTTATTATTTCTTACGTTAAGTAATGTTAAGTGGTTTCTAGATTTATTGCCCTAATGTAACAACACTCTTTTAAAACAGCCCGACAGATTACTTAAAGAAGGTTTTTAAGATAACATTTAAGTAAGTGTCATTTTTATTTTTTGTAGTTTTAAATCTATTTAATGGAATTCTTCTGATGTAGAAATGAATTGAACATGACTTATGCCTTAAAGTTGTTTTCATTTTTGTGTCATTTCGGGGGAAATTATTTTCACCAAAATGACAACACTCTGAAAAGTAAATGTAAATTTATGATTTGCATGAATAAAAACTATATTCTTATTTGGAAGTTTATTCTGGTTTTAGAAAGAAATGAACAAATATCGTCAACGCTCACGGTAGGAACGTTATCGAGTAACTGTAGTATCGAATATTGAGTAATTTAAAAAGTAATGAAGTAGCGTATATATACCGTATATGGGTATTTCCATGAACACTTGTCTTGTAAGTTACATTTCTAGTAACTGCTCAATTGTTGGCCACCGTTATTTTCGAGAAGTTTGCTTGGCCTTATTTAATCAATGAAATATCTCTGATAAAATAAGACACATTTTTCCGTTTTAAAATACTGGTATCCCAAATTTTAGTATGTGACTTACACGACATGTGCTCGTGGAATTACCCATATATATCACATATGTACCGTATATAAGCCATAAAATCTTTTAAAAATCATAACAGCCGGAAAAATAACAGAAAAAATGATTTGCAGGATTATATTCTATAGGTCATAGGAATTTTTTAAAGACAGCAATAAAAATTAATAAAAAAACATCCCATAGATGGAGCCGGAAACGTTCGATTTAGGTGGAAATATGCAAATGAGACGGTTATAAGAAATTGCGTTGCTAAACCATAATTAGTTCATGTTTGAGAACCGTGCACTTGATCAAGAATTGGTCACTGATTCCTGATTTGCGTAAAATAACTTCATCAGCAAAGCTTTATCATTCGGACTAAGTAATTGATCAATTCTCAGAGACCAGGAAACTGAAAAAATGTTATACTATTGATAAAATGATAAATAAATATATTAAATGCCCATCTGTATTACTGTATTGTGCATTTGTGCAAAATATTATTTGTACATTGAAAAAAAATAAAGGTTATTAGATAAATTCTCATAAATCAGTAAACTAAATTAAATAAACTTTTGGCTAAAAAAGACTTTTTTTATTAACAAACAAACAAACAAACAAACAAAAAACTCTTTGCAAAATCTTGTTGAGTGTTTTTAATAAATGGAAATGAAATATCTAATACTTACATATACGTATGTATAGAAGGTAATTAAGATTTTAAAAAATCTTACAAACCGTCTTATCTTTGTGTAGTTCAAAGGATTAATGAAGACTACATTTATCTACTTTTCTTTCGAGTGTACTTTTTGCATGCAGATGCCAGGTACTATCTGTAAAATTTGAAGATGCCTCCCGTTTTTTCAATGAAAATTATTATTGAAGGATTTAAAAGTCAAAATTATGTAATAATTCCCCATGTATATTATATACCTGTAATTATAATTTAATTTTTAGAGAAATTCAATTAAAGTAAAAATGAATAAAGAAAGAACAAATGAAAAAGAAATAAATAAATGATATATTCGTCTGTATTACTGTATAATGCGTTTCTGCAAAATATTATTTTGTACGTTATAAAATAAATAAATAAA
The DNA here is from genome assembly GCA_964019185.1 of Maratus speculifer. NCBI lineage: Eukaryota > Metazoa > Arthropoda > Arachnida > Araneae > Salticidae > Maratus > Maratus speculifer. The sequence continues at coordinate 218,666,221 of OZ025300.1, forward strand.
TAAATCGGATAAATTCTCAGAGACTAAGAAACTAAAAAGTTAAACTTTAGACAAAATGATAAATAAACAGTATACCCATCTGTATTCTTTATTACTGTATTATGCACTTGTGCAAAATATTATTTCGTGGATTAAAAAAAAGAAGTTATTATATAAGTCTTTTAAAAACAAGAAAACTAAATAAAATAAACCTTTGGCTAAAAAGACTTTTTTTTTTTTTTTTTTTTTTTTTTTTTTTTTAACAAAAAAATATCTCTTCGCAAAATGTTGTCGGGAGTTTTTAATAAATGGAAATATAACATCTGATACATGCATATATATATATATATATATATATATATATACAGAAGGTACTTCAGATTTAAAGAAAAGTCTTACAGACCTTCTTATCTTTGTGTAGTTCAAAGGATTCATACAGACTACATTTGTCTAATTTTATTTCGAGTGTGCTTATTGCATGCAGATATCATGTTCTATCGGTAAAGTTTGATAAAGCCTTCCTTTATTTAAATAAAAAACATTATTTAAGAACTTAAAAGTCAAAATTGTGGGATAATTCGTCATGTATATAACATATTCTGTAATTATATTTTAAATTATGGAGAAAGACAACTTCATTAAAAATGAATAAAGAAAAAAAAAAAACAATGGAAAATGAATAAATTATATATTCGTCTGTCTTACTATATTCTATGTTTGTGCAAAACATCGTTCTGTGCGTTAAAAAAATACTAAATGAACTTGATAAATTCTCAGCGACCAGGAAACTGAAAAAAGTTATAATTTTGATAAAATGATAAATAAATGAATTATATGTCCATCTGTATTATTGTATTGTGCATTTGTGAAAAATATTATTCTTAGATTAAAAAAAAAAAAGGTTATTAGATAAATTCTTATAAAGCAGTAAACTAAATAAAATAAACTTTTGGTTTAAAAGACTCTTTCTTTTATTTAAAAAATATCTCTTCGCAAAACCTTGTCGAGAGTTAAAAAAATGAAAAAAACGTATCTGATGTATGCATATATATTTACAGAAGGTACTTCAGTTTTTAAAGGAAAATCCTACAAACTGTCTTGTCTTTGTGTAGTTCAACGGATTCATACAGACTACATTTGTCTACTTTTCTTTCAAGTGTGCTTATTGCACGCAGATACCATGTACTATCTGTAAAATTCGAAGATGCCTCCCGTTATTTAAATAAATATTTTTATTTAAGGATTTAAAAGTCAAAAATATGTGATAATTCCCCATTGTTATAATATACAAGGCTCGCACACTCCTTGGAATTTCCAAGGACTCTGGCACCACTATTAAAAATAAGAAAATTTACATTTAATTTTTAAACCACAACGTTTGCAATCCCCACCTTCATTCACAGATTTTACGATGTTTTTCCTGCTGTGAATCACTTTGAAAATATTCTTAAAATTTAGTGGTAGAGATGTGCGAACCTTGACTATTATATTTTAACTTTTAGAGAAATACAATTTGAATAAAAATAAATAAAGGAAGAACAAATGAAAAATGAATAAATAAATAATATATTCGTCTGTATTACTGTATAATGCATTTGTGCAAAATATTTTGTACGTTATAAAATAAATAAACATATAAGTAAATTCTATAAATTCTCAGAGACCAGGGAACTAAAAAAAGTTAAACTTCATACAAAATGATAAATAAATAGTATAGCCATAGCTGCCAACTTTTACGCATTTTTTCAACCACAAAAAATTTATAGTAAATATTGTCTTATTGAATCGTTCAAATTTTGTGAACTAACAAATGGAAAATTTTATTTGTAGCAAAAATGCGTAAAAGTTGGCAGCAATGAGTATGCATATGGGCAGGGGTGTACAACCTCTGGCCCGCGAGCCAAAATGATACCTTTTTATGCAGAATAATTTTCCTTATAGTAATGACAGAAACTTTGAGATTAAAGAAAATAAACTCCGCTTTTTAAATATTCTGGTGGAAAACGATTTTCTGGTAAAAAGGTTGTGCATCACTGCATATATGTATTCTGTATTTCTGTATTATGCATTTGTGCAAAATATTATTTCGTGGATTAAAAAAAAGGAGGTTATTAGATAAGTCTTTTTTAAATCAGGAAACTAAATAAAATAAATTTTTGGTTAAAAAGACGTTTTTTATTAACAAAAAAAAAATCTCTTCTCAAAATACTGTCGAGAGTTTTTAATAAATGGAGATAAAATGTCTGATACATGCATATATATATATATATACAGAAGGTACTTCAGATATAAAGAAAAGTCTTACAAACCGTCTTATCTTTGTGTAGTTCATAAGATTCATACAGACTACATTTGTCTACTTTTCTTTCGAGTGTACTTATTGCATGCAGGTATCATGTTCTATCTGTACAGTTTGAAGATGCTTTATTTTCTTTTTGAAGTATTCAGAAGATTCTTCAACATTGATACAAAATCCACCTGTATGTTCAGTTTAAAAAGATAAACCTCAAGAACGGTACTTGAAGAACATAAGTGGTCTATTTTGTTCGTTCATATCATCGTTATTTTTCCCCTCCTTAGTAGGAATTGTGGGGTTTCTAAAATGTTTTTCTTGTTAAAACTTCTAAAAGATATTATTCGAGATAACGGGTACTACTCTGTTATCCCGTCGACCGATTCGCCAAATTATACAAATCGCCAAACTAATAGCCAAATTATACATATTGACGCAATTTTTATTTTAAATAATAATTAAAAAAACCAAATAATTAGTAGAATATTAATAAAAATACAAATAAAAAGTCGAAATAAAAAACATTTAATGACGTTTTAAACACGTGTATCGTATTTAATGTCATTGAATTGACATTCACGATCATCCATTATTGCCATTTAATCTTATAATTTGGCGATAGTATTTTGGTCGACGGGATAACAAAGTAGTCCCAGATATTATTATTACTTGATGATAATCTCAATTTCAGACTACGTGGAGTTATATATAAGTAAATAAGGAGATTGGATGCTTTAACCTTGAATGCATGGAGATGAAGATTAGCATAATGTTTTATTTAACCTCCAATAAATAAAGTTCTTCGCAATTGCTGTGTTTTATACAGGGTGATTCAGCTCGTCGGTGACAAACTTTAAGGATCGATAGAGCACACCTAGACGAACATTTTTGAATAGGGAATGTAGGGTCCCTGACGCGATGGTAAGGCGCTAGGCGCTTTCGAAAATTTGGGTGCCGAAATTCGAAACGTCATAAAAACTAGGGAAATGGTTAGATTTTCTTGCTTGTTGCGTCGAAATGATTCTGTTTGTTTAGACTTTCTTCAGTACCAATTTGATAAGCGTATCTCTTAAAACATGGATAGGGGGCGGTGCAGACTTTGGAGAGCTAGACAACAACTTTAAGCCCGTTATTTTGATAATTTAACACATGCTCGCCAAAGTTTATACTCTAACTTAAAGTTTGAACCCAAAAGTAGAGCCCTGCAAAAAGCGTAAGAGCCGGAATAAAATGTCAAAGTACAGGGTGGTCGAAACTCGAAGGCTTCTAAGAGATAAACAAACAGATTTCTTGACTTATGGCATGCATTTTCATGATTCTGTTTGCTGGGGCTCTCTGAAACTCAGTTGAACGGTACAAAAAGAAACATCGATAGGGGGCGCTTTGGGCAAAAAACATAATTCGTTGACATTTCGGACGCTAACTGGAAACGGGGCGCTACGATCAGTTAGAAACAAAACAAGAGAGTAATTTACTTATCATAAGAAGCTATTAAAACTGCAGTTTTTTTTTTTTTTTTTTTTTTTTTTTTTTTTAACAAACATAGCTGGTTTCAATCATGCACAATGCGCGCAATAAAATTTACATAAGGTGCTTTTTGCTGATTTATGCAAAAGATATCGTACCATATCGATATGCAAAAGATACGTAATGCGTAGACGACAACGCGAGATGACGTAGTTGTATGCGCAGACACGTCTTTTGAACGTGCGGTACCTACTTAAGCTTCGGGTTACTTGTCTGCAGATCGGTAGTAGGATGGAACGGTACACAAACTCTGAATTGGCTGACATGCATTTGGCGTATGGCGCTGCTGGTTGTAATGGACGAGCCGCTCAGCGGTTGTACGCCGAGCGTTACCCCAACAGGCAAATCCCCTGCCATGCCTTCTTCGCTCGAGTACACCAGAGGTTGTCCACAACGGGATCTTTCGACGGAGGCAGGCCTGAACGGGAGCGATCAGTGAGCACCCCCGACAACGAAGAGGCTGTGCTTAACCTGGTTGAGGACAACCCAGGTCTTAGCACGAGAGATATCGCCAGACATGTTGGCATTTCGCAAGCAACTGCGTGGCGCATCTTACGTTTCCGGAATCTGCACCCCTACCACATCCAGCGGGTGCAGTTGCTCAGAGAGCAGGATTTTGGCCCTCGAGTGGAATTCTCAAGATGGTACTTGGCGATGAGATCCAGGGATCCCCGTTTTGTAAACAGCATTTTGTTTACGGACGAGTCCACCTTCAGCCGGGAGGGAATGTGGAACGCCCACAATAGTCATGTGTGGTGTGATGAAAATCCACATGAAACCAGAAGCCGAGCAGCCCAGGAGCGTTTCTCAGTAAATGTGTGGGCCGGCATTCTGGGGGATTGCCTCATTGGCCCTTATTTGTTACCTGAACGGCTGACAGGTGGAAATTACCTGATTTTCCTGGATCAAGTGCTGCCGCAGCTTCTGGAGGAGGCGCACGTACCCGAAGGTTCGCGTCGCCAGATGTGGTTCCAGCACGATGGAGCTCCGGCCCATTACACGAACGACGTGCGTCTCCATCTAAACGCAAGGTATGGCCAGCGGTGGATCGGGCGTGGGGGTCCAGTTCACTGGCCTGCCCGATCACCAGACCTCACCTGCTTGGATTTCTTCCTTTGGGGTTACCTGAAGGCCGAGGTATACCATACACCTGTCAGCAGTGCTGAAGAACTTGTGGCGCGCATTGTGGCAGCTGCAGGGCAGATCAGAGATACTCCTGGCATTGTTGGAAACACACACTCCTCAATGCGACGGAGGTGCGAAGCCTGCATCATGGCCCAAGGTCGAAATTTCGAGCATCTTCTGTAGTGTTATTTTTTGTGAATAAATTTCCAGTATCATTGATGTTTTTGGTCTAAATTTATTCAGAAGTGTTGAGCAGAGGTAGAAAATGTGTTTTCATTATTACTAACTGATCGTAGCGCCCCGTTTCCAGTTAGCGTCCGAAATGTCAACGAATTATGTTTTTTGCCCAAAGCGCCCCCTGTCTATGTTTCTTTTTGTACCGTTCAACTGAGTTTCAGAGAGCCCCAGCAAACAGAATCATGAAAATGCATGCCATAAGTCAAGAAATCTGTTTGTTTATCTCTTAGGAGCCTTCGAGTTTCGACCACCCTGTACTTTGACATTTTATTCCGGCTCTTACGCTTTTTGCAGGGCTCTACTTTTGGGTTCAAACTTTAAGTTAGAGTATAAACTTTGGCGAGCATGTGTTAAATTATCAAAATAACGGGCTTAAAGTAGTTGTCTAGCTCTCCAAAGTCTGCAGCGCCCCCTATCCATGTTTTAAGAGATACGCTTATCAAATTGGTACTGAAGAAAGTCTAAACAAACAGAATCATTTCGACGCAACAAGCAAGAAAATCTAACCATTTCCCTAGTTTTTATGACGTTTCGAATTTCGGCACCCAAATTTTCGAAAGCGCCTAGCGCCTTACCATCGCGTCAGGGACCCTACATTCCCTATTCAAAAATGTTCGTCTAGGTGTGCTCTATCGATCCTTAAAGTTTGTCACCGACGAGCTGAATCACCCTGTATAGAAGTAATAATTCTGCAAAAAACAAACAAATATAATACTAAATAAAGTTAAAAATCGATTTAAAAATTTCTGGTGTTTAATCCTTAATATATGCATTGAAAGCGCAACTGCATAAGAAAAATTCACGAATCTAATCTTTTAGTTGTAGTTTTTCACAAAAATTTCTATTCATAATATACGAGAATATAAACAGTTTTTTTTCTATTGAATTCATTTGTAAACAAGTTGGAAATTGCACGTGAAGCGTAGCAAATGAGGTGCGTTCGTACTATAAGTTTTAAAATATTCACATCTTGCTGGTATAGTAGAGCGTACTTTGGATACAGTATAGTGGTCGAAATCTTTGTGTTCCTGTAAATATGCAGGGAGTAATTTTTATTATACTTCATTAACGTATATCTTATTCATAAAATGTGAAGTAGGTTAATATAATTAAAACACGCCCCAAACAATGTTTCCCCGTATAACATTATTTAGTGGAATACATTTGTGTGGCCCTGTAATTTAATAATAAATATTCTTTGCATATCAGATTGTACAGAATGTATGTTTTAGTACATACATCATAGATTCATGTCAATTATATTATGTTCAAATGAGTGAAACACCATTAAAATGCATTTGAAACATTTTTCCCATTGATCGTAATGTAATGGAATAATTTTGATTGTCCCTGTAATTGATCTATGCATCCGATTTTCATAACATTTGAAATGACTCGACAAAATTATGTAATAATTATACGTTTTAAATTTAAAACGATTAAAATGCATTTGAAACTTTTTTCCCATTGATCGTAATGTAACGGAATACTTTTGATTGTCCCTGTAATTGATCTATGCATCTGATTTTCATAACATTTGAAATGACTCGACAAAATTATGTAATAAATATATGTTTTAAATTTCAAACGATTAAAATGCATTTGAAACTTTGTTCCCCATTGACCGTAATGTAACGGAATCCCTTTGATTGTCCCTGTAATTGATCTATCCATCCGATTTTCATAAAATTTGAAATGACTCGACAAAATTATGTAATAATTAAATATTTTAAATTTCAAACGATTCGGCTAGATAGTTTTTGCGTTGTTATATACGAACATACAGACGGACAGACTTACGGTCTGAGCGACAAAAATAGGTGCTACGTATTTACATAATTACGAACGCACCTAAAAATTAGAGTGTCTGTCAGTCCATCATTTCATCATTCCACCAATAGCCTCATCATTCCACCAATAGCCTCATCATTCCACCAATAGCCTCATCATTCCACCAATAGCCATAAATAACCTCCGCTCCGCGGCGGAGAATAATAAGGGTTAATAATCCTTGTTACATTAAAGTATAATTTTTAAAATTTTCATCGCTTAGATCTCATAAATAATTTACTCAGAATGTATTCAAAAATAATTTTTGAAAACCTTAATTGCTGCTTAACAATTTACTAAAAAATTTTTAATTTTATAATTACATATTTTTTTTTTATTATTATTGCATTAAACAAGTAAGATTTAATTTCAGTAGATATGATGTTTAGTTAACAAATTATACAGAAAAACGGAAGTAGTATATTTATTTGTAAGACTTATTAAAAATATATATATGCTGCGCATATAAATCTGCATTATATTATAAAGAAGGAATAGGAAACTCTTGCAGACAAACAAACTAAATAAAATAAATTCTGAGGAATACATTTTTTTAATTCGGATATTGCATTAACACCTTCGACCCGAGGGTCGGACTTTTTAATTATTAATCACAGACTTTTAACCCTTTCAGGAAGAATTCTGTTCGTAAAATGATGAAATAATAGACTGACACCAGAATACTTAAACGAATTTCTTAGGAAATGAAATTTGAACTTTCATTTGAAAAATAACATTTTATTATAATATTACTGGTGTCATTTGTCAATTTTGGCATTAAAATTAGGTGGCTAGACCCTCTAGCCACCACCCTTGAAAGGGTTAAAAACAGAAATTCTTTCCTAATTGAATCAGGAAAATACGCGGATTAAGCAAGGCATTATTTACAATACAATTTTAATGCTGAAAATAATCGAGGTTTCTGAGCAGCATACACGGCACGTATACCGGTAGCTCGTCCCGAAGAAAAAAAAGATAAAACAACAACAACAACAACAAACAAGAAAAAACTTGTAAAGGCTATTATTATTATGTTACCAGATGCCGTAGGATAATCTAAATTTATCAAACAAAACGATAATTTGATGTATTTAATAAACGCTTTTATTTGATTGTATTAATCCTTAAGGTTAAGAACATCCTTAAGGGTGTTCTCGACTGTTCCGCTCAACAAGAGCAAAACGTTTTGACACATTTATAAATTCATTTTTTAACAGAAAGTTATAAAATTGGTATGCATGACTATAAAAGCGATTTTGAATCAAACTTAATTTTTCCATTTTATGATAGTTAAATTACCTATCCAGTTCTAAGCTATTTCGATTAAGTTATCACCCGTTTTTCTACTACTTTTCGACCGGTTTATCTGCTTCCATCCAGAGATGTGCTCTAAAACGTCAACTTTGAAGGCTTTTTATGAAAAATCTATTGTGTTTTTAATAAAACAGAAAATTGAGTGCAATTAGACAGTTTCTGAATTACAACATCTGCTATTTTCATGCATTTTCGAACAAAAATAAATTAATGCATGTGTCACAAAGTGTCCCTTTTTGATTTAAGAATACCCTTAACCCCTTGGGGACGAGCGACACGTACACGTACCGCAAAAAGATTTAAGAATCCTTGTTAATACTCACCAGTAAAATTTATCGTATTTGATCGGAGCATTTTCTCGATGTAATGACGCACATTTTTTTTTCTTTAAAAACCGGTGACAAAGCATTGAAAATTTCATAATAAGCTCCCGTCGCGAAGGGGTTAACGTATCAATGCCACGATACAAGCGGCATTGTCAGTCTTAAAAAATATTTAAAAAAACTTTTTTTTTTTTGTTTTTTTGTTTTTGCAAAAAACACCTTTATTTGTATATGCACATCATCAGCAAGATAAATTTTCTCAATACTTTACTTTTATAATGTAATGGTGCAAATAGAATACATAAATGAGATTATGTATTTAAACCTACCCTTTATCCCTCGAGGGGGGGGGGGAAAGCAATAATGTCCCTGTAACGTTGAAATCTCACCGGAAAAAATCGAAAATTTTTATTTTAAAATAAGAAAAAGCAATTTTTCGACATTTTTCTCTCCAAAGTTAAAACTATAAAATTTCGATAAAAGTTTCTGCAAGTTCGAGCGTTTTCCTGATTCATTTAAGTAAAAATTTCTGTTTTAAAAAACCGGCGATAAAAGTTTAAAAACTCTATAAAAGACTCTCGCACCAGAAGTTTTAATCATAAACTTTGAATATTAAATTTTGTTTTATTTTATCGCAAATTTTCAATACTAAAATTTGTTTTATTTGGTCGGAAATTTTTAATAGTAAATTTTGCTTCCAAAATGCATCCTAATTTCGAAAATTGTACAAACTGAGCATATCGGTGGATTCTGTGGGAATGTGGGGTGTTCTTTTCTGATAACTCTATCGTAAGTTTCATTAAACTTTGCAGATTATATAAAACAACAGCATGAAAAGAAATTACCTCTTTTAACTATATCAAGCGCGGCTGAATGTTATGAAACCACTTATTTTAAATTCCAAAATGCACACTGACACCAAACTTTTTTCCCCCTTTTATCAGGTACTTTATATAAAAATTTAAAATTACTGCGAATAAATTTACCATTCATTCCGTTGTCTATCTTTCATTTCAAACTTTTATCAATGGAAATGCTTTTCCACTGAAAGAGTTAACCCTTATCGGATGCAGAAAAAAAATTATACATGATTCGTCGCGACGTTTAAATTGTATTCAGCAAATATTCGAGATGGTAGGTATCACAAATGACTATTTTTATATTCTTTTCAAACCACTATAATAATGAAAAAATAATTTAATTTACTTTTCACTCGCCCATTTTCAACTCATTGGGGGGGAAATTTTATAAAGAAAATAGAGAAAAAATCCTGGTTACAACTGGTTAATAGTATTAATTCACACGTCATACGATTGATACGATCAAATATTGATGTCACGTAGGGAATGAATTAGGATTGATAAGGGTAAAAAAACATTAGACAAAGTACGGGATATAAATCCTTTACTCTGTATAAAGATAAGATGATGTGAAATAATCTCTGAAATATTGAAATAATCTTTAAATTAAAAATGTGTGAGATTGTACATTTTATTCCCATACATTAAAATAGTTTTATAATATATCAATAAGAGTTTATTTTATAGTCATAATTATTTTTTTTAAGAATAATCTGAGTTTAAAAACGTTTTCGACATAAGTTCATTTTGGTTAGTTTATTTTTATCCAATTTATATTTTCATTATTCTTGCTTTTTTTTTTTTTTTTTTTTTTTTTTTTTTTTACCATCTTTTTATATATTTAAATCTTCTGTGCGTGTGTATGTCACTGAACTCCTCCTAAACGACTGGACCGATTTTAATGAAATTTTGTGTGAGTGTTCCAGTGGATTCGATTCATGGTTTAGATTCACATTTCATCGAAATTGATTCAGTACTTTTTTAGTAATTAGGCAAAAACTAATAGTTAGTGATTTTTCGCTAATTAAAAGTGCTATATATATAGAAGAAAGTCTGGATTTCGTATTAATTACAGCACAAGAAAATCTACCGAACCAAAAATCTTGAAAATTGGGGTAAAAATACTTCTTATAACATCGAGTGCCGCTAAAAAGGGATTTTCGAAAATTCCCTCCCCCCTTCCCCCTAAGGAGGGTAAAAAAAAGAACGAACTTTTAAAAGATTCCTTTAAAATCGGCTTTTGTAGATATTTTTCAACTAATAACATATTTCAGTGTATTTTTTCATTCTGAATCGAATGGCTCTAAGCAAATTCGTTTAAATCCAGTAGTTCGTGTGATAATTCACATTTTCCTAATTTGGCGATGTCTTCGGCGCAAAAACCTGAAATTTTCAATCTTTATCTATATATATAAAAGAAAGTCTGGATTTCGTATTAATCATAGCACGAAAAAATCTACCGAACCAAAAATCTTGAAAATGATGGTAAAAATACTTCTTATAACATCTTATATATGTAAATCTTCTGTACGTGTGTATGTCACTGAACTTTTCCTAAACGACTGGACCGATTATAATGAAATTTTGTGTGTGTGTTCCAGTGAATTCGAGAATGGTTTAGATTAACATTTCATCGAAATTGATTCAGTACTTTTTTAGTAATTAGGCAAAAACTAATAATTAGTGATTTTTCGCTAATTAAAAGTGCTATATATATATATATATATATATATATATATATATATAAGAAAGTCTGGATTTCGTATTAATCACAGCACAAAAAATATACCGAACCAAAAATCTTGAAAATTGGGGTAAAAGTACTTCTTATAACATCGAGTGCCGCTAAGAAGGGATTTTCTAAAATCCCCCCCCCCTCCTAAGGAGGGTAAAAAAAAGAACGAACTTTTAAAAAATTCCTTTAAAACCGGCTTTTGTAGATATTTTTTAACTAATAACATATTTCAGTGTATTTTTTCATTCTGAATCGAATGGTACTAAGCAAATTCGTTTAAATCCAGTAGTTCGTGAGATAATTCACATTTTCCTAATTTGGCAATGTCTTTGGCGCAAAAACCTGAAATTTTCAATGCTTATCTTTATATATATGAATCTTCTGTGCGTGTGTATGTCACCGAACTCCTCCTAAACGACTGGACCTATTTTAATGAAATTTTGTGTGTGCGTTCCAGTGGATTCAGGAATGGTTTAGATTCACATTTCGTCGAAATTGATTCAGTACTTTTTTAGTAATTAGGCAAAAACTAATATTTTTCGCTACTTAAAAGTGTTAAATAAGTTCGATGAATAGAGTGCGGACGGAATGTCCGAGCGGTCTAAGGCTCAGCGATTTAAGCTCAGCTTCTTGAAGAAAGAGATCGCGTGTTAGAACCCCACTCCTGACAAACGTGTATGCTTTACAATAATATTTCCTGTATTATAATTTTGATTAACAGACTTCAGAAAATCGTTAATTTTTAACTAAAAAGATCAAAAATTGAACCGACTTAAAAAAATACTGAAGAGTGAAAAATAATTTCCTTACATAATTGTAATAAGAAATTAAATTAAGAGCGTAGTGTTTATCGTGCGTATTACCATATTTAGGTACATTTATTTGATTTTCTGGAGTCGGTGCCAAGAAGGACAACGTCTGTCGGTGACAGGACAACGTCTGTCGGGTCCGCTAGTTTTTTATAATATAATGCATATTTATGTACACAATATAATACTAAAAAGTGAAATAAATATACTATTTAAAAAATCTCAATTACATAAACAGAGTATTTACTCATATTAAATTCTCCTTGTTATTGCAGTAATACTCATAAACTAAACTATACATATTTAATTTTGAAAGTTATTAAAAAGGATTATATAAAATCAAGTGTCCATTTTGAAAGGTTACGAGTTTTTAAAATTATTTTTAATGCATGCACAAGATGAATGTATGATTGAAGAGGGACTGGCCTATCTACAAAATGTTGAAATTAACACTATCCACGCATTAATACAATATTCCTTTCTTTGTCTTACCGCACAACTCAGCAATAAGTAATTGGAATTACGCATTAAACAAAACTGACATATTCCCAATTTACTGAATACTTAATTAGTACAAATTTTGCAGTGGCTTTTTACCGCCGAGGCAGTTTCATCATTAAATATTAATAGTAATTTTCTCTTTGTTTAACCCTTTAACGTTCATTGGTTTCGCCACGAAACCACAAAATTTTAATTCCGATATGCAACACTGACACCGGTATTTTTATCTAAAAATATCCCTTTTATTATGTATGTGAAATGAAATCCACGCTACACCCACTACTAATACACTAACACATCTATTCACCACTTTCACTCTCTTTTGTCTATCATAAAAAATTCTAAAAAATCCATAAAAATTTAATAATTTTGTAAAATACATAAAAATATATTTTTGTTGTAATGCTATCCTTAAACTTTCTTAACATTTCCATTATATTACTCTCATTCTATTTAATGTAACTTTAACTGCTGCTACCATTAGGGACCTGTAAACAGTTATTTCATCTCATATTATGCTTCGGGGATGTGGGACAAGTGTCCCAGGCTTCTCGACCAAATATCCTAGAATCTCTCACGTTTTCTTATTTAGAAATACATTTGTTTTTAATTACCGGTGTCAATCATTTATTTCGACATCTTCGCAATGAAAATGCTTTGATCGTTAAAGGGTTAAACACATTATTAATCCAGAATTTCAGTCATAGTTATGTGCCTACAAGCGATTTTTTTAAAGTTATTGGTGGAAGTTTACTTCGGCAGGAGTCAGGATCTCATATTTCTGCCAGAATGTCACAACCTAAACAATCTTTTGTCTGTAAGGTCAAGGACTGGTGCAAGTTGCATGGAGCAACTTGCACCTGTAAAATCGAATAGAAATTTTGCTTGGATAAGCCGCTTTTAAAAAGCGAAGTTTTCTATTCAAAATTAAAAGGTGGAAGTTTGTTTCGGTGGTAATCAGAAGCTATTGATCTGATTTAAAAATTCAACCGCCATCTCCTGACAATCTCCGTAGCTACATCACTCGCTTTCGATGGACTCTCTCTACACTATATATCTACACCTCTTTATTCATAATTCTATTGTAATAATATGGTTGCCAAGATTTGTGCTTTTTAAGGTCAAATATACATGTTTGAACCAGAAATTTCACTTATCAAATGAAATAAAGCTTACAATACAGGATTGTCACAGGCGATTATATTTTAATTGAAAGTGGCGCCACTTTCTTGAAAAAGAAACTCTTAACACGTGTTTTGCAACTTGCAAGCGAGCTGTAATTCAAAATTTACATTTAAAAATAATAGAATAGAATACAGAAATAGTTGCCATGGCAGTACTACGTATATGTACCATTAACACTAGAACTACCGTGAGTCGTCATTTTGGCGGCTACCGTATGAAATATTTTAGGTTCAAACCAGAAATTTTACTACCGTAATTTCCTGCGTATAATCCGCAGAACAAACAAAAATTTTTCGACCCATATTTTTTTTTTTTTTTAAATAAAATGTAACAATTTAGAATCGTGGTAAATAATTGGCTACAATTACTAAGTAAAATTTCTGGATCGAAAAAGAATTGTTCTTTCCGCTTATTATACGTCGTAAATTGCGGTATGAAATAAATTTAAAAGATACAACAAAAAAAAACATTAAATTCCAAAATTAAACTGTTTTAATTAAAATATTTTATGCGAAATATTTTTATATAACTTTACTCAAATTTCCGGTAATTCTAGTGTTAAAACTGGAAAAAATAAAATAAAAAATTCGTTCATTAAGATTGTGGCTTAAATGTCAATTTTTTTTCTGCTGGCACTGTATGTTTTTGTTCATGACCTAATTATACATTGAATAGCAAAATCCCTCCTTCTGCTCATCACTAATGAAAGGGGACAAAAACGGAACTTCTCTCAATTCTGCGACATGCAAAAATGGTTAACTTTGATCTGTCGTAAAATCGTTAAATTCTCCTTCTCGCAAATAAATAATTTCTGAACGGTTTTGTATATTCTGACTTACAAAATATATTATTAGAGTCTATATTGCAAGTCTGCATATTGCATATTGCATTCATGATTTGGATACAGTTACAGTCGATTTGAACTCATCGGGACCACAAGAAATGTCAGAACTATCCAAAGTTTGAATTACGGCAAGTATGAGAGAAAAATATTTTTAAAAGGATACTATTACAAAGGAATTAATTTTATAATATTTTTAAAATTTATTAAGACTGGTATTGTTAGAATATCACTTAGTATTAAATTATAAGATATAAATACATAAAATAATTAAGGGATTAATTAAGGAATTAGGATCGAGCACAATGGAAGAAGGGTTGGAGATGTCATTGATGGGCAGACGGGGCATCAAGGAAGTGGGTATCAAATGAGTGGGATTATATGTATACTAGTTTCACAAATATTCAGACAAAAATTGAAGAAAGAAAGTTATTTTAAAGGTCTGATTTCCATGTAAGTAAGCAACAATGAAAAATCGGTGTTCTCGTTAGTTCGAATTAAACAAGTCAAAAGAAAATGAGTTTGAATAAATCAAAATTTTTAACATTATTCTACTCTTGAAATTTCGGGACTTCATGTTTAGTACGAATTAAACGAAAATTTGATTTATCCGATTTCAAATTAACGAGAATCGACTCTGTTTTAATCCCTTGGGGACGAGCGACACGTATACGTGCCGCAAAAAAGGCTTAAGAATTCTTGTTTATTCCCACCGGTAAAATTATACTGCAAAATTTGTGTTTTTCAATTGGAGCATTTTCTCGATTTAATAAGAAACAAATTTCTGTTTTTTAAAACCGGTGATAAAACACTAAAATTTTCGTAAAAGTCGCCCGTCGAAAGGGGTTAAAAAGTGGAAATACAGTGCACTACCCCTTTTAAATTTTCTACTTAACTCTTTCGCTCCCAATGATTCCAAATGGCAATATGACATTCCCTTTTTTTATATTTATTTCTGATATTCCAAAATCATACCAGAAAATAAAAATATAATTACTTGTTTTATTTAATAACAGATATACCTTATTTAAATAAAACAAAATTTATCAGTGAAATTTTCCGGTATAAATTCTCTGAACTACGAGATTTTAGAACGTATTCTACCATCACTGTAAAATATTTTACCCTTTTGCTGCATCGTCACATCCCCACTTTTATAGAATATTTCGATTTTGACATGTGAGAATGCTTTATAATAGGCTGAAGTAATAGTTTTCTATAAAAGCGGTGAAGTGACGATGCAGCAAAATGGTCAAATTTTTAACAGTGATGGGAATGAGCAGGCTAACCTTGGCATTGGACACCATTCGCATGTAAATTAATCTCCATATTTCAAAAAAAATATTCTATCAAACGAAGTTTATTTCGCGCGCGACTAGCATTCCGGAAAGGTCATTATTGCAATAGATGTATGAATTTATTTCAACGATTGTATGGAAACGAAATTATTAATTTAATTACTCATTTAATTACCGTAAATTCCTGTGTATAATCCGCGGATCAAACAATTCTGTTTGGACCCAGAAATCTTATCTTGTGATTGAAGAGAAATAATTACTACGATCTGATAAGTTTCATTTCGTTTTAAAAAGTTTCTAGTTCTAAAAATGATTGCTTGATCCGCGGATTTTATGCCGGAAATTATGGTATTTCTATAACTCCTGGTTCTAAACAATTTTTTTCCCTTTTTTTACACCAAGATAAACTCTTGCTGCCACCATATAGACACTCTGAGGTGACAATGGAGGTCAAGGGAGCCTTCGACACGACTAGAAGAAGACTCCAGTTTCACAAAAATACTAGAAATACATTGTTCGGATAAGCGGAAATTTTAAAGAACAATCCAATTTTTTTATAAGTAATTACAGACTTTTTAAAAATAAAGGATCGGAAATACTGGGAAAGAAAAAGAGAAATTTAAGTTACGCTTCAGTTTTTGTATATTTTTCTTTTTTAGGTGATACTTTAGAAATTATTCTCATTAAATTTATCTCATATAGCTATATCACATTAAAAAGAATACTTCCTGAAGTATATTTTTCATTATACATCTATTTTATTATATATTCTTTTGGAATTTAAGTTGATTTTAATTAAACGAATTTTCGTTATAACGAAGTGCTTAGGTGTAACGACGACACTTCGTTAAATGAAAGTTTCATTGTATCTTTTTAGAGCCTTCTTGAAATTTTGTTTGCATTTTGTATGTCAAGAGAGATTGGTTGTGTCATTTCTTATGAATGTTATAGAAACCCCCAAAGAAATTTTTCTTTAGAAAAACGGACCATTATAAGTCTTAATAACTATAAGATTATCTAAATTTTAAGGTGAGTTATTGATAAAGAAAAACTCTGGATACTTTTAATAATAAATGTTATTATAATGCATTGATTCTGCATTTTTAATATACTTGTTACATCTAGGGTGAAGATTATTATTATTATTATTATTATTATTATTATTATTATTATTATTATTATAAGCATCATCATCATACACTGAATAATAAATAATTCAAGAAACTATTACTCATTTAAAAACTAACAATTGATAGTCTAAGAATTTGCTATTTTTTTAAATAAATGTTTATATATCAAGGATGAGAGCCCTCCAACCAAAATGACCGATTACTACCACTAAATTTTATTAAAATTTCTTTCATCATTTAATGACAGAATTTCTGAGATGTTATAAATCAAAGTATACTTAAAAAAAAATATTGGTAGTAGTCGGTCAATGGGTCGGAACACTCACATGCCTGATATATATAAATATTTTTTCATGACATTAAAAAAGTATTATTTAATCTGCATTAATAGATTTCTAACATAATAGACAATAAAAAATTAAAAATAGTACATTTGTTTATGTATATTTTAGTATTATATTTCGCTCAAATTTTGTAAAATATATTTCTTAAGATTAAATAAAATAAAATAAAATAAACTTTTTATGTGGTTTCAAGTTATTATTATTATTTTTATTATTATTTTGTTTTTTTAACGAAATTCAAATAATATCTATAATACACGCATACAGATATTGAAGCCACTTCAAAACTTTATGTAATCCCATGGACCGTCTTATCTTTATATTGTTTAAAATATTCATACGAATTACATTTGTCTACTTAACATTTAAGAGTACTTCAGATACCGTTAACTACCTCTAAAGATTGAAGAAGCTTCCCTTTATTCTTTCTTTGGAGATCTTGAGAAAGAATCTTCCCCACTGATACAAAATCCACCTGTATATTCATTTTTAAATGATGCACCATAAGAATAGTGCATTTAGACTTTTAAACCTAAGTAGTCTATTTTGTTCGTTGGTAGAAATGGTACTTGTTTATGGATTGGAGTGGATAATAGAATGCTTTGCTTGGAAAAACTTACTAAAGATATTATGAAAAATTAAGTATTTATATATGTTTTTATTAAAATAATCATAAATATGAATTTAATAGATGTATTTCGTTTTTATTTTGAAAAAAACAATAAAATTTAAATATATCAGAATAGGGCAAAGCTCAACCGGTCCGGATTTGAATATCAGTATTTCAAATGAAAATGGTCGGTGCTATGTTTTGACATTTACAAAAAAAAAAAAAAAAAAAAAAAGAAAGAAAAAAGAAAAAGAAAAAAAAAAGAAAAGAAAAAGAAAAAAGAAAAAAATCGAATTAATGTCCGCAAAATTTGTAAAATAAATCTAAAGGTAAGATATTTTTAGAAAAATATGGTATTCAGATTATGGATCAACTGGAAAGGCCT
Source organism: Maratus speculifer (assembly GCA_964019185.1). Classification (NCBI taxonomy): domain Eukaryota; kingdom Metazoa; phylum Arthropoda; class Arachnida; order Araneae; family Salticidae; genus Maratus; species Maratus speculifer. The sequence goes on from OZ025300.1 coordinate 218,684,547, forward strand.
GCAAACGAACAACGATTTTTGTACCTTAAAAAAAAGATTCCAATTGTATATGATTGAAAGGAAGTGGTTGATAAATTATTGATCCTTTTTTAATTTAATCTAAAACAGCTAACCTAGCAGCAAGATTTTTTAACAGACCTTTGCTTCTCTAAAATACCAAAGTGCGTACACAGGGATGAGATTTCCGCTTTTTTCCACACCAGTAAAATCTTAGAGAATATGCTATATTCTTTTATCGAAACATTTTTGCGATTTAAGAGAACAACATTTTCTCTAAGATTATACTGGTGTCCAAAAAGCGGAAATCTCATGCCTAGCCCTTAACTTCAGACCAGAACATTTTTCGGCAATAGTATTTTCTTATAGAAAATTTCTCTTTAACCCTTTCAGGGGCAAGGTACCTCTGTTCCAAAAATGTTCAAATAATTGATTCACACCACAAAAAAAGAACAGACTTATTTGAAAATAATCAAGAGCTGTTTTTCGCGCATATTGTAAAATCGAAATTGTCTTAAAATTTTACTGGTGCCAGTTTGCAATTGGAACAGTAATATTATGTGTTTGCAGACTGCAAACACCGCCCCTGAAAGGGTTAAATAAGGTGAAATTTCGCGCCTTTGAATAATATTTCTTTTTAATTAAAAAAGTACTGTTAATTTACCTGGAAAACTAACGGTACCCATACAAACCCTGAATACACAAAATGGACTATTCCTTTATTTCACAGATAAATTTAGGGGAGAGTGGGGATACTTGAGCAAAGGGGATGCTTGGGCCACCCTTATTTTCTCTACAGTTGGTCAATTTTTCTTTCTAAAACTGACAACATGGTAACATATTTATAGTTCTGAATATGTAAAAAAGAAATCACATACCTTGGTACCATTTTGAAAGTATGGTGATTAACCCTTTGAGCTCTGCTGGTAGAATTTTCTACCACATAATTTTAATTCTGAAATGCCACATCGACACCAGAAAATTCGACCAAATTTATTTGAAAAAGGTGTAATGCATTTTTTCGCGTATATTGTAAATCGGTTGTTTTCTTTGCAAAATACTGGTGCGAATGTGACATCTGGCTCAAGTATCCCCTCCATGAGGATACTTGAGCCATGATGTAAAAGAAAAAGTTAAAATTTGTTAGACATAGAAAAATAGTTCAAAATTAATTGAAAGTGGTTTTCAATTGAAGAAAAAATATAAAATTTTCATTTTCAATATTTTATTTTGTTCTAACAGATTAAAAATAATTTAAAAAAATTAAAATTTAAAAAATGGCTGAAGTATCCTCATCTTCCCCTATATTAGCCCATCTAAGTTTTGCGAGTTTTCTGTTTTTTCTGAATTCAGATTTCTACATTGCCATCAAATTTTTGGAGTAGATATATTCGACAGAGACATATTTGGAGTAAATGTATCATTTAATAACATGTTATATAAAGTGAAAATAAGGCGAGCAACACTTCTTTAATAAAATTTGGCAACCAGGAAATCTGAATTTAAATAATGTAACGAAATGTTAATATAGCGTGTATATTTTAAATTATACCTTTCATACCTTAATATTTTATATATCTTAAAATTGATGTAGCGTAATAATACCTTACTGTAAATAAGTTACTCTTTATATTACTATATCATTTAAAATAACTTGCTATAAATAATTAAATAATAGAGATCTAATACTATTGTTATCATATTGTAAATAATTAAATCAGTTTCATTATTTACTTATTTATACATTTTACAACTTCTATTTTGCTAGTTTTTTTTAACATAATGAACATACAAAAACTTCAATATATAAAAAAGTGTAATTGTTTTATCCTAAATATTATAAATGAAAAGTCATAAATCGAAATATTCTAAAAGGTGTCATTTGACATAGGTAGAAACTTTATTAAGCTACTGAATTATAAATTGATTAAAATGATCACAATTAATAATTTATAATTTCCACAAAGAGTTAATAAACCAGGGGCGTAGCTACTGAGGAGCAATTGGAGCAAACTGCTCCAGGCGCACGAATTCTAAGGGCGCAAAATTTGAAAGAATGGTTTTTTTTCTTTTAAATATTTAGATATTTTTTTCTTATTAATCCTATATTATCGATGAATTCTTGTTGCAATAAGAATATCTTAAGACATTTTACACTGTGTTTAACCTCAATTCTTTCGATTTAAAAATCTTTTTATACACATTCAAAAGCAATTACTTCTTTTCGTGAAGTTTTAAAGGAAGACAAGACTGAGTGCAATCCTATGGAAAATACGTGAGCTTTAAAACCCGTTTTCTCTGAAACTACACGACCGAATTTGGTGAAATTTGAAATCTATTTTCGCTGGATTATGCTCACGATTTATGGTAGACAGTTTGTTTCTGCTTTATAAACATTTATTTTAAAGTACTCTTTTTATTTAAAAATGTTTATCGCCATTTTTTCAGAAATTTTCAAATTGTTTTTCACAAAAAGAAAAAAAAAATTCTAAAACTAATTAAAGTTTTCTAAAACTGTCTGCCAAATGTGATCGTATATTTATACTCTATCACAAAAAGTACTATTTTTTAGGAGCGAAAAAGGCATTGAAGCGGATCAGTTAAACTCCAGTTGCCCCTCACTAGGGAGCAAAATATATTCTTAACAAAACTGTTTCAGAACGAAACTCCGTGAAACAACATACCCTTAGATATATTAGGCAAAAGGGCAGACTTCAGCAAGAATTTAAGATATTTGTTGAAATTACGATTCGAAAATAGTGGTATGCATACTTTTGAAATTTTTATATTAAATAAGTAATAATTATCACAAGGCTCCGTCAAAAAACCGCATCTAAAACGTTAGAAAACAGTATGGTTTTAAATATTTGATCGTCGCCGGCTCCCCCCCACCCCCCTCCTAATTAAATTTTTTATTATGTACTATAAATTATCTCAAAGTTCCAAACTAATCGGTTCATCAGTTTTCTTAATTTTAACAAATTCACGTTTCAACAAAGCATAAAAACAAAGCATTTTCCTTTTTAAAAAACGAATTTTTTTATAAATCAAAAACTTGCGGATCAGTTTTTATAAAATTTAGATATTATTAATGATGCATCTAAAGATAAGTTTAGATACATAACTATAATATCTCTAAATGGTGCATTTAAAAAAAATTGACAGTGTTTCAAATAATACTATTATAAAAATTGTAGTTTTCGGAGACTGGATTTGAAAGTGAGAGTTTGAAAGGAATCATCGAATTTATGAAATAATAATTAATATCTAACATTGTCATTGAGCGACCTTGAAGAAATTTTCATACACGAAATAAACGAAAAATTCAGCATCTCAATAAAATCTATAAATTCAATATTTTAAATTTGCTTCAAGTCGTTCCTAAATGCCACTATTCACAGTCGACAGCTGTCTGCTTTTGAAACACATGTACTTGCTGTGAAAATTTTCTTAAAAAACTTTATTACTTTGAACCGAAATAAAAACAGATTTTATAAATAGATTTTTCATCTTTAAATAAGAATATAGGAATAATTTTTAGAATTTTTGGAAATGAATTTTTTTTTCTCGTTTGATTATGCAATTTTCGATTTTTTAGGCCCTGTAGAATTTAAGGGGGTCCGGAGCTAACTAAAAATTCTCTAAAAATTGGATTTTTTTTATTGGCTTAAAAAAAAAAAATAATAATAAACCTGAGTTTTTACCGTTAAATACCGCAAACCACAAGTTTTTATCCTAATCAGATCCAGAGATATAACACATTTTGCCTTGAGAAGCGATGCATCAGCTGCCCTCTGCCGATAACTTTAACTTCGTTTATCTCAGAATGAATTTTTTCACGATTTGTAGTTTCATGCAAGATATATGTATGAAATTTTTAACAGAGCTTTTACGCTACATTTCCACCAAATTGTCTTCATGATTTTTGTTTTTGAGTGATAATTGTGAAAATATGTTAATTAATGCAAAACTCATACAAAAACTTCATTTTCTTGCTTAAAATTATTTTATGAAATTCTTAATAATATTTTAAAAAATCCTGAAACCAGTTTAAAATGACACATTTTCTGTGCACTAAAGTGTAAAAACTTTGTAAATCGAGTTAGTACTTCTAGAGTTATATCAGAAATTAAATATGTTTAAATTTTTTAAATTTAAATAAAAAAATATATTTAAAAAATCTCAGATTTTTTTTTTACATTTAATATTTTTATTATATTAAAATATATTCCAAAAAAAAAAACATAACAAAATCTTTATAAAAAAAAAAAAAAAAATAGAATTTAGATCCCCGGACCCCCTTAAAATACGCCCCTTTTTTAAAAGGCTCAGTAGATTAATCACCCTGTCAGCGCTCTCCTTGAGTTTTCGAAGAAATTTTCTGCTGTTTGATATAAATCTAGGCTTTTGTTGAATTATGAATACTTTTTATTCGTTTAAGATTTTTAACTAATTTACATTTAATTATTAGAGGTTTAAGTTTCTGAAATTCAAGAGCACCAGGAGAAGTCTTCAATTATCCTCACAAAAGTTTTGAGTCTCTTACGTACCGTATATTTTTCTGGCCATCGCAAACAGAAAAACATACACACATGCATGTAAAGCGACATTTTATTTAATTTATATTTAATACGTTGTCAAAGTACTTTAGATTTTCAAATAAAAGTAAGATTTTAAATCGAATTAAGAATTGCATACAAATTTTAAACTGTAAAACAAAATTGCTCAGAACTTTTACGAGTGACAAAAAGGGCGCACAAAAGCTTTACCTGCTCCAGGGCGCTGAATATGTAGCTACGCCACTGTAATAAACCATTAGTGAATCACAAATCTGAGATTTGATTTTCAATTAATTGGTAATTTAAAACATGGGGATAATCTTATAGGAAGAAAATGTTTTCTATCTTTCAACAGTTCTTTAATTTTAAGAAAAGATTTCTTCCAATTTTTCTTATTCACTACAGTTTTAGTTTTAGAAAATTAACATATTTTAAAACGCCGTAACCAATTTTCCAAAATCCTATGGTTTTTAGAGGTACTTAACGGAAGCAACAATAGATGCAATTTATTTTGTTCTTCTTTTTCTTGTTATAATCCTCTTTTAAAAGTTTGAACCATGTTCAACAGGATTATCTTAAACAAAGAACAGAAATGTTACTGTCATGGGAGGAAAAAAAATTGCGTAATGGACTTAATATTTTTTTTTATATATTTTACATTGTACATTATGTGATGTGTAGATTACATATAAATTTTTTATAGGTTATAAATTTTAACCGCAAAATTTAAAAAATAATAATCATTTTTAAAAAATATTTTACAGTTTATTGCAATTCCCCTCAGGATTTTGAAATATTAAATTCACGATTATATAATATCCATACTTTTCCCAAATTGTCTTCAATTTTATTTTAACTCTTTATCTAGCGGTGTCAACTGACACCTTTTTGTATTTTTTATTTATGTTTAATTTGCTCGTAGTTTATTATGTAATAAACACAAAAAGTCTTCAAAGTATAAAAGTTATTTGTAATTGTTTCATACTAAATATTATAAATGAAAAACCATAAATCGAAACCTTTTAAAAAGTGTCATTTTGACACAGGTAGAAATACTATTGATATTAAAATGCTGGCAATCAGAAATATTTATTTTGCACATAGTTAATAAACTATTAGTAGAACACAAATCCGAGATTTGAATTTCCATAAATTGGCAATTTAAAACGGGTTGGTTGGTTTGTTGGTTTTATTGGCACAAAGTCCAAATTTGGACATGTTGCGCCACAATTTAAAACGGGAAAATAATTTTATAATGAAAAAATATTTTTCTAACCGTCAACAGTATTGTTATTTAAAAAATATATTTCCACCAAATTTTCTTATTCACTACAGATTTAGTTTTAGAAAATTAACATATTTTAAAACGCCGTAACCAATTTGCCGAAAACCTATGATTCTTAGAGGTACTTAACAGAAGCAACAATGCATGCAATTTATTTTGTCCTCCGTTTACTTGTTATAATCCTCTTTTGAAAGTCCGAACAAAGTTTAATAGGATTATCTTACACAAAGAGCAGTAATGTTACTGTCATCGGAGATTTTAAAAAAATCCTGTATAATAGACTTAAAAATTTTACTTTTATTTTTCACTTTTTATATTATGTGATGGATAGATGCATATACATTTTTTATAAGTTATAATTTTTTTAATCATAACCATTAAATTTCAAGAATCTTAAAGCATATATTATTATTATTATTATTATTATTATTATTATTATTATTATTATTATTATTATTATTATTATTAGACACTGTTTCGCAAAATTTTCTTTTAAAGTTTTCCGACACAGATGAATTCAGCTGTAAAATGATGAAATTTTTGATTGACACCGGAATTTACAAACGATTTTTTTTAATCTTAAATATTACAAATAAACCAGAATTTTTAAAAAGTGTTATTTGACGTAGATAGAAATATTAAGATATTGAATTGTATAATTATTAAAATGATGTCGATTTGTAATTTATAATTTTCTCAAAGCGATTTTATTTTCAATAAATTGTTAATTTAAAACATAATAATTTTATAGGAAGAAAATGTTTTCTACTATATTTCAACAATACTTTTATTTTAAGAAAAGATTTCCTCCCATTTTTCTTATTCACTATAGATTTAGTTTTAGAAAATTAACATATTTTAAAACGCTCTAACCAATTTGCCAAAATCCTATGGTTCTTAGAGGTACTTAGCCGAAGCATCAATGCATGCAATTTATTTTGTCCTCCGTTTACTTGTTCTAATCCTCTTTTGAAAGTCCGAACAAAGTTTAATAGGATTATATTACACCAAGAACAAAAATGCTACTGTCATCGGGGAAAAAACTATCCTCTGTATTGGACTTAAAAATATTATTTTTATATTTTATTTTGCATATTATGTGATAGTTACACTGCATATGCATTTTTTATAAGTTAAAATTTTTTTAAACATAACCGCTAAATTTCAAGCATCTTAAAATCTTAAAATTACTAGACACTGTTTCGTAAAATTTTCTTTTAACCCCATGAAAGAAACAGATATATAATATATAAAACTTAATTTTAATTCCCAAATGCCAATTTGGCACCAGAATTTAAGAATTAAATTTTGCATATTAGAATGAACGGGACGAAAGCCTTTTATTGACTTTCATATAAATTTGTTCATAAATACCGGAGTCAGTCAAACATCATAGTATTTTAGCGAGAAAAGTAATTTGGCCATGAAAGGGTTAACTCTTTCCGGCACAGAAAATTACTGTTGTATAATATTGAAATGTTTGTCCGACTCGGAATCTACAAACAACTTTTTAGCTCACAGGCTATCATAGCTTGAGTATAGGTATATCCTGATAAGGCGCTTCCCTGATTAATTTTTGGTGTTCATTCGAAATGTATAAGAGGGGGAACGGGGGGGCTCATGCCCCTCCCCTTAATTGATTTAATGGGTTTTTCATGCAGAATTAACAGTTTTCGTTCAAAAATATAGATATAGGATCATTTTGATGAGGCAATTTCGTGACTATTATTAGGTGTTCATTGAATAAGTATAAACAGGGGGAACGGGGGTTCTAATGCCCCTCCCTTTAATTGATATAAAAGGGTTTTTCAAGCAAAATTGTCAGATTTCGTTCAAATCTCTGAATAGTTTTGGAAGTTTAATGGTTAAGTATAAAAGAAGGGAATAGCTCCTCTTAAATTATATAAATGTTAAATGGGTTTTTATTAAGAATTATCCGATTTGCTCGGAATTTTGGATTTAGATTTTTTATATGATAAAGCATGTTCTTGATAGTTTAGGAGGTTTAATGATTAAGTATAAAAAAGAGGAAAGAAGAGAGCTGTTTCCCTTTCTTAATTTTTTTCCAACGGAATTAACTCTTGAAAATACAAGGCTGTAATGTACAATTAGTATGCGTAGCCTGTGAGCTCAATGCCATCAGTTTAACTGGGCAATATTCTTTTTTATTAGAAATTAAAAACATGTTACTTTAAACCTTCATTGTAAAAGTATTTTTTTTTTATATTCTTGGTGCAGATTGTAATGTTGGGATTATAATTTTATGATCCCATTGTGGGACCATTACGCCGGAAAGGGTTAACAAATACTTCAATTTTCAGCGGTGTTAAAACCAAAATACCCAGCAGGAGTTAATTTGTTTGTTACTAAGTGATTAAATGTCAATTATAACAAGAAATTGTTTCGTAAACAAAGTTAAATCTGTATCAGATTGCATGTAAAAGTTAATCCTACATCAGTTTAACACATTAGTGCCTCGCGTCACTTTTTAGGGACGTTTCAAAAGGTGCATTCAGCACTGTTTTTGACACCGGTAAAAAAGAAAAGCAATAATTATTTTAAATGGTGCATTTTCGTGATTAATGAACTAAACTTAAATCTTCTAAAAATAGTGGTGCCAACCAAATAAAATTTACGCAAAAGATGCTGGGCTCGAATGGGTTAAATAAAAGATTTAATGAATTTTAAATAAAAATTTTACTATGCTTAATTTAAAAAAAACTCATTTTTTAGGTAAAGCTTAGGTGCATCATTATTTTTTTTATTATTTTTTTTACAATTTGACAAATATTTTATGTAACTATAAAAAATACAGAATTATTTTCCAAAGTAAGTGATATTCTAATTTAATGAAAGGCTTCTACCTGCCGTCCAAATTTCATATTTAATTTTTTTTTTTTGTCTTATTAAACCTTCGTTTAGCACGACGGATCGATTGAACTATAATAGGGACAAACAAAATATTTATTCAAATTAGAAATTTCTTTAAAATAGTTATTATATAAGTTCAATATTTTTAAATAAAAATTCTAGTGTAGCACATTTTTTTAAGTATAAAACTTGAATAAAAAGTCCAGTAATTATAAGATTAAAAGGACAATGTTCATTAATCTCTTCATAAAAGGTGACAGGTATACGTGCCGTATAACGGGTACACATCCTTGATTTTTTCTCACCCGCAAATTTCTATTGTAAATTTTATCTTAAATCTAAGCACTTTTATACACAATTAGACCAACATTTCTGCTTAAGAGGCTACTTCACTCAAATTAAAAGACCTGTTCGCTAATGCTAATCCTATGGGAGAAATTTATAAAGATATCTCGGTTGCTTTTTAATATTTTTAGATGATTCTTTTTGCATTGGATAACTCAGATTGATCTGAATGGGTCGTTTTTTAGTTTTTCGAGTTTGGTTGCAGATATTTTTTATGGGGTTACTTTCGCTTTCCAAACCGGTTCCAAAAATGAAAGTATCCTCGTAAAAAATAAATGTAAACAAAGTGAAAAAAGTAACTAACGGTTTGGATACAGATTGACCTCAGATATCCAAAGCCAAAAAATCATTTTAAAATATTGAAATGCAAATGAGATACCTGCATAAATTTCTTCCATAGGATTAGTATTAGTGGATGGGTCTTTTCATTTGACAGAAGTAGCCCCTTAAGGAAATAAAAACTGTAAGGAAAGGTTAAAAATTCTGCAATAGTCCCGAATGGCTTAAAAATCATATCCTTTGATTTTGATTGGATTTTGAAATGAGAATATAGATTTGAATGTTTTACAGTTTATGATTTGCATTTAGTTTTTATATAAAATCATTAATTCTTTCGTGTTTAACTATGGTTTCTTTAATAATTAACCCATTCGTGCCCAGCATCTTTCGCGTAAACTTTATTTGGTTAGCACCACTATTTTTAGAAGATTTAAGTTTAGTTTATTAATCACGAAAATGCATCATTTAAATAAAATAATTATTGCTTTTCTTTTTTACCGGTGTCAAAAACAGTGCGGAATGCACCTTTTGAAGCGTCCCTAAAAAGGGACGCTAGGTACTAATGGGTTAATTTTTTCGTATTTAAATGTAATTACTTCTGTTTACTTTTATGATATATATATATTTTTCTTTCAAAGCAGAAATTTGTGCTTTAGTAATTTGGGAAATGCTCCGATTAAATAAGGCAAAATTTTCAGTAAAATGTTACTAGTGGGGATAACCGCTTATTCTTAATCCTTTTTGCGGCACGTATAAGTGTCGCTCTTCCCCATGGGGTAAAACACAAGATTAAGATTTGTGAAATCGTCATGATTTAACATAATATTAATCCAACAATATTCATTGATTTTGTATAATTTTCCAACTTAATTTTCAAAAATATTAGTTTAGCCGTATAAAAGTTACTTATAAGTCACAAATGCTGATTTATAAATAACATACAATAAGTTTTACAACACTCAACAGTATCGTTTTTAGAAAATTAGCATATTTCAATACCTTGTTGCATGTTTGCCAAAATCTTGAAATTCTTAGAATTGCTTAAGATAAGTAAAGATGTGTGCAATTTATTTTGTTCTCCGTTTACTTGTTATAATCCTCCTTCAAAAGTTTGAACTAAGTTTATAAGGATTATCTTAGGCAAAGAATAGAAATGTTACTGTGAACAAAAAAAAAAAAAAAAAAAAAAAAAAAAAAAAAAAACAGTTTCGGCGCAATGTACGTAGATTGCTATATTTTTTAAAGACTGTTCAACTTAAGTGTAACTGCTAAAACTGAATAATCTTAAACATATTTTTATATTACACCCGAATTTGAAAAAAAATTGACTTTATAAAATAGATTGTTTGCTTTATAAAGCTCATAATTTGCATTTCATTTTTATATAAAATCGTTAATTGTTTCATATTAAAATAAAATTTACTTTAACAAGTGATTCTTTCGTATTTAAATACATTTTACTTCTGTTGGCTTTTAGGCTCTAGAATTTTTTCCTTGAAAAATAATATTACGTTTTTGTAAATTCTGTTAAGAATTAATGTAACATTAATACATCTATGTTTATTGATTATGTAAAACTAACCGTAAAATTAACTCATTGTTCAAAAATATAACTTTAGCCGTATACATTTTATTTATAAGTCACAAGTGCTGATTTATAAATAATTTTCAATAAGTTTTACTACCCTCAACAGTACCAGTTTGAAAAAATTAACATATTTTAATACCTTGCTACACGTCTGCGAAAATCCTAAGATTCTTAGAAGTGCTTGAGGGAAGCAACATTGCATGCAATTTATTTTATTCTCCTTTTACTTGTTATAATCCTCTTGTAAAAGTCTGAACCAAGCTTAATAAGGTTATCTTACGAAAGAACAGTAGTGTTACTGTTAACAAACAAAAAAAAAATAAATTCTTGCACAATGTATGTGAAATGATATATTTTTTAAAGACTGTTCCGCCGTTATTTTTTTTTTTTTATTTAAAAATAAGATAAAACTTAACTACTAAAACTGAATAATTTTAAATATATCTTAACATTACATCCAGGTTTTGAAAAAATATAGATTTTTAAATTATAATATAGATTTGAATGTTTCTACAAATTGTAGTTTTTACATTTCGTTTATATTTAAAATCATCAATTCTTTCATATTCTAATGTAGCTTACATTTATAAATAATTTTTTTATATAAGTAAATACAATTTATTTCCGTTCTATTTTAATTTTTTTTTTAAATATATTATCACATTTTTGTAAATTCTATTAAGATGTAATATAATAATGATGCAACTATATTAATTTTTTTTTATAATTTATCAACTTTATGTTAAAAAATATAAGTTTAGCCGTATAAAGCTTATTTATAAGTTACAAAAGCTAATTTATAAATAATTTCCAAGAAGTATTACTAGATGCAACATAATAGTTTTTCGAAAATTAACATATTTTAATAAGTGTCACGTCTGCCAAAATCCCAAGAATCTTAGAAGTGCTTGAGGGAAGCAACAATGCATGCAATTTACTTTGTTCTCCGTTTACTTGTTATAATCCTCTTTTAAAAGTCTGAAACAAGCGTAATAGGATTATCTTACAAAAGCATAGAAGTGTTACTGTAGATGAAAAAAAAATTCTTGCACAGTGATGTGAAATGATATATATTTTTTAAGCTGCTGAGCTGTTTTTTTTTTTAACTTAAAAAAATTAAACGTAACTACTAAAACTGCATAATCTTAAACTTTTATTACATCCGAGTTTTTTAAAAAATTAGATTTTGACATTATGAAATACGTTTGAATGTTCTGTAAAGTTAATGATTACACTGGTCAACAGCTGTTTTGGTGCCGGGGTATTTTTAGTTGATTTTATAAGAATTTGATGTCCTGAATTCAAATATGGCATTAGTTTTTCTCTATCAGCTCAGTTTTTTAAGATAAAAAACTTTTTGTGAAATATATGTTTCATTAGCTTAAGGTAAATCCATGTATTAAAAAATGTATGTAAAAAATAAAATACAGGTTTTTTATTTTTTATAATACACAAATGTTAGTTTTTATTATTATGATATACACATATTCAAATAATAATTTTTTAATTATATTATACAAACATTTTTACTCACAAAAATAGAGAAAAACGTCACTGATGAAACTGATACTCAATGAATGCTTCGGAAGCTTCTTTTTCGTGACATTCTAGAATATATTTTAGAACAGCGTCTTTTTAAACTCAAACTGTAATCTGAAACCTTTTGCATATCTCATCTTTTTTGGTAGCAGTCCTTCATAGTATTAATATTGTGGTTAAATCTTTCGGGCTGTTTATCACTTGTGCCTTCTTTATTTTCAAGAAAATGCTCTAAGTGGCAATGTAAATAGTGCATTTTAATGCTTCTAGTACACCCAAGAGATTTAAAACTATTATGCTTTTCATTTACGAGTTCTACATAGATTTCTCCTTTGCATTTGCCCGGAATGTTTTTGTAAACTGCCACAAAAGAAGTTGAGACTTTTTATTCAGTCTCATTCGTTGAATTTACGAAAGCAGGATCCTTAATCAGTTGTCTTATTTGTTGTCCGTTAAATATTCCTGCTTTAATATCTTCATAACTCAATTCGGGTGTTTTTATCTTATATATGCAAATCATGACCCGTTCTTATGAAGAATTTGCACAAACTGCTTCATAGGACAGAGCTTGATATGCAGTGCAGAAAATATGATTTTCTTTCGCCCAACTAAAGTGTTATTAATGACATTCCTTTCTTCAAAATCCATGTTTTCTTTCTTAGGCCTCTCTTTTCTAATCTAGTGGTGTGTTTTATCCCTGTTATCCCAAAAATATAAAAACAATAGTATTTTGTGTAATTCCTTTGCTGTCCAAGGACAATCATCTGGAAAATATTTAGGAAGAACCAATTTTTCTAACAGTCCTCTAAATTCATGACAAAATACAAGATTGTGTTTTTTAAGAGAAGAAGGGTTGTAGACAGTTTTGTCTTGTGTGATAAAATGTAAGTTTGGCTCTTTGTTCTAATAAATTTTTGTCTTTTAATCTTGAAATTAACCAGTAATTCAGAAGCTTCTTTTAAAACATTGAAATTTCTTTTAAAATTATTTAAATCAACCTGGTTGGAAAATTTAGGCATTGGTGACGTCTCCTCATAATCACTGTTACCTTCACAGCTATCTAAAAGATGATCAGAACGACAATATTCATCCTCACTAAGCTCTGGTAGCTGATGAAACGTTGGGATCGGTAGTTCCTCTGACTGAGGAAGTGGTGGTCTTCAAGACACTAAATCAGGATAAGTTTTCTTATTACAGTTGTTTTGATTAATTCAAATAGTATTCCAGTGCTAGGTAGAAATAATAGTCATAGAAATGGTTTTGGAGGTCTCTCCAAACCATTGGTAAGCCGAATTTGGGACTTATTCTTTTTCGTCAGCTCACTATCATAAATGTTCTGTACAAGTTTTACTGACCTGTTGCGGTGCGCAGATTTTATCCTGATCACCAAATCTAACCGAAAAGTATCCAAAATAAGCTCTCTTTACAAAGTCAGTAACATATTTTCTGTGTTCTTTCAACTTTTATTCTCCGCATATGTAGCAAAAGTGGATGATTTATACAACGTTTTCTACGTGAACTCATTTAAATTCCATTCTACAACGCAAACACAACAATCTACAACACTACGAGTTTTACGTTAAATTGATACGAATTCTACCTTAAACACAAATATCATGGAAGTTTAAAACTTTAGAAAGTCAAAGAAAGCCAGTTTTGTTTCCATGGAGCGAACTCTGAAACTAACCTTATCTCTTGGAGGCTTTTACATTTGGCTTTATGGATGAGCGGCGCGAAATCATAAGCATGCGCAGATCCTCAGTTTTGCTTGCAAATTTTTTTTTTTTTTTTTTTTTTTTTTTTTTTTCAAGATCTTGTGGTATTTCAACGTCCTTCTAATCGCCTTGAGCGTCGTTTCAGGGCTATGTATCATAAGGTCAGTTTAAGTGTTCAAGGTCACTTTAGTTCTAAAAAATCTTTCGTTCGCTTTGCATATCTAAAAAAGTAGAGCTGATAGAGAATAACTGATTGCATAATTGGAATCAGCGTCCCAAAAATATCCAAAAACAGTTGTAAAATCTCAGGCACCAAAAATATATATATATATATTTTTGTAGGCCTGTGTTAGCATTTTGCTTTTATAAAAAATAATTAATTCTTTCGTATTTAATCACAGTTTACTATAACAATTAACTCTTTTGAATTTAAATACAGTTTACTTTTTAAAAAAATTCTTTCGTGTTTAAATACAATTTACTTTTGGTGTCCTTTAGGATACAGAATTTTTTCTTCAAACATAAGATTAAGTTTTTGTAAATTCCGTTAAAATTTAATAAAAGTTTGATACATGTATGTTCTTTAATTTTGTATAATTTACCAACTTGTTTTTTCAAAAATATATCTTTAGCCGTGTAAAGATTATTTATAAGTTACAAGTGCTGATTTATAAATAATCTATACTAATAAAAGAACAAAACGCTCTGTCTGTCTGTGTGTGTGTCTGTGTGTGTGTGTGTCTGTGTGTCTGCGATGGCTAGCAAAATCTACAGCACGTACGAAGATCAAAATTTTTTTGAGAGTAGCCCAATGTCTCTCCTGATGCACCTGAAGCTCAGAATTTCAAAATTCTATTTATTAACTGAGTAATTAATTAAATTCCAAAGCTCACTCTCATAAAAAATCGCCTTTTTTCGCTTTTTTCCATTTCATTTTCTTATGGTTGATTGGTTGCATAAAATTTTCGCAGAAATAATTAAAAAAGCTGGGACAGACCTTTAAAATTCATAGACTTGCAAACTGTCAGTTTAAATGAGGATTTTTTTTTATCACAGTTGCTGTACACCATGGAGAAAAAGATAGGTGGAGGCGAAGTAAACAGAAAAAAGGTTTGCAACACGGAGTAAGAAGTGTCTTACTCCGTGGTTTGCAATATTAAACCATTTATCGCTGAAATTTTAATGTCTCAAACAAAAGCACGAGGAAGGAATTTTGTATTAATAAACGAATTGAAAGAAACGAATTACAGCTGAAGCATATTTTACGAATAAATAGTAATTTTTTAAAATGATTTTTTTCTATTATATTATTTAGGTTAAAGTTAGGTTAAAGTTAAATTGCATTTATGTTATGGTTAGAATAAGGATATGTTACAATAAAGTGAATACATTTAGGCTAGGTTACATTTCTGTTATATTTAATTTACGGTAGGGTACTGTTAAGTCGCTGTTAGGTTACAGACAGGTTTTGGTTACGGTGTAAAAGTTTAAGGTTAGGAATTTATACACAGATTGAACCTATACGCAAGATTTGATTAAAAATAACACTTACTTTTGTTAAATAGCTCTGAAATTATAGTACTATATACCAACCTTTTAGCTACCATCGTGTATCGATTTCATTCATGGTATAGTCGGATTTAAGAGTGATATAATTAGTTTGAAATTCAAAATATTTCACTTGGGATTTGTATGTGAAAATAATAATTACGTGACTTAACAGTGATTTTTACGGGTAAATATCAACTTTTTTACACGAAAGTCATGCAATCGTTGGATACATATTCCTTCCCGCGTTTTTCATTGCTCATTTTGAGTATTTTTAGAGCTTAATATTAGTTGTTTTTAAAACCGATTTTTCACACAGTCAGTGGCTACGTATTTCAGACAATGCATTTCTGCATGTAACGAGTTAATGATAAAATCATACAAATTTCAAGTTCGTTTAATATTGTTAATACGGACCCGGGCAACGCCGGGCGGGTCAGCTAGTTTCTAATAAATTTTACTACTCTCAACAATACCGTTTTTAGAAAATTAACATATTTTAATTCCTTGTTACACGTCTGCCAAAAACCTTATATATAATTCTTTCGTGTTTAAATACAGTTTATTTCTGGTCTCCTTTAGGATATAGAATTTTTTCTTCAAACATAAGATTAAGTTTTTTTAAATTCCGTTAAAATTTAATAAAAGTTTGATACAACTATATGTATGTAACATTAATTTTGTATAATTTATCAACTTGTTCAAACATATATCTTTAGCCGTGTAAAGATTATTTATAAGTTACAAGTGCTTATTTATAATTTCTATTAAGTTTTACTACACTCAACAGTATCGTTTTTAGAAAATCAACATATTTTAATTCCTTGTTAAATGTCTGAAAAAATCCTAAGATACTTACAAGTGTTTAAGGGAAACAACATAGATTGCAATTTATTTTGTTCTCCGTTTGCTTATTATAATCCTCTTTTAAAATGTAAACTAAGTTTAATAAGATTATCTTACAAAAAAAGTGTTACTGTGAACGGGAAAAAAATTCTGACACAATGCACGTGAATTGATCAATTTTTTAAAAACTATTCAGCCAATTTTTTCAACTTAAAAAAATTAAACGTTACTTCTAAAACTGCAAAAATTTTACGCATATCTTTATATTAAATTTTACTTTTGAAACAATTATATTTTTGCATTATAGAATAGATTAGAGTTTTCTTTAAATTTTATGATTTGCATTTCGTTTTTATATAGAATCAATAACAATATCTATTTAAAAACTGTTTACTGTTATAATGAACTCTTTCGTATTTAAATAAAGTTTATTTTAATAAATATTTATTTCGTATTCAAACAAAATTTACTTGAGTTCTCCTTTACGATATAGGTTTTTTTTTCAAACATAAGATTGCATTTTTTATTCTGTTAGGATTTAATATAATAATAGATATTAATAAAACTAAGCTCAATGATTTTGTATAATTTACCAACTTGTTGTTCACAAATTTAGCTGTAAAATTTATTTATAAGTTACAAGTGTTGATTTATAAATTATATTCAATAAGTTTTAATACACTCATGAATACTATTTTTAGAAAACTAACATATTTTAATACCTTGTTACATGTTTGCCAAAATCCTAAGATTCTTCGAAGTGCAGGGCTCCCAAATGGTCCGCCAATTGAACATCAGAATTTTCTTAGAGAATTTTTCGTTTTAGATTTTTCTTGTAAACTATCAAGAAACCGCTTTTGGAAGTTGATTCTAGCGCAAACTTATCATGAAATTTTCTGTTAAAAAATACTGATGTTCAATTCGCGGACCATTTGGGAGCCCTGGAACTCCTTAAGGGATCGCAACAATGTATGCAATTTATTTTGCTCTTTTGCTTGTATTAATCCTCTTTTAAAGGTTAGAACCATGTTCAATAGGATTATCTTAAACAAAGAACAGAAGTGTTACTGTCACCGTAAAAATATTCTTTCACAATCAATGTGATATGATGTATTTTTTAAACCCTATTCAGCTGATTTTTTTTCTTTTTTATTCGAAAAAAATTAAAAGTAAATAATATAATCGAATAATCTTAAACTTATCTTTATATTATATCTGAGTTTGAAAAAAATTAGATTTTGACATTATGAAAACATTATAAAATAGATTGAAACAGTCTGTAAAGTTTATGATTTACATTTCATTTTCATATAAAATAACAAATTCTTTCGTATTTAAATACACACTGTAAAAAATATCCGTTAATATACACAAACTTTTCCGTAAACTTTTACGGAATGGTTTCATTTTTCCGAGAAAGCAGCATTATTTCCGTATTTCACATTTTGAGATTAGAAATAATGGAAGTGTTCCGTCAATTCTCCGGCAACAGTAAATCTTCCGTTTTAAACACCACAAGCTATCGGTATTTTTAACCGATAAGTGTCGTGGCGTCATCTGTACGATAAATAAAAAAAACATTATTGAAACATTTCTCTATTTTTTCCTGTTTTAATAATAAAAAGATAGCATATTTTTACAAATTAAAATGATAATAATAATAATAAGATTTATTAATTCTTTTTAAGTTTGAAATACTTAAGGAAAGTTTTTTTTTCAGTATGATTTTAAAATAATGTTTAATTTAGGATTTTTTTAAAGTGGAAAAAAAATCTACTTTTAATTTTAATATATATATTTTTAATCTATTCAAATTAAGAAGTTTAGACGTAAAATTTAAAATATATCGAAATATATTACCGAAATTATTATCATTTTGGCGATTACCTGAGTCATTAAAATTAATAAATGTAATTAATTTTAATAACCCATGGTAATTATCTTTATTTAGTTTACGATAGATCGTCATACAAAATATTTGTTAAAATACATTTTTTTTCTGAGCGCGTTATTATTCTTTTATATAAAAAAAAATAAATATGAATAATATTACAATAAAACTTTAAAACTCTTCCAAAACAGAAGGAAACAAATTTTCTTAATACTTTCATTCATGCATGTAATATTTTAACCCTTTAAGGGCAAGCAATTGCGTTCGTGTAATTCTGAACTCCCACCGGAAATTTTAAAAAAAGTTATATCAAAATGTGGATAAGCATTTTCACAGTTGTTTTCCATCAAAGTTAGAAAAAGGAAATTTAAGGACATTTTTCTGGTGTAAATCTTCATCAATCGTAGGTGGTATATAATATATACCCCGCCCCTCAAGGGGTTAAAGGCTAAACTTTTTTTTTATAAAGCTAAAATTAAAAAGCTAAATATTAGAAATTATAGAAAGAAAATCTGTAAAACATGATTTAGAACTGACTGCTCAGTAAAAAAAAAAAAAAAAAATATATATATATATATATATATATATATATATATATATTATCTCTACAAAAATAAACCCGCGTTCAAAATCTTGTCTTTACTTTATGAAATGCATCCGAAATAACTAAAGCTATTTGAAAAGGATGTTTGTATAATCCTGGTGTAGTGGTATTACACTGCAAGCTACGACAGGGGAGATCCCGGGTTCAAACCCCATGGTAGGTAAATAACATTTCTTCACTGTTGTTTAAATTAAATGTATATAATTTGTCCTATTGTAAATGTGTCTTAGTATAGTAAAGAATAAAAATCATAAAGATGTTAGTGTGTCCTTGAAAAGTTCTTTTGACTTTTCAAACGAAAATTTTTACATAAGGAAATATATATATATATATATATATATATATATAAACGCAACTATTTCTGGAATTTATGGATTTTTTTTTCCGTTAAAAAACGAAAGTAGTACTGGCGTCTAGATTACCAGTACTATTTCCGTTTTTTAATGGAAATTTTTTTACAGTGAGTTTACTTTAATAATTAATTCTATTGTATTTAAATACAAATTATTTCTGTTCTATTTCAGGATATAGATTTTTTTTTCTTCAAACATATGATTGAGTTTTTATAAATTTTGTTAAGTTTTTATACAAAATTTATACAATTATGTGCGGAGATTTTGTATAGTTTACGAATTTGTTGTTCAAAAATATAACTTCATCCGTATAAAATTTATTTATAAATAACATTGAAAATGCTAACTTACAAATGATTTCCAGTAAATTTTACTACACTTCACACCAACAGTTTTGATTTTAGAAAATTAACATATTTTAATACCTTGGTACCAGCTTGCAAACATCCTGAAATCTTTGGAAGTGAGTAAGGAAATCAGCAATGCGTTTGTCCTACGCTTACTTGTCACAATCTTCTTTAAAATTTTGAAATAAGTGTAATGGGATTATCTTACACAAAAAACATAAAACAAATTTACGACGAAATATGCCTGAAATGGTATACTGTAAATTAAAAAAAATGTTTAGTCGTTTTTTTTTAATTGTTAAACGTAATTAATAAACTTAAATAGAGTAATTTGTTTTTATTAGAGTTATCGACTTTAGAGTATGAACGATTAAATGTCGTGACTTAAAAAATTGTCTAATTGGCGATATTTTAAATTATTTGTTTACATTATTCGCTATACTATTTGTTACATTATTTATTTATAACGGATCTGAATATTTAGGCTGTTAGAATTGCCGAATTTATCGCATAGCCGTCAAACAGTCATCAAATCTGCGGTTTAAGAAGAATTATAAATGTAAACAAACAAAAAAAGCAAGCATGAATTTATTAAAATTAACAAAAATGTAGAATAAATATGTATACATACTTTGGAAAAGTCTAATACGAGAACTAGTAGAAATTGCACAATCCATTTAATTTTAAATAAAATTTTATTCAAAAAAAAAAAAAAAAAAAAAAAAAGAACATTGCTCAATTCTCCCTATATTGTGAATGTAATCAGCTTGGCACTACGCCTCCTGAAGTTTTTACAAGCGTGGTCAAACTGTGTGTTTCGCGGATTAGAACCCATGTACTTGTTGAAGGATAACTCTTCAGTTCTTGGTGAATGCTTTCATAGGCAACTTTTCGACTTTTTCGCTGGCGATCAGCATCCGGCTTGTTTGCGCCGAACGAGTCGGTATTGCACAGTCATCAATTTAGAGCGGCAAAGAATTCGAGACACGGCATCTTTTCTATCTGGATATTTTTTCCCGGTAAATTCGAACGGCTTCACACCCATTCTACAGGGTTCGCATAATTTTACCACTGATTTTTAAGAATAGTTTCAAAGCATTTCACAGCAGAAAAACATTTCGAATTCTGTGTTTAAAAAGTTAAATGTAAATTTTCTTATTTTTAATAGTGGTGTCAGAGTCCATTAAAAATATAAGGAGTGTACGAACCTTGATTCCAGTTGGCCACATCTTAAATAAAATGCAGGCCAGCTATTTTGCAGTACCATGTTACTTCCATAGTTGCCATGTTGCCATCCTCTCGAATTTTTAAATACCAGTAAGTTCTGTCAAAAATATTCGCTTCATAAAATTGCAGATATTGTGCGATTGTATGAAAAAAAAATATTTTTGCATTAAAACCCCTTGCAGGGATGAGATTTCCGCTTTTTTGCTCACCAGTAAAATTTTAGAGAAAATGCTATATTATGTAATCGGAACGTTTTTCTGATTTAAGAGAACAACATTTTCTTTAAAATTATACTGGTGGCCAAAAAAACGGAAATCTCATCCCTACCCTTAAGGGGCGGCGGTATATATTATATACCACCCACGATTGGTGAAGATTTACACCAGAAAAATGTCATTAAATTTCCCTTTTTTAACTTTGATGGAAAACAGTCGTGAAAATGCTTATCCTCTTTTTCATGTAACTTTTTTACAAATTTCCGGTGGGAGTTCAGAATTACATGAACGCAATTGCTTGCCCCTCAAAGGGTTAAAAAAATTCTAAAAAAGTCGAGAGGTTTGCAACTATAAAATCTCATCTCATCCACAGTTTGAATGAAGGCAATTTTCGTGTGCTCAGCTCATGTTCATATATCAAGGCCCATTTGTGGCGTTTGCGGCCATATGCTCCGACGGGATATTTTACCCGTGTTGTACGCATTAATTTGCCATGTCATATTGTAAACATTTTTTAATCACCCTGTATAAATGTGCATGTTCGCAATAACGAAAGTAAAAAATAAAGATATTTATATATTTTACAAAAATTGCTGTTTATTAAAAATTTTAAAATTCATTTCATAGTAAAGACAAGTCGAATTCCATAAATAAGAAATGTTCACCTTTTTTCTAAATTTGAAATTTACATTACAAAAACGAGTTTTTAAGTAATAGAATTTGCTTGAAAAAAAAATGTAAATTTTAACATCAGATTATAATTTCGCAACTATCTTTTAGCTAAAACAAATACATTCCAGAAGATTAAAGGCTCTAATATTTAAAGAATTAAACAAGTCTAATTAAATTATAATGAATATTTTTACTACTTACGTTACTATGTAAGTATCAATTTTTACTGTATTCATTAATCTCCCTAAAGAGGTTTTCTTAAAAAATAAAGAAATGAAGATTATGTTGCGTAAAGACAATGTAACGCAGAAGTAAAAAGAAAGATTTTAATAGTATAAATTCAAAAATTATACTTACTTTAGGGTACAGTGGACTTTCAAAACCGCAAAAAATCATCAAATTGTCGAATTTTCATTTTTAGCATAAAAACATTATATGAACTCCCTGCTATTGAACGCAAAAAAAAAAAAAAAAAAAAAATTCGATTTCGACTATTTTTATTGGAGTTATGAGCATTTTTGTCCAATCAGCTGATTCTACCACGCCCCTTTGTTTAGTTTATTGCCGATTCGCTTCCGTAAAATTTAGCCTAGTTTTTAGTTTTACCTTACAAAATATTATTATTATTGCACTGAATACTTATTAATTTTGTGTTTTCACAAAACAATACTTTAAATGTAACTTTTAACTGTTTCTTTTAGCGTTTGTTTGTAATGTATTTAGAGGAATTGCTTTTTGTCCCCAATCTTTTTAGCGTAAAAAAAATATATATATATATATTAATATATTTATTATATTTAATATATTTAACACAAATTTGTACAATAAGAGGTATTTATACCATGAATATTTCTAGAAAAATTTAAAAAAAAATCATTAGAAAGTACAAAAAGTTGTTTTTGAGAAGATTTTTTAAAAGTCAGATTCTTCACGTCCTTTGCATAAATTACTGTCGAAGCCACATATTTTATATCAATTTACCATAAAAACATAAAACTCTTACATATAAGCTAGAAATGATATTATATCTTTTATATGTAGCTGAAACTGTGTCAGCTGGAAAATATTAAGTAATTATAAACGTTGTAGTTATTAAAACCTGTTTTTCTCAGAATGAATATTTTCGTCGTTTTCATGATTTCAAAATGTTCCACGAGAAATACTTTATGCCCAATTTTTCTGATTTTTTATTTAAAATGCTCTCTATGTACGTGTTAAAAAATGTTATTAAATATAAACTTTTTAGATGCATTTAAATTTTTTTTTAATTTCAGTTATATGGAAATTTTAATGATTTTTTAACGAAAAATACAAAAGAATTAAATTAAAATCGTTTTTTTTTTTTAATGTTTTACAAGTAATATGCTAAAAATGCTTAGTAACATTTGCTAACACATACATAGACAGCATTTTAAACAAAAATTCTGAAAAATTGGACATAAAGAATTTCGCATGGAGCATTTTGAAATGCCAACCTCTCGATATTTTTAGATTTTTTTTAATGCAGAAATATTTGTTTTATACAATCGCACAATTTCTGCAATTTAATGAAGAGAATATTTTTGACAGAAATTACTGATATTTAAAAATTCGCGAGGATAACAACATGGCAATTATGGAAGTATAGCTTCCAACTTTCAACTAACCTTCCGTAATACCTGGATTAATTTGATGTAGACTAACCTCATTTTGAACCAGAAAATTTAGTAAATGAATTTTCATTTATTTAATTTAATATATAATTCGAATAAAATTCATTTATTTAATTACTTAATATTTTCCAGCTGACACAGTTTCAGCTATATATAAGGGATATAATATCATTTCTAGCTTATATGTAAGTGTTTTATGTTTTATATAATTTTAAAAAAAGAAAAAAATTATGTTTTATGTAATAAAAAAAAAAAAAAGAAAGAAAGAAAGAAAACTCTGTATCTCAAAAAATATTGAATATATTTTTAAAAAAATTGTGAAATAACAGAAATGTATATTACGACAACTTCCAGAAATTAAAAAAAAATTCATTGAAAATTAAAAAAATAGTTTTGAGAGTCCACTGTACCCTTAAAGTGTTGAACAAGCTACTGAAAGATAAAAAGTAGAATAGGGAATACTCCCTTTTCTGTGATATCTTAATCTGAGATATATTAAGTGTGATTTAAGTTTTATGTTTTAAATACCGCTTGATAGTTTTACCTCAAAAAAGTTTATGGAAATTAGAGATTGTAATTAAAATAATACAATTTTTACAAGTTCTGTAAATCCAATTTGTATAAATAACATGTACTTGCAGAAATATTTCTTATAAGAGGAATATAATTTTTTAAAATAGACAAAAATAATTTATTCGAACGTTTTAGTTTTTCTGTAAATATTTCATAAAGATTTTCTTTTTAAATGAAATATCTATTAGATAGTAAAACACGACTTAATTCCATGCGGTGTTTTTTTTTTATTTGTGTAAAATTTAAAATTTGCAAAGGACAAAGTATTTTTATATAATATTGTTTGCTTAAAAAAATTAAACTAAAATTTTACAACTATCCTTATCTATAACAAATACATTCCAAAAGACTAAATAATCTCATATTCAAGGAACTAAGCTAAAACCAATCAAAACGCAATGAATATTTTTATTAATGTTGCTTTGTAGGGATCAATATTTACTGTATTCATTAATCTTCCTTAAGATGCTTTCCTAATAAGAAAGAATTGAAGACAACGTTGCGTAAAGACAATGTAACACAAAAGTTTAAAAAAAATATTTTAAAAGGATAAATTTAATAATTATATTTACATAAAGTGTTGAACAGGCTACCGCAGGATAAAAGATATCGCAAGATTTTCCTTTTTATGTAATAATCTAAATCTGAGACATAAATTTCGCATATTAATCATGATTGTAAATGACATATGAAAGTTTTTTTCGAAATGTTTACGGGAATTACAAATTGTATTTAAAATAGTATGATTTTTACGAATTTTGTAAATCCATTTTGTCTAAATAACAGATAGTTGGAAAAACATTTCTTGTAAAACGAATATAATTTTCAAAATCGACAAAAATAATTTATTCGTAAGTTTTAGTTTTTTCATGGATATTTGATAAAAAAATTTTCTATAAATGAAAAGAGATAATAATAATGTATGGGCGATAATAATGATGACTTAATTACATAATACACACACAAATAAAAATATTGCAACACATGCTAAAGCAAAAACAAGTTTCTTATCACCATACATGTATTTAGAATACTTCATCTATATTACAAAAATTTATGCTCATTAAAAATTCATTTTACAATAAAGACGATTCAAATTTCGTAAATAAAAATAAATTCTTAAAAAAAAAAAAAAAAAAAAAAAAAAAAAAAAAAAATCAGATTTTTTTTAGTTTAAAATTTACGCTAGAAAAACAAGTTTTTAAACAATAGCATTTGCTTGAAAAAAAAAACTAAAATTTTAAACAAGAGCTTATAATTTTACAACTATCTTTTAGCTAAACGAAACACGCCCCACCAGTGGCCGAGAGGTTCGAACCTCTCAACTGGTAGACGGCAGGTGCTGGGTTCGAACCCAATCGCGGCTGTCGGCCTAACCGTTCGGAGTTTTCGTGGTTTTCTTCGAACCTTGCGTAAATACGGGTTAGGTTCCCTTAGAAAGACCCCCACGAAGGGCATTCCCCCCTGGTCCTATATCCCTAGCGCAGATAATCGGACGTCAAAAATCAATCAATCAATCAATCTAAACGAAACACATTCAAGAAGATTAAGTAACCAGTGTTTAAAGAATTAAGAAAATCCAATTAAAACACAATGAATATTTTTACTAACGTTTCTTTGTAAGGATCAATTTTTACTGAATTTATTAATCTTCCTTCGGATGTTTTCCTAAAAAGAAAGAACTGAAGATTATGTTGCGTAAAGACAATGTAACACAAAAGTTAAAGAAACATTTTAATTAGATAAATTTAATTATTATATTTACATAAAGTGTTGAACAGGCTACTGCAAGGTAAATGTTAAAAAAAAATTTCCTTTTTAAATGTGATATCTAAATCTGAGATATAAATCTTCGCTTATTGATGGTGATTTAAGTTTTGTGTTGTAAATACTATTTGAAGATTTTTTTCTCGAAATGTTTATGGAAATTAGAGATTGTATTTGAAATACTCCCTCTGTCCCAAATTAGTTGCGACATTTAGGTTGAAAATTTTGTCCCAAATCAGTTGCGACATTTCAAGTAGGCGGAGTCATAGCTAACTTCTGATGCAATTTAGTAAATCGACACCAGTAAAATTATACTAGAATGAGTATAATCATGTATAGTAGGGGTCAAAAGCAAGGAAACTCGAATGTAAAGTAATAGAAAAAAAAATAATATCCTGAAGAAGGAAATTAATAATAAGAAGCGTTTTCTGTACTGGAATGTTTGCAGTGATGATTGAAAAATGGTAAGCTAAACCATAATTCCATAAATTCTGCAGGTATTAAATTTAATGTTCATCAGCACATTCCGTTTGCAGAAACAGACAAAGGCGTCAAAAATAAAAGAATAGGAAATTTAGAATGTAAGTTTACAAAAAAATTGTAAATGCTGACAAAAAAAAAAAAAAAAAAAAAAAAAAAAAAAAATAGCTAAGTAGTTAAATCAATTATAAAAAAAAACCAAATAAAACGAAAAAAATCTCTGCGAAGATTATCATAATCTGTTATAATTTGTAAATCAATAGTAAACAGAGTTCTCAATGCGAAAAAAGTTTTGGAACGTATTTCATCCACCATTAAGCCAAGTCTAATATTTAAAAAAAAATCGACAGAATACGATTTAGTTTGCAGCCTTTTCAAGCTAAAGGATACTTTTCAGAATTGTTAGAATGAAATGTTTGAAAATGAATTTACGATTGATTAGCTTGAAGATAGTTATATGTGATTACTGTTAAAAGAATCTTTGTAAATTGGGGCGTGGCTTAGTAGCAAGTGAAACGTGATTTTTAAAATTCATTCAATACTGATTTGTGGAATGACGTGGGGAAAGCTAGGTAAGTAAATTTTGTAGATTGATAGTAAAACTCTCTCAAACACGTTAAAACAGAAACATGAAATCATAAATATCAATAATCAGAACAAAAGTATTCAAATGTCGCAACTAATTTGGGACAGAGGGAGTAGTATTTTGACGACTTTTGTAAATCCAATTTGTATAAATAACATTTGGGGAAATATTTCTTGTGGGAGAAATACAATTTTCAAAATAGACAAGAATAATTTATTCGTAAGTTTTAACTTTTCTATAAATATTTCACAAATATTTTATTTTAAATTGAATATCTCAGATATAGTAATAGACGACTTAATTCCATGCGATACAAAATTTTCCCTTTCTATAAAATTTAAAATTCACACTAGAAAAACGATTTTTATTTCAAGTGTTTGCTTGAAAAAAATGATAATTTTAAACAACAGATTAAAATTTCGCAACTTCATTTAGCTAAAACAAAAACATTCAAGAAGATTAAAGGATCCAATATTTAAAGAACTAAACAAAATCCAATGAAATATTTTTACTTGCGTTTCTTTTTAGGGATCAATTTTTACTGTATTCATAAATCTTACTTAAAATGTTTTCCTTAAGAGAAAGAATTGCAGATTATGTTGCGTAAAGACAATGTATCACAAAACTAAAAGAAACATTTTAATAGGATAAATTTTAACTATAGTTACATAAGGTTTTGAACAGGCTAGTACAAGATAAAAGGTAAAATAGAGATTTTCTCTTTTTTATGTGATATCTAAATCTAAGATATAAATCTTTGCTTATTAAGGGGAATTTAAGTTTTATGTTGTAAATACCATCTGAAAATTTTCCCGAAATGTTTATTGAAATTAGAGATTATATTAAAAAATTTATATGCATTTTGTTAATCCATTTTGTATAATTAACATGTATTTGGGGGAACGTTTCTTGTAAAACGGATATAATTTTCCAAATAAACAAAAATAATTTATTCGTAAAATTTAGTTTTTCTGTATATATTTCATAATGATTTTCGTTTTAAATGAAATATCGCGGATGTAATAAAAATCATTTAATTCCATGTCGTTAAAAAAGGTTTCGCTTTTTTATAATTTGCAAAATTATAGCCACATAAGAAAAATATATTTGAATTTGTACTATTTTATAAATTTTGAATAAATATCTGTATTAGGATTTGCGTTTCTTTTGAAACAGAAATGCAATTTTTAAAAGGGTTTAAAATACAAAAAAATACGCAGTTATAATTTGTAGATATTAATATTTTTCCATAAGACCTTAACAATTTCATTTTATTTTTTTTTCTTAATAAATTAAATTTGGGTATATAAAAAGAATGTTTCATTATTATAGTTTGCAAGAGTTTTAGCCATATAAGCAAAATATATTTGTAATTATATTGTTTTAGAAATATTGACTAAATATCTGTATTAAGATTTACGTCTCTTTCTGAAATTTTTAAAACGAGTTAAAAGAAAAAATAAGCGTGCATAATTTATAAATGATATCTAGTTTCTGCAACCTCTTAAAAGTT
Organism: Maratus speculifer; assembly: GCA_964019185.1. Lineage (NCBI taxonomy): Eukaryota > Metazoa > Arthropoda > Arachnida > Araneae > Salticidae > Maratus > Maratus speculifer. Next base: position 218,712,999 of record OZ025300.1, read on the forward strand.
TCATTCCCCCCCCCCCCCCCGTTTTTTATATAGTAACTAAATTTGAGGGTCAGTACCACTTTTTCCAATGTGAATTGTTTTCATTGCGTAATCGAAAACTATCCGCGAATTGTTAAAGCAAAACTTACAGCTAAAATTTTGTGGTGTCCAAAATCTTTTAGCAAAGAAGCAAGCAAACACTTCTTGGCCGAGCGGCATTCGAGCAAACTGTTTAAGGGGTTAATAAGGGGATAGTTTTGTTTAAAAAATATCTGAAGGATGCCGTTTGATTTTCTGAATGCAAAAATCCAGAGAGTAAATATATATATATATTGCATTGGGGGTGTAGGTATAAAAGCCTTTATAACCCATTTACCATTTTGCCTTTATAAGCTTATAAAATTATGACACTGAAATATATCATTCTCTTGTTTGTGTCTATTTCTCGTCTAAAACCTTTGCATTGATACTAGTAAAACTTCTTTTCTCAAGTACAGTATTTTAAAATAGGTACGCATCTATAAGAATTTGGAAAAATGTGCATTTTAATCCCATTGTTGGAGATGAAAGAGGCACATAAATAAATCATTTTATTAATTTTTTTTATTTGCGATTTAATTATTCAAAAGTAAGAAAAAATAAAATACACGAAAAATAAAGTATTGCAACATATAATAAAATAAAAATAAGTGTCTCATCATCATCTATGAGTTTAAAATACTTCATATAATACCTCATTTACGAAAATTGATATTTTATTAAAAAATTCATTTTATAATATAAGACTATTGGAATTTCGGATATAAAAATGAATTCCGATAAAAAATGTTCAGCTTTTTTTAATTTAAAATTTAAATTAGAAAAACAATTTTTTAAATAATAGTGTCCGCTTGAAAAAAAAAATAAAAATAAAAATCAGATTAGAATTTCGCAACTAACTTCTCGTTAAAGCAAACACATTCAAGAATATTAAAGGATCTAATATTTAAAAAATCAAACAAAATCCAATTAAAACAAAATGAATATTTTATTTACGTCTTTGTAGGGATCAATATTTACTGTATTAATCAATCTTTCTTAAGATATTTTCCTAAAAAGAAAGAATTGTAGATTATGTTGTGTAAAAACAATGAAACACAAAAATAAAAAATAATAATAATAGGATAAGTTTTATAATTATATTTACATAAAGTGTTCAACTGGCTACCACATACAAGGTTAATTAGAGAATTTTCCTTTTTATGTAATATTTAAATCTGAGATATATATATATTCAGTTATTAAGCATTTTTTGAGTTCTTTGTTGTGAATATCATTTGATTTTTTTTCCCGAAACGTTTATGGAAATAAGACATTGTATTTAAAATAGCATAATTTTTTCGAATTTTGTAAATCCTTTTTGTAGAAATAACGTGTACTTAGAGAAATATTTAAAAACTATGTCGTAACATTATGATGTCAAAACATTGCAAAATTAATGTAATTTTTAAAATAGACAAAAATATTTAAACATAAACTTTAGTTTTTATAAGAATTTTTCATAGAAAAGTATCTTCTTAAATGAAATATCTCGGGTATAATAAAGATTACATTATACCATGTCGTGGAAAATATTTCTTTTTTCTATAGTTTACAAGATTATTCGCCATCTTATTAAAATATATCTAAATTTGTGCTATTTTATTCATTTTAAATAAATATCTTTATTAGGATTCACGTTTATTTTGTAGTAGAGATACTAAAAGAGGTTAAATTTTGAAAGGGGTTAAAAATAAAAAAAATACGCATCCATAATCTGTAGATATTAACTTTTTTCTTTAATCCCTTAACAACTACTTAAAAAAAATAACTGTTATACATTAAAAATTTTGAAATTCATGTCATAGTAAAATCGTTTGAATTTCGTAAAAGAAAAAAAAATGTATTCTGATTTTTTAAAATTCAAAATTAATACTAGAAAAACAACTTTTTTAAATGATAGCGTTTGCTTGAAAAAAAAAAATAAAAATTTTTAAACATCAGAATATAATTTCGCAACTACCTTTTAGCTAAAACCAGTACCTCCCAGAAGATTAAAGGACCCAATATTTAAAGAACCAAACAAAATCCAATTACAACAGAATGAATATTTTTACTTACGTTGCTTTGTAGGGACCAATTTTTACTAAATCATTAATCTTCCTCAAGATGTTTTCCTAAAAAGAAAAAATTGAAGATTGTGTTGCTTAAAGATAATGCAACGCAGAAGTAAAAGAAACATTTTAATAGGATACATTTAATAATTATATTTACATAAACTGTTGAACAAGCTATCGCAAGATAAAAGATAAAATGGAGAATTTTTAGTTTTAACGTGATATCGAAATTTGAGATATAAATGTTTGCTTATTAAGAATGATTTAAGTTTTATGTTGAAAATAGCAATTGAAAATTTTTTCTCGAAATGTTTATGGAAATTAGAGATTGTTTTTAAAATAGTCTAATTTTTATGAATTTTGTAAATCCAATTTGTGCATCCTTAACATATACTTGGAGAAACACTTCTTGTAAAAAATACATAATATTAAAAAAAAAAAAGTAATTTATTTGTAAGTTTTGATCTTTCAAAAAAAAAAAAAAAAAAATCGTTTTAAATGAAATATTTCGGTATAATAAAGATGACTTATAATCATATCCTAAGAAAATATTTCTTTTATTTGTAATTTGCAAAATTTTTAACCCTATTATTAAAACATATTTGAATTTGTGCTATTTTAAAAATTTTGAATAAATATCTGTATTGTGATTTACGTTTCTTTGTAATCGAAACACAAATTTTAAAAGGCGCAACAAAGAAAAAAATACGCACATATAATGTGTAGACATTAACGTTTTTCTTTTACTCTTTAACAACTACGTCTTTTTTTTCTTTTTGAAATTGATATTGATAAAAATATTTATATTTATTACAAAAAATGATATTCATTAAAAATTTTGAAATTAATTTTATTTTAAAAACGATTTAAATTTTTTAGACAAAATTAAATTCTGATAAAAAAATTTCAACTTTTTTTTAAATTTTAAATTTACGTTGCAAAACTAATTTTTAAATAAGAGCTTTTGCTTAAAAAAAATTAATCATCATATTATAATTTCGCAACTACCTTTCAGCTGAAACAAATACATTCCCGAGGATTAAAGGATCTAATATTTAAATAACTAAACAAAATCCAATTAAAATACAATGAATATTTATACTTACACTGCATTGTAGGGGTCAATTTTTATTGAATTCATTAATCTTTCTTAAGATATTTCCCTAAAAAATAAAGAAATGAAGATTATGTTGCGTAAAAACAATGTAATACAGAAGTAATAGAAACATTTTAATAACATAATTTTTTTAAGTATATTTACATAAAGTATTGAACGGGCTACCGCAAGATAAAAGGTAACATAGAGAATTTCTCTTTTTAAATGTTTATCTAAATCTGAGATATAAATCTTCTTAAGAATGATTTAAATTTTATGTTGTAAATATCATTTGAAGTTTTTTTTTTCCTTGAAATGTTTATGGAAATTAGAGATTGTATTTAAAATAGTATAATTTTTACGAGTTTTGTAAATCCGATTTGTATAAATAACATGTACTTGGAGAAATAATTCTTGTAAGAAGAATATAATTTACTAAATAGACAAGAACAATTTATTCGTAAGTTTTAGTTTTTCTATAAATATTTCATAAATATTTTCTTTTTAAACGAAATAGCTAAGAGATAGCAAAAATCGACTTAATTCCATGCTGTAAAAATTTTCCCTTTCTTATAAAATTTAAAATTTAAACTAGAAAAACGATTTTTATATAATAGTGTTTACTTGAAAAAATAATAATTTTAATCATCAGATTATAATTTCACAACTATCTTTTAGCTAAAACAAATACATTCCAGAAGATTAAAGGATCTAATATTAAAAACTTAAACAAAATCCAATAAAAAACATAATGAAAATTTTTACTAACGTTGCTACGTAAGGATCAAAATTTACTGTATTCATTAATCTTCCTAAAGAGGTTTTAATAAAAAATAAAGACATGAAGATTATGTTGCGTAAAAACAATATAACACAGAAGTACAAGAAACATTTTAATAGGATAAATTAAATAATTATATTCGCATAATTATATAAAATAAATAAAAGGTAAATAAAAAATAAATAAAAGATAATTATCCTTTTTATTTGATATCTTAAATCTGAGATATAAATCTTCGCTTATTAAGGGTGATTTATGTTTTATGTTTTAAATACCACTTGATAGTTTTATCTCCAAAAGTTTATGAAAATTAGAGATTGTATTTAAAATAATACAATTTTTACAAGTTTTGTAAATCCAATTTGTATAAAAAACATGTACTTGGAAAAATATTCCTTATAAGAGGAATATAGTTTTTAAAATAGATAAAAATAAATTATTCGCATGTTTTAGTTTTTCCATGATATTTGATAAAAAAATTTTCTTTAAATGAAAAGAGATATTAATAAATATTTGGGAATGAATATATATGAATATTTCATAAAGATTTTCTTTTTAAATGAATTATCTAAGAGATAGTTAAAGACGACTAATTCCATGTGGTAATTTTTTTATGTATATAAAATTTAAGATTTACATTAGAAAAATGATTTTTATATAACAGTGTTTGCTTGGAAAAATTTTTTTTTTAACATCAGATTATAATTTCACAAATACTTTTAGCTTAAACAAGTACATTCCAGAAGAGTAAAGGATCTAATATTTAACGAACTAAACAAAAACCAATTAAAACACAATGATTATTTTTACTAAAGTTGCTTTGTAGTGATGAATATTTACTGTATTCATTAATCTTTTTTAAGATGTTTTTCTAAAAAGAAAAAAATGAAGATTATGTTGCGAAAAGATAATGAAACACAGAAGTAAAAGAAACATTTTAATAGGATAAATTTTAATAATTATGTTTACATAAAGTTCTGAACAGGCTTCCGCAAGATAGAAGTTAAAAAAAGAATTTTCTTTTTTATGTGATATCTAAATCTGAGATATAAATCTTCGCTTATTAATTTAAGTTTTATGTTGTAAATACCATTTGAAACTTTTTTCTGGAAATGTTTATGGAAATTAGAGATTGTATTTAAAATAGTATAATTTTTATAAGTTTTGTAAATCAAATTTGTATAAATTACATGTACTTGGAGAAATATTTTTTGTAAGAGAAATAAAATTTTTAAAATAGACAAAAATAATTTACTCATATGTTTTAGTCTTTCCATGAATATTTCATAAAGATTTTCTTTTTAAATAAAATATCTATGAGATAGTAAATTACGACTTAGTTCAAGGCGGTAATTTTTTTGTGTGTAAAATTTAAAATTTACAAAGGAATTTTTATACAATACTGTTTGATTAAAAAACAAAAATGAATATTTTGAACATCAGATTATAATTTCGTAACTATATCAAAAACAAATACATTCCAGAAGATTAAATAATCTCATATTCAAGGAATTAAGTTAAATCCAATTAAAACACAATGAATATTTTTTCTAACGTTGTTTTGTAGGATCAATATTTACTGTATTGACTGTATTTACTGTAATTTACTGTATTTACTGTATATTTACTGTATTTATTATCTTCCTTAAGATGTTTTCATAAAAAGAAAGGTTTGAAGATTATGTTGCGTAAAAACAATGTAACACAAAAGTAAAAGAAACATTTAAAAGGATAAATTTAATATTTATATTTACATAAAGTGTTGAACAGGCTACCGCAAAATAAAATAAAAAAAAATAATTCTCCTTTTTATGTGATATCTAAATTTGCGTTAAAAATCTTAGCTTATTAAGCATGATTTAAGTTTTATGTTGTAAATGCTACATACAAGTTTTTTTTTTATCGAAATGTTTATAGAAATTACAGATTTTATTTAAAATAGTATAATTCTTATGAATTTTGTAAATCCATTTTGTCTAAATAACAGGTAATTGGCGATACATTTCTTGTAAAACGAATATAATTTTCTTAGTTTTTTATGAATATTTGATAAAGATTTTCTCTGTAAATGAAAAAGAGATAATGGTAATATATCGGAGATAATAATGATTTAATTCCATAATACACACACAAATAAAAATATTGCAACATATATGATAAAACAATAACAATTGTTTTATTACCATATATATTTAGGATACTTCATCAATATACATGCATTAGAAATATTGATGTTCATTGAAAATTCTTTTTATAGTAAAGACAATTCAAATTTCGTGAGTAAAAATGAATTCTAATTTTTTAAAAAAATCCAGCTTTTTTAAAATTTAAAATTTAACCTAGAAAAACAAGTTTTTAAACAATAGCATTTGCTTGAAAAAAATTAATCATGAGCTTAAAATTTTGCAACTATCTTTTAGCTAAACCAAACATAGTCAAGAAGATTAAAGTAGCCTATGAACTAAGCAAAATCCAATTAAAACACAATGAATATTTTTACTGTCGTTGCTTTATAGGGATCAATTTTTACTGAATTCATTAATCTTTCTTAATATGTTTTCCTAAAACAAGAAAGAATTGAAGAATATGTTGCGTAAAGACAATGTAACACAGAAATAAAAAGAAACATTTTAATAGGATAAATTCAATAGTTATATTTACATAAAGTAGTGAACAGGCTATCGCAAGATAAAAGGCAAAATAGAAAATTTTCCTTTTTATGTGATATCTAAATCTGAGATAGAAATATTCGCTTATTAATGGTAATTTAAGTTTTATGTTATGAATACCATTTGAAAAAAGTTTCTCTAAATGTTTATGGAAATTAGAAATTGAATTTAAAATAGTATAATTTTTATGAATTTTGTAAATCCATTTTGTATAAATAACATGTACTTGAATAAACATTTTTTTGCTATAAAATGAATATAATTTTGAAAATAGACAAAAAGATTTTATTCGTAAGTTTCTGTTTTTCTATGATTATTTAATAAAGGTTCTCCATTTAAATGAAAAATCTCCGAGATTAAAAAGAGGACTTAATTCCATGTCGTTAGAAATGTTTATTTATTTTTTAGTTTGCAAGATTTTTATTTTTATAATAAAACCATATTTGAATTTCCTACTTTATAAATTTTAAATAAATATCTGAATTAAGATTTGCGTTTCTTTTGCAAAAGATATTTCGTTTATAAAATGAGAAAAAAAGAAGAAAAATACGCATGTATAATTTGTAGATGTTGACATTTTTCTTTAATCACTTAACATTTTCGTTTATTTATTTATTTTAATAAACTAAATTTAGTTGCTAAACACTAGCGCTGTGTTTCCGGATTGCACGCTTTTCTTTATTTAGTCTATTTGATTGGTATCAGTCTTTTTGATTCAATTTTTTATTTATTTAAAATATAATTAAACAAAAAAAAATCTTGAAAAATTAGTCGAATTTTACTATTTAAAGTAAGTGGTGACAGTTAAATAAGCTGAATTTAAAAAGTCTTCTAACTGTCAACATTGCAGTAGTAGCACTTTTCCTGAAAGAAAATGTTTGTCTTATATCATCGAAAACTATCCGCCAATTGCTAAAGCAAAATTTACAGATCAAATATTATGATGTTCAAAAACTTTTAGTAACGAAGGAAGCACAATTCTTGCCCGAACGCCGCCGCTCAGTCAAAACTTTTAAAGGGTTAATAACTGGATGGTTTTATTTAAAAAATATGGAATGATTGCACTTGATTTTTTGAACATCCGTGTAGAACATTTATGTTTTTGTCATCTATTTAAACATCAGACCAGAGAGTAAAAAAGAAAAATATAGCATCTTGCCAACTTCGGCATTCTGTAAAATGTGAGTTAATTTAAATCTGGTTAACACGTTGAGTAATAACACATCAGTCATGGGTAACGTAAATTTTCCGTTTCAGCCGTCTCTTATTTAACGATATCATCCCCTAATAAAAAATATTAAGTAAATTTTAAATGAATTTTGAATAATTACTTAAAACGATATATGTATATAGATATAGATATATATAGATATATATAATAATAATTTTGTATCATATTTTAATCTGCCAGACACTGGTGACTAACGCAGCCTAAACGGAAAGTTTAATGTGTCACTTGTGACTAATGGGGCACTGAAAGTGTTAAACAGTTTTGCATAGTTTGAAAATATTTTATGTGTATCATTACCTCTAGTATTCTCTATTTCTACGTGGAACTTGTTTAATATTATTTGTTTAAAAAAATTCTGGTTCTCAATATCTTTAATTTAGTTTAAATAAACTAAATTAAAGATATTTTACGGAAGCTGACGGAAGCATTTAACTGACATTTATTCATTTTGCGTTTTATTTCACTAGTAGATCCCTCATAATTTAATCTTGTTACACGAATAGCTTAATAAGTGTTATTATATGGAAAAAAAGTCCCATTGGCAACATTATTCTATGAACGATTTCTAAAGCATTCGAAATTTAAAACTTGAAATGAAAGGGAAACGTTCTAAATTACAATTTTGTTGACTTATAAGGATCTTTCTTACTATTTAAATTTAATGGAGCATTTTTGACTTATTTGATCGTTAAATATTTCTACATTTTGGCAATGCAATTAACCAAAATTTATTATTCAATTTTAGTGATAAGAAAAACCGCACAATTTGGCAGATATGCAATTTATACGGAATTGATAGGTATAAAAACTTAAAATGTGGCATAGCTGTTACTTTACAAACGAAAATTCTCGCTGTGCAGAATTTTTTTAATTCGAAATGTAAAAGACTAAGAGAAAAAAATGTGATGTAACGATTTCAGGGACAAAAAATTATGTTTCCGTAATTTTAAATTCCCTCCCCCCCCCCCCCCACCAAAAAAAGTTAAAATAAGGGAAAGCAATTTTATGGACAATTTTTCCCAAACTTACAGAAGTAAAGCTTAAAAAAATTCTTGTGCATATTTTCATTAATCGTTGGTTGAATATAATATATCTCAACACCTCTCAAGGGGACATACAGGGTGATTTTTAATTCATGGTACAAACTTCAAGGTTTGTTACCGGACAATATAACACTCATTGAACGCACAGGAATATAAAGTCGCAAGTGACTCGTTGAGATAAAAACGCCAGTATTTCAATTAAGCCCTCTTTTTGTTTCAAAATTCCTCATTCACACCAGAAAATTCTTAAACTATTCTTTTCTTTATTTAAGACTGACATTTCATGTTAAATTAAAAAAATAATTCATCTTTGAAAATTTACGGTATGAAATCGAAATTTTTGAATTAAAAAACTCCTTTTCAATTTCTTTTAATCCCTTAACTGGTTAATTCTTTTCTGTTCAATAAAGGAAAAATAGCGGAGTCACACCACTATTATTTAAGTAAAATATTTGTAAAATTTAGTCTAAACATTTCCGCTTCTCAATAGTATGAAAATTTTCTTTAAAATAATAGTGGTGTCAAAAAGCTTTAAATGATGAATTAAGCAAATTCTTCTTGTCTGAACGCTGCTCAGGCAAACCAGTTAAGGGGTTAATGCGTTTCCTGTGTTTAACAGATTTTCCCGGTTTACACTTTTCTTTTAGTTCAAAAATTTAGATTTCATGCCGAAAATTTTTCAAGAAGAATTTTTTCTTCGTTTGCTCATGAAATGTCTTTTGTCAACATAAAAAAAGAATAGTACCGGAACTTTTTGATATAAATGAAAAATTCTGACAAAAAAAGTTTTCTTTTTTTAATTTAAAATTTTCTATTTCACACCAGAAAATCTGCAAGAACTCCATTTTAAGAATTAAAAAAAAATGTATTTATTAAACATAAAAGTAGTACATAAATGTGTGGTATGAATGAGAAATTTTGAAATGAAAAAAGGGTAATATTGCTCCCTTTATGTTATTGCCTCAACGTATCACGTACACCCATACATTCCTACGCAATAAATGATAATTTCAGTTTTCCTGTATAGTACTAACACTTAAAATTCTATACCATAAATAAACACTACTCAAAACAAAGGATATTTGAAGTTTTATATAAAATAAAGATATAAACGAAATTTTTTTTGCCGAAAATAGAAGATTAGAATCACAAATGCAAATTTTTTGGTTTTCAAACTGTGGAGTATGCAAATTTAGAGTTCGACGTCAAAAACGTCGCTTCAGCGGCAGTGAATGAAATTTGACTTTCAACTGGATAAAAGAGAATGAAGACAAGGATGATCGGCATTCAGTGATTGCTTTGTTTCGATGAGTACGATGTCTCAGTGAAATCATTTGACAGATTCAGAAACTTGGAGAATTGTTGGTAGGTTAGAAGGGGGCCAAACTCAAGCCGAAGTAGCGCAAGCCATTGGAGTGTCACAAAGTGTCATTTCCATGATCTGGAACCGTTTTTTGGAGAGTGGATGTGCAGGCCGAAGACCAGGGCAAGGTCGTAGATGGGCAACAACGCCCAGTGAAGATCGGTATTTAGCGTTAACAGCTCGGAGACACCGAAACATGAACGCTACTCTTCTCCAACAACACCTTCGCTCGGCTACAGGCACCACGATTTCAACTCAGACTGTCCGAAACCGGCTCCATGCTGTAGGTCTGTATGCTCGCTGACCGATGGTATGTGTTAGATTAGCATCAAGGCATCGTCGCGACCGCAGGGAGTGGGCAACCGAGCATGTCAACTGGAGGAGAAATGAATGGAGCAATATTCTGTTTTCTGACGAGTCCCGTTTTTCTGTGCATCCGGATAATAGGCGTATTTTCATCTGGAGGGACCGTGGCAGTAGAAATAATCCTGCGTTCGTGCACGAAAGTGTCAGATTTGGCGGTGGAGGAGTGTTGGTGTATGGTGGCATCTCCATTGACGGGCGCACTGACCTCTACATCATTCGAGATGGAGCTCTGACTGGTCGACGATATAGGGATGAGATCCTCAGACCTATTGTAGTCCCTTACGCTGCAGCAATCGGAGATAATTTCATTTTAATGGACGATAACTGCAGGCCCCATCGTGCAAACCTGGTGGAGGATTTCCTTTTCGGGGAAGGTTCGTTCGTTTTTTTCCTTTTGTACACAAATGCGCAATAAAATGCATTTTTTTCTGCTAAACATGTGTAGTTTATTCTCATATAACTTACTATGTCTGTCGACCATGTATCAATCAGCTAAAAAGTTTCCCATATACAAAATCCACCTAAAACTGCAATATCCTTTAATTGTTTTGAGCAGTGTAGTAGAATCTCCCTTTATGACACAGTGAAATGGTAGTTACTGTAAGATGTACTACTGGCTAAAAACGGTTTCTAAATAATTCATAGTTTTAAATAAATTAGAAAAACCTTCGAAATACATTTTAAATTATCACTTATTTAAAAGTAATTTAGTTCTTGACATTAATTTAAATTTTTCGTTCATCTGATGCTGTATAAGAACAGAGATGGCTTAATTATAAATTTTTGAATTGTCCGTAGGACTATAAATTCATTCGATAAAAATAAGCATAAAATTACCACATGGCATACTTCAACAATTTCACAAGTAAGGCCACGCATTTTACTAGTTTAAAAAAAATCTACGTGCATTTTTTAAATAAAAGGTGTATAAATATCTTTTAAAAATTATTGGTTTTAAAATAATCACATTATAAAGATTCAGTTGTATTAACTAACTACCATAACGGAATCATTTGTGTTAGGTAATACGTTTTAAAATAGACTTTTAATAATTAAAAAAAAATGATATTTTAAAAGAAGTGTAATAAAGCTATCTTAATGTTTTATGAATTTTTATCTTGTGAATATTTTTAAATGAAGATGTTTATTTTAGATTTATTTAAGAAATTTAAAAAAGCATTTTTCTATCCAAATTATATTTTAACTTAAATTAATTAAAACTCTGTCTAAAAAATTAAAAGACTTACTAGTTATACAAAAAAGTGAAATCCAATTAAATTAAACAGATTAGATATATATTTCTTTTTTCAATTATTGCTTCTTTATTGAAAACTTCTTAACTATTGTTCATATGTTAATTTTGTAATGTTGTTTATTCATGAAAAAAAAAATAGATAATCCTTTTGAGAGATATGTAATGCATCGAAGTTCAAAAATATATATTCTTAATAAGATGTATTAAGATTTATATAAATTGCTGAAGACGTTTCTATACCGTAATAGTTTTGCTGGAAGATGTAGCCATTTGTCTTTTCAAGAAACATTTTTGAAAAAGATATAATTCTTTTCTTATTGATCCCTTTTATGGAAAAATTATTCTGATGCAAACCTTGATTAAAATTAAGTTGCCTAAAAAAGAATCCTTCGTAGTTTAACCCATAGCTGCCAACATCTTCCACTTTTTTGGCCCGGAAAAATTGTATAGTAAATTTTAGCATTTCAAATCGCTGAAATCCGCCTATTTAATAAGCCAAAAATTTCTCTAAAGTTTCTCCAAAAAATCGGAAAAGTTGGCAGCTATGATTTAACCACTTGAGGAGCAGTGGGATATATTTTATCCCACCTAATTTAAATGAGATTTTTATCAGAAAATTTTAACGAAATTTTATATTTTTAACCCATTAGTGCCTAGCGTCCCTTTTTAGGGACGCTTCAAAAGGTGCATTCAGCACTGTTTTTGACACCGGTAAAAAAGAAAAGCAATAACTTTTTTTATTTAAATGATGCATTTTCGTGATTCATGAACTAAACTTAAATCTTCTAAAAATAGTGGTGTCAACGAAATAAAATTTACGCAAAAGGTGCTGGGCACGAATGGGTTAACTTCGGCGACAATTGATGAAGAATTGTGTTTTCTTATTTTAAATCAATTTCTTTTCTATTTTTCGTTGATAATTCATTATTACAGAGCCATTATCACATGCCCCACAAAGGGTTAAAGAGTAAGGATAATTTAAGGTTATTTTTGAAATTGCGTCAAGATTTTTTACAAAATTTTCTGCTTAATACTACATTTTTTTAATAATAATTTGGAATGGTAATTTTGTAAAACTGTTATTTAGTTTTAATTTTTTTTCGTTGTTGTAAAATATCATCATTTTGAAAATGCTTAGAAAATTCAGATTCATAGAAAGATATTAATGTTACGTTAGTTTAACTGCTTATATTAATAAGTTATACTCATATTATTCACCTTTAAAAATATATATTTATATATGTTTTTAGATGAAAGTCATTAACCCTTTCCCCCGGGCACACCTAATTTTAATTCCAAACTTGCTGCGGCACCAATAATATTTTTAAAAAAATTCGCTTTTAAAATGAAAGCGTAAATTTAGGAATTCTTGATTTCTATAAAAGTCGTTTTTAAATTCCGGTGTCAATCAATAATTTCTTATTTTATGAGCAGAATTTGCCTGCGCCGGAAAGGGTTACACTTATTTTTATTATTTCGATTTATTTTAGTTAACATCCATAGTTGCCAACCTCCTGAATTTTTGGATACCAGTAAAATAACAGAAATGATTTCTATATATAATTATCGTGCAACTGAATAATGAAAGTATTTCTGTAAAAAAATATTGGTATGGAAAAAATCGGGAGATAGCAAACTGTGAAAACCTTAACAGTTTCGCGAAAAGCGAATTGCTTTAAAAGAAGACAATATTGAATGCACTTCTATGGAAAATATTACTTACATCATATTGGAAAATGTACTTGCATATAAGATCCGTTTCCTTGGAAAGTATTTGACATATTTTGTTGAAATTTTGAATCTGTATTCCTCGGACTAAATACAATACCTCAAAATTTATAGCACACATTATTATTTTTTTCCTGACGACAAAAAACTTTTTTTGAGAAAAATAGCTATATTTCAGTATTTTTTCATTTTTCAGAATTTTTTTTCTAAACCTTTTTCTTTAGGAAGCTAAATACTCTTTTCCAAAAACTGTCAGACACATATGCTCCAACACTAAAAATATTTTTATCAAAATCGCTGGAGCTCATTAAGATTTAATGGAATTATTAGATGAAAATTACATATTTTGGAGAGCTAAAAAATTAAGACGCATCTAACTTGCGTGAAGTTCTTGCACAGTTTTATAAAATACATGAATTAAAAAATATATAAATACTTAGATAAAATTTGGTTACATGTAAAAAATAAAAATATGGAATGTTATAGTAAAATTAAAGTGAGTCGGTGAGGCATTCTATTCTTTTCTTCCCTTAATGAATTTTTAATATTTATCTACCATTTTTTCGAAATTAAAAATTTTGCCTCATTTAATTGAATACTTCTAATAACTAAGGCAAAATTCTTAATTAAAAATTATGGGTAGGTATAAGTAAGAGTTGTGGCCACTTTATATGTTCCGCGCGAATACTGTTCCAAAGGCTTCTTTAAATCCATGACATGGAAATTGTATTATGTTAACATTATCTATAGAACGTCCAACACGCGTTCCTTTTTTTTTAACTCACATTAAATAACATGAAGAAAATGTAACTTTTCGTTTTCCTTTTTGAATATTAACCTTGCTTACACCATAGCTGCCAACTCTTCTGATTTTTCAACCCGGAAAAAATTAACAGAAATTTTTGTCTTATTTAATCAGCAGGTTAAGGCCAGAGCCTGATTACTAACGGGGCACTCTCTCCCCAGTAAAATTACATAGAAATTTTCGCCTTGTTTAAACGCCCTTTTCAATCAAAATTACTATCATGAATAAGGAAAAAATTTCTATTTACTTTTTCTGGTGGGAGAGTGCCCCGTTGATAATCAGGCCCTGGTTAAGGCGATTTGAAATACAGTAAAACCTCCAAAACGGACACTCCCGAATAGCGGAAACCTCTGTTTAACGGACAGTTTTCAAATCCCCACTCCCAAAACTTTAATTTTTGTATGTTTTACCTCTGAATAACGGACATTCCGAATAGCAGACAGTAATTTTGGCAAAAAAGAATAAAAATTTTTTTTTAACGAGGAAAAAGAATAAAAATCCTCTAAATTTATCAGGGCAATGTATCACAAATTTTGTAATCACAGATAAATGTAGGGATGAGCTGGAGAAAATCCTCTCTTCCCCCCTACATTTATCCCCTACATACACCCCCCCCCCCAACCAGGGTTGGCACGGTTTAAACCAATTGGTTTTAACCATGGTTTAAACCACGGTTTAAACCAACTGGTTTTTTTCTCAAAAAAAAAAAAAAACAATTGGTTTTTTTTAGAGGAAATCTAATGTCATTTTCTCGTTTAACTTTATAATTTACATGTTTCTGTTTATTGGATATAAATAATTTCTATTTTTAACACTTTATTTCAGCAATAAGTATTAGATACAGTGAATTTAGGTCATTTTTTTTATGTATATATTAAAATCAGTATGTGTTCATGAACATATCTATTGTTCTAAAGAAAAAAACTTCAGACATGTGAATTGATGAAAGATAAAATATATTTTAAATATTCAATATTTATATAAAATATTTAAATTTAAAAAAATGCAGATTATTTAATGCAATTAACAACATTAGGTGGGTCTTGTTGTGCTAAAGCCATTTGGTAAGTCTCCACCTAATTGAAACTGAAATTGTTACTCAAAAATCAAAATCCCAAGAAGAATTTGAAATTTATATTTGAATAACTATGGAAAAGAATATTATAGTTATCAAACTAAACTATATTCAAATATTTATTATTAGTAATCAAAAGATTGTTTATAAAGATTTACAGACTATCAATGTTTCACTGTGCCAAGCAGTTTATTCTTTGAACATAAAAGTGTTTGCTATAACACTGTTCAAATTAAAATGTGATTTTTTTCAATTTTCTACATAAATTCACTGCAATTATTTAATTTAAATTACTTTAAAATGAAGTAACACTACATATAATCCAACAATGTCTTCATTTTATCAGTTAATATGCAATTTATATGCAATAAGAATGGAGGTTTTAAAAAAACCCGGTTTAAACCAAAAAAACCTGGTTTAAACAAAAAAAAACGGTTTTTTTGGTTTTTTCAAAAAAACCTAGTTTTTTTCCAACCCTGCCCCCAACACTCGGATGATTGGAGATTGTATGCTTTTAAGAAGCAGAAAAATACAATAAACAATTATACATTTTTTTTTTTTTTTTTTTTTTTTTTTTAGTAAAAGATGATTTAAAAGGATTAAAACTACTGACAGAGTTAAAACTTCACATTGAAAAAAAAATTACATGTAATCGCAAATAAAAGCATAATTTTGTAACCATTTTTTTTTTTTTTTTTTTTTTTTTTTTTTTTTTTGTAAGAATGTAATGAGCAAAGGATAAAGGTATGCACAATTTTATTTCAGTTTTATTGCTTTAAAAAATATTTTAAATTTCTGGTCTAATCATATAATAGAGGTTTTACGACATTTTTAAATCGACTAATGAAACATTAAGCATTCATTAGCAAATTTTCTATCGCTGAGGTTTTCCCAATAGCGGACACCTTCGAATAGCGGACAATTTCTGCACTCCTAAGGTGTCCGTTATTTAGAGGTTTTACTGTAGTAAAATTTACTGTAAAATTTTTCCGGGCCGAAAAAGCGAAAGATGTTGGCAGCTATGCTTACACACATACACATATACATACACACACAAAAAGGAAAAAAATAGTTAGATGTGGCAATCCCAAAATTTTCTTGTATCTTATGCATATTAATATATCTTGAAAAATACAGCATATCAGTGACACCGGTTTGATGGTTTAAACCAAAATCTAGCCAGCAACTTATGTCAACTTATAATTGAATCGGAAGTTTTATGAAATTCCGTGCTTTTATTTTTATGATAGAGTTATTGCAAAAATTTTAAGAGAAAAATATGCATAACAGCGCCAGATATTGGATAAGCTAAACTTGTTGGCACTAATAACGAATAAGAAACAATTTTTTATCAGGTACTAATTGAATCTGGAGTTTGATGAAAATCCATGCATTGGTTCTTGAGATACATTTATTGCAAAATAGTGAAAAATGCAATATAACTTCGCTATCTGTAAGGCGTTTTACACCAAAAACTAGATACATTATTCTATATCAGGGACTAATGAATTTGAAGTTTTAGAAAATTTCGTGCGTTAGTTTTTGTGATAGAGCTGTTGCGCTAATCATGAATAATGCACTATGGAAGCGCCACCTGTTAAGTGATTTGCACAAAAATGTAATCAGTATTATGAAACATCAAGTACTAACTAAATGTAAAGTTTTATGAAAATCCATGCACGAAATTTTGTGGTATGGCTGTGTATAATGCAGCATAGCAGTGTTACCTGTTTAGTGAATTACACCAAAATCTAATCGGATCCAGTTTATATCAAGGTCTAACAGAATGTAATGTTTTGTGCAATACCGTGCATTAGGTCTTGAGACAGAGCGCCCACAATATTTTTGTCTCATACTGACAGATTCAATGATTCGTAGACAGACATTTTGTAAAAACATGTTTCTTGACCCCTAAAACGTGTAAATCCGTCGAAAATCGGATTTCGAAAATGTTCATGAATCCGATACTTTTTTTCTTTTTTGTAAAGATAGAAAAATGTAAAAATAACTTTATGGTCACTCACGGCACACGTAAGGTAAGGTAACTGTCGGTTAACCCCTTGAGGACGAGCGACACGTATACATGCTGCAAAAAGGCTTAAGAATCCTTGTTTGTCACCACCAATAAAATTCTACTGTAAAATTTGCCTTATTTAATCGAAGCATTTTCTCGATTCAATAAGCGGCAAATTTCTGTTTTTAAAAACCGGTGATAAAACATTAAAAATTTTGCAAAAGCCTGCCGTCGCGAAGGAGTCAATAATAGACTTATAAAAGAAAATCACTACAGTTGCAATTGAAAGTTTCTCCAATTTTTGCATTATATTTTCCCGCACCCAGTTTTTCCGTGTTTTCATTCTTTCGATTGTACGGCAAACACAATGATAGACCTACGAGTGAGCCACTAGTGGTATTTATTTTTGGCTTATGCACCACTTCGCTTCCGGCAGACATGGATCACTAGATTCCTCTATTACTACTTTTCCATAAAATAAAGGATTATTTCTTGTGCTCGATGCCATAGGGTTTTGTGCGGTCGGCTCTTGGACTATTAAAAATAAATAGAAATTATCTCTATTGATTTCATATACTTATCAGATTGAATATATTGGCTTTGAAAAGAAAATTGAATATAAAGGCTTTGTAAAATTTACATTTAATGACGTCTATAAAACACTACGAGTACTGTCGGTTTAATTATGGCCCTCTTGTACTCGTATATTTTGTGTACGCTCTCTAACATAAGTATGAAAATGTGCTACAAAAAGGAAGGGAAGGGGGCACAAACTTTTGCAATAATACAGCTTTTGGAAATATTTATACCAGAATTCTGGAGTCATTGCGGCGTTTCGAAATCCTGTTGGAAAGTCTATGGAATAGAACACTAAAACACAAATGGTTAAACGGCTTTTAACCGCTTAATTGATCAATATTTTTGAAAAAACTTTCAAATAATGATTATTTTTTCATGTCTTTGCAGAATTTTCAATCTTTCATCACCGGTTTCTCAAAACAGAAATTTTTGCGTAACTGAATCAGAAAAATGCTCCGATTGAATACTATAAAATTTACAATAAAATTTTACTGGTGAAAATAATAAATTATGATTGTAGTTTGGATGCCAGTACGTGGTACGGCCAAATCATGTTTGACAAAAACACGTTGTCTGTACGACTCACGGACAAAACAGCGAAGCGCGGTTTACCTCGCATACACACACACAAAATAACAATAATAAAAAAGTTATATTCACTTACGATACATGTAGGTAACTGTCAATTAATAAAAGACTTATAAAAGAAGCATCAGCATAGTCAGAATTGCAAATTTCTCCCCTCTTTGAAATAGGGCAAGATACTTTTGCAACATTGCAATCTTGGAAAATACAGTCGAGTCTCTTTATAACGAAATCCACCATTCCAGTAAAAAATTCGTTGTATAGAAAAATTCGATGTATAGAGAATGATGTTAAAAATCGTATTTTATGTGTGAAATTTGAACAAATATTATTTCTGATCTTTTGAATTAAGAATTTGAACTGTTTAAAAGTAAATATAAAGCTAACATTTTATTTCTTAATTATTTAAGCTGTTTCAAAAAAGCGAGCATACATTTGTTTGAAAGCTTAATGAAAATCAAATAAGAAAGACATGCATTAATTTCAGACGAAGAAATCTGTAATTTTTTGTTGTTTTGATTTTAAAATTGTTACGCTCTCAAAAAAAGCTCAAATTTTAGCAAGGAATGAAAAATTGTATTTTACATTTCCCTCAATTTGAAGGCCTCTCTTATGCGCCTCTCATTAATTCCTCTCTTACATGCGTATCAATCCATTTAACTCTGTTTTGAGTAGCATGTGGAAAGGTGTGTGGGAAGTGGGATGAATTCGTTGAATTTTAAAAAACAAGGAGAGAAGTAATATAAAGAAAAAACTCAGCACTGACGGTAAACCAAAAATAAATGATGGAAAATTGATTCTATATGATTTCGAAGCTTTTTAAACCTGAATAAATTAAGACCAATTTATGAAAAAATTCGTTATATGGAGATAGATATTTCGCTATATAGAGACTGTTTTTAATGCAATTATGCAAAAAGGGGACCGTTCCTACTAAAAATTCGTTATATAGAAAAATTCGATGTATGGAGTTTCGTTATAGAGAGACTCGACTGTATTTATACCAGAATTCTGTTGTCATTGTTCCATTTCGGAATCCTGTTGGGTGTTCCCTTTACGGAAACACTGAAACATAAACAGTTAAACGACTCTAAAATATCTTATATTTAAGATAATCAAAATGTATGAGAATGTATAGAAAATATCAGCGAAGTACAATCGGTAGGAGAGTTAATGTATAAGAAGTATGACATGAAAATTTGAGTTTCATCAATTTTGTCTTTATTTAATCAAAAAATTTCGAATTCATACCTTAAATTCTGAAAAAAAGAATTCTTACTTTAGGACAACAATATTTCATACTGTATAAAAATAAAGAATGTTTGGTATGAATGCAATGTTTAAGAATTTCAAAAAATGGGACATTTGCAACCCTTATAACAATCAGCTAAAAAAATTAGCGAACAATTGTAAAAAATTCTATGCGATCCCACGATTTTCCCCAATCTACTTATGTCGTAAGCTCGCACAAAAGTACCGAGCTCGCTTACTGGATTAATTACGGATACTTAGCCAGCCTTAACAAGAATAAAAACTAAATTATATGTATACATAAATGTTCTAATATTATTTCCGGGAACTGTTGAATATTTTAGAAATCATTTTATTTATTAAATGGCTGTATATGCAGAAATAGTATGAAGTCTGGAGAAAATACATTTAGTGTAGACCCAGGCTGTCCAACGCGGCGCCCGCGGGCGCCATGGCGCCCTTTGAAGATTTTTTTGGCGCCCTTTTGAATGTTTCTTGTTATTATACTTTTTAGAAGTAAAATTCCATTATGAAGAAATTTTCCATTAAAATTATTCCCTTTTCCGTGAGAGATATTTTGAAAACCTGGTAATCATATTAAAAACTAGAAACTTACTTTGAAAATTTAATCGTGCAAACTTTCACGATTTCTAGTTATTGTTTATAAAATATAATTGTAATGGTTAAATTTGGTAGCAATTAGAAACAGCTAATTTTATTATTTAAGAAGTAACAGAAAAAGAAACTTTTTTCATTTCCCTACCGCCCGCCCCATTGAAGACATATGTGAATTGTGCATGTTCATGAAATTTAAGCTTTTTTTTACCTTGCTGTTGTGACATTGGTGTGGCTGTTTTATGCGAAGGATAAAGGTTCTTGATTTTTCCTTTTTGATTTTTGAAATTTTGGGTTTTTTTTTCTTTTCGATTTGCTTGGAAAAATTAATAAAACATTGCAAAATCATTTCCATTTATGAAAATACTTCCAGACTATCTATGATGCTTTTTTTTTTCATTTCGTACATTTATAAGACATTTCAAGTTTTCAATCAAGTCAAAATGTATTTTAGCATCCTAAAAGAAATATAGCAATATCTTTGATCTCCATGTTTATCTATTTTTATTTTTTATTGTTGTTTTTATCATACGCATGTTTAAAATTTTTGATACCTTTCCCTACAAACATTTTTGAGACAGACCATACGTAGAAAAATGTATAATTTGAAATTTAATATACATAATTTCAGAACCGTAAGTGCCTTTTGTCGACTGCCTTAAGATTCATTCCCTCATCGTTAAGATGTGCATGTATATTAATACTGTGCAATAATACTGCCGCATGTTTTTAAACATCTGAAAAATGGCGCCCTTCATTGAGTACCAAGAGCTGAGGTGCGCCCTGCCTACTGAAAGGTTGGACAGCCCTGGTGTAGACTATTCAACATGTAATAAGTTAAACTTTATTATAATACATATATATGTTATCATTTCAACAATAAAACGATTTATTACATTTATACGTTAACATATTGATATAAATATCAGAGATAAAAATATGCATCACAGAAAATTTACTTTTTAATGCAACAGCGATGAAATTATTTTTGTAAAAAGAAATGTATTTTATATTATTGTTGTACAGAATGTAATTTTTACAATGCCCGTGAAATCCTGTTCTATTTCATTAGAAGTAATCTTTGCTTTAAAAAACTGATTGTTTTAATGTTTTTAATCTATGCGTCGTTAAATGTCATTAACTTCAAAGAAAAAAACTCTTAAAAAATAATAAGCTTCTTAAATAGCTTTAACATAAGTTACATTAATAGAAATTTACATTTATGGAAATGTCTAAAAAATATCGAAGAATGTAGACTTTTTATCAGATATAAAAATACATACTAAAGAAAATCTAATGCAACAACGATGAAATTGTTTTTGCAACGGAAATGGATTTTATATTATTACAGTTTTGTAAATTTTAAAGTGCACAAGAAAGACTTTTCTATTCGATAAAAAATAGGCCTTAGATTAAATACTTATTATTTTGATGTTTTTATTCGTCTTTAAAAGTCAATTTCAAAAGGAAAAATATACATTAAAAAAAGTAATAAGCTTATTAACTAGTTCTAGCACAGTTTACATTAATCGAAATATACCGGGTGTCCAGTAAATAACTGACACATTTTGAACTTAAATAACAAATAAACGGTTTGAGATAATAATGCGCGGTTTGCGGTATTGTTATTAGAAAATCAATAAATTTTTAAACTTGTACTTTGTTAATATAGTTCAAATTTCGGAAAAAAAATGTCACGCTGGCGGTAACAGGCTGTTTGAATACAGACATGACTCTAATTTTCATAAATATGAGATTTTCGGCTGAATCTGGATCTACATGTTGTCGAATCTGAATCTATATGTTGAATCGACTCTCGAATCAGCTTCAGAAATAGGGTACGTTGGTTGGAAAGTGATATAAAATAATATTTATGATTGAACCATCTGTATTATACTTCACCTCCTCAGTCTTGAGACTGAGATATTATTTTAAATATTATTATATTACATTAACAAAGTGCATATTTTAAAATTTATTTATATTCTAATAACAATACAGCAAGCCGCGCATTTTTATCTCAAACAGTTTTTTGTTATTTACATTCAAAATGGGTCAGTCATTTACTGGACACCCGGTACATTATATCTATCTAAATATATCTAAAAATATTATAGAATTCATAGGTTATATATATCATAGAAAATTTACTTTAATGCACCAACGAGGAATTTGTTTTTGAAACGGAAATGGATTTTACGTTACTGTTGTAAAGAATATAATTTTTTAAATACCTAAGAAAGATTCGTTTATTTGATGAAAAATAATGTTTGGATTAAAAAATTATTATTTTAATATTTTAAATAACTGTTTTTTTTTTCAAAATATCAGCAGCATTAAATACAAACAACCCCATAAATGAATAAATAAAATAAATAAAATAATAAGTTCCTTAAATAGATTTTAATTATCTTAAATTTATAGAAACATCAAAAAGTATCAAATATGTTTCATCAGAGGTAAAAATATATATCATAGAAGATCTACTTTAATGCAACAACGATGAAATCATATTTGTATTTTGTATTTTATGTTATCTTTGTAAAAAGTGTAATTTTTAAAACGCATCATAAAACCTCTCTTATTTAATGAGAAATATTCTTTTCATTAAAAACTGATTATTTTAAAGTTTTTAATTCGTGTGTCTTTAAATATCATCATCTACAAAGTAAAAAAAAAAAATTAAAATTAAAATTTAACAGTCTTCTTAAACAGGGTTCGCAGAGTTCTACCACTAAATTTATTTTTTCAAAGTATTTCACACTGGAAAAATATTGTAAAACCTGTGAATAAAGACGGTAATTGTGAATTTCGTGTTTTAAAAATTAAATGTAAATCTTCCTGTTTTTAATAGTGGTGTCAGATTTCTCAAAAAATATAAGGAGAATTTTCTTTTTATGACAATGTCAGAAAAATATTTGCAAAGGTATATTTTTAACGTAAACAGGTATTAAATTTTTTTCACAAAAGTTTTATCAGTAAAAAGGATGAAATTATTTTTCGAAAAAGAAATAGCTTTTGTTTTGCATCAAATCGCTTTTTTCGTGTCACATTAAATAATAGTGTGCTTATTAAAAATATAAAAAACTAAAATAATTAATAAAAAACCAAATTTTATGCATGCTATATAACTCTTAAATCTTTGATTTAAATTACTTACCTATATATTTTTAAATCGACACATGCTCCTAACTTTGTTATTTTACGTAATACAAATTATTTAATAGTATTATTTTTAATAAGCCTTTTTAACTATAAAAAAATAAAAATTATTTCTAATATAATTTTAATTTATTTTACTTTTTATTTTGTTTTGCATAAAACGTATGTTGAAAAAAAAATCCAATAAAGTAATTTATACTAAAGCAATCATTTGTATTTAGCTTTTAAGAAGTCATTTTAAAGAATAGTTATTCTATCAAAAGTTTCTTTTAACCACATCAAAATCAGATCATCAAAAATCCTCAGAAATGTATTTTAATTAATTTATAATAAATATTATTCTTTTGAAGAATTTTCACTAAATCGGTATTTTTAATACTGGCGTATATTTACAGCCGTACATATTGTAGTAAAAAAAGTACGATTATTGGATATTTTTAAAAACGATCCATATCATCGTAAAAGCAAAAAACGTCAAGGTGAAATTGTTTTACTTGGAGTTACAAGAAACAACTCCATTTCTTGAGCTATTTTAAACTAAATAAAATCGCCCCTACTTTCGACATATAAGGTATATTGATAAATGTCTGTAAATGTTTTCCGGAATATAATTTTAATTATATTTTCTAGAGGTAGTTTTTTTTTAAAATTACCAGAGTTGCCAACCTCCGGCTTTTGTTAATTCGTGAAAACGTACTTTGAACCAGAAAATTTATTTAATTAGAAGTGTCTAGTATTAACTCAGAGGGTCATTTGAAATTAACTTAATGTCGTTGACTCAATAAATTTCTGGTTAAAAGTATAATTTTTTGATTTTTAAAAAGCCGGAGGTTGGCATGTCTGAGTTACATAAAGAGAAGGAGAAAAAGAACCCCACCCTCTACTAATTCTGCAACAAACGATTGAAAAAAATGAAGAATAGTGCCGATAAAATTCAATAGTTATCCAGCGAGCTATAAGAGATTAGACACAAAATAGTAAATCTGCACTAGCGTGAACATAATCACTGCATATCACTGTTAATTATATCGCTTAACATCTTCGCGACGGGACACTTTTACGGAATTTTTAATGTTTTGTCAACGGTTTTCGAAAACAGAAATTAACCCTTTATCTACTGCATTATGAATTCATGAAAAATTTACATTCTAAGTTGTTTAAACTAAATTAAAAGATTTACATAATCATTAAAATAAATTAAGGATTTTAGAAGGATCGAAATATTTAAAAGTATAAATTGAATTTGAATTTACATTGATTTTGCGTAATATTTATAACCCCACTTAAATATTTTATTTTAAATTGTTTTCTTAGTATTTTGCAGAATTATAAAATGTACACATATGATATTCTTACAATATAAATATAGAAATATTTCCGAATTGAAAAATCCCCATCCCCTCCCACAGCGCCAAGAAAGCTGAAAAGATGCAAAGGCAAAAGAAATTATCCTTTTAAAAATATTCTTGTTTTGTGTAACCATAATAATGCTTTTGGAACAAGAAAAAGTAATGTATCTGTTACTCCTTCTAAACAGTATTACAACTAACTGACGTATTAAAATAATTTTATAATAATTAATTTTAATGCTACAGTAGAACCCCGTAAATTCGGACCCCGTTAATCCGGATCTCCGGATAATCCGGATTGATTTGGTCATTTTTTTTTTCAAGTTTGAGAAGATATTGGCTGATTTCCATAACATTGATTTGTTTCATCATAATATTCTGAATTTAAAAAAAGCTTTTTCTGAAATCTTTTCGGAAGAATTAAGCAAAGTAAACATTTTTACTGTCTGTAATTATTCAATAAGTTTAATATAAAGGTGATTTCTGTAAGTATGTTTTATTTTATTCCAATTTTTTCTTATTCTCCGGATAATCCGGATTGGGTCTGGTCCCAGTTAATCCGAATTATCGGGGTTCTACTGTACTTATAAGTACCATTGGTAGATAATGGATTAAGTAGACTAGGGGGGTGAAGTTGCTTTTAACTAGATAACCTCTCAAAGCTCCTCTACTTTTCGGCACTCTTCTGTTCTTTCTTAGATAGTGAAAAGAGTAGTATCGGAAAATTTAGGAATGAATGAGAAAATTTTAACCCATTAGTGCCTAGCGTCCCTTTTTCGGGACGCTTCAAAAGGTGCATTCAGCACTGTTTTTGACACCGGTAAAAAAGAAAAGCAATAATTATTTTATTTAAATGATGCATTTTCGTGATTAATGAATTAAACTTAAATCTTCTAAAAATAGAGGTGCCAACCAAATAAAATTTACGCAAAAGATGTTGGGCACGAATGGGTCAAATAAAAACAGGCCAAATCGGCCCTCTCGTGTTTGTACCTCAACGCTTCCTATACATTCCTATACCATAAAGGTTTTTTGGTGTTTCTACTACCAAATCTTATTTTTGAACCATGAATTTAAAATCTTTCTGTATAATCCTTTTAGACCATTATACAGGGTGATTCAAAAAAGCGTTGACAGGATTTTTAGTATTTCTACTACCAAATCTTATTTTTGTACCAAGAATTTAGAATCATTCTGTATAATCCTTTTAGACAGAGGATTACAGGGTGGTTCAAAAAAGCGTTGACAAAATGATATGACAAATTAGGCGTACAACAAGGATAAAAAATCACATAGGAACATAAGGTCGTAAACCACTGATTGTGTCACACATACAGAGTGTTTCAACCTAACCATACCCGGGTTGACTATAATAATTTTATAGAAAATAAAAGCATTGCAATGAAAATGCAACAATAGGTATCTTGTTTTGTGTGAAATGTGATAACATCACAAAAAGATATGGATAAACATGTTACTCAAGCAATCGATGATACCGTATGGATTGATAATCACAGTCCAAAATATGGGGTGTAAAATGCTTAGTGCTAGCGCCTATAATGCAAACTTCTACAACTTTTTTATGTTACTACATTTAAACAAAGGTGAAAATGCCTGTTAAATGCTTTATTAAAATATACTTCAGTTTTCTGAAAGTTATGAGCATCAACCCAAATTATGCTAGGATGAAGTACCCTGTATTTACGACTCATTAAGTGGTTTACGCCCTATGCCCCCTTATCCTTGTTGTATGCCTGATTTGTCGTATCATTTTGTCGACGTTTTTTTTTAATCACCTTGTATAGCTAAAAAATATATTACAGTTTCCTTATGAGCATAAATCGCGATTTTGAAATCTCTTATTCTTTGCTAAAGTTTTATACATATGCCATGTTAAAATATTTTTTCATGTCAATCTCTAATTTGAATAAAAAAAAACTGTTTGTGTTACTAACTAAACGTGAATGTGTCTATCATTCAGCATTATTACTTACACACCATACGATGAACTTGGTAAATCTTGCAATCGTTTCGGAATTCGAAATTTTTTTTGACGAATTTACACGTTTTAGACACAGGGGATTCCGAGAAACATTTACCGTAATTTCCTGCGTATAATCCGCGGATCGAACAATTCTTTTTGAACCCAGAAATTTTATTTAGTGATTGAAGACAAATATAACTAACAAGTTACATTTATTTTTAAACAAATTCTGGATCAAAAAATAATTGTTTGATCCGCGAATTACACGCAGAAAATTACGGTAAAAAAAAAAAAAAAAAAAAAAAAAAAAAAAAAATCCGTCTGTCTACATGTTTGTGCGTTTGTAAACAACCTATCTCCGAAACAAATTGAGATAGAGACTTGAAATGCGATTTGTAGTTAGTATGTAATAATAGAAAGAAGTCTATTAAATATCAGTAATCTCGATTATTCGAAACTGTTTTTTTCAGACTTTCGAAATATTCGTTCTGATAAAAGGAACATTTTTTTTTTCAAAGAAATGTATATAAAAGACAATAAAAAAAAACATAAATTTTGCTCGAAGAATAAAATCGATGAATAATAAGATATTTGTAATCGTATTTTCCCCGTTCTTCGATTTTTTATAACCTTGGAATTCATTCGAATTTCAATTCAAATATATATTTTAACTGGAAACGAGACGCAGTAAAACTTCTAATGAATATGATTAATATTTTTGGAGATATAGGGATGTTTCATTTGCGCAATTCGGTGCTAATTGATTAACCCGTCGATTTAAAAATATTTTCAAATTTGTCGACATCTTGGTGATATGTCGCCAAATCTGGTGACAAAAATTATTCACCAAAAGTGACGCCAACTTGGCACTATTTCCGTTATTTTGACGAATTCCTATAGATTGCCATTGAAAACCTATAGGATCCCGTTTTGTTAAAAACATTTAATTATACGTTTAAGTTTTATTTTGGAATCGCAATGCATTTTATAAATAGTTTATACATTTTTTATTATCTTGTTTTATATTATGCACATCCATGGTGGGTAAATTTTACCGTAGCCAACAACTACCAGTTTTACTTATTCTATCATTAGTATTCATGGATATATAACTGACCAATAATCATCTCATGTTGCGAATTGCAGAGAATTATCCCGGTCTGTGCTTTCTTAACCCTTTCTGGCACACTGTGCCCGGTCTGGGATACCTAATTTCAATTCCAAACTTGCAAACGGCACCAGTAATGTTTTAGTAAAATTTTGCTTTTACAATAAAAGCTTAAATTAGGGGCTTCAAAATATCTAAAAATTTCGATTGTGAATTCCGGAGTCAGTCGATAATTTCTCATTTTACTAACAGATTTTGCACGTGCCGGAAAGGGTTAAAGAGATATTTAAATCTGAATCTAGCTTACTTGAGTCAAAATTAAATGTCCATTTCAAACAAGGTTTTATAATGACTCTTCTGCATCTGAGGTCCATTATACGTCTGCATTTGTAATTTCTGAAGTCTCTTTTTCTGAAATTAAGCTGGTAAAAAATTTCTTGGGTGACCTATCTCGATAAATGTCAAATTCATAAGAATGAGAAAATTCAGAAATGTTCTTTCATTTTTTTCTTTTCTCTTATCTGTCTTTGTATTGAACATATTAAATGTAAGTACAATGCTATTCTCCTGATATATTAACCCTTAAATGCATAGGATAGAACGCGTTCCAAAAAATGCGCAATTCAAAGAATCAGAGTTCATACCAGAAAAATCTAAATAGTAAATTTTTCTTTATTTAATTACGAATGGATTGTCATTAAGTAAAGTGAAAATTGCTCTTTTAAATTTCTGAGGAGAATACGGAATATGTGAATAAAACCCTCAATAAATCGGGAACACTTATGGTATCGAAAATGATACAATATGCATTTAAGGGTTAATAGAAAAACCCTTAATTAAAGCAGTGAAGTTTTTATTTAAAAATAATGCAATTTTAAATAAAATTTTATTAAAAATTTAATTTTTTATCTGTCAAAGAAAAGATATATTTCCATTTTATGTTGAATATAAAATTAATTTTGTTAAAAATTACTTTGAAATAGAATACGCTCAGAAATGCGTTTTAATTATTTTCTAATAAACATTAATTCTCAAGAAGAATTTTCAATAAATCTGTTTCTTACAAATGTGCTATTTATACATTATAAGTACCACAGAAAATAATTCTAGTTTAACCGATGACATAACTTCCTACAAATCATTAACATTTTGCTCTCATATGTCCAGTCTGATTGGATATCATGTTATTTTCAAAATTTGTTTTTGGCAAGAGTAATAAAGGAAAATAAAATATGCCTGATTTGAACATTGAAAAAATGCGATTATTGAGGGACTACCTAGTGTTGCAAGGGTATTAGGGAACTTTACCCCTCAACCCTTTCCGGCACGGGCAAAATCTATTAGTAAAATGAAAAATTATCGACTGACACCGGAATTCACAAACGAATTTTTTAGTTATTTTGAAGCCCGTAATGTAAACATTTATTGTAAAAGCAAAATTTTACTAAAATATTATTGGTGCCGATTTCAAGTTTGGAATAAAAATTAGGTATCCCAAACCGGGCACAGTGTGCCGGAAAGGGTTAACTGGTTAAATTATTTTCCGTTCAATAAATTGAAAATAGCGGACTCACACCACTATTATATAAATAAAACATTCGTAAAATTTAGTCTAAACATTTTCGCCTTTAGATAGTATGAACATTTTCTTAAAAATAATAGTGGTCTCAAAAAGCTTTAAATGATGAAATAAACAATTTTGTCTTGCCCGAACGGCGTTCGGGCAAACGAGTTCAGGTGTTAAAAAGTATGATTAAACGCATCTAAAAGCTACAGTTTAAGAATTAACTAGAAAAGAGTCTAAATTTAAAATAAAGATTTAATACCAGGTATGAACACATGTAATATAACAATATATTTCATTTCGTTAGAACACTCTTGATGTGAAATTGGAACTTCTTTTGAAAAAGTGAATCCGGCCGAATAAGATTTGTGTAAGAGACACCAGAATCGAAAGGTCTCATTTAAATTGATCTTTAAAAAATATCAATTCACCTAAATTCAATGAAATTTAAATCTTTCTTTCTAGCAAGTTTGTATAATGAAAGTTCTGAAATTTGAGTCCATTATACTATTTTCATATTTCAATCCTAAAATCAGTTTTTCCGAAATTAAAAAGAAAAAAAACTGGCTTATTGGAACAAACGGAAAAATCACAGGTATAAGAAAATCTTGCATCTTTCGTTCACGCTTTTTTTATTCAGGTTTTTTAGGTTTTTACGCTTTTAGGTTTACGCTTATTTAGGTTTTTATATTCCGTTCGCACCAGTATTTTTCTAATATGATTTTTGAAATTGATTTCTTGCAAAAGTTATCAAACTGTTTATTAGGAATTTCTGTTTTAAGAAACTGATGCCAGTTAAAAATCAAAAATAGTCACCTGTGGCAGCCCAGCTCATTGTATCTACCAAGACTGTACAAAACTGCCGCGTGCGACTGCTTTAAATTTCTATCTAGCACCATTTTCTCAAAGCAAAAATCCTTCATATGTAGCGTCACGATACTGTCATGAGAAGAACACTACATTTTATTTTATTTTTTTCAAACAGTGGTGTGAATAAAATATAAATATATTCGCAAGCGGCAGTGTTGTATGTATGAACAGGGTTGTCCCATCTGGCTATTTTTTTAATTCGGTATTCAGAATTCTTATCAGTAACTTTTAACCATTTAACTGATCGATATTTTTGAAAAAAACTTAATACAAATACAGTCGAGTCTCTATATAACGAAATCCACCGTTCCAGTAAAAAATTCGTTATATAGAGAAATTTGATGTATAGAGGATCATGTTAAAAATCGTATTTAAAATGTGATATTTGAACAAATATTATTTTTAATCTTTTGAATTAAGTATTTGAAATATTTAAAAGTAAATATTAACCTAACATTTTATTTCTTAATTATTTGAGTTGTTTCAAAAAAGAGAACAGACATTTATTTGAAAGTTTAATGAAAATCAAATGAGGGAGATTTGCATTAATTTCAGATGAAGAAATCTGTAATTATTTGTTGTTTTGATTTTAAAACTGTTACGCTCTCCAAAATAATAATAATAATAATAATAATAATAATAAATATAAACTAGTCGTTGGGGGCCACCGTAATACTTACCCATCATGGATCTGTATATGAAAATAAAACATGTGAAACTATTTATACAATGCATTGCAATTCATAAACAAAATTTAAATATTGTTAATATACATAGTAATGTTATATTAAAGAACTGCTGATGTACCAATTTCGAGAAATTATATAAAACGCCAAATTTCTCAAGTAGTACCAAACTGCGTAAAAGAAACATCCTTATAACTATAAAAATAATAATTCTATTAACTAACAATTAACTGCGTCGGATTAAGCGTCTCATTTCCAATTAAAATATACTTCTGAATTGAAATTTGAATGAAATACAGGGTTATGAAAAATCGAAGAATGTGGAAAACAAGATTACAAATATCTCGGCAACTAATAATCCGATCGACTTCGTTCTATATGCAAAATCTGTGTTATTTTATTGCCTTTTACGTCCATTCCTTAGAACAAAAAAAAATTCGAAAATTTTTATATACCTTTCATCAGAATGAATTTTTCGAGAGTACGAAAAAAATAGTTCCGGATAATCGAGGTTGCTGATATTAAATAGGATTCGTTCCATTCTTACATACTAACTACATACAAAATTTCAAGTCTCTATCTCAATTTGTTCGGGAGATAGAGCGTTTACAGACAGACAGACTGACAGACAGACAGACAGACAGACAGACGGCAAAATTTTTTTTCTAAAAATATGTTTTTCGGAATCTCCACTATCTAAAACGTGTAAATCCGTCAAAAAAAAATTTTCGATTTTCAAAACGATTGCAAGACTTACCCTATACTACGTATGATGGGTAAGTAAAAAAGGCTCAAGTTTTAGCAAGGAATGAAAAATTGTCGTTAACACTTTCCTTCTTTTGAAGGCCTCTCTTACGTGCTTCTCATTGATTCCTCTCTTACGTGTGTATCAATCCAATTGACTCTGTTATGAGAAGGATGTGGAAAGGTGCGTGGGAGGTGGGATGAATTAGTTGGATTTAAAGAACAAGGAGAGAAGTAATATAAAAAAAACTCAGCACTGACGATAAATCAAAAATAAGTGATGGAAAATTGATTCCATATGATTTCGAATCTTTTTTAAAACTGAATAAATTAAACTGAATAATTTATGAAAAAATTCGTTATATGGAGATAGCTATTTCGCTATATAGAGACTGTTGTTAATGTAATCATGCGAAAAGGGGACCGTTCCTACAAAAAATTCGTTATATAGAGAAATTCGATGTATGGAGTTTCGCTATAGGGAGATTCGACTGTAATTTTTATTTTTGTGTCTTTCACAGAATTTTTTACTTTTTTATGGTTTTTCAATAAAGAATTTTTTGACTAATTGAATAAAAAAAAATGCTCCAATCAAACAATACAAAATTTAGATTAAATATGCACGCGGAATTACAACTTGACAAACAACATTGCCGTGTGACATGTGGGCAAATCACGGAAATGGACAACAATTTTTTCTACTTTATATGATGAGCCTTTCAAAAATTAAAAAAAGTATGCTATTCTAACTTTTCTGGTGTGAATTTTAATTTGTAAATAAATAAACCTGCCAGCTGTGATAATATCGTGAATGAAGTGCAATGCTATTATCCTGAAAATTCACCAAAAAGCTCTAAACTAAATGAATAAAGTTTTAATAAAAAAATTAAATTTCAAAAACTAGGTCAGTAGAATAATTTGCGTGGAAACTGTTACATAAGAACTATTTTTAGAATACCTTTCTGCAGTTGAAGTGTATTATAAGAATTCATTTGTCATTTGTGAAATAAGTTTTAAAATTACGAAAAAGAATTTTTCACTGATGATTTATCTCAAACTTTAAAATTGGAAAAATGAGTCTTTCTTTTTTAAAATTTCTTTTTAAGATTGTGAATTATCCACATTTCTTTAGATTCTAGAATCCTCTCAATAGAATTATTCTCTCGAAATGGACGAAAATTTGAATAGTTACTGTTTTTTTAATTTAGTTAAAGTTTTATTATCTTCTTTTGTACTTTTTCCCGCTCGAATAGAAATACGTAAATTATTTTAAGAAATTATATGATTGGTAAATTTTTGAATTGTTTTATGGTGTATTTATAATGCATAAATCTTATGCATTGTTTATAATTAAATAACATTCTTTTTTTTTCAGTATAACGAATATTGATCTTTTCAGGGAAAAGGCATTTCTGTTTCAAAAAAGTTCAAATTATTAATTCATATCTCAAATTACGAACGAATTTACTTGAAAATAATCAAAATTTTTTTGTTCACGTATATTATGAATCCTAAATGGCACTAAAAAATTACTGATGTCATTTGTGAACTGGGGTATTAAAATTAACCTTTTGCAACCTACAAACGGCGGCTTTGACAGGGTTAACCTGCACTCGAGAGGTGATTCTCACTGACCGCTTAGAGGCCATCCATAGACTTATTGATGCTTTCATAGTAAAAATACCTTTTTTGCGCCTGATGAAGAAAGACTTAAATCTTTCGAATCGCTTGGTGCATCTGGTTGTTCTCAACTGCTCTGTTCATTAAGCACAAAACTTTTTGACACATTTACAAAGCTTTTTTTAAGGGAAAGCCATAAAATGGGAAGATAAGACTATGGAAGCGATTTAAAATCGAATTGTGCTTTCGATTTTTGGATTAGTAAGTTATTTGTCATGTTATAACAATGGGTGCAAAAATCAAGGCGCCAGAGGTAAGTCTCTCTCCACTAAAATTTTAAAGTTTTTTTCGCTCAAAATTTAATAGCATTCTAGCAGGAATCTTACACGAAATATTAGACGAAGAAAAACGAAATAAATTTTGTGATGAGAAACTGCCTGCTGGCGCCTAGATTTTTCCACCCCTGGTTATAACCGTTTTTTACCACGTGACAACACGTTTTTCTCTCTTCCTTAACTAATTTTTCTGTTTCCGTCTCGAAATTCGGTTCAGGCGCCTTCTTTGATTTTATTTTCTGAAGGATCTATTGGGATTGAAATAAAACCACAAAATGAGTGCGATAAGATATCTTTTGAACAACAGCGCCTGCTACTTTCATGCATTTCCGAAGAAAAAATAATTTGAATTTATGTAGCCTCCTTTTTTATATTTAAGAACACATTTAAAAGTTTTTTTATGGTGTTACTTTTTTTTTTACTTTTTACCATAGTTACACCTCTCATATATGGCTTTAATATAACATTTATAACTTTTTCGGTTTTAATTTTTTTTCTTTATTCTATTTATATTTTCACCAACTACATATACGGCAAGCAAAATACATTTCTAGATATGTTTTTTAATTCCACCATCAATTTTTCTTTTGGAAAATCCGTTTTTGTCATTTTCATTTTTTTTTCTTTATTTGCACTGAGCTAATGTAAGTCTTTTTAAATTAGATATCAAGCAAAACGATCAAGTATTTAAAGAAATGCGTTGAAAATTTTGTAAGGGGAAAAAAAAGATTTTTCAATAGAAAAAGGCTACTTCACAGATTTTATCGGAACAGAAAGTAGGAAATATGACTTGTAAATTTGTTTCTTCAGATTAACTTTCAAAACATACATGACTTTATTTCGAATTTCTTAATTACACACACACACATATATATATATACAAATTCACGTATGTATATATATACGTGTATATGTATGTATACATACATATACACGTATATGTATATATATTTTTTTCTGTTTCACTTAAAATTTGATTTTTATTTAAAAGACAGTTGTTTCGTTATTGTTTCAAATATAGCTTGCAAATGGCTTTTTCCCTTAAATATGTCCATTTCTATTTTTTTTAAATCAACTATAAAATATTGCTTATAGTCCCATACAAGTGTTTATTACAGGCGGATAAAGCTTCCATCGATAAATTTAAATAGAAAATTTTGACTAACTTAAAAGCTATAAATCCTTAACGACGCGAGACTTTTACGAAATTTTAATGTTTTGTCGCCGATTTTAAACACAGAAATTTGTTTCTTAATAAATCGAGAAAATGTTCGGATTCAATAAGGCAACTTTTACTATAAAATTTTACTGGTGGGTATAAATAAAGATTCTTAAAACTTTTTGAGG
The DNA here is from genome assembly GCA_964019185.1 of Maratus speculifer. Classification (NCBI taxonomy): domain Eukaryota; kingdom Metazoa; phylum Arthropoda; class Arachnida; order Araneae; family Salticidae; genus Maratus; species Maratus speculifer. The sequence goes on from OZ025300.1 coordinate 218,748,338, forward strand.
CGGCGCTTACGTGTCACTCCTCCCCAAGGGGTTAATCATGAAGAATTTCTGACAAAAATAAAACTTTTTTTTTTTTTTTTTTTTTTTTTTTACTTTAGGAATTTACTTTGACAATACTCAGGGTTTTTTCCCTGTTAACACTTGTAATAATATGTGAAGTCATTTTGACGACTACAATATGAATATGTTTCAGTTCAGACGAGAAATTTGATTATGAAATAAGTTTAAAAGATACCAAGAAGAAAAACTTTGAATAATAAAGTTGAACTGTTTTAACACTAGAACACCAAGAAGGTGTCAATTCGACCCCGACTACTGGACTAATTGTCAATTCCAACCAGAAAGATCTTCAAGAAATAGATTATATATCAGTTGCAATGAAATGAGCTGAACAAACAAAATTAAATAATTTAAATTTATCTTTCTGATTTTAAATATATTTTATAAAACTTGCATAAAATTTCTCGGTTTTCCAGTGTTAAATCAAAATTCTGATGTGAAACATTTTTATAAAACTTGACTCACATTTCCGGTGGTTCTAGTGTTAAACTGATGGGTATTTGTGAAACCGGTAACCAGGTCATGATTCCACGTAGGCGATTTTACCTGGATGAAACCGTGTATATGAAATTGTATATGGCTATGAACGGTTTTCAGAAAGTCACAAAAAATGCAAATAATAATAGTCAACTTATTTATTGAGAAGCAATTATTACAAATGATGCGATAAAATATGTTGAGGATTACTTTTCAAATAATTGTAGTAATAATTGTAAAAATCGTACGCATCTTGGGTAAATCATATCCCATGAGATTTCTCCCGGATTTAAAAACACTTTTTGATAAGGTTTTGTTAATTTCATTTTTAATATTTTTCTTAGAAAATTATTTTTTGTGTTCTATTTTTTATTCTTTTTCCATAGGGTTACTTTAATTCCTTAACTGATTTGCCCGTATGCCGTTCGGGCAAGACGAATTTACTTAATTCATCAGCTAAAGCTTTCTGACACCACAATTTTTTAAAATAATTTAATACTATTTAACCCTTTAACGTTCATTGGTTTCGCCACGAAACCACAAAATTTTAATTCCGATACGCAACACTGACACCGGTATTTTTATCTAAAAATATCCTTTTTATTTTGTATGTGAAAAATCACGTTATCTTGTTTAGAAATATATTTGTTCTTAATTACCGGTGTCATTCATTTATTTCGACATCTTAGCAATGAAAATGCTATGATCGTTAAAGGGTTAAAGGCGGAAATGTTAAGACTAAATGTTAGGAATATTTTATTTAAAAAATTGCGGTGAGAATCTGTTATTTTCAATTTATTGAACGGAAAAGAAAGTGCCAGTTACGGGGTTAATTCTTTTGAATCAGATACCAAGCAAAACGGACAAATATATTCAACTGGCGTAATCGAAGTGGACGCCCAAGTGCTCCGAATACTGGTAATTTTTGAAAATTATGTTCTCTTTATTTTACCAGGAAATATTCTTCTATGAATCAAGGAGGGGAAAAAAACTCACGCTATTACTGGTCTTGAGAACCCACCCTGCTTACGTCACTGTCTCCTAAAAAGTTGTGAATTTCCAAATTCCGATATCTCAACAGAAAAAAAATATTGTTTATGACTTTTTGCCGTTTAATTAAAAAAAAGAAAAATGCTAATTTGTTTCTTTAGATTAACTTTTGAAAAATGCATATTATATTTCAAATTTAATTTTAAAAAGTCTTGAGTTCCACATAAAAAGTTATTTTTTCTTTAAATACAGTGTTATTCATTCAAACATTGCTTATGTGTCATATTTTAATCGCAGAAGAATTTTTTTTGTTTTTACTTCTGATCCCAAGAAAAGTTTCTCTTTCTTTTTCTTTTTATTTTTTTCATAAACTACATACGCGTGAACAAAATAATATTTTTTATAAGTTTTTTAACTTTATGTCCATTTTTTCGTTTTAGAAAATCAATTTTCGCAACTTTGCTCTTTTATTTTATTTATTTCCATGGAGTTGCTTTAAGTTATTTCGATTAGATATCAAGCAAAACGAAGAAATAGTCAAAGAAATGTGTTTATGAATTTTTAAAGTACAAGGATTGTTTTCAAGTAAAAAATACTGTGTATGATTTCTTTCAGCTTAAGAAGTAAAAATAATATGACACGTAAATTCGTTGTTTTAGATTAACTTTTGAAAAACACATGATTGTATTTAAATTTTGTTTTTTTAAATACTTACAAGTTCCACTTAAAACATCATCTTCCTTTAACGATTGTGTTATTGATTTTCGTTGTATTTTAAAATTCGGCAGTAAACTGTTGCACGCATTTTGCACTCAGTTTTGCAGATTTATTATATTAATCGCAAAGTTCGCGACTTTGGGCGTGTGGTTATTGAAAAATAATATTTATGTGCCAACTAACATGAAGTAAAAATTAAACTATTTTTAATAATAATGACATTAGTCACAAAATATTGATTCAAATAGCTAAAAATGTTTCTTCAATCCCTTGAGAAGCGATAATTGAAGATTTGCATCAGAAAAATGTTACTAAATTTTACTTTTCTAACTTAGATGGGAAAAACAAGGTGTGAATTTGTTTTTCATTATCTTGGATAAGGATTTTACCAAATTTCCGGTGAGAATTCAAAATTTCACAAGCACAACTGCTTGCCCTCAAAGGGTTAAATCAAGATGCATAAATATTTGGAAGTTTTTTGATGCCTGGAAAAACTATTTATAATAAGGAAAACACTCGAAAAATAATCTAATTTTAAATCAAACAATTCATAATCGCATTCACCTAGTTTTTTAAATTAATTTTTATATTTTTGCGATTAACCCGTTGATTTATTATTGCCAGTGAACTACATTTTTACACTCAGATTTCTTGATTGACACTACTTTTGCTGAAACGGCGAAATTCCCATTATTTTCGCCTTAATAAGTAAGTCACTATCCCATTTCAGCATGGGCAAATTCTGTTAGTGAAATGAGATATTATCAACTGACGACGGAATTTACATCGGACTTATTTGGAAATTTGGAACTCCCTAATTTATGACCTCGCTGTAAAAGAAATTTTTCTCTAAAATATTATTGGTGCCGTCTAATCAAATTTCTCGTTTGTAACGAAGCATATTCTTATGGTAGCTTTCAAAATGATGGAATTTTATTAAAATATTTTTGGTTCCATTTGCAAATTTGAAATTATAATTACATGTCCCAGACTGGTCACACTATGCCGGAAAGTGTTAAACAAAGTTAAATAAGTATAATTTTACCACGGCGAAAACAGCGATGCTAAACAAGAAATCTGAATTTAAGAAAAGAAGCCCACTGACTTGACTGTTTTGATTGTGAGTTTAGGCCATAGCTTGATCCCAAGATGTTTCCATAGAGCTATGAACAAAGGAGAATTGAGATAATTTCAAACTGGTGAAAGTCAATTCTAACTGGTTTGAAGTTATTAATTACCTCGATGAAAGTTCCACCAGCGAATTTAAATATATATTTTCTATTTTTTTTTTTTTTTTCACTTATTCCGGCGCAGAGTAATTCTATTTGTAGAATGATTAAATGATAGATTAACACCGTTATTTACTAAGGAATTTATTAGCAAATAGAAACATGCTTATTTTCTTGTATTTTAAAAAAGGAAAATTTTAGTTAAATATTTTGGGTGACACCGTTCGCTAAAGGGTTAATCCTTTAAGTTGTAGTGGATAAATTTCTTCAAAATATCCAAATGTTACAATGGCACCAGTACACTTTGCATTCAAAAAATTCCGTTTATATTATATATGGAAGAATTAATTTACTTATTTTCAAATAAACTCGGTCGAATAACCCCTTGAGGGGTGGTGGCAGTGTTCTCGCTGACATTTGAAAAACGTTAGTAATTTGGCTAATTAAAAATTAAAAACATTCGCCAAATGAAAAAAGTATTAGCCAAATAGATTCCCTGAGTAGTACAAATATATAATTTCCGGAGTAGTACAAATATATAAATATATATATATATATCTTTAATCCTTTAATGTACCCCCTTTTCTTCAATATATTCTAAAATAAACTAAGTTTTTATAACTGTGACAGCGATTATTAATAATCTAATTTCAACTATCCTCTACAAATGTATTAAAACTGTGTATATATTAAATATACATACGTATGAAAAACGAAAAAAAAATAGACAAATAAAAAGCAAAAATTGAGCACTAGCAATTTGGCGAATCTAATTGCTCGTTTACTCGCCAAATGAAGAATTTAGTCGCAATTTGGCGCATTGGCGAGCGACAGCGAGAACACTGGGTGGTGGGATATATTTTATAACACCTAACTGAAACAAGATTCGCATCACAAACTTTTAACGAAATTTTAAACACTTTGGGAATAAAATGTTGAAAAATTATCCTTTCCTTATTAAAAAAAAAAGTTTCGGGGAGAATGCGATATTATAGAGACTTGCAGCTTGCCCTTCAAAAGAGTTAACCCTTTCCGGCGCGTACGAATTCTGTTCGTAAAATGAGAAACTGTTGACTGACACCGGAATTTACAAAAGACTTTTTTAGAAACTAAGAACTCCCTGATTTAAGCTGTCATTGTAAAAGTAAAATTTTACTAAAACATTATTGGTGCCATTTGTAAGTTTGGAATTAAAACTAGGTGTGCCCGAGGAGTGGACTCACTGCGCCGGAAAGGGTTAATTCGGTATTATTATGAGATTTCGCGGCTAAAATTAAGTGGGAAGAAATTCACCCACTATAATTCGGTGAGGTTTTTAACGCCTTGGTAATGCAGAATTTCAGTTATGGTTAAGGCCAAAAACAGTACTTATTTTTACTGGTTGTAGTTTCATTCAGCGGTCGTCAGCAAAGACATTAAATAATAAGCCTGATCATATGAATGGTAGAAATTTCGAAAGTTGACAATAGCGCCCTTTAACTCTTTGCGGTGCAGAGCACATTCATTGCTTGTTTCGAAAATGATGACTGACACCAGAATTTGAAAACAACTTTATTTTTAAATTAAAAAAAAAAATCTACTTTGCAAGAATTCGATAAACCGAAACTTTTTTTACCCTAATTCTTGTACCAATGGGGCGATTGCTAATTTAAATTAAGTGATTTTGTAGATATACTACTTCGCCGCAAGGGGTTATCGTCTGGTGTTCTTTTCGAATGCTGTAAAATAAAAACTATAAACCGAAAAGTTAAAAAAAAGAAATTATTAAATCTTATCCCGAAGATAAGCATGGAACATCAGCCGAAACTCACGCTTTGGCACGTTCCGTGTAATGGAGTTTGCAATCGAAGAACAACTTGCACGTTGTCTGTTTCCATTCCTGTACTTTTTGTTGGTAACCCGTGGCAGGAAAGCATAGCGCTGGTGCTAGTTTATTACTTTTTTTAAAATTGAGATTTCTTGAGTGGCATAACTTTTAAGAAAAGGTAAAATTTCCCTTGTTTCGCCTAAATTAATATTTCATAAAATTAGGCAAATTGTTACAACCTAACACAAGCGGTTCCCAATCTTTATTGATTCGCGCCCCACTAAAAATAAAAAAATCAAGACCCACCTAATGTGAAGGTGAAATATCAGTATGGAAATTGTCGTATGACCTCTGTAAGTTATTGGATATCATATCTCATGAAAAAGGGAAAAATTCGTACGAATGATACATAATCAACGAAAACAAGAATTTATAATCCCAATGTGAGTAAGTTGAATAACAATTAAAACTACAAATGTAATGAAAAATAGTTGAATAATTATCAAAACAAAATTTTACAATCAGAAAGATTTCTGGCACAAGTTTTTACCTATGCCAACATGTAAAATTATGTGTAAAATTAGTTCATTTAAATTATGATTTATTAAAATTTCATTAAATTTTTCACTTAGTTTAATCCATAAAGCAAGCGGAAGGACAAAAATCTAATGTTTTGTACCTCTGTAATAATAATAAAAAAATCTAAACAAACATAAAAAATTTGATTATACATCAGAATATAAGTCTTGAGAGCATAAATCATAGTAAATTCTTTTACAACTGCATTATATTTGTGGAATTATGTTAATTTAACTGTTTAAACATCCTGCGGAATTTTCAGTTATGTTTAAATATTCATAAAATAGAAGCAATGACAGTGTCAGGATCTGATAGCACCTATGCTAAAGAATGTAATGTCTACTCTTTCTCTATTTGAGTATCTAGTATTGTGTGGTTGTGTACAGAATTTCCAAGGTGACATTCCCTCTTCGTGGAAAGGGGAATTGCCAGCTAATCCTTTGCAGGTGGTGTGTTAGAGAAAGGAGATGGCTCAGAGGCATGTCCATCTGTCAGTGAAGTATGCGGATGATGAGCAGATTAGCAGCATGTCACTAAGCAAGAAAAGAATGGAGTATGTGTCCAATGAGGAAGCTCCAAAGGGGTTTATGTTGGGGAAAGCAGTGATTTGGAGAGGGCAAGTTTGTCTGAGATCATTCATTCGGTACCTAGTTTTCGTACCTAGAGGTTGCTCTGTGTGGAAGAGCGTAAAGTGCGCGCTTTCTGGTGCGCAAAGGACACAGACGTCCTGGTGTTTAGTGCTCTGGGCTAAGAAGTGCAGGCCCAGTATACTTGTGTTGGGAGACTCAAGGTTGAGCTCCAAAAAAGTGAATTTAACGTGTATTGAGTGTGAGGTGGAAAGTGTAATTGGAATAGTACACAACCAATCTTTACGGTATCTAATTTAATGTTGAACCGGATCATATATATCCGAGTTGTAGTTGTATATATTTGTAAATAGCGTATTTTGTGTGTACATATATTCTTAATAAACTGATAATTCAGTTACTAGCGTAAGTCTTCATTTACACCAATCTCACAGTGGGTGACCGATATCACCTAGTAATATCACCTAGTAATATCGGTGGTGGCAGCTATATCTACCACGGACATTCTTCAAAGTTGTGTGGACTGAGGGGAACGTCCGACAGACAGTATTGTCATAAAGAATATTTATTTGATAACCCCATGCATATATATATCTTATGTACTTCAAAAAATGTCTTTTAATCTAGATTTTACTTTAAATAAGCTTTTTACTTTAATCTTTACATGAATGAAAAACACGGTTAGGACACTTAAAAGGTGAAATAATGCTTCTAATGATAAAAAACTTGCAGCTTAATTAACGAATAATCAGTTCGTGGCGCTGAGAAGGTTAATGACGGAATTTCTGTTATTATAAAAAACCAATATTACTATTTTGAATTTCTCGTGTTAGTTTGGAATATCTGAAGTAAACAATCCACTAAATTGATAATACAATCAGGCCTGCCACACGCTACTGTTTTTTTTTTAATTCTAACTAGCACCACTTTTTTAACCCATTCGTGCCCAGCATCTTTTGCGTAAATTTTATTTGGTTGGCACCACTATTTTTAGAAGATTTAAGTTTAGTTCATTAATCACAAAAATGCATCATTTAAATAAAATAATTATTGCTTTTCTTTTTTACCGGTGTCAAAAACAGTGCTGAATGCTCCTTTTGAAACGTCCCTAAAAAGGGACGCTAGGCACTAATGGGTTAAAACAGAAATCTACACTTTGACAATATTTGCAAGATAACTATACTCTAAAATTTATGTTAGAAAAATACTGGTGAGAACGAAACATAAAAAAAGTCGCCTGTGGCCGTCCTGCACAATGAAGTTGCGAATAAAGAAGCAGAGACATGTAGTGTATTGTCTAGCAGTTGTTTGTGTAGTAATGGAGGAGGTTGTTACTAGATGGCGGCTTTTTTTTAAATCGGATCTAAAGTTTCTGATTACAGTTTCTGTTATTGGGGAAAACTCATACCAGATAATTTCAACAGAAAATCTCGACCTTTTAAAACACATTAGGGACAGGAAGTTATAATCACCTGCATGGTTAAAATTTTCTACTTCTTTCTTTCGGTGTCAGTTTGGCTAGGCTTTTCACACGGACGGATAATAAATTATCTTGTTTTTCACTATGTGGCAGAGCTACTACCACCAAAGCATAGCTGCCAACTTTTACGCAATTTTGCTACCACTAAAATTGTACAGAGACTTTTCATTTCTTTATCTTAAAATTTCGACAATTAAATATGATTAAATAAGACAATATGTACTATAAAATTTTTGTGGTATGAAAAATGCGTAGAAGTTGGCAACTATGTCAAAGGGAACTTCAAATAGTAAAAATAAATAGCATTATCTGTGATTACCTTTGATAGGTTTTGTGTGTGAATGAGAAACTTAAATCTTTCCGACAAGGGCAAATTCTGTCCTTAACCCCTTGGGGACGAGCGACACGTATACGTGCCGCAAAAAGGCTTATGAATCCTTGATTATTCCCACCGGTAAAATTATACTGTGAAATTTGACTTATTCAATCGGAGCATTTTATCGATTTAAAAAAGAAAAAATTTCTGTTTTTTAAGACTGGTGCCAAAACATTAAAAATCTCGTAAAAAGCTCCCGTCGCGAAGGGGTTAAAGTCAGAATTTATTGACTGGCATGAGAATTTAGAAACGACTTTTTTAGAAACTATAAACTCCTTAATTCGACCGTCTGGGGGCGAGCGACCGGTATGCGTGCCGCATAAGTCGCTCAGAATCCCTGTTTATTTTCATCAGTAAAATTTTCCAATATAAATAAATACATCTTATTTAATCAGAGCATTTTCTCGACTCAGTAAGGAACAAAATTTCTGTTTTTAAAAATCGGTGGCCAAAAGATTAAAAAATTCGTAGAAGGCTTCTCTCGCGAATGCATCCATCTCGCTAATTTTAAAAATTATTCGAAACTTTTATTACGACATTCATGATGCCGTTTGTAAATTTGGAGTTAAAATTAGGTGTGACCAGGTAAATGGGCACACTGTGCTGAAAAGTGTTAAATAAGTAGAAATTTTCTACATAAATTTATTAGTGGAAGTTTAAAATAGTAGTTGCGCAGTGAGTGCTTACAACTGAAGCTTCATTAAAGAAAAAAAACTGCCGTTTAATCTTTTTTTTATAGTTCCATGGATAATACTGAAGGGAAGCACATTTCTAATTAAGAAATTAAAACATTATATTTCATTTATTTTAGTATATCGCATTGACTTTCGACTCCATCTCTTCTCAAAAACTCGAATCTAGGAGATGAAAAAATATATTTTATGCAAAATATGGAACAAAACATTTGTTTTTCGATTCTTTCTTTCCATATTCCGTATGAAGCTGCATAAAATGTAATATAAATGGTAATTTGCACAGCGAGATTTATTCCAGTAATAATCCATTTTAAATCCATGCAATAATGTTTGCCTTATGCTATAATCTCTATAAATAAAAGGAATTCCGAGGATAATTAATTGAATAATTAATTGAGGCACAGGTGAAAGCAAATCTTGGCAATGCGCCAACTCGGTCCAGAGGAAGCAAATCTTGGCAATGCGCCAACTCGGTCCAGAGGTATAAAAGCAAGATAGAAAAAAACGCGCAGGTCTGTGCATTCAAGTACAACCACCCATATGTATATGCTGAAAGTTTGTTCTGACGCTCACCCGACGCACGTGGAGTGCCGATGGTCCGGGGAGAGTCACCGGGGGATTCAAATTAAGCCCGGCGAAGCGGGCTGGGTATGCTAGTAATGAATAAATATTCTTTTAACTTAAAAAAATAGTTTCATCCATAGAATCCAGACACACATACATGTATACATGAATGTATTACTGTTGATAAAACTTTGCTGTGTTGCAATATTATCCAATAGAACATCGAATTTATTTATCGTTTCTTAGATGTTAAAGAGCGTAAAATATCACCGTTTATTTCCATTAAAGTACAACCCGTGAATATAAAGTTTTTAACTAATAAAAAGTCATATGAAGATAATTAAATCTTTATAATAAAAAAGCTAAATTATACGAAAAATTAGTTAAATCTTAATAAATATATAAAATTGAATTGTCTTTGTATTCATTATTATATACGTTGATGCAATTTCTTCTCAGCCAAGCAATATTAACCCTTTTCACTTTAGAAATTTTTGAAGCTATATAACACTAGCCACCAGTGTTACCGCATACATACTTTTTTTTAATTCTGAGTTTGCAGAACAAAAATCTAATTGGTAAATAATGTTTACTTTATTTATGAATAATCAATAATCGGGTAAAGCAATAAAAAGAAAAGTTAGAACTTTCTGGCACTTCTGTCATGTTAAATCGGCATGCCTAACTAAAAAATAAGCCATATATCCCATACATCAGGACGTACTTGGTGAAAGCGACCAGAAATGCACGATTTACACTGCGTATGTCATAGAACTCAACAAGATAATGGTACAATTTATGTCAAATAATCAGCAAAATTTGCGTGATATTTAATTAAATCCTATATTTGGCTATAGTTTTTCTTTTTTAAAATCTCATTTCTCTTCTTTGAATACAGAAATTTATAGATGACATTGTGCTTTTCTCCTGTGTTATATTTTATTATACCTTCAACTGGCTCAATTGTTGATTTAGTGCTATTATTTCTCTGCTATTCTCTCGAAATACTCTCAAATATTTTATACATTCTTGCTTAGTTTTTACTTTACCAAATATTATTTAGTTTTATGCCATAACTCATTCACAGTTTTTAGCTCACAGGCTATCAAAGCCTGAGAGCTTATGTGCTCACCCTTTCTGTTTGTATGTGCGTACGTACGTAACACGATAACTCATTATAAAAATATCCGAATCATTTTAAATTTTGGATATAGGTATATTCTGATAAGGCGCTTCTCTGATTAGTTTTAGGATTTACTTCAATAAATATGGATGGGGGCTAATGATCCTCCCCTTCATTTATATAAATGTGGTTTTCAACAGAATTGTATGTTTTCTTTAAAAATTTAGATATAAGAATCATTCTGATGAGACGCCTCCGTGATTAGTATTAGGTGTTCTCTGGATAAGTATAAAGATGGGGAAATGGAGGCTAATGCCCCTCCACTTAATTTATATAAATGGGTTTTTCATGCAGAATTTAGCAGATTTCATTCAAATTTTAGACATTGGATCATACTGATGAGGGCACCGGCATGATTTGTTTCCATTGCGATTGTAATCCATTTGTTAAGTCAAAAATATAAGGAGAATCACTCTAATATATATCAAATCTCACAGTTTCATTCATAATTTTTACAATGATGAAGATATTGTAGCAAACGTTTTAGAGATCTTGGCTTGTCCGAATTGTTCTAATATTATAATACAGTCGACTCTCGTTAATTCGAACTCGTCGGGACCACAAGAAATGTTCGAATTATCCGAAGTTCGAATTATGGATAACATGCTTAATATGGTACTATTACAAAGGAATTAATGTTATAGTGTTTTTTTAAACTTATTTCGTTTGTTATCAATAGAATATGATTTAATATTAAAATAGAATGTATAAATACATAAACTAATTAAATGATTAGAAACAAGCACGATGGAAGAAAAAATTAAAGCGTCACTGATGGACACACGGGGCTCTAAGAAAGTGGATATCAAATTCATTTTATTGTATGTATACTCGTTCAGAACAATTTTCACAAAAATCAAAGAAAGAAAGTTATTCAAATGATCTGAAATCCGTGAGAAAGAAAAGAAAAATAAAAAATCGGAATTCTCGTTAGTTCGAATTAAACGAATTCAAGAGAAAATGAGTTCGAATCAATGAAAAATTTTAACGTTATTCTGCCATTGAAAATTTCGGGACTTCATGTTTAGTTCGAATTAAGCGAAGATTCGAATTATCCGATTTCGAATTAACGAGAGTCGACTGTATATATAAGACGTTGACATCATCCATGTACAAAATATATTGAGATGGACAATCGATATTCTAAAATGGGTCTCAGCACGTAATGAGCACATGAGTGTTAATGAGCACATTAATGTGCTGGTGCATATCCATGCTTCTTAACATGTCATCATATTATCTACAAATCAATGTAATTCCATACAAAAAATCATTAAACTATTTTCAGATATGTTAGAGTTATAAACAAGATTTATGTTTGGCTTGGAGGTTTTAATTTTCTGAATTTTTTATTTAATATGTTGAATTGTCAACTTAGTCTACATTACAAAAATTGTTTATTTCATACAAACTGTCACACGTGTAAGCATATTCATTACACACATCTCTTTTGCTTTCGCGATTAAAATCATCTTATTTACGACTTCCACCAACATATTTAAAAAATCTAACTCTTTTTGAACAGATTTAATTTCCGAAATTTATAAAAATAAATAGCATTTATTTATCTGCTGATAAATAGCAAATGTAGCAAATTTGCCAATGTGTTTTATTATTATTATTATTAATTGCGAAATTTCACGTCGTTACCAGAAATCTTCTATTATGTTATTATTATTATTTTTTTAATGAATCGATTTTCGTGACTTTTTAAAGTGAAAAATCTTCTTTCCGATTTTCTTGTACGAATTCGAGATTATAGAATTTTCATAAAGGTTAAATATAAAGGGTCAATAAAGACCGCTACCCTTACCAGAGTAGCAAGATTGCCTTTTTTTTTTTTTAAATCAAACTTTTTGTATTCATACCAGAAATTTTGCAAATTTTTTTTTTTTTTTTTTTTTTTTTTTTTTTTTTTTTTTGCAATAACAAAAGATATATAGAAATGTTTCCCATTAAATCCTGGAACTATAGGAATATAGACCATTGTTAATCCTGTTGTAGGAAATTGTTACTAGAACTGCTAAATTTGTAAATTAAAAAAGGGCAAACTAGCAACATGATTTGGTGCCAAGAAAAGCATAAAATTTGCCAGCAGTATTTATTTGGCATGCAGAGAAGTCAATTTTTTTACGATTGAGAAAAACTATTAAAAAATGTGTAAATGAAGACGAAGCATGTATGATAGTAAAGCGAAAGTTTACTTAGTAGTTAGTAAAGTTTACTTAGTAAAGTAAAGTTTTTTTTTTTTTTTTTTTTTTTTTTTTTTTTACACTGGTTTTGAAAATACATTATGTCATTCTATCCGACATTTGTCAAATTATTTTTCTAAACTTTAACCAAAATTATTTTTAAGACCACATTATTTCATAATTTTAAGACTTCAAAAGAGCTGACTCAGGAAAATTATCGGAAATAAAAAAAAATCTAGTCTTCCTTGAAAATAACAGAACATTAGAATTTTTTAAACTTTTAAATCTTAGAGAAATAATATTTCTTATAAATAGGAAAACAGTGATAAAGTCATTATATTTTTCTGTTACATTCAAAACGTTCTTTTTCCAATAATTTTATCCTTTATTCAAATAAAACTGCACAGCGCACGTAAAGTAAAAGATATTAGAAATGTAGACCACTATATAGGTCATTTTAGGAAATTTCTGATAAAAATACAAAATTTAGAAATTTAAAATAATGCCAAACTGACAACTGGTTTCTGGGAACTAGAAGATAGATAGTTGATAGTATTTGATAATTATATTTATCTGACTCAGTCTTTTTTTAAGATTGAGAAAAACATAACTGCCAACTTTTACGCATTTTTACTACCACTAAAATTATACAGAGATTTTCCATTTGTAAAATCTTAAGATTTCGACTATTAAATAGTACAATATTTACTATAATATTTTTGTGGTAGGAAAAATGCGTAAAAGTTGGCAGCTATGAAAAACATTTTTGATCCTATTATGTAAATCAATACAGGGCTCGAATTGAAAAAAATCAACTAACTGGAACATTATTTGAAAATTATTGTTGATTTATTGTTATTGTTTGTTTTTATTTATTTGCTTATTTTTATTTGTTTGTTTATTTTTTGGAGAAACAGAGAAATTCATATAACAAATAATAGAAAATAAATTTAAATTGCTTCCAAGATTAAAAAAAAAGTACAGAGAGAAAGCAGAACTAATTATATACATAGTGCCCCAAAAATGGCTCCCAAACTTTGCACATCCACATTCCTCGTTGCGAGTACATAAAATTCCCCCAAAATACGAATAAAATATGAAAACCAAAGTGTGACGTCATAGCAGGTGCTAGGAAAAAACACCGTAATGGCACATCAACAGCAATATTTCCATATTTTTCCAGGTGATCCAGATTCACTGCGCATATCGCATCATGCCTTGCGTCGTGTCGTAAAAAGATTTTAAACCGCCGTTCTTGAACACGTTACTGCCTTTTGCATTCACATTCTTCGCATGGATATCATGTATTCCAATTGTGATCCGATCCTGCAGATGTGTTTGATGCAGGGCCATACAGCTGTCTTTATACTGCTGTTGATGTGTCAAATGGAGTGTTTTTTCAGTGAATTGACTGTGACGTCATATTTTGTTTTTCGTATTTTTCTCGTAAACTATGGATCGTACAAGTACAGTTATTTGGCATTTTTTATGTAGTCTAAACGAAGAATATGGCTGTGCAATGTTTGTGAGCCATTTTTGGGACACACTGCATATAAAATAATAATAATAATACGTTTTAATAATTACACGAGATGGAACAATATTTATCATAATTTTACGAACCGGAACAATAATTATTTTAATCACACGAAACCGGATTACCGCACCGGTTTACTGTTGTGTATTTCGAGCCCTGGATCAATAAAAAAAGGTGTAAATCTAGACGAAGTGGGTATAATAGTTAATAAAAAAGAAATCCATTTTATCGAAATCATTTTTAGAATATTTTCAGCACATTCATTTGCAAATACATTTCATCATCAACTACATTTTGAGGTTTTGAAAATGTATTATATCATTCCATCCGACACTTGTCAAATAACTTTTCTAAACTTTAACCAAAATTACTTTTAAAATCATCTTATCTCATCATTTTAGAATTTTAAAAGAGTTTACTCGAGGAAAAATATCGGAAACTAAAAAGGTCTAGTCTTCCTTTAAAATAGTGAATCATTTGAACTTTTCAAACTGACCGAAAAAAGTTTTCTTATGAATAGAAAAACGATGATTCATTCATTATATTTTTTCGTTTTATTCAAAACATTCTTTTTCCAATATTTCTATCCTTTATTCAAATAAAACTGCATAGTGCACATAACGAAAAAATTATTAGAAATTTCTAGAATTTTTTTATTATGTGTTTATATTTTGAGGTATCTGTTAAAATTTTCAGTTTGATGTGAGTATTGTGCATAATTTTGTAGCCTTTTTTTTATGAGGCAAAACTATTCTATGATGTGTTTTTTAATACTTGTCATTTGTCATTTTAAATTTGAAATATTATTATTGTAAATACGTCTTGAGTTTTGAAAATATGAAAAACATTCTACCTATTTTAAAGCTAAAGAGAATGAAATATCAAAGAAAAAAAAAATAACACGTCCGACGTATTGCACTTTGAGAGTAAGATTGCTCGTTTAGCATACGTTTTTATTTCGAAATTCACATCCATTGTGGAAATTTTGGAAAAAGAATCAGAGTTTTAAGTAATAATAAAAATTCCGTTATTAAATATACCAATAAAAACTATTTTTAATTTCTACGACGGATTCGGATTTTATGAACAAAAGTGGAAGCAAAATTGGCAACTCTGTTTGAGAATTTAATCCATGGTTGCCAGTTTGTTTGAAACATTTTTCCCATTAACCGTAATGTAACTTTTGATTGCCCCTGTAATTGAACTATGCATCCGATTTTGATAAAATTTGAAATAACTCGACAAAATTATGTAATAATTATGTATTTAAATTTTCAAACGATTAAAATGCATTTGAAACTTTTTTCCCCATTGACCGTAATGTAACGGAATCATTTTGATTGTCCCTGTAATTGATCTATTCATCCGATTTTCATAAAATTTGAAATGACTCGACAAAATTATGTAATAATTATGTATTTTAAATTTCAAACGATTCAGTTGGGTAGTTTTTGCGTTGTTATATGCGGACGGACGGACAGACGGACGGACTGAACGACAACAATAGGTGCTACGTATAATTACGAACGCACCTAAAAGCGATTACTTCAGCCTATTATGGAGCATTCTCATGGGTCAAAAGAGAGATATTCTATAGAAGCGGGGGAGTGACAAAGCAGCAAAAGTGTCAAATTTTAAGCAAAAGTATCAAATGAAAAAACGAGCGACACATATGCGTGCCGCAGAAAGGCTTAAGAATTTTTATTTATTCCCACCAGTAAAATTTTACTTTAAAATTTGCCTTATTTAATCGGAGCATTTTATAGATTAATATTCTGTTTTTAAAAACCGGTGACAAAACATTACACATTTCGTATACGAAATTTTTTTTTAATTAACAGGGCCTTAACTAAAATTAACGGGGATTGTTTTTTAAATTAACGGCGGTATTTTTTAAAGCCTTTACCGGGGAACTTTTTAAAGGCTCCCGTCGCCAAGGGGTTAAAGCTGAATAACACTTAACTGTTTTGCCCATTCGTGGTACAGGCAAGAAGAGTTTGCTTGATCCATCACTTAAAACTTTTTGATACCATTAACTTTTTTAGCTCACAGGCTATCATAGCATGAGAGCTTATGTGCCCGCCCGTTCTGTATGTACGTTCGTGCGTAACGCGATAACTCATGATAAAAATATCGGATCCACTTGAAATTTTGTATATAGGTATATCCTGATAAGGCGCTTCCCTGATTAGTTTTTGGTGTTCATTCGAAATGTATAAGAGGGGGAACGGGGGCTCATGCCCCTCCCCTTAATTGATTTAATGGGTTTTTCATGCAGAATTAACAGTTTTCGTTCAAAAATTTGGATATAGGATCATTTTGATGAGGCACTTTCGTGACTATTATTAGGTGTTCATTGAATAAGTATAAACAGAGGGAACGGGGGTTCTAATGCCCCTCCCCTTAATTGATATAAAAGGGTTTTTCAAGTAAAATTGTAAGTTTTCTTTCAAATCTCTGAATAGTTTTGGAAGTTTAATGATTAAGTATAAAAGAGGGGGATAGCTCCTCTTAAATTATATAAATGTTAAATGGGTTTTTATTAAGAATTATCCAATTTGCTCTGAATTTTGGATATAGATTTTTTATGTGGTAAAGCATGTTCTTGATAGTTTAGGAGGCTTAATGATTAAGTATAAAAAAGAAAAAAGGAGAGAGCTGTTCCCTTTCTTAATTTTTTTTTCCAACGGAATTAACCCTTGAAAATATAAGGCTGTAATTTACAATTACTATGCGTAGCCTGTGAGCTCAATGCCATCAGTATAACTGGGCAATATTCTTTTTTATTATACACAATATCATACTAATATAATATAGACATGTTTAGACTAAATATTACGAATATTTTAGCCTAAATAACGTTATATTTATCCATATATTCAATTTATTGAACGTAAAAAAGGAATCTTTTAAGTAGTTAAATCGACTTAATCCAGATTAAACTTCGAGTTTAAACAAAGATAAAAAGTATCCACTTTTAAATTTATCAACAACATTTTCTTTATTCTATACTTGTATTGCATTAAAAAATACTTTACATATCTTTAGATAATTTTAAAATTAGAGTTTAATATTATGCATTTACGTTACAGTATCACATATTCATTTGGGAAGATTAAGTGATTCATTATTTAAACAAAAAATTAATTAAGATTTAATGAATATTTTCACTAATGTTGCTTTAATAAGTTTTTAATTATATTGGAAATAAAACATTACGCAAAATTGTTTTTATCAACAATAAACAAATGAAGATTTTGTTAGTTAATGACATGATTTGTTTCAGTGTTTAAAAAAAGAATAACAGTATTAGGATTAATATAAAAATTATATTTGTGTTAGACTGGTTTATCTGGATTAAAAATAAACGTGAACCATTTCCTTCATTATATAGTACTATCTAATATGGTACAATTTGGTTCTCATAAAGATGTTTTTAATTTTATTTTTTGGATACAAGATTGAAGCTGTGTCTTTAATTAAGCAGCTGTATATATTCGGGATTTTTTTTTTCTGGTTAACCTCATCACACGCTCCTTTTTTTATATCCTTGTTGTGTGCCTGATTTACCATATCATTTTGTAAAGTATTTTAGAATCACCCTGCATGCATACAAATACAGTAATACCTCAAAATTCGCGAGGTTTGGAATAGAAAATGCAGAACATTTCGACATTGACACCACTTTTTAAAAGAAAAAAGAAATACTTTACATATGTTATCACAAAATTTGCACGAAAAATATTATAAAAATTATTTTTATTAAATAATGGTGTGAAACAAACATAAAAATAGCAGTTTTGTGTCCGCAGTTTTAACATTTTCGGTACCTGACCCTTGGAAATTTTAAGAGATTACTATATATATTTACACATTTATGATGAGCAAGTTTTACTGACGTCGATTTCTTTGAATCTAATTATTCTCTTTCTGCGTACAATAATCTTGCTCGAGATGTTTTCATGAAAAATAAGCAAATGTAGATTATCTTACAGGTGTACCCTAATTTCCGTCGTATAATCCGCGGATCAAACAATTATTTTTCGACTCAGAAATTTTATTTTGTTACTAATGCCAAATAATTACCGCCATCTAAAAAGTTACTCTTTATTTAACAAAAATTCTGGGTTGAAAAATGGTGTTCAATCCGCGTATTATACGCCGGAATTTATAGTAAGTACATTATATCAAGAAAGATGAAACTTCATAATAGGATAAACGCAGTAATTATATTTAGACAATGGTCTGAACACGTTTTTCTGGAATAAAAGATAAATGTGAACAAACTTCCTTATTAAGGACGATGAATTATTTAATATTATTATTTATTTATTTTGTAAAACAATTCCTATACTTCTTATTCATTTTCTATTTTTTTTTTACAAAATTGAGAATATATAGTTAGGCTGTTATAATTATTCTTTATTTTATTGAATACAAGATTGAAGCTCTCTCTTTAATTAAGTATATTGTAATGTTTCGGGATTTTTTTTTTCTGTTTAACCTCTTCACTCCCTCCTTATTGCATGCTTGATTTGCCATGTCATTTTGTAAAAGATTTTTTAATCACATTGTATACGTATATATACAGTCGAGTCTCTATATAACGAAATCCATCGTTCCAGTAAAAAATTCGTTATATAGAGAAATTCGATGTATAGAGAATGATGTTAAAAATCGTATTTAATGTGTAAATTTTGAGCAAATATTATTTTTGATCTTTTTAATTAAGAATTTGAAATGTTTAAAAGTAAATATTAACCTAACATTTTATTTCTTAATTATTTAAGCTGTTTCAAAAAAGAGAACAGACATTTATTTGAAAGCTTAATGAAAATGAAATAAGGAAGACTTGCATTAATTTCAGACGAAGGTATCGGTAATGTTTTGTTGTTTTGATTTTAAAATTGTTATGCTCTCTCTCTCAAAGAAAAGCTCAAATTTCAGCAAGAAATGAAAAATTGTAGTTAACACTTTCCTCCATTTGAAGGCCTCTCTTTGATTCCTCTCTTATATGTGTAACAATCCAATTGACTCTGTTTTGAGAAGGATGTGGAAAGGTGTGTGGGAGGTGGGATGAATTCGTTAAAAAAAAACTCAGCACTGCACGATAAATCAAAAATAAGTGGTGGAAAATTGATTCCATATGATTTCGAAGCCTTTTTGCAACTGAATAAATTAAGACCAATTTATGAAAAAATTCGTTAAATGGAGATAGATATTTCGCTATATAGAGACTGTTTTAATGTAATCATGCGAAAAGCGGACCGTTCCTACTAAATATTCGTTATATAGATAAATTCGATGTATGGAGTTTCGTTATAGAGAGACTCGACTGTATTTACGCATTTAAGATAAGCATTTTTACTAACGTTGCTTTCTTTGGATCAAATTTTTCTCTTTCTGTCAACAATAATCTGTCTTAAGATGTTTTAATGAAAAATAAGCAAATGTAGATTATCTCACCGGTGTATGTACATTGTATCTGGAAAGATAAAAGAAACTTCATAATAGGATAAACGCAGTAATTATATTTACATAAAGGGCTGAACAGGTTTCTCTAGCATAAAAGGTAAATGTGAGCAAATTTCCTTTTTATACGATAATTCCATTTAAGATGTAATTCTTCCCGTATTAAGGACGATGAATTATTTTTTTGTTATTAGTTTTTTATTTTGCAAAGTAATTCCTATAATTCTTATTCATCTCTTATTATTTTTCTTTTTACAAAATAGAGAGAAAATATTTAGGATGTTTTTATTTTATTGAAAACGCATCTACTTGGATAGATTTTGATTGTAGTAAAAGAATAGTGTTTTTTAAAAAAACATGTAAAATAAATTAATCGTAAAATGTTTTTCACGCGAAGTAATTTTTGTAAAAAAGATAATTTTTGATAGCACTTTCAAATCTCTATTTCTCTTAAAGGATTGTTTTAATTATTAAAAATATTGCATTTAGAAAAATAAATATTTATATGAAATTTTTGGCTCAAATTTTTTTTTTTTTTTTTTTTTTTTTGAGGCCTAAAAAGTCATGGGTTCAATCAGATTTTTTTAAATATATAAAATAAATACATGTATACTAAACACTAATATACTTATCCCGTTGAAAAGTGGTGGGACATATTCTATCCCACCTAATTTAAACGAGAATCTCTCTAAAACTTTTAACGAAGTTTTATATTTTTAACTTTGGCAGCAAATTGTTCAAAATTGCCTTTCCTTATTTTAAAATAAAAATTATCTATTTTTCTGGTGAAAAATCTATATTACGGAGACTTTATTACTTGTCCCTCAAGGGGTTAAAGTCAGTGGCATTTAATTCGGTTTTCGTGACCGAAGTGAGATGTTAAATAAATTAGACCCTCTCAAGGGACAAAGCTGGTACGAAACTCCCGAGGTTTAGTTATCAAAAGAACACTGTGTAATGATTTTATCGATTCCAGTGTATTTTGACTCGATTTGGAACCAATATCAGACTTTGCATTTTTGAGAACAGTCTATGCTATACAGTCATCGCTGTTTTCGAATAAAATTTTTCTATTTATTTCTGATGAAAGTTCTGCTTTTAGTTTAGGCAACTTTTACATTTCGAAAATAGTGATTCTCGCTCAACGGGACAGTTGTTCCAGCAGAAAGCTCTGCATGCAACCTTTTCTTAGATAGCAAAGTGAGCTACCATTGCAATGGTTAGCGTTCTTAACCCCTTAACCCTTTCCGGCACACTGTGCCCGGTCTGGGATACCTAATTTTAATTCCGAACTTGCAACCGACACCAGTAATATTTTAGTAAAATTTTGCTTTTACAATAAAAGCTTAAATTAAGGAATTCAAAGTATCTAAAGAATTCATTTGTGAATTCCGGTGTCAGTCGATAATTTCTCATTTTACTACAAATTTTGCCCGTGCCGGAAAGGGTTAACTGGTTCTTTCTTTTCCATTCAATAAATTGAAAAAAACGTATTCGCACTACAATTTTTTAAATAAAATATTCGTAACATTTAGTCCAAGCATTTCGGCCTTTAAATAGTATGAAATTATTTTTTTAAAAAAATACTGGTGACAAAAAGCTTTAATGATGAATTAATCAAATTCGTCTTGCCCGAACGGCATGCGGGTAAATCAGTTAAGAGATTAACCCTTTCTGGCGGAGTAAATCCGTCTGCAATAATTAATTCCCACCAGAATTTGAAAACGAGTTTATTAGATAATAACTAGCTAATTTTCAGTTACGTCTTAAAAAGAAAATCTTATTTAAATATCGATGGTGTCAGTAAAAATTAAAACAAGTTGGAAATTGCACGTAAAGCGTAGCAAATAAGATGCGTTCGTTGATAACGAAGTTTTAAAATATTCAGATCTTGCTGATATAGTAGAGCGTACTTTGGATACAGTATAGTGGTCGAAATCTTTGTGTTCCTGTAAATATGCAGGGAGTAATTTTTATTATACTTCATTAACATATATCTTATTCATAAAATGTGAAGTAGTTTAATATAATTAAAACACCCCCCAAACAATGTTTCCCCGTATAGCATTATTTAGTGGAATACATTTGTGTAGCACTGTAATTTAATAATAAATATTCTTTGCATCACAGATTGTACAAAATGTATTTTTTAGTACATATTTCATAGATTCATGTCAATTCTGTTATATTCAAATGAGTGTAACACCATTAAAATGCATTTGAAACTTTTTTCCACATTGACCGTAATGTAACGGAATACTTTTGATTGTCCCTGTAATTGATCAATGCATCCGATTTTCATAACATTTGAAATGACGCGACAAAATTTTGTAATAAATATACGTATTAAATTTCAAACGATTAAAATGCATTTGAAACTTTTTTCCCCGTTGACCGTAATGTAACGGAATCCTTTTGATTGTCCCTGTAATTGATCTATCCATCCGATTTTCATAAAATTTGTAATGACTCGACAAAATTATGTAATAATTATGTATTTTAAATTTCAAACGATTCGATTGGGTAGTTTTTGCGTTGTTATATGCGGACGGACAGACGGACAGACAGACAGACAGACCGACAGATATACAGACGGACAGACGGACGGACTAAGCGACAACGATAGGTGCTACGTATTTACATAATTACGAACGCACCTAATTAGGTGTATTTTGCCAGTGACACCGTGCCGAAAAGGATTAACTGGGATAAACAGAGGTCGCAGTGTCCCTGAAATTTTCAAACTTTCTTAAACCTTTCCGTTGCGGGCAAATTCTGTTACTCAAATGTGAAATCATCGACTGACACCGGAATTTAGAAACACGTTTTTGAGAAATAAAGAACGCTTTAACTTAAGCTTTCACTGTAAAAGCAAAATTTTATTAAAATATTATTGTTGCCGTTTGGAATTAACCTTTCTACCCTGTTCAAATTTTACTCAATATTAATAAAAATATTTCAC
Source organism: Maratus speculifer (assembly GCA_964019185.1). Taxonomy (NCBI): domain Eukaryota; kingdom Metazoa; phylum Arthropoda; class Arachnida; order Araneae; family Salticidae; genus Maratus; species Maratus speculifer. The sequence goes on from OZ025300.1 coordinate 218,771,245, forward strand.
ACCAGAATTATTATTTAAAATATTTTAATATATTTAATTGGCTTATTCCTTTGGATCTGTTATTTAACTTTCTTTATGAAAAATGTTCTGGTGCGAATCGTATAAAACAAATTATCGCTATGGGTCGATTAGACCCATTCAAGGTAGGAAGGTTAAAATTAGGTATCCCGGACTGGGCACAGTGAGCGGGAAAGGGTTAACACAATGATAAAATGATTCTATTATAGAATTCTAGTGCAGATGTTAAAGAAATCGGCCATGAAGCTATTCGATTTAAAATACTTGCAACAAAGTATGAAAATTTTAGGGGTGCTGCGACTCCTGGATAAGTAGGAAATTCTTAGGTCAATATTTATTTCAGAGTAGACTGAAAAATAATTTAAGAATTGATGATTCTAATTTCATATATATAGAGAGTATATAGAAAGAACTTTTCAAAGAACTTTTACCAGAATTTCCGCAAAGAAATATTTTCCTTATTTAATGATAAAAATTATCTGCTGATATAGCGTAATATTTTTCGAAACTTCTGGTATGAAAACACTTATAATCCTTTGAATTACTTGATGCCTACGTAAAATGGTGCATAAAAAACATGCATTCGAAAAAAACCCTATGGCTTATAAATATGCTATAAGCGCAGGGTGTCACACCGTGCACCGCCAGATATGATTGATAATTTAATTATATAGTGGATTTCTGAAGTATCAGTTATTCGATGATTAGATAGAGCAACGATAACCATAAAATATTAGTTGTATTTGTCTGGCAACAGTTTGACACACATGCTGCAGAGTTTTCGTTAAATTAGAAAAAATATAGATAAAAAGACTTTGAAAGAAACCAGAAATTATAAAGTCAAGTAACTAATATGAAATTTCCTTTCAATTGGTTAAGCAGGGCTGCCACAAGCAGCTATTTCTTAATATTATTCTGTTCGCACCAATATTTTTCTAATAAAAACTTGAAAGTTTATTTTTCTTGCAAAAGTTGTGAAAGTTGTGAAAATATTCTGTGTAGAAAAAGTGATAGCAGTTGGAATAAAAATAAAAAAAATAGTCGCCTGTTGTAGCCCTGATTGTGTGGTTAGGACTACATACCGAGTGTTCCAAAAATGACTGATGGATTTTAAAATTCAATAACTTGCAAACGGTGACAGCTATTTAAAAAATAATGCAGGAGGGTTATGTATAACGTCAGGAGTTTTTTACCGTAATTTTTTATATTAGTTCGAATTTCAAACAATAGATGAAGCTGATGGCAATTTAAGCCGAGTTCGACGCCGAAACTGACCTCACTCAACACTGATCATTTAGCCTTCAATCGCCGTCAGCGCCATCGATTGTTTGAAATTCGAACTAAAATCAAAAGATACGGTAAAAAAACTCTTGACAGTATACATAACCCTCATGCAAAAATTTTTTAAATAGCTGTCACCGTTTGCAAGTTATTGAATTTTAAAATCCATCAATCATTTTTGGGACACCCGGTATATCGGGAAGTTTTTTTTTATGACTACCCTGTATTTAACAGATTTGCTAGTTTAGAGTTAATTTTCTATTAGATACTTTCGATTTCATATTGGAAATTTTCAAAGAATTTTTTCTTTATTTAATCATGCAAGTCTGATTTAAATAAGTTGAAGAATATCTTAGGAATTTTCTGGTATGAATGAAGAATTTCGAAATACCAAAAAAGAAAAAAATGGGGGAGGGGCAAATTGACCCCCTCATTTTTGTACTACAAAGCGTCACTGGCACCCATATTTTCCTATACAATAAATTGTTATTACATAGTCCTCTACCTTTAAAGTTTGTACCATGAATTTTGAATTACCCTGAATGAAAAACTGTAGAGTTTTACACTGTTAACTTTAATTTTTACTTTAAATAATATTTAAATCGAAGTAATGTCATAGAAGCTTTAATTATCATTATTTTCAATATCACGGTTCAAATATGGAATGTCTCTGACATTTAGAAGAAATCAATAACATAATTATTTTATCCTCTGAATTTATCGTGTGTAATGAAGTACATTAGTATCTTGTTTCGAATTTATTTTTTTTATTAACTCTGCATTTGAAACGAACAAAATAATAAAACTAGATTTTTTTCTTTTCAGTCCTTTAAAATCAGTAATTGATATTTGCGCCTTTTTGTTTTCCGCATTCAGAACAGCTGCTTTGACATTTTTTGAATGTGATATCTACCCCCCCCCCCCCCCCCCTTAAAACAATTCTCTCAAAATAAATAATTTAAAAAAAGATTATTAAAAAGATTTCATGACTCTTAAAAAGCTGTCGTAATTAAAACAAAAGAAAATGATTATTTGACTACATATATTTTTTTATTTAAAATTTTTATTTATTTATTTATTGAAAAATAAAAAAGATAGTCCATTTGGAAAATAAAAAAAAATCTTTTTTATCTACTCCCACGTCGAATGTCTGTTTTCAAAATGGAGTTATGAATAAAAAGGAAGAAACATATGGTGTATTACTCATCACTGGCGAGTGAAGTGATTGCCCGTAAAGCATGGTGACGTCACTGCAACGTCGTTGTGAAGTCACATTGTGACTTTGTGACCATCGATTGTCGATGTGACGTCACGTGACGTCGATGTGAAGTCACAGTGACTAAAATGTGAAGTCGCTATGGCCTGTTTAGAGCTCTTTTGTTACGTTTCACAAAGTGGTCACAATGTTACAAATTTGTGAAAAATGTGTCATTTGTGACTAATTTTACATTAACATTTTGACGAAACTGTGACAAAAGCGACGATATATAAATTGCCAGAAACATGTTTTTTAAAGTAAATAACATGTTTTGAAGGATATTTATAAATTTCTAAAGCTTTTTAAGAAAGTCACATCTCAGTCACAATGTGACGTCACTGAGTGGTGGCATTTTGGTCACAGATGTGATGTGACCGAAGTGACTCACAGTGACGTCACTGTGACCATGCATGTTATTAGGGCGAGGAGATTGTCACAAGATGACAGCTGTTTCTTTTAATTGGATCTACAGATTCTGATTACCGCCGTCCGAAACTTCCATCAGTAAACTCGCATACGAAATTTCGTCGTATTTTAATGCTTTAATAATGTGGAACTTCTTACACAAGTATGGCAAAAAATTGCTACCGTATTTACTCGTGTATTCCGCGCACGCGTGTATAAACGCGTACCCCATACTTAACAGGAATAAATGGCGATTTTTTTAAATTTCGTATATAACGCGCACCGCAAATTTGATATGCAAATGCATGAATGACGAAATAAATTTCAGTAAAGAAAGTTGAAATCAGGCCAAAAGCAAGGCGAAAATAGATTTATAGACTTCGAATAGGGAGTGAATGATGGTGGGTAGGATTAAGTGATGGCAGTGAGAATTTTCTAAATAGCGTTTATATAACTAGGGGGGGGGCCCGCGGGGCCCGCCCCCCTGCTCGCTATGCTCGCCAACCCCCGCGTAATCGCTTCGCGATTCCAAATTATTGGCTACCCATGTTTGCTGCGCTCGCCAATACCCCATGGTATGAATAAGCAGTTGCAGACCTTTCAAATGATGTGTCACACGACTGGTGTTGTAAAGAAATTAAAAATGTCCCCCCCTGGGGAGCAGAGTGGGAGGCGTCCCAAAAGACATCCATAATATGAATAAGCAGCTGCAGACCTCTCAAATGATATATCACACGACTGGTGTTGTAAAGAAATTAAAAATGTGCCCCCCTGGGGGGGCAGAGTGGGGGTAACACACAAGACATCCATAAAATGAATAAACAGTTGCAGACCTTTCAAATGATGTGTCACACAATTGGTGTTGTAAAGAAATTAAAAATGTGCCCCCCCTGGGGCGCAGAGTGGGGGATGACACACAAGACACCCATAATATGAATAAGCAGTTGCAGACCTTTCAAATCTTGTGTAACACGACTGGTGTTGTAAAGAAATTAAAAATGTGTCCCCCTGGGGAGCAGAATGGGGGATAACACACAAGACATCCATTATATGAATAAGCAGTTGCAAACCTCTCAAATGATGTATCAAACGACTGGTGCTGTAAAGAAATTAAAAATTTGGCGAAATATTACAGTTATCGCCAAGTTGGCGTCATTTTTTAAAACTAATTTTGGTAGCCAAATTTGGCGATATATCGCCACGTTGGCGACAAACTTGGCGATTGTTGGCGATGGTAACCTTTTCTCTCTTTATGGTAACCTATACGGCGATGCATAGACGGAGTCCTTTCCTGATTGGTCTATTCGACTCATGGAAGGAGTGGACAAACCGGATTCGTTAGTTCCGGAAATCTTCCACATCAGCATCATTCCAGGAGTCATTCCTTTTAAGGCTAGTTTTTTTTTACTATAGAAGGATGTAAATCTATAATAAAGTGCAAAGAATGAAATAAAGATGCAGTGATACTTCAATTCAGTAAGATTTTCCGAGGGATTATGTCTTCTTTGAATACACTTTTTGATTCATATGTATATCGTGTCAGTATATCCAGCAGTAAAAAAAATATTCCGTGTATAACGCGCACCTAGGAATTTTGCCCTTTTTTTAAGTGCACTTTATACACGAATAAATAGGTATTTCTTTTAATCAGTGGTAGTTGACCTAGGTATTATAACCGTTTCTCTGACACTGACCGGAGGTTGTCTTGGTTGTCAAAATGTGGTTGTCAAACTTGGTTGTCAAAAGTGTCGAAGAAAAAATCTTAGTAGTAAAAATGAATCTCAGTTTTGCCATTATTTTTCATTAAAATTTTCCAATATTGAGGCGTTTAAATAAAGAGAATTTTTCTGCATAAATTTACTATTTGAAGTCTAATGAACAACGCAGAGCCGGTTACAGTTGAAGGTTCATTGTTTTCAGAATGGAGTTATGAATACTGAGGGTGAGACATACCCTAATAGCATGCATAGTCACAGTGACGTCACTGTGAGTCACTTTGGTCACATCACATCTGTGACTAAAATGCCACTACTCTGTGACATCACATTGTGACTGAGATGCGACTTTCTTAAAAATCTTTAGAAATTTATAAATATCCTTCAAAACATGTTATTTACTTTAAAAGACATGTTTCTGGCAATTTAAATATCGTCGCTTTTGTCACAGTTTCGTCACAATGTTAATGTTAAATTAGTCACAAATGACACATTTTTCAAAAATTTGTAACATTGTGACCACTTTGTGAAACGTCACAAAAGAGCCCTAAAACGGCCATAACGACTTCACATTTTAGTCACTGTGACTTCACATCGACGTCACGTGACGTCACATTGACAATCGATGGTCACAAAGTCACCATGTGACTTTACAAAGACGTTGCAGTGACGTCACCATGCTTTACGGGTATAGTGTATTGTCTGGCGTTTGCGAGTGAAGTAACCGAAATTGTTTTCATCAAATGACTTGTTTCTTTTAATTATATAACAATTTCTGATAACCTCGGTGAAAACTTCTACCAAAAAACTTAAGTAAAAAATTTCATCTGATCTTTTTCGTACTTATGCCTTATCTACGGGAAATTTCATTCCCAAATACGGCAAAAAATTTCTGTTTCTTTTTGCTGGTGTCAATTTGCACAAGCATTATACTCTTTTCATTGTCACAGACAGTAGGTTATCTTGGATGTCACAATATGATGAAATTACTACTACCAAATTAACCTTCTACCAGTAAAAATAAGCCTTACGTTTTTGCCATCCTTTTTGGTTGATATATTATAGTAAAGTGGGTTTTCAGTCAAAGAGAAGCTTATAACTTAAATTTTCGGTGGGAGTTTTTCCTCGGTGGTGGTCTAGAAACGAGGTTAAAGTTGAAGTTTCAGTGTTTAAAAATTAAGTTAGGTATTTTTTTAACAGCTGCATGTTTTTCAAGATATGTTAGTTCTTCTTTCTAAATAGTTTGATACAGGGCCCGATTAAGGTTATGCAGGGCCCAAGGCCCAGCTACTTTTCGGGAGCTTCTCATAGCGAAATAGTTGCTATATTTTTGGGGAGAGAGGAGGATCTTATTAGATATTACGATACTGTTGCAAAGTTAACCAACAAATATTTCAGTTTTTGAGAAAATAATTGCGGAATCTGCAGTGTTAAGGGTCTTGCCACTGCCTACGAAAAACACACGCGAGCTAATGCTATTCCTATGGGGAGGCATTTGTCTAATAACTCTTTCGCATTTTGACATTTTAAAATATTTTTTGTTGCATTGGATTGTTGAGGTCCTTCTTAAGATCGCTAATTAATTACTTTTTCGATTTTGGTCGCAGATATTTTTTATAAAGTTGCTTTCATTTTCAGAACCGATTCTAAAAGTGAAAGTAACTATGCCAAAGTAAGCGAAAGGTATGGTTTTGGAATAAATTTAATAAGACTTTCTTAAAAAAGGCTTGATAAAAAATTTCTATAAAGTTACTTTCACTTCCAAAATCGGTTCAGAAAGTGAAAGTAATTTCATAGAAAATATCTGCGAGCAAAATTGAAAAATTAATCAAGGAGCGATCTTGAGAAAAACCTCAGTTATCCAATGAAAAAAAAAAAAAAAAAAAAAAAAAATCGAAATGCGAAAGAGTTATTAGAAAAATGCCTCCCCATAGGAATAGCATTAGCTCGCGAGTGTCTTCACGGGCAGAGACAGGGCCCTTAAAGAGTTATTTTTCTAAATCTTTTTATTCAATTTGTGGGGACCAGTAGCAGTAGGCCCTAGGCCACAGCCCTGCTGGCCTGTGCAGTAATCAGGCCCTAGTTTGATGGTTTTCACCAACATTTTCATACACTGAATTCGATTAAAGACTTGGTTCACAGTGGGGTGAAAAAAACTGATTTTATGCATTTTCTAAATGGATTATATCTTTTTGTTTTCTTTCATTTTTACAAAAAAGAACTGGATTCGTGGATATTTTCGAAATCCAGTCTTCTATTTATTCACATGATTTAGGGGTCAGAGAACACGAAAAACACGTTTTTACAAAATGTCTGTCTCTGAGACTGTGAGTCAATCTGTCTGTCTGCATATGATGAAAGTTTTGTGGGCGCTCTATCTCAAGAACTAATGCACGGGATTTCACATTCTTTAGAATCTGATAAACCTTAATATAAGCTAAATCTGATTAGTTTTTAGTGTGTATATAGTAATGCCGATAGGTGGTGCCGCTATGTTGCATTATTAAAAATTACACAATAGCCATATCTCAAGAACAAGGATTTTCACAAACCTTTATATTCAGTTTGCACATTATATATCATGGTTCTGATTAAAATTTTGGTGATAATCACTTAGCAGGTGGCACTGTCATGATACTTTATTCGTGATTATCTCAATAGCTCATTCTTAAGAAATGGTGCACAAAATTTTCTAAAATTTCATATTCTGATGTAAATTACTGTTGTTTAGTTTTTGGTGTAAATCGCCCAACAGGATGCGCTGCTATGCTGTATTTCTCACGATTTTGCAATTAATTTATCTCAAGGACTAATGCATGAATTTTTATAAAGTTTTAATTCAGATTTAGTTAGTATAAAAATTGATCCTGATAAATTTTTGGTATACATCACCCATCATTTGCGCTGTTATGCAGATTTTGTTTTAAATTATTGTAATAGTTCTATATCAAAAACTAATGCACGGATTTTTGAGGAAACTTCAGATTCAGTCATAAGTTGACGTAAGTTTTGCTGACTAGATTTTGGTTTAAATCACCTAATCGGTGGCACTTCTATGATGCATTTTTCAGGAAGTATTAATTCCTTAAATGCTTAATTCTTTTCCGTTCAATAAATTAAAAATAGTGGCCTCACACCACTATTATTTAAATAAAATATTCGTTAAATTTAGTCTAAACATTTCCGCCATTCAATGGTATGAAAAATTTCCTAAAAATAATAGTGGTGTCAAAAAGCTTTAAATGATGCAATAAGCAAATTCACCTTGCCCTAATGGTGTTCGGGCAAACCAGTAAGGGGGTTAACGATAGATGAAAAATTTCCAGATTGCCAAATCTGACTAGTTTCAAAATGGACTTTGTTTATGATGGTTGTGAGTCCCTCAAAAGTCAATGTTTATTTCTAGTTTAGATCATCAATTGAAAAATAAATAAAGAAATAGGAAAAAGTACAGGAAATGAAATAAATAAAATAAAACGTCACAAAATGAACAAACACAAATATGCTTTTTGTTTTTAATTTAAATTACATATATATTTTTTAACATTAATGAAATATTTACTTCAGGCGAGTTTTTAAAAAATTAAGTTGAAAATTTTTAATTTTCAACATTTAATTAATTTAATTAGGGAAACTCGATAAAAATAAGATGTCATTCCTCGGTAATTTAATATTTGACAAAGACAGTTTTATTAATTGTAGTATAAAAAAAAGTTTTAATAATTTTATTGAATTCAATTCAGCAACCAATTTATACATATACATAAAATTTTACAAAATTTTTTAAGAGAGAATGGGAGAGAATAGCGCAATCTGTATTATTTTAAATTCTGTTAAAATAAAATTAATGCATAAAAATCTTTAATTAAAATGATCTAATTTTATTTCTCAAATAAAACTTACTTCTGACATTCAAAAGAAATCAATGTCATATTTATTTTTCTTTGTATTTAATTGCTAGACAGTATGATCATGTTAAAATGTCGTTTTCAATTTTTTTATCTTATAGATTCTATATCAATTTGTTTAACCATCCGTCTACCAGACGGGTCCATTGGACCCGACAGCAATATTTCTGGTGTCAATGGTAAAATGAGATATTGTCGATTGACACCGGAATTTATAAAGGACTTGTCTAGATATTACGAATTCCTTAATTTAAGCTTTCATTGTAAAAGCAAAATTATATTAAAATATTACTGGTGCCGTTTGCAAGTTTGGAATTAAAATTAGATGTTGCCGTAGATAAATGGGTGTTTTGTCTGGTAGACGGAAGGTTAAGAAAGAAGAAACAATGATAAAAATGTTTTGTTCTTTGCATTTTTGAAGTTTTAGAACAGTCAATACAACTTGTAATTTTGTCAACTGTTTTCACATAGGTTTTCACATACTTTAGCTTTCATTTTTTCTTTTGATATTTTAAACCGACACCGTAAAACATGTTTTAGTTTGTGTATCACGAAATGTCTGTTATTAATAAAACAAAAATGCTTAATAAAAAAAAAAAAAGAAACGAAAAAGGAAAAACAAAAAGAAAGAAAGTAAAACAAAACGAAAAAAGAAAAAGGTCGATCAGTTAAATTTTGCTTCGAAATTTTTTTTAATGCGATTGCCACTAAGTCAAAATATATAAGAATATACAGTCGAGTCTCTCTATAACGAAACTCCATGCATCGAACTTCTCTATATAACGAATTTTTAGTAGGAACGATCCCCTTTTCGCATGATTACATTAAAAACAGTCTCTATATAGCAAAATATCTATCTCCATATAACGAAATTTTTCATAAATTGGTCTTAATTTATTCAGTTTTAAAAAAGCTTCGAAATCATATGGAATCAATTTTCCATTACTTATTTTTGATTTATCGTTCAGTGCTGTGTTTTTTTTTATATTATTTCTCTCCTTGTTCTTTAAATCCAACGAATTCTTCCCACCTCCTACACACCTTTCAACATCCTTCTCAAAACAGAGTCAATTAGATTGTTACACATATAAGAGAGGAATCAATGAGAAGCACATAAGAGAGGCCTTCAAATGGAGGAAATCTTAACTACAATTTTTCATTCCTTGCTAAAATTTGAGCATTCTTTTGAGAGCGTAACAGTTTTAAAATCAAAACATCAAAAAATTACAGATTTGTTCGTCTGAAATTAATGCAAGTCTTCCTTATTTGATTTTCATTAAGCTTTCAAATAAATGGCTGTTCTCTTCTTTGAAACTGCTTAAATAATTAAGAAATAAAATGTTAGGTTAATATTTACTTTTAAACATTTCAAATTCTTAATTAAAAACATAAAAAGTAATATTTGTTCAAAACTTACACATTAAATACGATTTTTAACATCATTTTCTATACATCAAATTTCTCTATATAACGAATTTTTTTTTTTTTTTTTTTTTTTTGAAACGATTGATTTCGTTATATAGAGACTCGACTGTATTTATCAATTTAAAAAAGAAAAAACTACTCAGATGTACATAGTTTTAGAAACGAAAAGTAAAATATATGATGTTTAACCTTTTAAATGATTTGCCCGTACGTCGTTCGGGCAAGACGAATTCGCTTAATTCATCATTTAAAGCTTTCTGACCACTATTAAAAATAATAATAATAATAATTTTTCCGATTGTAGAAGTTAAGTTTTATTTATGAAATATGTGCGTAAAAGTAAAATAAAATTTATACATTTTCTAGTTTAAGAACAATTGAATAATGCTATAACTTAGAAAACACGCAAATGCGAACTAATCAGTCGATAAGTGTTTGCGTGGATAAACGATGTAGTTATTTTTATTTTATATATTGACTGAGAAAAAAAAATAAATATCGTTAATTAAAATTTTGTAATTTCAATTCTCAAACATGGCTTGCCTCTGACATAAAAAAAAAAGTCAATAATATAATTATTTCATTCTTTCTATTACTAGCATGCAATGAAGTGAGATAGAATATCTTTTTTTTTATTTCCTTTTAGTAAATACGCATTTATTAAAGAATAAAATAATAATAAGACAAGATTTTGCTGTTTTTTACTTTTGAGTTCTTTAAAACAATTATCGATATTTCAATTTCTTTTCTTTTTAGCCCTTCTTATTTACAGCTGCTTTTATTTTTAAAATGCGATATCTTATAAAAAAAGACATTTAATGAAAAGAGTTAACGAATTTTTAAAAATCCATGTCTTATTGTAACAGGAAAGAAGGGTGTGTATCAAACATAGATTATAAAATACTTTCTAGCAATAAAAGAATGTAATTAAAAGTATTATTATGACAGTAAAACCCCGATAATTCGGATTAACTGGGACCAGATCCAATCCGGATTATCCGGAGAATTAGAAACAAATGAAATAAAGTAAAATATATTTACAGAAAATCAACTTTTCTGTTAAACTTATTGAATATTTACAGACAGTAAAAATGTTTACTTTGCTCAATTCTTCAGAAAAGATTCTAGAAAAACTTTTTTTTATTCAGAATACGACGATTAAACAAGTTAATGTTATAGAAATTAACCAATTGCTTCAAGAAACTTGAAAAAAAGATGACCAAACCGATCCGGATTATCCGAAGATCCGGATTAACGGGGACCGGATTTGCGGGGTTCTACTGTATTAAAAGCTTTAAGTTTATAATTAATCCATTATTAATCCCTTGAAAGACGATGGGATACATTCACTGAAGTTTAATTAAGAATAAACCAGAAACTTTTAATCAAGTTTAATTTTATATTTTTGAGAAACAACAACCTAAAAATTGCTCGTACTTAGAAATATTTTTTTTTCCCAAACTTCTGATAAAAGTTTAGCATTGCACAAACGCAATTACTTGTACCTAAAAGAGTTAAACAACAATACAAATAAACAAAAACAACTCAAAAGAAGAAGAAGAAGAAGAAAATGAAAAGTGAAAAAATTACAAAAATACAAAAAGGTTTTCTATCCAAACTTTGTTTTTAGACTAAAAATATTTTTAATATTAGTAACCTCGATCTAACCATAAATATACGAATTTTAGGATTAATTTTATTTCTTTGGAAAATAAATAATTAAAAAAAGGAAATATTTCTTCTGTTGTAATTGAATTAATTAACGAATTAGATAAATAAATATTTTACATGTACAGTTTCACAGTTTCACAATTTCCAATTTTTTTTTTTTTTTTTTTACTAACCAATATTTATTAATATAAAATTTTTACTTATTTAATTCTAAAATTTTTCTTTAAAAAGATATTTTTACTTCTAAAATATTAGTTAAAATTAAAAAGCGTACAACAGGTTATCTATGCATTTTAAAATGAAAAAAAAAATCATTAATACTATTGCTTAAAGAATACACAACAATCAAATAAACAGTCAATGAATGTTCGTATGAATAAACAATTTAGTTACTTTTATGTATTGACTGAAAAAAAATTGAACACAAATATCTAATAAAAAATTTGTAATTTCAGTTGTTAAATATGGCTTGCATCTAACATTTAAAAAAAAGTCAATAACATAATTATTTCATTCTTTCTGTTCCCCATATGCAATGACGTATGACAGAATATCGTTTTATTTCCTTTTTTATAAATTATGCATTGCATTAACCCTTTAACGATCAAAGCATTTTCATTGCTAAGATGTCGAAATAAATGATTGACACCGGTAATTAAGAACAAATATATTTCTAAATAAGAAAACGTGATTTTTCACATACATAATAAAAGGGATATTTTTAGATAAAAATACCGGTGTCAGTGTTGCATATCGGAATTAAAATTTTGTGGTTTCGTGGCGAAACCAATGAACGTTAATGGGTTAACTAATCAACAAAATAATAACGATAAGATTTTGATCTTTTTACTTCTGACTTCTTTAAAACAATTATCGATATTTCAACTGCTTTTCTTTTCTTTGCTTTTTTGGGTGCGTTCGTAATTATGTAAATACGTAGCACCTATAGTTGTCGTTCAGTCTCTCCGTCCGCATATAACAAAGCAAAAACTGCCCAACCGAATCATTTAATATTTAAAATATATAATTAATGCATAATTTTGTCGAGTCATTTCAAATTTTATGAAAATCGGATGCATAGATCAATTACAGGGACAATCAAAATTATTCCGTAACATTACGGTCAATGGGGAAAGAAGTTTCAAACGCAATTCAATCGTTTGAAATTTAAAATACAAAATTATCACATAATTTTTTGTGTCATTTCAAATATTATGAAAATCGGATGCATAGATCAATCAAAAGTATTCCGTTACATTACGATCAATGGGGGAAAATGTTTCGAATGTATTTTAATGGTATTACACTTATTCGAAGATAATAAAACTTATATGCATCTATAAAGTACATATTACGATATACATTTTGTATAATAAGTGGTGAAACGAACATTTGTTATTAATTTACAAGGCCACACATAAATATTCCATTACATAATGGTAAAGGGAGAACGTTGTTTGATGAGCATTTTAATTCTAATTAACTACACTGCTCAAAACAATTAAAGGATATTTGAAGTTTTATATAAAATAAAGATATAAACGATTTTTTTTTGCCGAAAATAGAAGAAGAGAGTCACAAATGCAAATTTTTCTGCTTTTCAAACTGTGGAGTATGCAAATTTTGAGTTCGACGTCAAAAACGTCGCTTTAGCGGCAGCGAATGAAATTTGACTTTCAACTGGATAAAAGAGAATGTAGATAAGGATGATCGGCATTCAGTGATTGCTTTGTTTCGATGAGTACGATGTCTCAGCGAAGTCATTTGACAGATTCAGATGCTTGGAGAATTGTTGGTAGGTTAGAAGGGGGCCAAACTTAAGCCGAAGTAGCGCAAGCCATTGGAGTGTCACAAAATGTCATTTCCAGGATCTGGAACCGTTTTTTGGAGAGTGGATGTGCAGGCCGAAGACCAGGGCAAGGTTGTAGACGGGCAACAACGCCCAATGAAGATCGGTATTTACCGTTAACAGCTCGGAGACACCGAAACATGAACGCTACTCTTCTCCAACAACACCTTCGCTTGGCTACAGGCACCACGATTTCAACTCAGACTGTCCGAAACCGGCTCCTTGCTGTAGGTCTGTATGCTCGCCGACCAATGGTATGTGTTAGATTAACATCAAGGCATCGTCGCGACCGCAGGGAGTGGGCAACCGAGCATGTCAACTGGAGAAATGAATGGAGCAATATTCTGTTTTCTGACGAGTCCCGTTTTTCTGTGCATCCGGATAATAGGCGTATTTTCATTTTTAGGGACCGTGGCAGTAGGAATAATCCTGTGTTCGTGCACGAAAGTGTCAGATTTGGCGGTGGAGGAGTGTTGGTGTATGGTCGCATCTCCATTGACGGGCGCACTGACCTCTACATCATTTGAGATGGAGCTCTGACTGGTCGCCGATATAGGGATGAGATCCTCAGACCTATTGTAGTCCCTTACGCTGCAGCAATCGGAGATAACTTCGATATGGCGAACTGCAGGCCACATCGTGCAAACCTGGTGAAGGATTTCATTTTCGAGGAAGGAATCGTTCGATTGGAATGGCCAGCGTGTTCTCCAGACATGAATCCAATCGAGCACGTTTGGGACGCTCTAGGAAGACGAGTTTCTGGCCGCCAACAACCCCCACAAACTCTCCAAGAACTGGAAAGAACTCTTCCGGAAGAATGGGGCAAAATACCCCAACTCGTCATTAATAGCCTCATTGAGTCCATGCCTCAAAGGTGTTCAACGTTGCTGGCCGCCCGTGGAAACCATACCTCCTACTGAAAATGATTTTTTTTGAAGAAAACACCTTTTCTTATTCTTTTTTTCTCATATGCACAAATTGTGTTTTTTTTTTCCTTTTGTACATAAATGCGCAATAAAATGCATTTTTTTCTGCCAAACATGTGTAATTTATTCACATATAACCTACTATGTCTGTCGACCATGTATCAATCAGCTAAAAAGTTTCCCAGATACAAAATCCACATAAAACTGAAATATCCTTTAATTGTTTTGAGCAGTGTATTTACAATTTTATGAGATTGATATATGAGAGTGATATTTTTAAAACTTTGTTATCGTACGAACGCACCTTATTTGCTACGCTTCACGTGCAATTTCCAACTTGTTCTTATTTTTTTTTAAAAAGCGATATCGTATAAGAAAGAGATTCAGTGAAATGAAGTCATGGCATATTGAAACAGGAAAGAAGGAAAAGTATGAGAAATAGATTATGAAATACTTTCTAACAATAACAGAATATAATTAAAAATATTATTATTATCAAAAGTTTTGAGTGCAGTACCTTATTAAACAACGATGCAAATAAGCAAAATCAATCTAAATTAAAAGTAATTATAGTAATTATAATAATAATTATAATAACTATAATAATAATAGCAATAAGAAGCAAATACGAAAACCTTTTCCATCGAGCTTTTGTTTTAAACACTAAAAATATTTTTAATATTGTTAGCGTCAATTTAAACATAAATATACGTATTTTATGATTAATTATTTTTTCCTTTGGAAAATAAAAATAAAAAAGGGGGAAATATTTCTTCTGTTGGAATTCAATTAATTAACAGTTTAGATAAACAAATATTTACTTGTACAGTTTCATAGTTTCCCAAAATGTATGTTTTGACCAACCAATATTTATTAATATAAAGTTTTTGCTTATTTAATGATAAAATTTCCCTTTATTAAGACATTTTTACTTCTCAAATATTAGTTAAAATAAAAAAGCATACAACACTGTAACTTTGCTGTTAAAAAGAAAAAAAAAAAAACCTACTAATATTGTATCATAAAGAATAAACAACGATCAAATAAACAGTCGATAAATGTTCATATGAATAAACAATTTAGTTACTTGTATGTATTGACTGAGTAAAACAGAACATAATTATCTTTAACCTTCCATCTACCAGACGGGTCCATTGGACCCGACAGCAATATTTCTGGTGTCAATGGTAAAATGAGAAATTGTCGACTGACACCGGAATTTATAAAGGACTTGTCTAGATATTACTAATTCCTTAATTTAAGCTTTCATTGTAAAAGCAAAATTATATTAAAATATTACTGGTGCTGATGCAAGTTTGGAATTAAAATTAGGTGTTGCCGTAGATAAATGGGTGTTTTGTCTGGTAGACGGAAGGTTAATTAAAATTGTGTAATTTCAGTTCTCAAACATGTCTTGCATTTGACATTTTTAAAAAGTCAGTATGTTAACGTAATAGTAATGCTATTTTTAAATAAGCAATTTGAAGTATTAATGCATAGTAATACATACATGCATCACTTAAAACTAAGTTCATAAAAACCATTACATATAAAAATATTAATCTTGTAAAAATGGCAGAATAGAGTTAATACAAAATTAAACAAATAAAGTTTTAAAAAAATCTTCCTATCGTGTAATCCAATGAATGAAAGAATAAGAATGAGAATCATAATTCTAAAAGAATAATTTAACACTAGAACGCCCGGAAATTCTACTCAAGTTTGAAAATAATATTTCTCACCAGAATTTTTATTCAAAATTATTTAATTGATTTATTTAACGTAAATTTGCGTGGATTAGATTTAAATTATTTCAAAAAAAATTTTCTGGTTCGAATTGAAATTTAGTTACATGATTGGAGTAGAATCGACTCCATCCGGGCGTTCTAGTGTTAATGAATGTGTGGATTAGGTTTTACAAAATAAAAAGTTGTATAATATAAGGTATTCATTATATACATTCATTCTTATTAAAATATTTACAAATTTTCTATATTTTAGTAATGACAGTAGCTTTTACTTTTATTACACAGGTGCACCATAAGAAATTGGAGACGTAAATACATAAAATATTTCTTAGACCTTTTTTCCGATCATTTTTCCTGTTTAATAAACTGTTCTGAGAATGACATATTTCTTCGAAAAAAAAAAAAAAACACGCATTTAAAGGTTAAAAACCATATAACCAGTAAAATTTCATTCACAAAAATTACTCTGAATGGCTCGAAGTGTGTGAAAAATATTTTGCCCAACTCTTTTTGTGACCTATACATCACATAATTCAATAACAGTTAGTTTTAACACTAGAACCGCCATTAGGGGTCATTTTGACCCTTTGTCAAAATTGACAGTAGTCGATTCGAACCAGAAATTTTTTTATGAGTTATGTTAAGTGTATGTAGTACAAAACTAGGCTAATTAAATAAGTTAAATTGTTTTTAAAAAAAATTCTGGTTTGAAACTCTTTTTTTAAAACCATGAGCAAAAATAGCCGGCGGTTCTAGTGTTAAAATATATATCCAATAGTTATCAGTCATGAATAAGTTATAATATCAGTTACATGAATTAGCTTAGTAAGTCCTGAAGCCGAATTCATTTGGGCGTCTTCGGAAATTGGGAGTGGGTGTGGGGTGCATAACCTCCACTATTTTCATGCAGAATAATTTTCCTCATAGTAAACACAGAAACTTCGCTGTTTATTAAAATAAAGTCACTTTTCAAATATTCTGGGTGCAAACTATTTTCTAGCAAAAAGGTTGCGCATCGATATTGTAAATGAACAGTAAATTCTATGTATTTAAAAATGCATAGAAAAATAAAAATTCATGTCAGTAATGTATTCAGTTTTATTATGTTTAAAATTATATACCATCATTAAAATACTTTGTAAATTATTTTTCTACACAAACTAGAGTTGAATTATATAGGGGAAATATTGATATTTCTATCACTATTTTGAAAAAGATACCGTATTTACTCGTGTATAACGTGCAGTTTTTTTTTTTTTTTTTTTTTTTTGAAAAAATTAAGGCAAAACTCATAGTTGCGTGTTATACACGGAATATTTTTTTCTTGCTGGATGTAGTCACACGATATACTCATGAATCAAGAAATGAATTCAAAGAAGACATTAACACTCTGTAAGTTTTACGTTATACAAGTATTGCTTCATCTTTATTTATCTCCTTGCCCTTTTTTAATACAAAAACGCTACTAAACTTATTTATTAAACGCTAATTACCAATCCTCATTGCCGTCATTTATTCTCTACCTGAAGACTAAAAATGTAATTTCGCCTTCCTTTCTGGCCAAACGCAAAGTTTGTTTCGACTTTCTTTACATAATTCCTCTGCTATTCACTTACTTGCATTTTAAATTTATGGTGCGCATTATATACGAGATTTTAAAAAATCCTAATTTTTTATTGTAAAGTAAGGGGCGCGCATTATACATGCGTGTGAAATATACAGGAGTAAATACGGTATCTTTATCGTATTTTTCAGCATCATATCCTAAATAAAATTATCATAAAGATTAACTGAGTTAAGGGTTCTGTTGGATATTAAAATTTTGCCTATGTAATGCGACTTCCGTAGGTACACAATGGAATTATTCCGTATACAATGGAATTATTTTATCTGATTATCTAAACCAAATACAAATGCAACTTACTCACTACCTATATGAAAAATTTTGTGTGAAAATACTTCCGTGATTAGATAATAGTTTCATATTAACAATATTAGGGTGTTCTATTTCATGGAACACCCAACAGCCTTTCAACTGAAATACCTATATTTTTATGTAGAAAAACTCGACGTCTACAGATTACGTATGGATATTGAAGTGTTAAAATAAAAAAAATAGCGGTGCATTTCTGGTCTAAAATCAAGAATATTTCCTGACCTGTAACAACACGTATACTGGTCATTAAACAGTGTTGCCAAATCTAATTTTTTTAATTTAGAAATTTCGAGTTAATTCCAGAAATGTTTTTACATTAATTTTAATTTCTTTTATTCAAAGGATTATCTGTCTTATATTATAAAGTCTAATCGTGTCTGTGAACAACGTATACGTCATTTTGTGAATGGCAAAACTATGAACAAATTTGAAATGAAATTTTGATTTTGCAATTTTTGCTGCTACAAATTTTTAAAATTCTCAACATCGCAAATTTACAAATTTTACATCGTCGTATAGGGAAAAAAGTGCTTTTAAATGCAATTTGTTTGAAAACTGAATCGTAATTTAATTTAGACATACTTTTTTTTTTAGTTTTAAATATAGTTTTTGTAAACAGAAGTATTACACTTGTATTAAAAGTAAAGGGGGGAAAGTAGATTACTGTATCTTTTTGTTGTCATTTTTCAAAAAAAAAAAAAAAAAGAGAAAATTTACAATTAAAATATGTGTTATTTTATGAAGGTCATCTATTATAAAACTCGATGAATTTTTATTTTATTAGGATGAGAGAAGCGAATCCTCTACTAGTCCACTCAAATTACAATTTGTCGTACGCTTTACAAAAAAACTATTCAATATTTTAACTTCAAATTAAACACAAAAATAAATTATGATATGTAGATTTGCAGAATATAATTTTTTTTACAGTAAAACGTTAAAAAAAATTATTATTTTAATTAATTTATTTTACATGCATTTCCAATACGGACGCATTTTAGCAAATAAATAAAAAATGAAACGCGTATATTTTCAGAAAAAAAAAGTTTAAATCATGGAGTAAATAATTATAGATAGAATCATGATTAATTTATTAAATAAAACATGTTTTCATTATCCCGCAAAATCGTTTGCACAGATGACACTTAAACATTTTAAAAGAATTGTGTTATGGATTTTTTTTTTTTTTTTTTTTTTTTTTTTTGTAAACTGGCAACAAAATAATTGTAAACAAATAAAATTAATTCTTAAATTTGTTATATAAATGAAAAATTAAAAGATCTGCTTGAAGTTGTTGGTTCAAGCTCTTTATAAATATTTTTGCGAAGGTCGTATTGTGGTTAAATACCATCGACTCATTAATCAGAAGGATTTTATAGAAAAATAAGACTTTAATAAGTTCGCAAACACAACAATAATTATTCGTGAAAACGTCACTGCGAGAATGAGAGAGCGCTTCGTTAAAAGGTAATTCCATTAATTGAGTTGCCATTCGCAGAAAGTAAAAAGTTCTCCCACGCGGAAAGAATTACAGCAATTCTCATACTCTAACATGTATAAAAACGAAGAAATTAAAATAAAATGTTTTACAGTTTACAACGAAAGCAGATTTCAAATGTTTTTTCCAGAAAATAGGATTTTGAAGAAGTAACTTTCTTCAAGCTTTCTTCAAATATATTATTCTAAAATAGCTATCAAAGATTATCGGATGTTGATTACAAAGATTGGAAACATGCATATTTCAAACAATTAAAAAACACCAGTTGCTACTTGAAATTGTAAAAACATCTTTAAAAGAGCTTTTAGTTGAAAATTTAAAAAAAAAATTGTAAAAGTTTGCTTCGAAAATATCTTATTATACAAGTTTTCTTAGTATACAAGTATTATGCCAGTTTTACATCTTAAATAAAAAATTAAAATGCGCCAAAACATAAAATAACGTTTTTGTTTAATAAAGATGCAAAAATAATAATAACAAAATATTGTTACTTTCAAATATCTGTTTTATAAAATAATGCTTCGCGAATCCAAACAAAGCATGGCTTTTGCTAGTTTATGAATTAAATGCATTTTAGTTTACTTTCGATTACTTAGTTGTTTTACATTCGATACAACACTTTCACTTTACAAAAATATTTTTTAAATAATAATTGTGTGATTTATCTTCTCCGCCTTTACTAAATTCTGATCAAACAGCTGTAAGAATGCAAACTTATTAACACTAGAACCGCTATTAAGAGTCATTTTGACCCTTTGTCAAAATTGTTAGTAGTCTATTCCAACCAGAATTTTTTTATGAGATATGTTAAATGTATGTAGTACAAAATTAGGCTAATTAAATAAATTAAATTGTTCTTTAAAAAAATTCTGGTTTGAAACTCTTTTTTTAAAACCATGAGCAAAAATAGCCAGCGGTTCTAGTGTTAATCCGTGTGTAAAATAATTTCCCGAAATTTAAAGAAACATAAATGAATGATTTCTGACAAAACATGGAGCTATCATAAACAAACAGACCAAGATATATAAATCACCAGATACCCAATTTGCTTCTTGAATGATTATATTTGTCTTTTGCTGGATTTGTGTATTATTCTGCGATATTGACATCATACGTATACTTTCCTTTAGATGTTTAACCCCTTAATTGATTTGCCCGTACGCCGTTCGGGCGAGACGAATTTGCCTAATTCATCATTTAAAGCTTTTTGACACCACTATTTTTATAAAGAAAAAAATAATTTAATGCTATTCCAAGGCGGAAATGTTTAAACTGAATGTTACGAATATTTTGATTAAATAATAGTGGCAGTGGTATTAATAGTGGTGTCCGTTACATTCAATTTATTGAACGAAAAAGAAATAACCTGTTAAGGGAGACCCGAACCCTATTTTCGGCCAAAAATCATCAAAAATTCAAAAAAATTTTTATCTCAGAAAACGATAAAATACATATTTGCGAATATCCATGCAAAATTTCAGAACTCGGGGACACTTGGAACAGGTAGCAAATGAGCTTTTTTTAATTGTAGTCACTAGAGTTTAACCCTTTAACGATCAAAGCATTTTCATTGCTAAGATGTCGAAATAAATGAATGACACCGGTAATTAAGAACAAATGTATTTCTAAATAAGAAAACGTGTTTTTTCACATACATTATAAAAGGGATATTTTTAGATAAAAATACCGGTGTCAGTGTTGCATATCGGAATTAAAATTTTGTTTCGCGGCGAAACCAATGAACGTTAAAGGGTTAACTCTTTCCGGCGCAGACAAATTTGTTCGTAAAATGAAAAATTGTTGACTGGCACCGGAATTTACATTAGACTTTTTTAGAAATTAAGAATTCCCTGATTTAAGCTGTCATTGTAAAAGCGAAATTTTACTAAATTATTATTGGTGCCGTTTGTAAGTTTGGAATTAAAATTAGGTGTTGCCGGAGTGGTAACACTGCGCCGGAAAGGGTTAAAGGACTAGCGCCCATTTAAAATGCGTTTTCCTAAAAGTGACTTTTTCCATATTTTGCCTAATATCAAAGTACTAAAGCTCAGTGGTAAAATGGGTTAGAAACAAAGTGTTTATGTTTTTAGAATCTTAAAAAAAAAATTGCAACAAAAGTAAGGAGAGATTTTTTTTAACTATTTTTGAAAATTTTACATAAATTGGTAAACATGAAAATTATAACGAATTTAAGGAAATTTACCATGCGTAATTTCTTTCTTTTTTTTTAGCTGATTAAAATAGAAAATTAAAAATAACTCTCCCTAGGTCGTTTCCATATACTATAACACTATTTAAGAAATTTTAGTAATACCAAAATATTGGAAATTGTATGAGGAGTAGTAATTTTAAAAAAAAATTTCCACAAAAAAATTATAAAAATCGACATAAAAAATATACTTTTTAATAAAAAGTGATTTTTTTTTTTTGCTAATTATTCCTTACAAAAAGATTCTTAAATAGTACATCAAAATTCATCACTTTAAAATCAATAATAAAAATTCTGGGTTTTTTCTTACGGGTCTCCCTTAAAGGGTTATGAATGAATCGTAAAACAGTAATGCTTTAGTGGACGCAAATGACATTATTTTATTAAGAAAAAACGTATGTTTTAATTCTTAAAACTGAAATATGTGCAAGTGCGTCATTGATCCCATCTACTTTGAAATATTTCATGTGAAAATACCTCACTTTCGGAAACAATTGTTATCGAATTCGTACATTGATAAAACGCAATGTTTTATAAATATTTAGAGTGTCTTTATAGAAGAACTGTGACATACAGTGTACATGATGTGATCGGAAGTTTTTATACAAGAAACAGCGATTTATGTTTCAAAACTTTATGATCTTCGACTAAATTAATTGAATTCGCCGAATTAGACAAGCAAATGTAGGTGTTGACAATAACTCGAGTTAGAGACTAAAAGTTGCCATTTAACCTTATGTGTCTTCACAAGAAAAATGTCTATCGTATTTATTGCATGCATATTATTTCAGAAAATTTCATTTACACTTGAAAGAGTACGTATATTTTAGTATTTTTTTACTACTAATAACAATAGAGATTTCAAGTTTTGAATTAAAATGATGAAATTATTATTATTATTATAAAGGTGAATATGGATATGAGAATTGTATATGTAAATTTGACATGATGTAAATGATGCCGGGTTTATATTTTAAGAGGAAAAAATTATGTGATTGGATCAAAACGAAATAAATTTTGCTGTTTTTTTTATTTTGGAATACTAAGCATAAAAGCCTTAATTCATTACGATATCATAATAACAGATCTTTATTATGTTTTACTGCTTACATTAGAGGTCTGCACGGGCCGGGCATCGGCCCGAAGCTCGAGCCCGGACCGGCCCGCGGGCCGGGCTCGGACCTATTTCCAATGATGGCATTCGGGCCGGGCCTAGTCACTAATCTTTTCGGGCCGGGCTGGTCTCGGGCCTTAATTATTTTTGCTAGAATATCGGGCCGGGCCTAACTTTTTTTTTTTTTTTTTTCCGTACGAAGCCGAGATTGATTCCATTCTTCCTAGTTTTCACGGACCAAAATAATCAGTTCCTATTGAATCTTCCTATATGAAAATCCTTTTCTCGACTTTTTATAAATCAGTAATATTTGGCTTTGTCCAAAAATTTCTGCAAAAAAAGCATATACTTTTAAGCCGTCATTATTCTAGAATTAAACATTAGAATTTATTCCTTTTAAAGAATCGTAGATTACTAGGCGTTTTAAAACAGAATTAAACACACACACACACACACAAAAGAAAAAAAAACATGATTATGACGGAATTTTTTTTAAAACTGAAAACTGAAAGTTTCTTTTAAAATGTTCATTCATGCAAAATGAATACAACAATACGGGAGAAAAAATATATTAAACATTTACATCTGTTAAGAAGGGAATGCATTTTTTTTTTCGTTCCAAAACGATTTCGTCTTTGGAAATTTTACCATGTACCGCTTTTTCGATTTTTTGTCTCCATTACAGGGAATATGGATTAATAATACTAGTGATAACTGAAACATTTACATACAACAAAGAAAGATTCATTTAAAAGCATAAATATCGCAGCGTACGGCACTTCTGCATAAATGGAGATTATAAACATGGAAAAAAAAGACTAATATAATTTTTTTTTGGTCAGAACTCTTCCATAAGATTAAAGATCAATGTTCTGTAGAAATTCACTCGAGCCGGGCCGGGTTCGGGCCGAAATTTAAAATTTTTTCCGGACCGGGCCGAGTACGGGCCGAAATTTTAACTTTCGGGCCGGGCCATTATTTTTTTCGTTCGGGCCGGGCCGGGCTCGGGCCGAATTTTTAACTTTCGGGCCGGGCCGGGTCGGGCCAATATTTCTTTCGTTCGGGCCGGGCCCGGGCCTGGAAATTTCGGCCCGTGCAGACCTCTAGCTTACATAAACGGTTAAAATTTAATTTTAATGATTTTTACAACTGAGTTTTATAGGAATAGTAATTTGTTAACTTTAGGTTAAATATCATTTGTTTAAGAATTAGACTTACCAATATAAGGTGCATTTTTTATTGTAAATAAGTTTGTAAGTTTATTATAAATCAATGAAACAACACCTTCTTAAACATTTTCTTTCGTCAAAATTCACAAGTTCTACCTTGTAATAATGATAACCAAAAATACTTTTTGAAATTTTCAGACATTAGTGCTCTTTAACGGTAAACTTAAAATTAATTATGTGCAAAATGCTTAAAAGATGACAAAAATATTTAAAAAACAAGTTAAATAACTTTAAATCTTAGTACTTTCAGCTACAAACACAGCCTTCATCTGAAAATATAAAAACACTATTACTAACGTCTTGTTTTTCAAATTTCAGGTAGTTGGTGTCCAGAGGAATGAAAGTAAAAATCAAGGTTTTTCTCCATATATTCAAGATCATAATAAAAAACGCAAAAAACGAGTTTTACTTTTCTTCCTTTCTACACCATCTACGTAAAATTTGAAAAAAAAAATCGCTAATAGCAGTTTTTTGTGTGTTCTCTAAGGAAGGCTTTGTTTATAACCGAGAGTATCAGGCATTAAAGTGACTTAATATCTTTTTAAATGTTTTTTGTCACCATTTAACCCTTTCCGGCACAGTGTGTCCACACTCCGGACACAACTAATTTTAATTCGAAACTTACAAACGGTACCAATAATATTTTAGTAAAATTTTACTTTTACAATGACATCTTAAATCAGGGTGTTCTTGACCTCTTCAGACCTGAGGTACACAAATGTGCACCTCCATTCTTTTCCTCATAAAAACTAAACTGTTCGAATTTTTTTGCATTTCTACTTTACTTCTATACAGCTGAATGTTTTTTGCTTTAAAACAAACCCAAGAAATGTCAGCACTGATGAATATAACTTCATAAAATAAATTTTATTTTCATCGGAATTTCGAAAATACCTTCAAGACATTGTGGCCAAAAAAGTAAGAAATATTCGTGATTATTTAACTTGAATGCTTTACAATAAAAAAAATTTAAATTTTGCTGATCATTTACTTGTTTAAAGACCTTAATTTTGTTATTGCTTAAATTTATATTACTGATAGTTAAACTGGTGTTTTAAGAGGATTAGTACTTTTGTATCCATATTTATAAACCTAAATTACCAGACCCCTAAAGCACTGATTTTATAAAAAATAACTCTTTCTGTCACCTATGGTGTCATTTCGATTATATAAAAGCAATAAATACATATTTGCAGAGTTATTTTATGCTCAGGTCTGAAGAGGTTAAAAGTCCTGTGTCAGTCAATGATTTCTCATTTTATGAATAGAATCTGTCTGCGCCGGAAAGGGTTAAATATTTTGCACAAAGTGTAATTTTAAGTTTAAATTTTTAATGATGAATTTAACATTCTATTTATTTATTTCCGTTGCAATTGTTTTATAAATGGCGCATGCATGTATCAAACGTCTTTGTATTGCATTGAAAGTATTTATTTTCACACCAGTCCCTAAACATGTACAAGTTCTATAATACTCAGATATACATACAACCTACATGCAGTATATTACGAAAGCGAAATAATTGCTTCCATTTTCTCGAACAAGATTATCTTTTATAATTAATTATGATTTTTATTAGTTTTAATAAAAGCTATATAAATATTACGTTTAAATAAATCTGGTATGAGAGTTTTATCTGCTCTATTAGAATTATTTTTATTACGTTTGTATCAACAACTATTAAAAATAAGTCATGTTTATAGGATGGAATAAAATAAAGAGGTGGAGATATATAGTGTAATACCTACCATATGCCAATAAAGTAACTTGGAAGCTGGGCAAATGACTACGGCTATTTTTTCCACAGGCTAATTTCCACCAGTAAATCTAATTTTTAGTCTTATTTAAACGCGATATTCGTGGCAAATGTACCTCAAAATATGATATAAATTGCTATTTCTTTTTATTGGCATGAATTTGCTCAGGTGTTATAGTTTTTTGCACCGGCCACCAAGCACGAGGTTGCCTTGGTTGTCACAATATGACTGGGAAGCAGTCCCTGACTACCCCCGAGGTTAACTTTTGAATATCTGTATTTTCCGATATTTATGACAGAAATTTTACATTAATAAAGCGTGTAAGAAGAAAATTCCTATTAAAATTTACTGATGGATTTTTCCCGTGGTAATCCACCGTTACGAAGCGGTTACAGTACAAGTTTCACTTTTTAAAAATGTATGTCAGTTCCCTGTATACCCAAAAATGTCAGAAATCGATGCACTCCATTTAGTGTAAACGGTTGAAAGGAATAGCAATAAGTATGAAACAAATACGCACAATTTATTGCTTAAATATATATACTTACATCAATACATTTCAATAACATCGCACAAAAAACACACACAAAATAAATAAATAAATAAATAAAAGCGTTGGCACACTCGAATTAAAATTATCGTCTGCCACCGATAATTTTGCGCTATGAGATTATGCTGTGGGTATTAAGCAAGGCTAACACCTTTTAAATTAAAATTTAAAATGCATTGGAAAAATAAAGTTTTACAGACGTTTAAGTACAGTTAAATATCACGATTTGCAACCGGCACTGCTACAGTTCTGAAATGCGATATGCAGAGTAAAATCGGTCGCATCAATTTCGAACATTTTTGGGAATACAAGTGATGATTTATCTCATCCGTGTTAATAAAATGTCGGTTCGTAATTATTAACTCATGCTCTAAAATTTTTAAATTGGAAGATTTGTTCTATCACGTTTCATTTGCGATTTGCAGTGGCTGTCTTCCGAAATTCGCCAATAAGGGATGCTTCTGTCATTTGGGCATTGTCGCTTTACAATGCTGTTACCTATAGTTATACCCCACTAAAAAAATTAAATAGAAAATCTGTAGGGAGTTGGCCCAAAATTCTGTGGAAAATCCGTAGGTAATTGGCCCATTCTGCAGATATTTGAAAGAATATCTTAAAAAATTCTACAGATATTTTTAAGGTAAAGCTAAATCTCCGATATTTCTTCAGACTTCTGTAAAATGTCTGAAAAAGCGGAATTTCTGCAGATAATCTTAAGATTATTTTTAGTGGGATAGCTCTCTACGTTTATAAATATTTTTAGATTAAAGGGACTTTCTTATGCACCCTGTATTTGCCTGATTTAATGAACAAAACTTTGTATTAACTCCTTGGGGACGATCGACATGCATACGTGCCGCAAAAAGGCTTAAGAATCCTTGGTCATCTCTACCACTAAAATTTTACTGCAAAATTTGCCTTATCTAATCGAAACACTATCTCGATTTAATTGGGTACAAATTTCTGTTTGTAAAAACCGGTGACAAACCGTTACAAATTTCGTAAAAGACTTCCGTCGCGAAGGGGTTAACCCTTTCCGGCTCAAGCAAATTCTATTAGTAAAATGAGAAATTGTCGATTGTCAC
This sequence comes from Maratus speculifer, assembly GCA_964019185.1. NCBI lineage: Eukaryota > Metazoa > Arthropoda > Arachnida > Araneae > Salticidae > Maratus > Maratus speculifer. The sequence goes on from OZ025300.1 coordinate 218,798,827, forward strand.
CGGAATTTATAAAAAACTTGTCTAGGTATTACGAATTCCTTAATTTAAGCTTTCATTGTAAAAGAAAAATTATATTAAAATATTACTGGTGCCGCTTGCAAGTTTAGAATTAAGGTTAGGTGCTGCCAGCCTGGCAACACTGCGCAAGAAAGGGTTAAGACATATAAGTTCTTTACAAAGTTTCTGGTACGAAATTAATTAAAATTCTTTCAATTCCCTGGCATGTAAGAATTCTGTAATAATTTACTGTTAAAAGAGTCTTCCTTTATAAATTTTTTAGTTATTTGGCAAAATTTGATAGTTCTAAGGTTTTTTTTTATTTTAACAAATTAATATAATAAATCAGTCTGAAGAAATCTAAACATTCTTGTCCTTTAATGAAAACCAGTAAAACATTTATTTACGTATTAAACTAATTAATATTACTGGAATGTAACACATTACTTAATAATGAAACGATAAAATTTCACGCTTGCAAAAGCTTTTCAAATTAATTACCTAATATTCCTGCCTGTGAAAATATCTTCAGGCTATAGAAATTAGCTTCCATAATTTTAATAAACTTACTATCACACAAATTAAGCTATACTAAATAATGTTATAATGTATATCATTTATTTTAATTTAATTTATTCATCGACTTTGAAAATTTTATTTAATATAGTTATCTTTAATAGGCTGCTCATGTAGCATGTAAAATATGTGATAATTAGGAAATATAATTTATTATTACATAGTAAAAATTTTATATTTGTAATATCATTTTGCTACATATAAAAGTACAAATAAAATTACATTGTAACTAAGTTCATTTTTATTTTGATGCAAAACAATTTGTGTCTTCTTGTGGCTAATAAAAGGGCTTGACAAGTGCAGCTTGATTTCCAAAAAGTGAAGTTGCCAAGCCTTCAGATTTTTGCACACCACTATTATCTAACAAAAAATACTGATCTTTTAAATCACCTAAGTGTTCGAATTAAATAAAATATTTACAGTATTAATGACAGATTGTTACGGACTTCTCAAAGTAAAAATTTTTGCTCTGAAAATACCGGGATCAAGTCGGAATTTCGGAATTAAAGTAGAGCCCAAAATGGCAACCCTGCAGGCAACAAATACAATTTGCGTTGCCGGGTGTCCAACATAAATTGGGGCCCCAAATGGTCTAGAAATAAAAAAATTAAAAGTGATTTTCTTAGCCTTTTCTGATGGCGAAATAAACGTTATGAAATTAGGAGTGTCTCATTTGGAGCCCTTATTTATGTGGGAAATTTGAGAACACTAATTACAATATAAATATACATACATATACATCTTACATAAAACTATGTATGCTATATTTAAGACTTTTTTCCAATCGAAAATTTCAGTTAGAAAATGAAAAATTATTAACAGGATGAAATAAAAAAAAATTATTAATGACTGCCATGCAGAAACATAACACATTTAATTATATAACAATAAAAACACGGGAGGTTTGTAAGTATACTCAATAAACTTTTAGAACTAACAATGTTTACATAATGAAACTCAAGTTTCATGCTAAATCGGTTCCATCAATTTTTCGAAATGAATTATTAATCCTTTTAAAAATCGGCTATTACATAAGTTTTATTCGGTCGGCCCCACTGTACAAAAAGGGGCGGGAGGATTTACGTAATTTCGCTAATTAACACCTCGAGGGCCACGGTGACTGACATTGAACTTTGCATTTAGGTCGAGTGTAAAATATGCAGTGTAAAATATGACATAAAATTAAAAATATACATATTGTTTTAAGTAATTATTATAAGAGAATAATCCTGTAACAAGGAAAAGTTGAGTTAATTTAAAATATATTTTCAGTAATTATTTAAAACAATATCTTTTTATTAGTTTTATATCATATTTTAGACTGTCAGTCACCGGTATCGAACGCGGCCTAAACGGAAAGTTCAGTATCGGAGAACTTGTAATTCGATTATATGAGGTAAGTATTACTGTATTATTTGTGACGTAAATTAAATATCGAGACTCAACGTTCGATCGCGAAGATTTATTTCATTCGATTTTGGACACCTATCAATCAGTCGACTCCAATACAACCAAAGATATCAGTCAAACCAGTGTTTTTATGTTACTATAAGCACATCTTTAAATGATAACCCTATGTGCTCTGATGATAGAATTTTCTATCACAAAATTTTAATTCCGAAATGTCACAACGGCACCAGAAAATTAAAAAAAAATTTACTTGAAAAAGGTTTAATGCATTTCTTCGTGTATATCGTTAAGCGGTTTTTTTCTTTTCAAAATACTGGTGCCAAAGTGACATTTGAAATTTTGAAGAAATTTGCCCACCAGAGCTCAAAGGGTTAAAATATTTTTTGCCGGAAATTTAAAAATAAGATTCCTCTCTAAAATCTTAACTGAATACAGCTTCACATACTACGTGGTTTTTAAAAATTTTCTTTTTCGGCAAATTAAAAAAAAAATAAATAAATAAATAAAAAGGTCCCAAAAGAATAATTCAATGTTTTTGTATACTATATATTTTAAAAAGAAATATAAAGGAAAATAACTGCAAGTAAGAAATATAGGTCGTTTTTTATAAGAAGCGACCATACTAAAATCCATACTAAAATTTTTGACCCATACAATAATTTTTTGCTGAATGCAATGCACTGACGCTAACTGTTTACGCACAAAGCTGATTCTTCAAACTTTCATTTCAGAAAACGTTTTTTTTTTCTTTTTTTGTTGTATTCATTGGAAGTAATGAAAGGACTTATTTCTCGTAATAAACCTCTTGACTTCAGACGTAGTCTTATGCGATCTCTAGTGACTGATTTAATCGCATATTTCTGCAATTAAAGAAGGTTTATATTAGTTTTCTGGAGCAGTTGTAAGAAAACAGAGATGTTATACAGTTATACAGTGGCGGTCAAAAGTTTCCGGCCAGCAAAAATTTTTCAGTTAATTTTTAAATACACCCATATGAAGAGGAATCTCACAGTGATAGTTATACATTTTATTGACTTAATAGTTAGGAACATATTTATAGAAGAACATGTAAATATCAATAAATTTAACTGACAAAATTAAGTATAAAGGAAAACGCATGTTCTCAAAAGTTTCCGGCCACCTTCACAAGTTTGTAAAAAAGTGATATTGTAATAGAAAATTACACTGATAAACAATATTTACAATTAGTATTTCATCGTATTACTATTTTATTAGCTTTAGTAATAAGTACTGCGCCACAGCAACGTGACATTCATACAATCAATAGTTAAAGATCGTCTATGGTACGCTTTTTTCACTTTTCTTGCAATTCTGGCGAAATTTCGGCTGAGTTGGAATATTTATAGTTCCGCAGATTTTTGTCAACTTCTTTTCAAAGATTTTATATTGAATTCATGTTGGGCGATTGGGCTGATCATTTCAAAAACTAAATTTTTGTGCGAAAACCATTGCTTATCGAGGTTTGTAAACATTATTTATGTCGTTATCATTTTAAGAAAAATAGTTGCGACCATTTTTTTTTCTCTAATAAGGCAGAAAATAGTCTTGCAAGATATCCTTATAGATTGTATCATTCACCTAGCTGTGGATTTCAAATAACAGACCGACACTTTTTGAAGAAAATACTCCCCACGGCATAACGTGTCCTCCGCCATGCTTTATTGTAGGAATAACATAGGTCGAATCATATATTTTGTTGTTAGGTCATCGGACGTTGTGTTTGCCATCACTTCCAAAACTGTTTCGAATTCGACTGATGGAAAAATAGAACTTTTTTCCAATTTTCACTTGACCAGACTTTGTGTTTTTCGGAAAACGCTAGTCGGGTACGCCTGTATTTTTTTAACTCTGAAAAAATTTTAACGCCGACTCTTCCATAAAGTTATGCATCATGTCAGCATGTTCATACGGTATACGGGCTTATTTCAGCAATATTTTCATTCTGTAAATCGCAGTATATTGCAGAGGAATTTTTATGCGGATTATCAATAGTTTTTCTCTTGATAATTTTGTCCACAGGAGTAGTAATTTTCCGGGATCTCCCGGACCTCTGAAAGTCCTGAAGGCCACGGCCATCTTTATAAAATGTTTAAATATCGTTTACGGTCGATTTTACCGATCGATAACTTTGCCGGAATATCTCGAGAAGATTGACCTTTTAGCGACAAACTAATCACTCATTTATAAATAATAATAGTTGAACTTTTCAATTTTGAATTCAGACTATGCAATACATGTTGATTCATTCGTAAAAACAATCAAAAAACAGTTTACTGATAGAAAAAAAAAACTTAAGAATGAAAAGTGGCCGGAAACTTTTGCACACGCGAACTTCGAATTATATCCCTTTGCATGAAGCATCTTCAGTGTCCAATCAAAATGATCACGTGCTCGGAGGTCATTCACATATTCCTAACTTTTGAAGCAATTGTGCTTCTTCTTTGCTGAAACCTTTTGGTAAATAAATCGAAGAAACTAACTGGCCGGAAACTTTTGACCGCCACTGTATATAATGTCCAAGATGGTGAAAATTCCCTAGCTATGATTAGAATCCACAATCTCTTTAATAGATACATGCATCTTCCATTGGCATATGTAAAAGTTTAAGGAGTTAAACATAGATGAAGTAAAAAAAAAACATTGCAAGATAATTAAAGAACTGAAAATAAAAAGTCGAAACCAACGCTTATGTAATAATGTATGCGTATGATCTAAACAGTGAAAAAAATATCTATAATAATGATTGAGAATGAAAATCTTAAATATGTATATTGACATATAAACTTAAGTTAACATAAATAAAGTAAAACACTTTGTAAAATCACCGTAAAGTGAAAAATAAAGTAGGACGCGTTTCGAACTACAACAATAACAACTCATCATCAGCTAAACCTGCACGTGTCCGTGAGGGCACAGAGTCAGATTCAAAGTGAAAGAAAGAGAGTGGAGTTTACAAAGAGTGAGACAGGTGGCGCAAGTTCAAAGAACTCTGGTGGAAGACAAAAATTATGCCAAATATCATCACTTTTTGGCATCACTTTTGGCATCCACCTGTGCTCTTTTTACTTGCGCCACTTGTCGCACTCTTTGTAATCTCCACCCTCTTTTTTTCACTTGATCTCTGACTCTGTGCCCTTACGGACACGTGTAGGTTTAGCTGATGACGGGCAGCTATTGTTGTAGCTGAAAATGCGTCCTACTTTATTTTTCATTTTACTAATTTATTTCCTTTATTTATTAATTATCACTAATGTTAACGGGGTTTTTTCACTTCAGTTAGTGTTTCGTTTCGTAATCTTAATGCAAAAAATATATAAAATTATATTTAATTTAAAATAAAATTCATGATGAAAACACATCTTTTCTTAAAACATGATTAAGTAGAAAGCCTCAAAATTTATCTAAAACATAATAGTTTTTTAATTAAAAGATGAAAAACTGTTTTAATATATAATAAAAACAGATTTTCTTCGCGTAAACATATTCAAGAACAAAAATAAAATTAAACAAATAATTAGGACGAAAATAGAAAAAATATATAAATAAAATTAAAAAAATAAAATAAATAAATTTGCTAATCGTTTCTATTATTAAATTAGTTTTTTTTAATCTTATTATTTTCGTTGAAATTAGTAAAATATATCCGTTAATTTCCAATTATTAACTTAATTATTCTTTTTTATAATCAGTTTCCGGAAAAAAAGAATTAAAAAAAATGAAAGTTATATATAAACAACTACATTTATTTTTTTTTTTTATTGCAATTAATTCAGAATCGACAACTTCGAAGAATCGAAACAGAACATGTTTTTGAAAGAGAAAATATATTTACTTAAATATATTCTGAATTTATTTATTATTCTGAGTATTATTCTCATACATATTAGAAACATTTTATGGTTTTCATAATATTGCTGCAAAAAATTCCACGCATTGTTTTTACAAATTAGTTTTTTTTTTTTTTTTTTTTTTTTTTTTTTTTTTTTTTAATTCACGCAGTATTCAAAATTAAATAGGAAACATATTTATCATTAACTTTCAATATTTTGCACGAATGAAATAAAATATTTGCGTATGATAAAATTGAAAACCTGTTTAAAAGCAAAAATCCCTTTAAAAAATAATCCTACGCAGCGTTGTAATTTTACAGATGAGATGTGAATAACTTGTTCAAAAAATTAATTAATAGCGAAAAATCTTATTAATTCTGTAACTTTCAAACATAAGTTAACATTTCTTTTCCGTGATCATATCAAAGGGGGAAAAGACTATGAAAGAAAGGAAATCATTTTAATTAAAAAGAAAGATTTCCTGTTGCAATATAATGTGATTAATTAGAAAAATCTTAAGATTTGACTAGAAACATAAATAATATAGTTTTTTTAAATGATAATACTACAAGAGCAGAACTCAGTTTATATATCATAAAAAAAACCCTGGGCAGATAATAATAGGTTTGTATTAAAAAACACATTTAAAAGGCTTTTCTATTTAACCCTTCACTGCACGATTTTTATTTTCTGTATGAAAAAAATATTTTGATTAGTTTAGGTAATCACAAATGCAGGAAAAATATTTAAAAAAAATCTGACTTCATATATTTTTTTAAAATATGGGTTTTTACCTCACAGGCTATCATAGCCTGAGAGCTTAGGTGCCCGCCCGTTCTGTATGTATGTTCGTACGTAACGTGATAAGTCATGATAAAAACATCCGATCCACTTGAAATTTTGTACATAGGTATATCCTGATAAGGCGCTTCCCTGATTAGTTTTTGGAGTTCATTCGATATGTATAAGAGGGGGAACGGGGGGCTCATGCCCCTCCCCTTAATTGATATAAATGGATTTTTCATGCAGAATTAAGTTTTCGTTCAAAATTTAGATATAGGATCATTCTGATGGGGCGATTCCGTGACTGTTATTAGGTATTCATTGAATAAATATAAACAGGGGGAACGGGAGTTCTAATGCCCCTCCCCTTAATTTACATAAATGGGTTTTTCAAGCAGAATTGTCAGATTTCGTTCAAAACTCTGAATAGTTTTGGAAGTTTAATGGTTAAGTATAAAAGAGGGGGATAACTCTTCTTATATTATATAAATGCTAAATGGGTTTTTATTAAAAATTATCCGATTTGCTCTGAGTTTTGGATATAGATTTTTTATATGATAAAGCAGGGGTGCAAAAATCTAGGCGCCAGAGGGTAGTCTCTCACCACTAAAATGTTAAAGTTTTTTTCGCTCAAAATTTAATAGCATTCTAGTAGGAATTTCACACGAAATATTAGACGAAGAAAAACGAAATAAATTTTGTGGTGAGAAACTGCCTGCTGGCGCCTAGATTTTTGCACCCCTGTGATAAAGCATGTCCTTGATAGTTTAGGAGGTTCAATGATCAAGTATAAAAAAAAGGGGAGAGCTGTTTCCCCTTATTATTTTTTTTCGAACGGAATTAACCCTTGAAAATATAAGGCTGTAATGTACAATCAGTATGCGTAGCCTGTGAGCTCAATGCCATCAGTTTAACTGGGCAATATTCTTTTTATTGTGGTATGTGCCATATGTGACCCACAGCACACAGTGAGATACTTACATTTTTGTACCAAATGTGGCATGAAGTTCATAATACTGGTGTATTATATACACAAAAAGAATATAATATGTATAAAAATTTTATTCCAGGTATTTAACCCTTTGAGGGGAAGCAATTTTTTTTCTTGTAATGGTGAATTTATACCTCAATATTTGGAAAAAAAATTAAAATAAAGAAATCAATTTGAAACTTTTTTTTTCCTCCAAAGTTAGAAATATAAAATTTAATTAAAAGCTTCTGCTACAAATCTTGATTCAAATCTGGTGGTATATAATATATCCCACTTTCCTGATATACTCTATTAGGACCTTAATTCAAAAAGTCTATCATGACCCTTCATACCTTTAGGAATTTTTGCTATTAAAATGTGAAAATTGTCGGATTTTTTTTCAAATTCTTTGACAGATATTGTCGCTTTAATTGTTTGGTTACCTAAAAAATCACTCCAGTAATATCCATAATGGAAACTTGTAAAAGTTAAGAGAATCCTTTTGTTTGCTGTATCTCTGTGTTTCTTCTGAAGTAAAATCCAAAAGTTCAGAGTTAAAAAAAAAAAAGGGAAAAAATGATATGGAGTCTCCAGAGTCATAATTTTAGCATTTAACCCTTTCCGGCGCACTACTCTTTAAAGTTGGAATTTAAAGAAAAAAAAAATTAGGTAATAGATTTAGGCCTAGAGGAGTACACAGGTATTGTTTTGTAAAGATTGCACTAACCAATTAATTGTACAGCTGTTGCCGAAGTGGTAACCTCCCATAAGTAAAGCATTGATAAGCGCAGTGAGAAGAGCATTGCTGTGAATCGCGTATTACAGTAAAACATTTTACCTATTATTTAACAACAGTAGAGTTTGATCTCTGTGGTGCTGCCATCTAGAACTCATAAAAAAGATTTAAAGTAGCCATTAGAGTAGTTTTTGAAATATTCACGGAGTTTTTGTGTCTCTAAACAGGGAGAACTTTAGGTGTTCCGACCCGGCAACACTGCGCGTTAAGGGGTTAAGGAGTTTCTTTTTCTATATCTTAATTGCGCTTCCGGAATTTGTCTTTCCTTTGTGACCTTTTTCTATCAACACTGGGTCCAGCAGAGATATCTGCAGCATCTGAAAGAATAAACAATCTTTCTCTAAATAGATACTTCTCATTATATATATTCAGTGTTAAATCCTGAGGGGGAGCATTCGGCGAGAACATTTACATGCACTACACAGATAATTTGAAATTTTGTTTAGTTTATAAATTCATTCCTCCCCCCCAAAAAAAACAAACTCACTTCGGGCACATAACAATGTCCCGCCAGTGGAAAAACATCTGACTTCAGTATTGTTGATTTTAACTTTTATACAGTACTTTTAGTGAAATTGAAAATAACTTTAATATTTAATATAAAAAATTTATCTCATGTGGCAGTAGAATCCATTTCTTGGATCACATTTTTTGGTTATCGTGCAGTCAACGTCTGATTCATATGAAGATATAGCATTCAGGTATCATCAGAAATTCCAAAAGATTGATTATCATTATCAGATTCAAATAATATTGCATTGATTTAATGTTGCGTTAGCCCTTTGAGTGCCATTTTTCATTAGAATGTTTTATGAGCTTTATGCTCTATGTTCCACATCTGGCATAAACTCAAAAACAATATTTTAAGCTCATGTACTGAAATATTTTAGTTTTGAGCAACCTTAATTACAAATATGCGATATACTCGAATGTCTAAAATTTTATCTTGCGATACTTTCAATATTTTTGGGTGAAAAAGTTGAAGCAAATTCTACTGTTGTAAACGATACACACTGGAAATTTTTTTTCGAAATAAAAATTTAATAGTTAGTGAGGTATTGTCATCAAGTGAGAAACACTGGTACAAAACTCTTAATTAGAATGTTCTAGATGTGCTACAAATCTCAGATTACATAAACTAAAGATCCTTAGGAAAATGGAAGGGTTTTATCGATATGTTCCACATATGGCACACCGTGAAGTGAAGTGTTAATTTACTTTCGTCATAAAAATTAGGTCAACCGGTAAGTTCTATCGTACTGCTCAAATTGTTCCGGTGCAAGTCTGCTTAAAAATAGAGGTTAAATTGGCAGTCCTGATACGCATCATGTAATGTACGAGGGCAATTCGGAAAGTAACCTCCGTTTATGAATTAAAAAAAAAAAACTAATGAAAGGAAACATGTGTTATTGCTTACGTATAAAAGACACGTTCTTCAGCTATTTCTCAACATAATTGCCGTATTAATTAAAACAATTATCATAACGGTAAATCAGCTTTGAAATTCCATCGTCACAGACTTCTGCCACCGGCCTATTCAACTGCGATTATTTTAAAATTCAATTCGCACCACTCTTTCAATCCAAAGAATTTTAACATATTTTTCTGTATAATTTTCTGATAAATGCACTACCAAAAATGTTTTAAAAAATAGTGGGTCAAGTAAAATATTACGAGAGCAATTCGAACTTTTCAGTATGAATAAAAGAATATGTTAAAATTCTTTGGATTGAAAGAGTGGTGCGAGTTGAATTTTAAAATAATCGCAGTTGAATAGGCCGGCGGCAGGAGTCTGTGACGATGGAATTTCAAAGCTGATTTACTTTTATGATAATTGCTTTAATTAATATGGCAATTATGTTGAGAAGTAGCTGAAGAACGTGTCTTTCATACGTGAGTAATAAAACATGTTTCCTTTCATTATATTTTTTTAATTCATAAACAGAGGTTACTTTTCGAATTTCCCTCGTATATTTATCATTAAATTTTATAATTCAGCTAAAAAAATCAAAAAAATTGTCTGGACTCAAAAAAAAAATCACATCCGATAACAATATTCATTTTACAAATATTATGCAAAATTGGAAACTAAACAAGAAAATAAATCTATAAAAAATCCCCCCCCCCAAAAAAAAAAAAAAATTAATTGAAAAACATGTTATTTGTTCATTAACTTCCAAAAATGTTCAAGACAGAAAATACAAAACTCTTTTGTTATCTGAATCCAGTTTAAACATACTTAATCAGGAAAACAGTTTATACGGCAAGACTATATTTTATTATAATACAATTAATCAGTAGTTTTCTGAAATTCGCTAAAAACATAAATTATAGCGACTTAATAAACATACGAATAAAAAACAATTTTTTTTTTATTTATAGCAGATATTCGGTGAATAAAGATAGTTTTGTATTAAATGCAATGTTAATTGCTCTATGTGTTTAAATGAATCTTATAATTAAATAAAAGTTTCCCGTATATATAATTTAATCTATTCATTAATTTGCAATCACAGTTAATTTTTTTATTTTATCCGCGAAAGATCGTGAAGATATTGTGTTAGATAGCGGAGTAAAAAGTTAAAAGTTAACTAAGAAATACAATTTGGTTAAGAAAGTACATATTTCCATTAATTTAATTATTTCACGAAGTACAAAAATTATATTGAAATTTATGAGAGAAAATACATTTATTTTCCTTTTAATGTAATTAATTTTATTATTTGATAAAGAATAAAAATAAAAGAACCATTTGGATACATAAGTTCATTTTTTATCTTTTCCGAAAACAGTTTATCTAGAACTAAAGATAATTTTTGCAATGTTAAATTTATATTGTTAAATTAGTTTTTATTATTTGTTCTTTTAGCGAATTTTGGTATTTGCCATGGAATTAATTTGTTAGAAATGTAATAAAATAATTCATGAAAAAGTTTGGAAAAAAAATAAATAAAATAATGAATTAAGGTCATTGTGTTTAACCTTTTCCGGCACAGTGTACGCACTCACCTCTCCCGAACACACCTAATTTTGATTCCAAATTGGCTAATGGCACGAAGAATGTTTTTGAAATTTCGCTTTTAAAATGAAAGCTTGAATCAAGTTGTTTTTAACCCTCTTAACTGGTTCTTTTTTCCGTTTAATAAAGTGAAAATAACGAATTCACACCACTATTTTTTAAATAAAATATTCGTAACATTTAGTCTAAACATTTCGCCTTTAAATAGTATGAATTTATATTTTTAAAAAATAGTGGTGTCAAAAAGTTTTAAATTATAAATTAAGCAATTTCGTCTTGCTCGAACGGCATACGGGCAAATCAGTTAAGGGGTTAATTTCTAAAAAAAACTCGTTTGTGAATTCCGATGTCATCAATAATTTCTAATTTTACGAACAGTTTTGTTTTGGTTTTGTTTATGATGTCTAATTATCAGGGAGTCTATCTAGGAATACCTAATCCTTATTTACGCAAGGAAATCCAAGGTTCGAAGAAATCCACCGAAAACTCCGAACGATTAGGCCTACGGGCGTGATTGGGTTCGAATCCAGCACCTCCTGTCTATCAGCTTCCAGAGCAGAACCTCTCAGCCGCTTGTGGGGCAATTTTACGAACAGAATTTTTCTCGTGACGGTAAGGGTTAAACAAACGAATGTTATAATTTTCTTTGAGATAAAATATTACCGGAATAATATTACATAAAAGCTGTAAAATAAAACGTGCGAACATCAGCAAGAAAACCCAAGAAGAAAACGCAGGATTAAAAACGTTTCCTTAAAAAAATTTCTCTCTGCAATATACATCGTTCAAAATTCATCACGCCATAAATTCGACCAAAAAAAAAAAAAAAATCTCTGTAGCAAAATTTTAAAATAACTTCATTTGCCCAATCTAAAGTCGATCACAGCGCCTTTTTACCCTGGTGGCCTTTGTTTGAACTAATTTTTTTTATTGCATCAATCAATTTCCCATGGTTTGATATGTAGATGCTCCAAATATAAAGCTGTTTCATCCACTGCTTCTTTTTCTAGGGCGTCTCAAACAGGGATACTTTAATTTGAACCACCCTGTATAACCGCTATTGGAAAAAGTTGATTACCGTCGGGACAAATATATACCAAGAAATTTAAGCAACAACTTTTTATCTTTTAAGATTAATGCAAAATTTCAGTTATAAATAATGGTAAAAAAATATATTCGTTTTTGCGGGTGGAAGTTTAATTCAGCAGTACAGGTCTCGCGTTTCCGCAACATTATGGCAATCTAGAAAACCTACTATCAGTCTGACTGGTATTAGGAAAACTGCCATGAGTAAAACACGATTTTTATCATATTTATGAGAGAACATTTCTATGCCAGGGGTTCCAAACCTTTATTGGTTAGGGATTGTACTTTAAGTAAAAATATTTTTTAGCGATCTACAAAATATGAGGGAGTCTATCAGGATGGAAATTATTGTATAACATCTATAAGCTTCCTACTATCCTTTCCTATGAAAAAGGCGAGTTTTATACGAAAGATACACTATCAGTTTAAAAAAATATTGGTAATCCAATGTGTTTAAATGGAATAATAATTAAAACAACCCGCAAACTGCAAATATAAGTATAAATATTTTAATTTTTTCATAACATAACATTGTAGTCAGTGAGATTTCTTGGACTGATGATTACCCATGAGAGCATCTATACCAGAAATAAAACTAATTTATTTTATCCTTAAGTTGCTGTCTATACACGTAGTTTGTTTCTGTACTTGGTTTTCAGAAACAGCAAAGTAGTATAAGCATGTCCAGTGAAGTCTGCCGTGTTGAATCCCATTAAGCATTTAAAAATTGATGCAGATATTTTTGGATATTCTGCTCATATATTCATACAGAAGAAAATTAAGGATTTTCCCTTGAAATATTATTTGCTGTCGAAATTTTTATATTTTTTTAACAGATGAAATAAAAGACATATTTTTGTGACAAATCTCGATTATTTTACGACCCACCGAAACAACTTTCGAGTGTCACTCGTGGGTCGTAATCCATAGGCTGGAAACCGCTGTCTTATGCGTAAGGCTCTTAATCCTTTGAGGTGCAGGGCAAATTCAGTGCTTAAGTGTTGAAGTTTATGACTGACACCGGAATTCAAAAACAACTTTATTTGTAAATGTGGGGAAAAAAAAGGCTATGTTTTATGCATTCAATAAACCGAATTTTTTTAACCAAAATTCCGGTGCAAATGTAGCGTTTGGAAATTAAAATTAAGTGGTTTCATAGATATATCACCGCGTCGCAAAAGGGTTAATGGAGACGAAATTTTCAGTTAAAATTTTCTTGGGGAAGTTTACAACGGCGATAATTAGAAACTTTTAATCCCATTTTAAAAAACAATCTCCATTTTGTGACAGTTCAACAGTAATTCACCTACAATTGATGACAGTCACTTATATGCCCCCTCATCTTTATTTGTATCTCCATTAGTTAACCCTTTCAAGTGCAGAGATATTGCGGCGGGCTAACTGCTTAACCAAAATTCCGGTGCAAATGTAGCGTTTGGAAATTAAATGTAAGTGGTTTCATAGATATATCACCGCGTCGCAAAGGGTTAAAGGAGACGAAATTTTCAGTTAAAATTTACTTGTTGAAGTTTACCCCGGCGATAATCAGAAACTTTTAATCCCATTTTAAAAAACAGTCGCCATTTTGTGACAGTTAAACAGTAATTCACCTACAATTGGTGACAGTCACTTATATGCCCCCTCATCTTTATTTGTATCTCCATTAGTTAACCCTTTGAAGTGCAGAGATATTGCGGCGGGCTAACTGTAGGGTAGAGTGGGGATACTTGAGCATAGGGGATACTTGAGCCACCCTTATTATCTCTACAGTTGGTCAATTTTTCTTTCTAAAACTGGCAACATGGTAACATATTTATAGTTCTGAACATGTAAAAAAGAAATCACATACATTGGTACTATTTTGAAAGTATGGTGATTAACCCTTTGAGCTCTGCTGGTAGAATTTTCTACCACATAATTTTAATTCTGAAATGTCACAACGACACCAGAAAATTCGACCAAATTTATTTGAAAAAGGTTTAATGCATTTTTTCGCGTATATTGTAAATCGTTTTTTTTCTTTGCAAAATACTGGTGCGATTGTGACTTCTGGCTCAAGTATCCCCTCCTTGGAAATACTTGAGCCACGATGTAAAAGAAAAAGTAAAAATTTATTAGACATAGAAAAATATTTCAAAATTAATTGAAAGTGGTTTTCAATTGAAGAAAAAATATCAAATTTTCATTTTCAATATTTTATTTTGTTCTAAAAATTATGAAAAATTAAAAAAAAATTTAAATTTAAAAAATGGCTCAAGTATCCCCATCTTCCCCTAATTAATTTCAAGCTTACGAACGACATCAAGAATATTTTAATAAAATTTGGCTTCTACAATGAAAATTTATAAAAGTAAGACTTTACGCTAAAAGAAATTCTTTTGTAAATACTGATGTCAGCCAAATATTTTGTCATTTTTCCGGCAATTTGTCTATGCCGGAAAGGGTTAATATATAAAATTTGAAATGAAGAAATTCCAACTGTCTCATCTAATTGCAGAAATCCGAATACTTTTCAGCGATTTTTGTTCAAACATTTTTGCAAATGGTCAGCATATTACATTAAAATAAAATATAAGAAAAATGACTAATTTCAGTTTTATTCGCTTTAATTTAAATAGCATTTGAGTATCACTTTATTTTTTTTTTTTTATTTATTAAAACAAACATTATCTAGTATCACTTTTTAAGAAAAAAATACAAAGATATAATGAACCAATTAATTTCTTAATTGATGGAATTAATGATGACATACATGTTTCTAATATCTTAAACAAACATAATTAAAAAATCTTGCTCACATAACTTATTTGTAATCTGTATGGCCCTGAATATTTCTTTTTATAACCAAACTGAATTAATGAGGGGAAAATATAATAAAAAGTTGTAGCAGATTTATAATATTTACATTAAGAATTAAATTTGAAGCAACGAAATTTATTAAGATACCGGTGTTTAAAAAATTAAAGTTTCATTCCGATTTCTTTAAAAATTTATTTGAATGTCATTTTATATCTTTTTAATTTATTAAAGCAAACATTACGTGACTAGGCATTACAGGAAAATTGTAATTTTATAATTATCCAGTTAATTGCTTAATTACTTCTTTTATATATCTAAGATATATATTTTTTAACAATAAAAAAAACATACTTAACCCATGCGTGCCCAGCATCTTTTGCGTAAATTTTATTTGGTTGGCACCACTATTTTTAGAAGATTTAAGTTTAGTTGATTAATCACGAAAATGCATCATTTAAATAAAATAATTATTGCTTTTCTTTTTTACCAGTGTCAAAAACAGTGCTGAATGCACATTTTGAAGCGTCCCTAAAAAGGGACGCTAGGCACTAATGGGTTAAAAATTTTGTTGAAATGATGTTTTTGTACACTATATGGCGAAAGATGACCGGCCACTTGAGTTTCTTAACATTTTGTTAAATATCTATAAAAATACACGAGGAATAATCCTGAAACTCTAAGCGTGTAAATAAAATAGTTCAGGCCATATATTCCCATGAAGATTTTTTTCCGAAACTCTAGAGGGGACCGTCAACAAATTGAAAAAAACGAATAACTTTTGGATAACCCTGTCAAAACTAATGTAGTAAAAGCACTATAACTGTAGATTATGACTAAATGGCTTATTGTAATATACTGTGTTCATTTTTATGTGGATAGCATGCATACTCGTAGAGAAATTAAAGTTTTTATAGAAACAATTCCAGAATTTTCCAAGTTTTTTGCTTCTAATTTGCAGAGTTCTTAATATAAAATTGTGTTCTTTTCTGAAAATATGACAAACAACATTGCACACAATACCCTGTCATCAGAATTTTAAAAAATAAAAAAAATTGTATGGAAAATGAGCAGGTCTACTAATTAATTTTTCATTGCGCATGCGTTAACGATATCAAAATTTCATTTGCATATTGAGTAGCAAAATTCATAGAGTAGCTTCTATAAATATTTCAAAAACATAGCTTGAAAATTCTGAAAGTGATCGTCTATAGAATCAGCTCAAAATCCGTAATTCTTACAGTGTGGCAATAAGATGAGGTGTTGTACCCGTATATTCATTGATTAATGGCAATATAGAATACACAATATGGCACATACCACAAAATTTGATATAGCCCCTGAATTTTCTGCTTCAAAAATAGCAATAGAATATGTTTTCTTGATATTCCTGTACATTGGAATCACACAAAATAAATATATACATATCTATCCAACACGCATCGTAAAATTTAAAACCAAGGTGAACCCCTATCCTCATATAGACTTATAAAGTAAGGGCTTTTAGCAGACTCACTGTATGATAGTATTCAGTTTTATAATAAGCTACATAGTACAACAGTGAACTAAGCAGGACTTCAATTGTTAAAATTATCAATTGCTTTATCAAATTATCAATTAACCAAACTATATATTATACAATGATATTTGTTAAAATTATTTTATTTATCAAAACTACGGATTAAAGCTATCAGATAATACAATATAATAAAGATACTATACAATCATTACATTAGTATTCAAACAGCAGTACTTTCGACGATTAAAACTAATCTGTTCCATAGTGAATGAAATAATCTATCATTTACAAAAATTAATAAGTTACATCAAACATATTACACATTAAAGGAAGACATTTATTTTGTTACTACTCAAACCTACACATTACATTTATAGATTACTACAAATTGCAGGTACATACAGATAACGCATCAAGATAATTAAATTTTTCTAGTGACATTTTCACCAACATATAGCTAATGCCTACTTTATATAATATACAAAGGATTTTAAATTCATTTCTCAAACTTCAAGGAGATTGCGCAGGACACTGTAACAATCACTTATTGTTGAAGACTAGTGGCAGAAGCGACTTACACATTTAATGATTATATGAGGAAAATTTTCTGCTTTAAAAATTTCCGGTGTGAAATTAAAAATTTTAAACTAGAAAAACGCAACATTTTTTTTTTTTTAATCATGCAATATGTTTTCGATAAAATAAAAATAAGTTAGGAAATTTATAGTATAAATGAGAAATTTTGACCAGTACCTTCCTAATAGAATAAATGATTGTTACATTATCTTGTAGGCAGATTTAAATAATTCTGCAAGGCTTAAATAATTCTGTACCATGAATTTAGAATTACCCTACAGTATGCATAGTAACTGTATAGTAGTAGAATATAGTACTGTATAGTAAATGACTCACAAAAATAAGTAAAATCATAAAATAAAGAACATTTGTTCATTTATAAATAAACGGAATTTTTAAATAAAACTAAAATAAAATTTTCCTCAAATGAATCGTACGCTTGAATGACCTCTTTTGTATAAATACATTACACATATATAATTTTCGTAATGACTTTTGGCATTCAATATCAAATGGCATAATTAAATTTTATATATCAATAAGAGAAGATGAAAACCCCACTATATTTCTTAAAATGCGAGTTATCTAAATTTCTTAGTCTTTAAAAAAAGCTTCTTAAGCCCTTAACTGGTTACTTCTTTTCTGTGTAATAAATTGAAAATAGCGAACTCATACCACTATTATTTAAATAAAATATTCGTAAAATTTAGTCTAAACATTTCCGCCTTTCAGTAGTATGAAAATTTTCCTAAAAATAATAGTGGTCTCAAAAAATTTTAAATGATAAAATAAGCAAACTCGTCTTGCCCGAACGCCGTTCTGGCAAACCAGTTAAGGGGTTAAAAATATCTAAAAGTTTTGATTCATTAAAATTTGCCATTTCTATTCAAAAATTCAAAATTCAGATTTTAAAAACAGTTATCTTTTAATGCAGTATAATATATCTATATATAAATATATTATCGATATCAGACAATTTATTCTTTTCAGAAACTTCAAAATTATTTCACAAATTGTTAAAGGTAATACATTTTGCATATGTTTCATGATAACAAACCCACAAAAGTAAATATCATAAAATATAGAAACCTCTGTTCATTGCATACCACATTTATAAATAAAACAATTAATGAAAATTTTCCAAAAATTTAAAAATAGACCGCTTGGATGATTTCCTTCATATAAAATTATTGCACTAACATCATTTCTGTAATGACTCGGCGTCCGATATCAAAAGGCATTATACATTTTATACGTCATTTGTCAAACCAGTTTTTCTCAAATTAAGCCAAAATTACTTTACAAATAAGTTATCTCAACGATCTGAAATACTAAGAAAGTAACATTTAAAGGGATTTTATTTTTAAAAGGAAATGAAACCGCAGTATCTTTTATGATTATGAATTATCTAAATTTCTTGTTATAGTGTGTTTTACGAATCCTTAAAATTTGTACTATGAGTGTTTAGAATCATCCTGTGTAGTATAAGACTCATTAAAATAAGTAAATATCATAAAATAAAGAAAAATTTGTTCAAAGGTACGTTATTTATAAATAAAAAATACTAAAATTCACCTATAAATCGAATAAAAGATAGCTTCAATGATTTATTTTGTATAAAAACCATTACACTAACATAATTTTTCTAACGACTTTTGGCATTCGATATCAAAGAGTACAGTGCAATACTATACGTACTTTGGAAAATCAATTTTTCTCAAATTAAGCCAAAATTATATCACAAATGACTTAACTTAGCGATCTGAAATATCAGAAGACTAACATTCAGCAAAAGACATTATTTTATTTTTAAAAATAATAAACCCACATTATCTTTTTTAGAATGTGAATTATATTTAAATTTCTAAAAGTTTTAATCTTTTAAAAAAAGTTTTCGGAAAAATATGCAAAATATATTTTTCATGAATAATTTCCCTATCCATTTGATAATTCGGTACTGCTTTTCTTTATCTAGTTTTTTCATCGAAATTAAATACAGTATTATGTTTAAAGTCTGTAAAAATATTGCAAAAAGTTAGAAATTATGTTTTTTACCGCTACATTCTGCGTGCGATTTCAGTTAATTATTCTTTTAAAACACAATAAAAAAATTTAACGATATAAAACTATTTATTCTCTTTAAAAACTGCGAAATTCTTTCATAATTAATCATTGAGAGAATACTAATTTTAATTGTTTCTTTTCTTTTCCAGAAAAACTATTTTTCATGAATAAATGCAAAATCGATGCTCTTTAAAAAAATAAAAATTTGTGAAAAAAAAAAACATTTTTACTTTATTGTTTTAAACCCGTCAGGATGAGCGTCTTTTACAGAATTTTTAATCCTTTATCACCAAATTTTAAAAACAGAAAATTATAATTAATTGAATCGGGAAAATGCTGGGATTTACCCTTTGCGGCACAGGGCAAATTCATTGCTTAAGTGTTGAAATTAATGACTGATACCGGAATTTGAAAACAACTTTATTTGTAAATAAGAAAACCCTATATTTCACGCATTCAATGAACAATAATTTTTTTAAACAAAATTCCGGTGCCAATGTGGCCCTTGGGAATTAAAATTAAGTGGTATATCTATGAAACCACTGCGCCGCAAGGGGTTAAATAGAGCAAGATTTACAATAAAATTTAACTGTTTAGAATAATCAAGGATTCTGAGCACGTTAGGCGGCATCTATACCGGTCACTTCCCCGAGGGGTTAAACCCTTAACATTTTTGCCCGAAGGCAGTTTTCGGACGAAGAGTTTACTTGTTTTATTATTAAAAGCTTTTTGGGAGTACAAAATTTTAACTGTAACTTCTCCTTTATGAACGAGCGGATAGTAATTATTATGGAAGGCAAAGATTTTACTTCCGAAAAAAAATGGTGTTCAGCCTCTAATTTTAGTTTAATTTTTTAGAAAAATGAAACTGTTAAGGTGTTTAAAATTCCTTTAAATTTTACTAAATCCACTGGCATTTTATGAAGTAAAATATAGTGTGTACGTTTGTATATATTAATTTAGGAGCTATTTTTACTGAAAATTGTTTTTAAATCATATATTTTTTTTAATCACAAATACAAAATTTAGTATACACCTCCATAACGGACACTTCCGAATAGCTGACATCTCTATTTAACGGAAAATTTTCGATTCCCCACTCCCAAAACCTAAATTTTTTGAATGTTTAATCTCTGAATAACGGACATTCCGAACAGCGGACACTATTTACGGCGATAAAGGAAGAAAAAGTATTTTTTTAAAGAGAAAAAAAATAAAAAATGTAAAAAGGGCCTCTAAATTTATCAAGGAGTTTTGTGATCACAGATAAATGGGCTGGACAAAATCCCCCCCCCTTCACGCTCAGTGTTGAATTGAAGGAGTTGCCCATGAGGGACATCTTCCAGAGCATTGAAATAGCCCCCGGAAAATTTTGAGATTTTATGCTTTTAACAGTCAAAAAGTTCAATCCGCCTCCCCGCCCGGAACTCTATAATGACCAATAATGTCACTTTGAAAAACAAATTCCATGTAATCGCATTGTAACATGTTTTTTCATAAGAATGTAATAAACAGTGGATAAAGGTGTGTTCAATTTTATTTCAGTTCCATTGCTTAAAAAAATAATTTTAATTTCTGATTAAACATATAATAGAGGTTTTAGGACATATAAAAGTCAATTAATGAAATGTTAAGCACTTCTTAGCGATTTTTGTATCGCTGAGGTTTTTCCAATAGCGGACAATTTCTGCGTTACCAAGGTGTCCATTATTTAGAGGTTTTACTGTATTAGTATATTTAAAAGGCATTGCAAATATTTTAAATCCGAGCACAGTAAAGTGGTTTGCTAATGTATTGTTGAAAAGAAAATGATATGTATTGAATAGATTTCCTTGTAGAAAGTTTGACATAAACTTTTTTTTTTCTGTAAAATTTGATTATATATTGCTTCAATTTTAAAAGTTAATTGAAATTCCATTAAAATTGTATATGAATTCATAGGTTTTTTTACGCTGTTTTAACTAAAAATACGTTTGTTGGGTAAAAATTTCGCATTTTTCAAATTAAAAAAAATACACAAGGTAAAAGGTTTTTTAAAAAAGTACATAAGATAAAGACATACTTTAAATAATAAAAAATCTAAAAAATAAATACCATAAAACCAAGAAATTCTGTTCATGGCGTACCGAATTTATAAATAAAACAATTACCTTAATTTCGCTTAGATAAGCCGCAACTCAAACAATTCTGTTTCGACCCGGAAATTTTCAAAAATAAACTGTAACATTTTGTACCGCGGTATATAGTTATCTTAAATTACTGAATGAATTTTCTGGGTCAAAAATGAATTGTTTGAGCTGTGGCTTATCAACGCGAAATTAAGGTAATAAAATTCTTTCGGAAATACAAAAATATATTTCTTGAATGAATTTCTTTATACTGAAATCATTATACTAATATCATTACTGAAATGAATTTTGTCATTCTATGTAAAAGAGTATTATACAATACCATACGTCATTTAGAAAATCATTTTTTCTCAAATTAAGACAAAATTACTTCACAAATGACAGACCACTGCTATCTGAAATACCAAGGGAATTCAACAATACGAAATAAAAAAGCGTTTTATTTTAAATGAAAATAAAAACCACACAATATTTTTTAAATTATGAGTTTTTTGACTTATCTAGCCTTAAAAAAATTCTTAAGAATGTGCAGAAGTTTTTATTCATTAAAATATTCCGTTTCTATTCAGAAATTCAGGACATCTTTTCTTTAAGATTTTATTCATCGAAATAAAATTAATTTTTATATTTAAAAATGAGAAAAGTATTAGACAAAATTAGGAACATTTTATTTTATTACTATATATCGCGGGTGATTTTAGATAGAATTAATTTTTATTATAATATTAAAAGTTATTATCGATATCAGACACTTTATTATTTTCAAAAGTTGCAAAATTATTTCACAAATTGTCAAAGATTAAACATTCTGTATATCTTACATGGTAACAAATCCGCAAAAATAAATATAATAAAAGAAGGAAACTTCCGTTCATTGCATTCCCGCATTTATAAATAAAACGATTAATCCATTAGTGCCTAACGTCCCTTTTTAGGGACGTTTCAAAAGGTGCATTCAGCACTGTTTTTGACACCGATAAAAAAGAAAAGCAATAATTATTTTATTTAAATCATGCATTTTCGTGATTAATGAACTAAACATAAATCTTCTAAAAATAGTGGTGCCAATCAAATAAAATTTACGCAAAAGATGCTGGGCACGAATGGGTTAATGAAATTTTTCCAAAAATCTAAAAATGGATCTCTTGAATGAATTCTTTTATATAAAATCATTTCTGTAATGACTTTTGGTGTTTAATACCAAAAGGCATTACCATAGCTGCCATTTTTTACGGATTTTTCCTGCCTTTTATTTATTTATTTTCTTTAGTAAATATTGTCTTATTTAATCTTCGAAATCTTATGATTAAACAAATGGAAAATCTCTGTACAATTTTAGTGGTAGCAAAAATGCGTAAAATTTGGCAGCTAAGCATTATACAAGACCTAGACCGTACGTCGTTTGGAAAATAAATTTTTCTCAAATTAAGCCAAAATTATTTCACAAATGATATAGCTCTGCGGTCTGAAATATAAAAAATACATTTAATGTCTTATTTATTTATTTATGAATTCATTTTTTAAGAAAATAAAATCTACAACATATTTTTTAAAATTGTAAATTATCTAAATTTAAAAAAATAAAGTTTTCTTTTTTTAACAACTTGCAGAAGTTTTAATTCATTTAAATTAGGTGTTATATTTGAAAACCAGAAAAGTATTGGAAAAAGTTCGAAAATCATTTTTCTTCATTGCTATATATCGCAAGTGGTTTTAGATACAGTTATTTTTTAATGCAATTATAAAGTTATTATCGATATCAGACAATTTATACTTTTCAAAGGCTGTGAAATTATTTCATAAATTGTCAAAGATAATTAATTTTGTGTATGTAACATGGTAACAAAACCTCAAAAATAAATATCATAAAATAAAGAAACCTCTGTTCATTGAATACCGCATTTAAAAATGAAACTATTAATGAAATTCTTCCAAAAATCCCAAAATAGACCGCTTGAATGAAATATTTGATATAAAACCATTGCACAAAAATAATTTTTGTAATGACTTTTGGAGTTCGATATCAAATGACATTATATAATACATTGTATAATATAATGTCATTTATTATATATGACATTTGGAAAATCCATTTTTCTCAAATTAAGCCAAAATTACTTCACTAATAGGGTTCGCAGCATATTTAATTTTTTTTTTTTTTATATGTAACATGGTAACAAAACTTCAAAAATAAATATCATAAAATAAAGAAACCTCTGTTCATTGAATACCGCATTTAAAAATGAAACTATTAATGAAATTCTTCCAAAAATCCAAAAATAGTTCGCTTGAATGAAATATTTGATATAACACCATTGCACAAAAATTATTTTTGTAATGACTTTTGGAGTTCGATATCAAATGACATTATATAATACCATATGAGGAGCCCAGAAACCAAGGGGTACAAGTGACAAAATGTCGATTTGGAGTAAATTGAGTTTAAAGATAATTGATGTTAAATTGGAACATCAATAACAATTGGCTAAATTGAAATAGGAAACATCTGCTTGTTGCATTCTAATCTTTGAACTTTCATTTCAATAACTGTTAAAAAATAGAGTGCAATTTTTTTAAAATGTACAGGGTGCGTAGTCATCAAGAAAACCAAAGGATTTTAATTCTTTTAGTATCAGAAATTTTTTAAAGTACTGGTTGTTACATCTGAAAAAAAATTTCTTTTTCGTTAAATAAAACAAATATTAGATTATAAAAATTCTGGTAAAAGGTCCTTACAAGGTCCTTCCAGACTACGCACCTTGATGTATAATTAATCAATATTGTTTGTTTTTCGAAAAAAGTGGTTTATCTCTATAACTCCCCAAATAATCAGAAAATGACCTATATTTCTTTACCTGAAATGGAAAAGCATGGAACCCTGTGCACTTAACTCAGTTTTTTTCAATTTTGTCACTTATACCCTTTGGCTTCTGGGATCCTCATATGTCATTAGGAAAATAAATTTTTCTCAAATTAAGCCAAAATTACTTCACTAACAGGGTTCGCAGCGTCCCTAAAATTTTCGCACATTTCTACCAGTATTTTAAATCAAAAATCTTCGCCTCAGATTCCTTTAAGATCTTCAGTGGAATCGTACAATAAATATTTTCGTTTTACAATTGTGGTAGGAAACTATGAAGCTTTTAGGGA
The DNA here is from genome assembly GCA_964019185.1 of Maratus speculifer. Classification (NCBI taxonomy): domain Eukaryota; kingdom Metazoa; phylum Arthropoda; class Arachnida; order Araneae; family Salticidae; genus Maratus; species Maratus speculifer. The sequence continues at coordinate 218,823,549 of OZ025300.1, forward strand.
CGCTGCGACCCCTGCACTAATGACATAACTCAGGGATCTGAAATACCAAGAGAGAACATTCAACAACGGAAAAAAAATACTTTTAAACCCTTAAGGACGAGCGACACGTATACGTGCCGCTTAAGAATCCTTCATTTTCCCACCAGTAAAATTTTACTGAAAATTTTTCTTTATTTAACCGGAGCTTTTTTTTTTTTTTCTCTATTTAAAAATGGCACAAATTTCTGTTTTTTAAAACCGGTGACAAAACATTAATAATTTCGTAAAAGGCTTCCGTCGCGAAGGGGTTAAGAGCACACACTAGTCACGCGGTAAAAGCCGAGCGCTAGTGTAAAGTCTATGGGGGCGTTCTTTTCGAATATCTCGCTGAAATTTTAATATTTTTACATGATTTTTTTGCACAAGATAGCTGAGGACGATTCACAACCGGCCTAGTTTTTACTTTTTCAGTTTTCGTTTCAGATTATCTTTAAACAATTACTTAAACTTTCGGAACCGGTTTAAACCGGTTCTGAAATTGAAACTATTGTAATATAAAAAATATATAAGCAAAATCGAAAAAGTAAAAACTAGGCCGGTTGTGGATCGCCCTCAGCTATCTTGTGCAAAAAAATCACGCAAAAATATTAAAATTTGAGCGAGATATTCGAAAAGAACGCCTCCATAGACTTTACATTAGCGCTCGACTTTTACCGCGTGACTAGTGTACGCTCTTAAAAGTTTTCTTTAAAAATGTGTAGAAGTTTTGATTCATTAAAATTTCCCATTTCCATTCAGAAATTCAGAATCCGTCTTCTTTAAGTATTTTATTAATCGAATTAAGATTAATTTTAAAAACGAGAAAAGTATTGGTAAAAACCAGGAAATTATTTTTCTTTCATTATTATACGTGTGGTTCTTAGATGCAATTATTTTTTTACTGCAAGATTAAAAGTTATTACTAATATCAGACAATTTATTATTTTCAGAAGCTGCAAAATTATTTCACAAATTATTAAAATACACTACGATCTTTATATGTTACAAGGTAACAAATCTGCAAAAATAAATATCCTAAAATAAAGAAAACTCTGTTCATTGCATACCGCATTTATAAATAAAATAATTAATAAAATTCTTTCAAAACTACAAAAATATATTGCTTAAATGGATTCTTACATAGAAAAGCCATTACACTAACATTATTTCAATAATTACTTTTGGCGTTCTATATCAAAAGGCATTATACAATACTATAAGTCATTTGAAAAATCAACTTTTTTTCAAATTAAGCCAAAATTGCTTCACAAATGACATAACTCAGCGATCTGAAATGCCAAGAGAAGGACGAAAACGGCAAAAAAATTTACTTTTAAAAGAAGATAAAAACCACACTATGTTTTTAAAATTGCGAATTATATAAATTTCCCGAAATATCTAAGTCTTTTTAAAAAAGTTTGATTAAAAATGTGTCGAAGTTTTGTTTATTTTTTCGTTTCTATTCAGAAATTTAGAATTCGACTTCTTTAAGAATATTATTCATAGAAGCAAGATTAGGTATTATATTTAAAAACGAAGAAAAGTATTGGAAAAGTTAGGGAATGATTTTTCTTTCCTCGAATTGTTTCAAATACAGTTATATTTTAATGCAATATAAAAAATTATTATCGATACCAGACAGCTTAATTTTTCAGAAACTACAAAATTATTTTATAAATTATCAAAGATAATATATTCTATATATGTTACATGGTAACAAACCCACAAAAATAAATATCATAAAATAAAGAAGCCCCTGGTCATTGCATACCGCATTTAATAATAAAACGATTGATGACATTCTTCTAAAAATCTAAAAATAGATAGCTTGAATGAATTCTTTTATAGAAAAACTATTGCACTAACATCATTTCTGTAATGGCTTTGGCGTTCGATATCAAAGGGTTCGATACAATGTCATACTTCATTTTGAGAAACAATTTTTCTCGAATTAAGCCAAAATTACTTCACAAATGACATAACTCAGAGATCTCAAACAGCAAGAAAATACATTCCACAACGACGAAAAAAAAATTTATTATTATTATTTTTTTTTTTTTTTTTTACTTTTAAAAGATTATGAAAACTACACTCTATTTTCAAAATTGCGAATTATCTAAATTTCTCGAAATATCTATGCCTTTTAAAAGGTTTTATTAAAAATGTGCAGAAGTTTTGATTCATTAAAATTTCCCGTTTCTATTCAGAAATTCAGAACTTGTTTCTTTAAGAATTTTATTCATCGGAATAAGATTAGCTATTACATTTAAAGAAGAGAAAAGTATTGAAAACAGTTAAAATATTATTTTCTCTTGTTACTATATGCTGCGTGTGGTTTCAGATGGTTATTTTTTAATGCCATATAGAAAGTTATTAACGAAATCAGATAATTTATTCTTTTCTGAAACCTAAAAATTGTTTCACAAATTTTTACTAATATTTTTTTCGTTATTTTTTTTTCTTTTTTTTCAAAATAACATTTTATCTGAACAAATTTCAAAAAGGGAAATTAAAAATTGGATAAAAGTTGGAGAAAGTTGGAAAATTATTTTTCTTTTATTATCATATATCGCGTGTGGCTTTAGATACAATTATTTTTATTGCAATATTAAAAGTTATTACAGATACCAGAAAATTTATCCTTTTCAGAAGTTACAATGTTCTTCACCAATTGTGGAAGATAATGTATCCTTTATTTTTTACATGGTAACAAACTTGCAAAAATAAATGTCATAAAAAATAAAGCAACCTTTATACATTGCATACCCACATTAATAAGTAAAACGATTAATAAAATTCATCCAAAAATCTAAAAATGAATGGATTCCTTTATATAAAATCATTGCACTAACATCATTTCTATAATGACTTTTGGAATTCTATATCAAAGAGCATTATACAATACCATACGTCATTTGGAAAATCAATTTTTCTCAAATTAAGCCAAAATTACTTCATAAATGACATAACTCAGATATCTGAAATATCAAGAGAGTACATTCAACAACGACATTTTCTTAACCACACTCTCTTTAAAATTGCGAATTATCTAAATTTCTCGAAATATCTAAGTCTTTCAAAAAAGTTTTATTGAAAATGTGAAGTTTTAATTCATTAAAATTTCTCATTTCTATTCAGAAATTCAGAACTCGTTTTCTTTAAGTATACACTTTATTGAAATAAGATTAGGTATTATAGTTTAAGATGAGAAAATTATTGGGAAAAGTTAGAAAATTATTTTTCTTTTGTTACTACGTGTAGCTTCAAATACAGTTATCTTTTAAAGCAGTATAAAAAGTTATTATCGATATCAGAAAATTTATTTTTTTCAAAAGCTGCAAAATTATTTCACAAATTGTCAGAGATAATACACTCTTTATATGTTACATGATAATAAACTCGCAAAATAAATATCATAAAATAAACCTCTGATCATTGCATACCTTTTATAAATATGTTTCTTAATAATTATTTCACAAATGACAAAATTCTGCGATCTGAAATACCAGAAAAGTACACTCAATTTAATAAAAATAAATATATAAATAAATAAAATAAAGTAAAAATCTCGCTATGCTTTTTAAAATTCCGAATGATCTAAATTTCTAGAAATATTTAAGCATTAAAAAAAGTTTATTAAGAATGTGTAAAAGTTTTGATTCATTAATTTCTGGTTTCTATTCTGAAATTCAGTTTTTTTTTCAGTAAATTATTTATCAAAATAAGACTAGGTAGTATATTAAAGAGGAAAAACGTATTGGAAAAAATTAGGAAATCATTTATTTATTTATTTAACAGGGATCGAGCGATACAAGAGATTAAGGGGATTTGTACCAGAAATTTCATAAAGTATTGGTCACTATATCTGAATATATATAATGTCTTTTCACAAAACATGGGAGTATTACTTTACAAAAACTTTAATTAATGCGTACGAACCCTGTTTTATAACTAAATAACGAGTGTGGTATCAGATGCAGTTATGTTTTAATGCATTATCAATAACTAGATGATAGCCCGTCAAAATGACGTGTTTGCATTTTTAAAGGATGATAAAAAATTACAACAACTGTGGTCAATCATAGCCACTTTAGGCTGAAACAATTTTGATAAATACAGTGATTAAACTTGGAAAGGGAAAAATCTAACCCCCCCCCCCCCCCCAAAAAAAAAAAAAAAAAAAAAAAAAATTTCAACAGAAATCTGGATTTAAAACTATGGCAAAACTATTTGGTAGATGGGGGTGTGGATTATAATGAAATTTAAAACGCATCCGCGGTTTGCTTAAATAAAAAGTTTTAATTAAATAGTGTTTTTGAAATCGTGAAAAGATTTCAAAGCGAAGTAAAATGTAGTGACGTCATTTACAGCTGCCACTCTAAATCTGACCATTGAGAACGCCCCATTACGACTATGGAACGGTTTCATTGGTCAGAAAATAGATTGCCTTTAAAATCGGAGGTAACGTTTCACAATGTTTTTTATAGATTTGAAATTCTCAAGAGTCATTCACGGCTGTAAAGAAAAAAAAATTAAAGCAACCCGCATATAAAAATTTTAGCAATATTGCATTTAAAACGCACCTTTGCTTTCCTTTAATAAAAAGTTTTAATTTACACTGTAAAAAATTTTACTCATTTGCTACAGCGTCACTCCACCGCCTTTATAGAAAACGGTTACTTTACTGTGTTATGGAGCATTCTCATTGGTCATAAAAGAGATATTCTATAAAAGCTGTGGAGTGCCGCTGCAGCAAATGGGTCAAATTTTTAACAGTGTACTTTTTAAAATCGTGGAAAGATTTCAAAGCGAAGTAAAATGTAGTGACGTCATTTATAGCTCTCACTGTAAATCTGACCAATGAGAACGCTCCATTAGACTATGAAACGTTTTCATTGGTGAATGAGTTTCTTTTTCTCGAGGATAGGTTGACCCCGGAATCGTTATACACGGAGGGGTTTTATATATATAATTAATGTCAATATCAAACAATTTTTTCTTTTCAGAAACTACAAAATTATTTCATAAATTGTCAAAGATAATACATTCTATATATGTTGCATGGTAACAAACCCACAAAAATAAATATAAAATAAAGAAGCCCCTGTTCATTGCATACCGCATTTATAAATAAAACGATTGATGACATTCTTCTAAAAATCTAAAAATAGATATCTTGAATGAATTCTTTTATACAAAAACCATTGCACTAATTCCATTTCAGTAATGACTTTTGGCGTTCTATATCAAAGAGCATTATACAATACCATACGTCATTTGAAGAAACCATTTTTCTCAAATTAAGCCAAAATTATTTCCCAAATGACATAACTCAGCGGTTTCAAATTCCAAGAGAACAACGAAAAACTACGAAAAAATAATTCCTTTAAAAGAACATAAAAAACCCACATTATCTTTTTAAAATTGCGAATTATCTAAATTTTCCAAATTATCTAGCCTCTAAAAAAAGTTTCTTAATAATGTGAAAAAGCTTTGATTTATTAAAATTTTCCGCTTCTATTCAGAAATTCGGAGCTTGTTTTTTTTAAAGTATTTTCTTTATCGAAATATGATTAGGTGTTATATTTTAAAATGAGAAAAAGTATTGGAAAAAGTTATAAAATATTTTTTCTTTTATTACTATATACCGCGCGTGGTTTCAGATTCAGTTATCTTTTAATGCAATATAAAAAGTTGTTATCGATATCAGACAATTTATTCTTTTCTGAAACATCAAAATTATTTCACAAATTCTCACTGATATTATTTTCGTTAATTGCTTTTTTTTTTATTTTCTCCAAATAATATTTTGTACGAACAAATTTCAAAATCGTGTTCCCTATTGTAATTTATGGGGATATCACAATGGTTCAATTATAGATTACTATTTTTATATGCCATTACCTCCGCTTTATAAAAAATGCATTCCGTTGTACATTTCTCTTGCAAATGTTCTCAAAACATCTGTAAAATGTTATTGTTTTGAAATAGTGATCCAAGATAGTGTCGTTAAGTTTCAGTTACAGGCGAATTTTTTAAACACTTAACCCTTTCCGGCACGGGTAAAATCTGTCAGTAAAATGAGAATTTGTTGACTGACACCGTAATCCACAAACGAATTATTTATATATTTTGAATTCATTAAGTTTCTATTGTAAAAGCAAAATTTTACTAAAATATTATTGGTGCTGCTTGTAAGTTTGGAATTAAAATTAGGTATCCCAGGTCGGGCAGAATTTTTAATCTTTTACTTCAGCTTTTTTAATACAGAAATTTTTGCCTAATTGAATCAGAAAAATGATCGGATTAAATAATACAAAATTTACAATAAGATTTTACTGGTGAGAATATTAATTTATGATTGCAGTATGGATGCCCGTACGTGGTAGGGTCAGATCATGATTCGTAAGCATACGTTGTCAATATGACAAATCAGAGGGAAACGGTTAATACTAGAACCTCCATTATGGGTCAAAATGACCCCTGCCAGATTGATAGTAGTCGATTCGAACCAGAATTTTCTTCATAAGATGCAAGCAGAACAAAAATGAATAAATTAAATCAGTTAAATAGTTTAAAATTAAAATTCTGCTGATAAACACTTTTTGTAAAACACCCGGCTGTTCTAGTGTTATTCCTATCGACACCGGTATCTTATAGACAAATTTTGTTCCGGCGGCACTTTTTAAAAAGAAGTTACTATCAAATGCGCAGCATCAAAATTGCTGTAATTTGATAAGGTATCTTTATTTTATCTTTTTACCAGTGAAAAAGATAAATTTTTCGAACAAATGTGATATCCAATCAGATTGGACATACGAGCTCAAAAAGTTACTGTTTGGACGCCATCAGAATTTTCAAACAAATTTATTTGAAAATAAATAAATAGCTTTCTTTGCTGCAAAGATAGAATTTCGTTAACCCTTTAACGATCAAAGCATTTTCATTGCTAAGATGTCGAAATAAATGAATGACACCGGTAATTAAGAATAAATATATTTCTAAATAAGAAAACATGATTTTTCACATTACATAATAAAAAGGATATTTTTAGATAAAAATACCTGTGTCAGTGTTGCAAATCGGAATTAAAATTTTGTGGTTTCGTGGCGAAACCAATGAACGTTAAAGGGTTAAAATGTTATGTGTCTAGAAGTCACTTTACAGCAGAATAAATTTGAGTGATGTATATAATACACCACTTATGCCGCTGCCACCTGATGTGTCATGCTAATTTTTTTCCCATTGCAAATAAATAAATAAATAAATAAATAAATCTCATTTTTGATATTCATGGTCTCTGTCTTTGTGTTACATTGACTTAGTAACTAAATTTTTGTTTTCGAGTATGTAAAGTTTTACACCTTAATCCTTTCCGGCCCAGAATTTAATTTAATTTATTTTAATTTAATTTGATTTAATTTAATTATTATTTATTATTTTTTTAATAATGAAACGATTGTCCGACACTAGAGTTTATAAACGAACTTCTTAGAAAGTGAAAGTTTATTCTTTAAAATTTCATTACAAAACAAACTTTTTATTAAAATATTGTTGGTGCAGTTTATAAGTTTGGAATCGAAATTAGGTGGTCCTACCTTGGGACCATTTGCCTTGATACAGTAAACAGATATGCCCATTAACTGCTACCTTGATTTGCCCGAATGTCATACTGGCACCATTGTTTTTGACAGTCAGTATATATTATTCACACCAGTAAGTTTTTGTTGTAAATTTTGTATTATTTAATCCGAGCATTTTTTTTCCCTATCCATTTTGGCTGATTAAATTTCTGTTAAGAAAAACCGGTGATAAAAGATTAATAATTCTATAAAAAGCATGGAAAAAAAACAGCTAAATGAGAAACATGAGAAAAATTTAATAGTAACGAGTCTTCCTATTTGGGATTAAAAATTAATGACACAATTTTGTTATCTTAAGGGGGCTCAGGGGTTGAAAACTTTTCAAAAAATCGATTTTTTTATGATCTAATTTGATTATTCATTTAATTCTTAACGCAATGCAAAAAACCGCATAAAAATATTTGCATTTATAACGAAGTTATAAGCATTTATGTATCAACACTTTCATAGCCGCATTCATACAATTTCAAATTTAAGTCGCGTTTTCTCAAAACTTGATTTTTGATGACTAACACCAAGATTTAAAAAAATATATTTGATGAAATGGCTTTTTTTTTTTTTTTTTTTTTTTTTTTCATGCATATAATATCATTATCTAGATTATGAATTAGATATTTTAGATAGTTTATGATTTATGTAGTTTTAGATAGATAGAATATTTTAGATAGTTTAATATTTTGAGTATTTTTAATGGAAAAACAGTTGTATTTTTTAGGGGTTTTTTTAATTTTCAACTTTGAGAGATTTTTTAATACTGTTTTTATTAAGTGATAGTTATATCCTTAATTCATAATCTAGATTATGATGTTATATGAATGAAAAAAAAATTAAGCCATTCCATCAAATAGTTTTTTTTTAAATCTTGGTGTTAGTCGTCAAAAATCAAGTTTTGAGAAAACACGACTTAAAGTTGAAATTATATGGATGAGGCTATACAAGTATTGATACATAAATGCTTATAACTCCGTTAAAAATGCTAATATTTTTATGCGGTTTTTTGCATTGAATTAAGAATTAATTGAATAACCAAACTGGATCATAAAAAAATCGGTTTTTTGAAAAGTTTTCAACCCCTGAGCCCCCTTAAATGATCGTGAAAAGTCTGTCATTAAATAAGTCTGAAGATTCTTTTAGCATTTTCTAGTACGAATGCTAATTTACTGACAAAGAGTTAAGACCAAACTGGCAACCCTATACTATTTATAAGCATTGTGTTACCACTAATTTTAAACTGCAATGTTCCTTTTATTTAATGGCAGACATATTATTATACGAACAAAATATTTAATGCGATAAAAGTGCTGTGTTGTCCTCGCTTGTAATTTATTGTGTAAAAAATAATTAACTTTTTATGGGTTAAATGTGAATTGGGCTATATGGAATCATTATATCCCTCTTCCAAACCTGTTTACAATAATCCATTTCGTGAAGCTTTTTATGTGGGTATATTTAAAGATTACGTTTGCATGTTCACATTAATGAAATTACTATATCTTCCAACCTTCCATTAATCCACCGTAAAATGAAGGTATATTCTAAAAAGGTCAACTATGTTTCGAAGCAGTATTATTTTTTCTTTTTTTACTTCTTGTGGAGATTTATTATGTCCCAAATAAGGATTCGAACCAGGAACTTTTAATTAAATTGTACTTATTTTTATATCTTTGTTTTGGAAAAAAAATGCTGGATACATGGTTCGTACAGGTCCTGGAATTTCATTACCAGGAAATTATTTGGTACCAGCATTTTCCTACAGAAAATATCTTTTTAAATAATGTGAAATGTCAGGCATTTCAACTAGACTTTTTTTTCCATAATAGAATGTTGGTAATTCACCTTGAAAATAACGGTATCCGTACAAACCATAGGATAACTTTTTTTTTTTTTTTTTTTTTGAAATTTTTTTGAAATATTTTTTCTAAAATTCCTTTGAGAATTCAACATTGCAGAAATGTAACTGCTTACTGTTGAAAGGATATGGAAATGAAGAAAAAAAATTGCCATAAAACTTTGAAGGGTAGTGAATACTTTAAGTGAACAACTAACTTCCATTCACAAAATTTACGAACGGCACCAAGAAAATTTTGTTTGAAAATTCTTGGTACAATTAAGTATTTATCATCTTACGAACATAATCTTTCTATCCTTCAAAGGGTTAAAAAACGGCACCAAGAAAATTTTGATTGAGAATTCTTGGTTGAATTAATTATTTATTATCTTACGAACATAATCTTTCTACCCCTATAAAAACGGCGCCAAGAAAATTTTGTTTGAGAATTCTTGGTTTAATTAAGTATTTAACATCTTACGAACATAATCTTTCTACCCCTCAAAGGGTTAAAAAAGAAAAGATAGAAAAAAAAGCCCCATTAAATAATTTTTTTGGTTCGAAACGCGACTAATCTGATTCGAATTAGCACCTTTTTTACTGAATGACAACGATAAATTGACAAGTATGCATTATGATGCTAAAGAACCAGATAACCAACGAGTGAGTAACGCCTGATATGCTAATTCATGTATGTCGGAAGATTTAATTTCGATTTGAGATATTTGATGTAACTATAAGCACACAATTTAGATATTGAAGATGTCACAGCAAAAGTCCGAAAGCATCTGATCAAATAAATCTGGTCTGGTACTAAGATTTTACAGACATTCTTATAATTGCCAAACTCCTGATTTTTTAAACCAATATTTGTATGCAGAAATATTTCGTTTATAATCTCACAATTTCGGCAATTTATAGCTTGGTGAGAGCGAATTCTGAATAAGGACTAAATTTGTTTTATTTTTTATCTTTTTATTTTTATTTTTTTTTCACAAATTCTTACTAATGGTTTTTTTCTGTTTTTTTTTCTTTTTTTTATTTATTTTCATTATTATAGCAATAATGTTAAAAATTACTGCAATACCTAAACCTTATTCGCTTTCTATTAATTTACTGGACTTAAGTTTAAAGGTTTAATAGCTAACTTTAAAAAGAAAATTTCTTAATTTTAAAATTTTTAGTTTTATCTCGGTAAAATTATCCACTTTTCTATTAAGCTGTTTAACTTTTTGAGGGGCAGTGGGATATATTTTATCCCACTTATTTTAAACAAGATTATCACCAGAAACTTTAAATGAAATTTTATACTTTTAACATTGACGACAAAATGTTGAAAGATTGCTTTTTCTTATTTTAAAATTAATTTTTCGAATTTTCCGGTGAGAAATAAATATTACAGAGACATTATTGGTTACTCCTCAAGGGGTTAAACTACATTTGTTCTTTTTTTCCAATGGCTCACAAAAACACAAAACGTTTTGATAACAAGGCTGGGTGTTAAGCTGATAAGAGACAGAAAAACCCTGAATGCTGCTCAACTGTTTAGAACTGTTTAGATATCAAATAAAGTGAGTGTTTTTATAAGAATTTATTGTTTTTAAAAAATCGGATAGTTGGCAATTATGCACCCTCCATTTAAAATAAATAAATTAAAAAAAATTGTTGCATAAGACATATAGATTTTCTTTACATAAAGAGTATGTTTTATTATTAAGAGTACAACTTTTTCAAAATATACTTGAAGATATTATAGGTAAAAAAGCGTTTTTACTAAATACATTTTATGGAGTTTCAATACTTTGTTTCGCTGCATAAAATTGTTTAAGAAACGAAACTTTTATTTAAAAATATATTTTGTCACGAAGAATATTCAAAATTTCCTTACGAAGTAAAAATTCCTACTTTAGCAAAACTTTTTATCCTATTAATCAAATTTCTCCTTTATCCTTCTTGAAAATAGCACTTAAATTTTTAGAAAGTTCAAAAGAAATTTTATTGGGAAACAAGAAAGGGAATCTTCACTTTTAAAACTTTCAAAAATGTTAAAAAAAGATTTAAATTAAAGCATATGCTTTACTGTAATGCAAGTTTAAAAAAAGATACGTATTTTGATCATGTTTTAAAACTTACAATCACATTGTGATGACCTCTTTCAGGAAAAAAGTAATTTTCTCTAAATGTTAAAATAGTTACCGTAATTTCGGGTGTATAAGCCGCTGTTCAAACAATTCTTTTTGGACCCAGAAATCTCATTTAGTGATTGAAGGCCAATATTTACGGCGATCTAGCTTGTTATATATGTTTCTTAAAAAATTCTGGGTCGAAAAAGAATTGTTTCATCTCGGTTTATACACCCGAAATTATGGTAACCCCTTAACTGGTTTGCCCGAACGCCGTTCGAGTAAGACGAATTTGCTTATTTCATCATTTAAAGCTTTTTGACACCACTATTATTTTTAAGAAAATTTTCATACGATTGAAAGGCGGAAATGTTTAGACCAAATTTTACGAATATTTTATTTAAATAATAGTGGTGTGAGTCCGCTATTTACAATTTATTGAATGGAAAAGAATTAACCAGTTAAAGGGTTAAATGTAAATAGATATATTATGCAAATACGAATTAATTGCAGGGATGAGGTTTCCGCTTTTTTCTCACCACTATATTCTTAGAGAAAATGTTATTCTCTTAAATCGCAAAAAGTTTCCGAGTAAATAATATATCATTTTCTCTAACAAAATACTGGTGTGTAAAAAAACGGAAATCTCATCCCTGCATCTAATTTTGAAATAAGAAAAAAATTCTATTTTTTACATGCTTTAAAAATGTCAAAAAAACAAAAACAAAAAAAAAAAAAACAAAAAAAAAAAAAAAAAAAAAACAGGGTATAATTTGTTGTTTTATAAATAAAATTAAGTGGCCTATATGCAGGCTAGTGCTAACGGGAAAAAACCCCGCAATCTGAGTTAATTAAGAGAAAGCTGGAAATTGTTTTAAACTCTTTACTTTTTTGTCGAGAATGTATATACTACAGGATTCCAACGGTATCTGAAATTTTGCGAGCAGGAAATTCTCCGGTGGAAGGATCTTTTTTCATAGAACATCTCTCTTTAAAAGAACGCAATGTTTAGCGAGTTTAATCCAGTTTTCTTTTTCTATAAAAAGAAAAATAATTGGTAAAAATACTGGAAAATTTCCTGACCCGTACGAACCCTGGTAGTACTCCCTCCTAGTACTAGGTTAGCATCAAAAAATATCTACAGATTTATAGTCGAAAAACACGTTTTTGTTTAATCGCCGTAACCAGGAGTGCAAAAATATAGGAACAGCAATCTTCTCACCACAAAATTTATTACTTTTTTCATCGAATGTTCCATGAAATATTTTTGCTAGATTGAATTAAATTTTTAACGAACACTTTTAAATTTTAATACTGAAAGACTACCCGCTGGCGTCTAGATTTTTGCACACCTCACCATAACAATATCTTAAAAAAAAATCTCCGTGAAAAAATTTTTTAATACAAATGTTCTGGACTTTAAAAATCTAAATAAAACGAGTACCATACTTAGTGTTTTTGTTGAAGCTTAAAATTCTTCTTTAAAATTTTGCCCGAATCGCTAATCAAGATTTTGAAGACAGGACAGACGTGATTATCAGACCACCCTGCTTCGAATTTTTATATATAGGAATTGTTTTTTTAATTTTTAAAGAAATCTACGATATTTTTGTAACAATTTTAGGATAAAGTGATAAAGTAATTTAATCTATCTTGCCTTCAAAGTCTTTGTTAGCGATTTAGGCAAAGAATATGGCACATAATTGTGACTTTAATGGAGAACAAAAATATTAATGTGTGCGCTTATTTTATTCAGAATTTTTAGTTCTAGAACATTGGTTTTGGCAATGTTTTTGATAGAGATAGCTATTTTAAGTTATTGTTAAGGTAATTTTTTTAAATGTGCTTTTCGAATATTAATGTGTACATATTTTCTAACTTTCCCCTAGTAAGAGCAAAAACGTGGTACGTTCATTCTAGACCTAAATTGAAGGGATTAAAAAAATTCTAGTTGTCCCAAATTAATGTTGAGTTCAATCCTCTTAAGATGCAACACTAGTCACAGAAAAAGTCCCGGATGATAATGTTAAGTATATGGGAACATTCTTTTCAAATATCTCGGTCAAATTTTATTTTATTTTATTTATTTATTTGCATTGGATAGTTGAAGATAACTTACAACAAGGCTAGTTTTTACTTTTTCAATTTTGGTTTCAGATTAAAAAAAAAAGAAAAAAAATCTTTAATTTTGGAAACCGGTTCTGAAATTGAAACTATCATAATATAAAAAATAAATAACTAAAATAAAAAAAAGTTAAAACTAACCTGGTTGTAAATTGTACTCAGCTATCCTATGCAAAACATCATGTAAAAATATTAAAATTTGAGCGAAATATTTGAAAATAACGCCCCTATAGTCTTAATATAATCATCCGATACTCTTTCTATGACTAGTGTTGCGTCTTAATGACGTTGGTAAAATTTTGAAGAACAGTTGTGACCTTACTAATCAACAAAAATTATTGTTGTAGCTACTCATTTTACTCAGAATTTTAAGCTGTACTACATTTGTGACTTTACTGTTCAACAAAAATATTAATTGTAGGTACTCATTTTACTCAGAATTTTAAGTTTTACTACATTCGTACAAACAGCGTTTTTGATTTTATTAATTATTTTGAGATATTTTTATGGTTGTTAAAAAAAGGGTGTTTTCTGATTATTTATTATTATGTTTTATATTGTTTATTGATTATTATCCATACATATTTCCTAACGCTCACCTAGTACCAGGAAGAAGGCATGACATTCATTCTACATAAAATCTGAAAGGACTAAAACAATATCTAGCTTTTCGATTTTTTAATTCCGAATTCAAACCTCTAACCACTGGGCTGATATGCAATCACAGCCTTTCAAAGGTTTAAACTAACTACGAATTTAACTCTGTTATTTTCTTAAACATTCAAAGTAACAAAGAAAAGCGTGTATTTTAACGAATATATATATATATATATATATATATATATATATATATATATATATATATATATATATATATATATATATATATATATATAACATTCTTAAATACATACAAAAAAAAGTCTAAAAAAATTGCAATTTGTGTAAATTTATTAAGTAGTGACAAATTCTGGACTATTTTCATAAATTCAACTTGCAAGTTTAATAATAACCAATTATGAATTAAATATGGATTGTGCCATAAATTGGTAGCCAATCTGATTGAAATACATCTCTACTATTTAAAATACCTTGAGATAAGTTTTTAAAATGACAGTGTAGTTTGTCTAACACATTTTTTTTTCAACCCGCGAAATTTCATTTCCAGATCTTAACAAGTAGAATATTATTAAAAAAAAGCATTCCTAAAATGTTTTGAAAGAAAGTTTTATTTTATAAAAAAAATTAAGTCATGAATATTTGTCTCTTTTAGGCAATTGGCGCATTTGTATACATAAAAAGGTGATAAATAACTAAGATCATTGTTATTTATATAACTTGTTAAGTTCTAAGATAATTGTTACGAATTATTATTACGAAAATGCCCCTAATTTAAGCTTAGTGAAGGACTCGAAATCTACTAGAAACAACGTAAGTTCTGAGAAAGATCCCCACAGAGAGCACCCACAAATTTAGGGCCTATATCCCTCGTGTTGATAACTGGCCATTATAAACACAACAAACAAAAACGGAAATTCAATTTGAATTAATTTCTAAGTTCTGTTTCGAAATATGTTTAATCTGGACCAATTAACTCATATTTTTTGGAACAAGTTAATTTGGAAGGTGGTAAGTGTGTAAAAAGCAAAGTAAAATGACGAAATGACGGACTGACACTAATATATATAAACGAATTTATTGGAAAATGAAGATTTGCTATCCCCCCCCCTTTTACTTTATATAAATAATAATAAAAATAAATATTCTTGGTGCAAATATTTTAAAAATTAGCTATTCATTTTTGTGGCCACCATCCGCTAAAATGTTAAGAAGATTAATTAGTTTATAATTAAAATTACAAAAATATTTTCCACTTTTAAAACATTATGTCAATGGAAATATTTTACAGTTTCTGTATATTTCACATTAAAAGTATCCGAGTTATTAACGAATTCAATAAAATTCGCTTGCAATAAGATATAAAAATATATATATATATAAAATTTTCTGAATTCGTACGTTTCAACAATAATAATAATAATAATAATAATAATAATAATAATAATAATAATAATAATAAAATAATAATAATATCTTCAGATATAGCAACCAGCACGTTAAAATTTCTGATATTAAAACATCTGAAATCCCATGATGCATACGAACCCTAAATTTAAAAAAAACAAGAGTTATAATTTCCAAAATTTTAAAGTTGGTTAATTGAATAAACCAACTTTTCCATTTTCAACTCTTTTTTATACATATAAAATTCAAAAAGAGGCCTAAAACCCTCTGAAAATTGATTTTGGTTAAAAACATTTTCTAAAATTTAATTTCTGAATTGTGCTAAGAAAAAGAAGATAGTTGTCAAAATTTTTGTTCAAAATATTAAATTTTCGTCTTATCTTTCCAAAACAGATGTCTTTTTAGTCTGAAATATTCTTAAAAATTATTGAATTATTGAATAGAGAAAATTTAACTTTTTTCTTGGGGCGCAACTAACAAAAGAAATTCGAAGTATATAAAAAACGAAGGTTTAATGCATAATAGCTAATATTTTCCAAAACATTTTAAACAGATTGAGACATGTTTATTTAACGAAATTTTTGAATAAACTTGTAATAATATTTTTTTTTATTTTAATATTTATTCACTGCCGGAGCAAATTTAAATCGTATTGTATACACAGGTAGGACACACACATATATACAATCATTACACAAGCTTATTTTTTATTATGTATAAATTGGAAACTATTGACGGTTAATAATAAAAAGAAGAAAAAAGTACCTATTTTTTTAAATAAACAAATCTGTCTCACAAATTTTATTCAAGTAACGTCCATCCAAATCCTAAATACGAGGGTAATTCAGAAAGTAACTTCCGTTTATGAATTTAAAAAAAAATCTAATGAAAGGAAACATGTTTTATTACTCACGTATGAAAGACACGTTCTTCAGCTACTTTTCAACATAATTGCCATATTAATTAAACAATTATCATAAAGGGAAATCAGCTTTGAAATTCCATCGTCACAGACTCCTGCCGCCGGCCTTTTCAAATGCGATTATTTTTAAATTCAACTCTCACCACTCTTTCAATCCAAAGAAATTTAACATATTCTTTTATTCATACAGACAAATTCCTAATTTCTCTCGTAATATTTTACTTGACCCACTATTTTTTAAAACATTTTTGGTAGTGCATTTATCAAAATTATATAGAAAAATATGTTAACATTCTTTGGATTGAAACAGTGGTGCGAATTGAATTTTAAAATAATCGCAGTTGAATAGGCCGGCGGCAGAAGTCTGTGACGATGGAATTTCAAAGCTGATTTACCGTTATGATAATTGTTTTAATTAATACGGAAATTAGGTTGAGAAGTAGCTGAAGAACGTGTCTTTCATACGTAAGTAATAAAACATGTTTCCTTTTATTAGTTTTTTTTTAATTCATAAACGGAGGTTACTTTCCGAATTACCTTCGTATATATAAGGTCATAGCTGCCAACTTTTACGCATTTTTTCTACCACAAAAATTTTATGATAAAAACAGTGTTATTTAATCCTCGAAATCATAGGATTAATCCCTCAACTGGTTTGCCCGAACAGCGTTCAGGCAAGACGAATTTGCGTATTTCATCATTTAAAGATTTTTGACACCTCTATTATTTTTAAGAAAATTTGCATACTACTAAAGGCGGAAACGTTTAGACTAAATTTTACGAATATTTTATTTAAATAATAGTGGAGTGTATTCGCTATTTTCAATTTACTGAAAGGAAAAGAATTAACGAGTTAAGGGGTTGAAGAAATGGAAAATTTCTTTACAATTTTAGTGGTAGCAGAAATATGTAAAAGTTGGCAGCTATGTAAAGTACTTTCAAGAACGAAATTATTTATATAAAAGTATATGTTTTTTTATGCCTTTCTAGCTTCATAGGTTTTTGGAGGGTAGGTCGCATAACCGATAACTTCTATGCTTGTTGGCCACCGTTACTTTCGCAAAGTTTGCGTCGCTTTATTTAATTAATGAGGTATCTCCGATAAAACAAGTCACATATTCCGTTCTAAAAGGCTGGTATCCTAAAAAATCGCAGCATGTGACGAGCACCATAAGAAGTGTTACCGTCTCTGGTAGATATTTTTTTACTAAGACATTTTGAATTCTTAGCAGTAAGTTTTGATAGCTACGAAATACGTTATATAATATGACAAGCAAAAAAAATCATGCTTTAAGCATAGATTATGAAACACTTTCCAAATCTTCCTGAAATCTTAACAAAACTTTGTCATTTAGGGAAATAAGATGCTACTGTACATAGCCAAATGTGTATTCCAATACTTTTGAGCAACCCTGTATTTGATCCGTCGCTTGATATGTATATACTATATAATGGGAAAATTTAGTTTGACGAGAAAATGCCTAACTGGTTGAAATTTCTCTTTCAGCACTTTATTCTAATAGATGGAAAATATTTCAATGCTTTTGTTCAGCCCTGTAATTTACCTTGTACCTTTATTACACGCCAATATTTTGTTAAAATTTAGTTCAAACAAACGCACTCTTAAAACTACTTAAATATCATTTCTAGAAATTATCATCTATGGGTGACCATGTAGCTAATTCTTTGCGTGATCCTGTATATCATTTTACCTATATTATACAAATATTTCTTAGTAAACTGAAAGTAGTACAATGTAAAAATGCATAACTTACTTTAAAACCACCTTTAAGTTAATTACTCTCATATTCAGTAATTCAGCTCTTTTGTGTAACCCTATATATCAACTATAACACTTACATACACCATATAATTTGCATAACATTTAATAAATCTTAAAAGCGCATACCATATTTGAAAATGTATTTCAACCATCCATCATCTATCATCGATAATATACAGTAATTCGGATAACAATATAAGATTTAAAATATTTTGTGCGTCTCTGTACGTCATACTATAAGTTAAATGTTAAATCTCAGCAGCATATATCAATTTTATGATACATGAAATTGTTTAACATTATTAAAATATGTCGCAAACAATTCCACCCTTTATTATTGTGTAATGGAATTCTTTTGAGAGGCGTTGTAATTGAATAATAACTATTATTTTGACTTCATATTTTATAGAATGCGTATTTTAGTGCAATTTGCGAATCCATGTAAATTTGAAAACGTTTGACAGGGTGTAACACCATTAAAATTAATTTTAAACGATTTTTTCCACTGACCGTAATGCATCGGAAAATTTTTGAATATCACTGTAAAGAAACTAATTATAGTAGAAACTTCATTTTCAATAGGTTTCGTGCTAGGGTAACAATGAATAATATGTAAAAGTTTCATAGCAATCCGAGTATATTTACGGGAGCTAGAGCGCGGACTGTCGGACAGATGGACAGACGGACAGACAAACCAAATTCATAAACACTTTTCAACTTTTTTGGAAAGTGTTAAACAATATCACTCTTTATAAGTTTGTGATGTGAGTTGAATATCTAAGAAAATATCTATAAAAAATATGTACTAAATGTGGCAATGCAACTAGAAGTACTCATGGAAATATCTATTTTAATAACACAAGTTTTATAGAAAATATTCCCTTTTAAACTATCTACATATATGTCAACTTTTATGGTTTTTTCTTATAATAAAAATTTAATTGCAAATTTTAAATTATTCAACATCAGAATAACTAGCAGAGCATATCCCTAGATCTCGTTTTTTTTTTTTTTTAATTATGAATTTTCATCAAATAATTTGATGAATCTCCATGGAAATTTTTGAAGAAAATTTTACTTTTATAACTCATGAAAGAAGAAAAAACTTACATTTTTTTTTTCGAAAAAAGTGTGCAGTGTGGTTATTTTCACACCTTATGTGGTTATTTTCTTAATCTGTTTGTACTAGTGTTTTTCTAATATGAGTTTTGGAGCATACTTTTCTTACAATTGTTGACATAGTTGGAGCATACTTTTCTTACAATTGTTGACAAAGAGTGTGTCAAAGATTTCTGTTTAGAGAAAGTGGTGCAAGTTAGAATTAGAAAATATTCGACACTAGCAGCCCTGCATCTGCGAATTCAGCATTACAGAAACACATTTACTTGTTTAAGAATGTATAAAATTCATTTACTTCTGCACGTACTGCATGTATTACATATACTTCTGCAAAATTTTGATTATCTCAAAATGTGTCTCAGACTCAAACTTCTTGAAAAATTTTTAAATTGTTGGACATTTTTCCCGTATTTAACATTATATCAGATTTGCCAGTTTTGCTTTATTTTAACATTATAAAATTTGAATCATTACCGGTTATTGTAAAAGTTTTTATATATATATATATATATATATATATATACATATAGCTTTCAAGCAGAATTTTTGTAAAGTAATATTTGCTTTATTTAAATAAATAATAATAAAAATCTATCTTCAGATACAGCAACCAGTACTTTACAAAATTTCTGGTTCGAAAAAACATAAAATACCATAAATCCCGTGATGCATGCGTACCCTAGTATCTCATTAATTAACACCTTCCGGCACGAGCAAAATCTGTTATTAAGATGAGACATTATCGATTGAAACCGGAATTTAGAAACAACTTTTTGAGAAATTAAGAACCCCCTTAATTTAAATTTTCACTTCAAAAGCAAAAGTTAATTAAAAAATTATTGGTGCCGATTGCTAATTTGGCATTAAAATTAGGTATCCCAGAATGGACACAGTGTGCCGGAAAGGCTTAACCCCTTAGGGACAAGCGACACGTAAACGTACTGCAAAAAGGGTTAAGAATCCTTGTTTATCCCCACCAGTAAAATTTTACTGTAAAATTTGCCTTATTTAATCGGGGCATTTTCTCGATTCGATAAAATCAAGTACAAATTCAAGTACAAATTCAAATACCGATTCAAGTACAAATTTTTGTATTTTTAAACTAATGATACAATATTAAAAATTTCGCAAAAGACTCCCGTCGCGGAGGGGTTAAAGAAAATAACAATATAGAGAATTTCTTGTATGAAAGTTGAATTTCGGATTTTAAAAAATTTCAAATTGGTAGTTCTTCGTTACACAGAAGTTAATACATTTAATATTACAATTTTAAAATAATAATGATTGGTTGTAAAAAGTATTTTAATCTGTAATAGCTGATGATATTTTACACTATTTTTTTATGATTTCAAGAAAATTGTTTACAGGAATTAATATTTTAATTAAAATAAAACTTTGCTAACAATTTGTCTCCATTAATACTGACGAATAAACAGATTATGAATTTAAATGAATTTTAGGAATAACATTTTTTGTGCAGTACGCAGCAGAATTGTAAAATTTTGAAAATTATGACAGTATTTTTCTTTCTTTCTTTTTTCTTTTTTCTTTTTTTACTTTTTTGTGTTTAATTAACGTTTAATAAGTTCATTTAAAATACCATTAAAGGATTTTTTAATGATAATAAAAAATTTATTTTACCTCTGTTTTAAAGAAAAAAAAATTTAGAAAATAGTTTATTGATTGCTTCCTTAATAGAAATGAAATTAAATTTAGTATGAAGAAAATATTAAAATTCATTTTTATTTTCCAAAAAAGTTTCATGAATTAAAGAATGTTTATAATTATCCGAAAATGTTTTTAAATATTCTACATTTTTACTTTAAAGCAACCAGAAAATAATTATGAAAATGCATTAATATTAGATTTTTTGACGGTGTGAATATGTAAAAAATGTAGCATATTACTAATACATCATTAATACAATGATGTAACAGTGTTGTTTTGCATGGAAATTGTAAACTTATTTATATGTTTCTATAGATAATATTTTATTTTTGATGAGGAAAACAGATTAAAATCGATTTTTTTCGGAAAAAGGAAAGGAATAAAAACATTTTTTGATAATTATCTCAGAAACTGTTTAATATTTCACTGATTTTTATTGAAAAAAAGGTTATGTTGATTTCACTTTGTAGAAATGCACAAGCAAATGCATGCTTATAATTTTCCCTCTAAATAAAACCAAAATTTGCATGGGCTAGGCTAATAATAATAAAAAAATCATAAAAAACTATTTCCATGAATACTTGTAGTGCAAGTCACATGCTACGTATTTTGACTACCATTATTTTAGAATGGAAAATGTGACTTATTTTATCAAATATTTTAGTAGTTGTATAAAGCTAAGCAAAATTTTCGAAAATTACAATGGCAAAACAAACGCAGCAGTTATTAGGTGTGTGATTTACACTGAAAGAATCTATTAAATTAACGCCTCCGCGACGGGAGCTTTCTACGAATTTTTTAATGTTTTTCACCAGTTTTAAAAAACAAAAATTTGTGTCTTTTTAAATTGATAAAATGCTCCGATTAAATATGGAGAATTTTACAATATAATTTGACTGGTGGGGATAAAGAAAGATTCTTAAGGTTTTTTGCAGCACGTATATGTGTCGCTCGTCCCCAAGGAGTTAACCAAGAATAATATACATCAAAGAGCTCGAAAAAATTGCATGCCAGACATCACTGTAGACAGATGGACTGCTTCTTAATATTTAGTTTGACAGTTCTTTTTTGCTTTTATAAAATTCATTATAAAAATATTGCATATTAATAAAAAATAATTTCATCCTTCAATAAAAGTAGTGCCGATAAATTAATAAAAAATTCTTAAGCATGTCATTAAAAAAAATATACGTACTTTTAGTGGTATAACCGCTCAACCAATTGAAAGGAAATTTCTAATTTAGTTATTTGAAGATATGCGCTCGAGATTGTGATATTTTAAAATAATAGATCTCTGACAGATACGGTTACAGTGTAAAAATTTCGAAATTTTCGCAAACCCCCTTCTTTTTTCTACTCAAATCAATCAGCATATTGAAAAACCATATATAACGTTTCAATGAAATAATTCTGATTAAAATATTGCCGGTGTGATATCGTGGTACTCAATCCAAATAAGTTTGGATTAAGATATGCATTCCACTCTTCACGATTCTCAATACTCTTTACTATTTGTCTCCTTCCACTTATTTGTAATTCCCATCGCTGCCAACTTTTACGCATTTTTGCTACCACTAAAATTGTACAGAAATTTTCTATTTATTTAATCATAAGAAAAGATTTACTATAAAACTTTTGTGGCAGGAAAAATGCGTAAAAATTGACAGCTATGGATTCCATTAGTACAATCACATTATGTTAGAACATGCATTTTAATTAATAATTACTGTTAATTAAAAGTAGGTGAGAAAAACACATCTTCATAGTCAAGTCTTTTAATTATGCGGCTGCACACTGTACGTCCCAGGAACTACTTTTCTGTACTATTCGTATCATTACGTCACCTGAGACTAATAAGGTTCTATCTGAGTTTTTGAAAAAAATATGATCATTTCTATATCATTTACCGATATAGAAAGGTTCTATTTGTATCTATGAAGGCATTTCTGGACTAAAATAATGTCATATCATGATTCTAATGTCATATGTAAATTATATATAACATTCTGAGTTTTTGAAAAAAATATGATCATTTCTATATCATTTACCGATATAGAAAGGTTCTATTTGTATCTATGAAGGCATTTCTGGACTAAAATAATGTCATATCATGATTCTAATGTCATATGTAAATTATATATAACATCATTTTCATGCATAAAGAAATAGCTGCCAACTTTTACGCATTTTTCCTGGTCGAAAATTTTATAGTAAACATTGTCTTATTTAATCTTATGATTAAACAAGTAGAAAATCTCTCTACAATTTTAGTAATAGCAAAAAAGCGTAAACGTTGGCAGTTTTGATAAAAGCCTTCATAGATACTAATAGAACCTATCTATATTGATAAGTCTTTTTTTTCAAAAATACAGATAGAACTTTATCATTCTCAGATGATGATTGGTTGAAACGTAATCTCTACAACACGTACCTTCATATAAAATATATTACGCTTGCATCATTTCTATAATGACTTCTGACATTCGATATAAAAGAGTTGACTTAGTACAATTGTAACTATACGTCATTTGGAAAATGAATTTTTCTGAAATTAAGTTTGAATTACTTCCCAATGACTTATTTCTGCAATTTGAATAACTGAGAAAGCGTTAGATTAGGAAAAATAATTTTCTTTTAAAAGCCAATAAAGCCAAAGTATTTTTTTAAGATTCTGAATTATCTAAATTTTTCTAAATTCTAATCTTCTCGAAAAAAAGATTTCTTAAGAATGTGCAGAACTTTTTGATTCGTTAATTATTATTATTTCATTTTTATTTTTATTTTTTTATTATTTTTTTTATTCAGAAATTTATCGCTTCGCTTTTTATTTTTGCTAAGTAATATTGAAACAAAATGTAATTATATTAAATAATAATTTACTGAATAACAATTGCATTGAAAGGAGAATAATGTAATCGGTGTTTAACAAATAACCCGATGATGCAATAAATAGAAACTGATGAAAAGATGTAACAATTTAGCCGCCTTCTTCGGGTAATCCCTTCAGAATCTTAACACGGAATTCTGAGTCTCTTCACTATTTAACTCCTACTACTCAGTCACAATTTCATTAGAACAAACGCATTTATGTTAGAAAACTGAAAAAAATTGGTTCTTAAAATAGAGTAAAAAGTACTCAATTTTAAGTAGGGGAAGATGGGGATACTTGAGCCATTTTTTATATTTTAATTTTTTTTTTATTTTTTTATAATTTCTTAGAACAAAATAAAATATTGAAAATGAAAATTTGATGTTTTTTCTTCAATTGAAAACCAATTTCAATTAATTTTGAACTATTTTTCTATGTCTAATAAATTTTTACTTTTTATTTTACATCGTGGCTCAAGTATCCGCATGGAGGGGATACCTGAGCCAGATGTCACATTTGCACCAGTATTTTGCAAAGATAAAAACCGATTTACAATATACGCGAAAAAATGTATTAAACCTTTTTCGAATAAATTTGGTCGAATTTTCTGGTGTCGTTGTGACATTTCAGAATTAAAATTATGTGGTAGAAAATTCTACCAGCATAGCTCAAAGGGTTAATCGCCATACTTTCAAAATGGTACCAAGGTATGTGATTTCTTTTTTACATGTTCAGAACTATAAATATGTTAACATGTTGCCAGTTTTAGAAAGAAAAATTGACCAACTGTAGAGATATTAGGGGTGGCTCAAGTATCCCCTATGCTCAAGTATCCCCACTCTCCCCTACTTCAGAATTTCAAAATAACTCCGATCTAAACGTTCTCAAAACTGAGAAATACATGCACTCACTTTTGATTCTATGGTTGTGTTCAAATATAAACCACTATTATATATCCCCTGAATTTACAAATTAAAGTGCAAATATGCTGGTATTTATTTCTTGCTCAAAATTATGAACAATAAACATTTAACTGATTATTTATTAAGAGAATAGCAAAATTATAAGTAAAATATCCAAATCGAACATTTTGTGACAGGAGTATTATTTGCAAGTATACTTTAACCCATTCGTGCCCAGCATCTTTTGCGTAAATTTTATTTGGTTGGCACCACTATTTTTAGAAGATTTAAGTTTAGTTCATTAATCACGAAAATGCATCATTTAAGTAAAATAATTATTGCTTTTCTTTTTTACCGGTGTCAAAAACAGTGCTGAATGTACCTTTTGAAGCTTCCCTAAAAAGGGACGCTAGGCACTAATGGGTTAAAAATATTTTTAAATACTGTGCATAATTGAATATTTACATAATTAAAAATATTTTATGCCGTGATGAATGAAATAAACAAATACTGGGTACAAAATATATGGATTGGACAACATATTCTGTTTCAAAATTGAGAAAAGCAATGTGCTCATTTTTGATCCAAACATACTCATTTCGATATGAGTACATCGACTTACTCATTTTTTATTACTTCATTTCAGTGAACATGTTTTTTCATTAATTACTTCTGTTAGTTAAAAATTGGTGAGAAAAACACAACAGTTAGGCTTAGTCTTTTAATTACATTGTCGGAACGCTGTAAGTCCAAGCAACTACTTTTCTATACTAATCGTACTATTAGTTGAAACGTAATCTCTACAACACATAGCTTCATATAAAATCCGTTACTCTAAAATCATTTCTATAATGACTTCTGATGTTCCATAAAAGAGTTGATTTAGTACAATTTTATAGTATACGGCATTTGGAAAATCAATTTTTCACAAATTAAGCTAAAATTACCTCTCAAATGACTTATCTCAGCGATTTGAATAACCATTAGATCGATTAGTCATTAGATAAAAAAGAATAATTATCTTTTAAAAGCGAAGAAAGCCAACGTATCGTTCTAAGATTCTGAATTATGAAATCTTCGCTAAACCTAATCTTCTCGAAAAAAGCTTTTATAAGAATGTGCAGAACTTTTTGATTCATTAATTTTTTCGTTTTTATTCAGAAATTAATCTTTTTGCTTATGTTTATTTATTATTAAAGCAATATTGGAATTATAGGTAATCATATTGATTAATAATGTATTAAAACAGGGTTCGCACAGTTCTACCACTAAATTTTAAGAATATTTTCAAAGTGTTTCACTGCAGAAAAATATTGTAAAATCTGTGAATGAAGGTGAATATTGCGAATGTTGTGGTTTAAAATTTAAATGGTAATTTTCTTGTTTTTAATAGTGGTACCAGAGTCCTTGGAAATTCCAAGGAGTGTGCTAGCCTTGTAAAAACAAACGCATTGAAAGAAGAATAAAAAATATCTATACTTGTCAAATAGTCAGACGATACGGTAATTTAAAACTGTTGATCTGGTGTAAAAAATTAGCCGCCATCTTATGATAATATCCCCAGAAGTTTCATTCAGAACTGTTTACAGTTTGTTTCTTACTACTTATATATAATTTCATTAGTGTAATCGCATATTGTTTCAATAAAAATTTCCGTTATTTAAAAGTTGGTAAGAAAAACCCAACAGTTAGTTTATGTGGTTGTTACACTGTAGTTCCCAGCGACTACTTTTTTATACTATTCGAATCATTAGTTGAAACGTAATCTCTACCAGACATACTTTTATATAAAATTCATTGCGCTAACGTCGTTTCTTTAATGACTTCTGACGTTCGATGTAAAAGAGTTGACTTAGTACAATTCTATGCTATACGTCATTTGGAAAGTCATTTTTTCTCAAATTAAGTTTGAATTACCTCCCAATGACTTATTTCAGCAATTTGAATAACCGAAATAAATTATTAAATAAAATAAAGAATTAGAATAAAAAGAATTAGAAAAAAATTATTTATTAAAGAATTAGAATAAAAAGAATAATTTTCTTTAAGAAGTGAATAAAGCCAAAGTATCTTATTAAGATTTTGAATTATCTAATTTTTTCTAAATTCTAATCTTCTCGAGAAAAAGATTTCTTAAGAATGTGCAGAACTTTTTGATTCATTAATTATTTTCGTTCCCATTCAGAAATTTATCTCTCCGCTTTTTATTTTGCTAAGTGATATTGAAACAAAATGCGATTATATTGAATAATAATGCACTGAATAATAATTGTATTGAAAGGAGAATAATAAAATTTGTCTTTAACAAATAGCCCAATGATTGAATAAATAGAAACTGATGATCCGATGTAAAAACTTAGCCGCCATCTTCTGGTAATCCCTTCAGGATCTTAACACCGATCTCTGAGGCTCGTCACTATTTTTCTCCTATTACCGAAATCTCCTGTGTATAATCCGCGGATCAAACAATTCTCTTTCGACCCAGAAATTTCATTTAGTAATTGAAGTCAAATATTTACCGAGATCTACGGACTTACATTTTATTTAAATACATTTCTGGGTCGAAAAATGATGGTTTGATCCGCGGATTATACGCAGGAAATTACGGTACTTAGTCATAATTCCATTATAACAATCGCATTATGTTAGAACATGCATTTTCATTAATACCTACTGTTTATTAGAAAAACACAACAGTTATTCTTAGTCTTTTAATTACATTTTCGGCACGCTGTAAGCCCCAGCGACTACTGCTTTTATAGCAACCATATCATTAGTTGAAACGTAACCTGTACCAGACATACATTTATACAAAATCCATTTACGCTAATGTCATTTCTCTAATGACTTCTGACTTTCGATATGAAAGAGTTGACTTAGTACAATTCTGTACTATACGTCATTTGGAAAATCAATTTTTCTCAAATTAAGCTAAAACATAGTTGCCAACTTTTACGCATTTTTCCTACCACAAAAATTTTGTAGTAAATACTGTCTTATTTAATCGTCGAAATCTTATGATTAAACAAATGGAAAACCTCTGTACAATTTAGTGGTAGCAAAAATGCGTAAAAGTTGGCAGCAATGGCTGAACGTACCTTTCAAATGACTTATCTCTGCGATCTGAATAACCAAAAAGGCATCAGATAAAAAAGAATAGCTTTCTTCTATAAAGGAATAAAGCCAAAGTATCTTTTTCAAAATTATGACTTAAATCTAATTTTCTCAAAATTCTAATATTCTCGAAAAAGATTTTTTAAGAATGTGCATATCTTTTTGATTCATTAAATTTTTTCGTTTAAATTCAGAAATTTATCACTTCGCTTTTTCATTTTGTTTATTGTTAAAGTAATAATGGGACAATGCGTAATTATATTAAATAATAATTAATTGACTAAAAATTGCATAAAAAGAAAATCTATGTTTGTCGCTCGATGATGCGATAATAAGAAATTTTTGATTCGATATAAAAAATTAGCCGCCATCTTGTGGTAATATCCTCAGTAAGTTACTCGGAACTCGTAGATTCTTCAGTATTTCTCTTTTACTATTTATTCATAATTCCATTAGCAGGGGTCGCAGAGTCATTAAAATTTTCGCACTTTTCTACCGGTATTTTAAATTAAAAATCTTCATCTCAGATTCCTTTAAAACCTACAATGAAATCCTACAATAAATATTATCGTTTTAAAATTGTGGTTCGAAAGTGTGAAAAGTTTAGGGACGCTGCGACCCCTGCATTAGTGTAGGCATTAGAATGTATTGTTTCATTAGCCCTTCAATTTCCATGATATAACACGATCTAGAAATTATGTAGTTCAGAAAATCCGATTTTACACCAGAAAATTTAAGTGGTTAATTTCAGTTTATTTAAATCCGGAATGTCTGTTATGAATTAAAACCGATATTGCTATTTAAATTTTCTGGTGGTAAATAGAAAATATGAATTAAAATATCTCAAAATATCTCAGGCGGTTTGGGATCTAGAGGGTTTATAAATACAGTAGAACCCCGCAAATCCGGACCCCGTTAATTCGGATCTCCGGATAATCCGGATCGATTTGGGATCGTGGAATTCCGGATCGTGGAATTTTTTTTTTCAAGTTTGAGAAGTGATCGGAAAATTTCCATAACATAAATTTATTTCGACTTCATATTCTGAATAAATAAGTATTTTCTGAAATTTTTTCGGAAGAATACCTCAAGCTTTCTTATTTAAACTCTTTAATGTTATCTATGAAAGAAACACCTATACATCATTTAAGCTTTGCCAATTCCAGTTTTCACACTTTTCTATTTAATCCATTTGGAAATGTCATCTTAAGCTCACTGCTTAATGAAGTTTTATTCAGAGCATTGCAAGAAAGCAAAGTAATATAGTCCTTATAGACACACTGACTGATAAGGATCGTGATCCGATCTTTGTCAATCAGTCAATAGGACCTCTATCTATCAATTACTCTTGGAAACAATCTTCTTGAGACTGTTTTCTTATCTTCGTGTCAAAATCTTTCTACAAATCACTTGCGGAAATTGAAATAAAAGGAGGAAGAATGCTCAAGAGAATGCGTGACCATGGGGTACTCAAAAATGGTAGAATATGACAAATTTTATAATTACAAAGTAAACATTTTTACTGTCTGTAAGTATTGATTATGTTACACATAAAGGTGATTTTCTTTTAATATTATCAGTGATGCACAACCTTTTTGCCAGAAAATTGTTTCCCACCAGAATATTTGAAAAGAGTCGTTTGTTTTATTAATTAGCAAAGATTTCGTCATTACTATAGGCAACAATATTCTGCATAAAAATAGTGGTGTCTTTGTGGCCCGCGGGCCAAAGGTTGTGCACCGCTGATATTATGCATTATTTTATTTCATTTGTTCACATTCTCCGGATAATCCGGATTTTCGACAATCCGGATTGGGCCTGGTCCCAATTAATCCGAATTATCGGGGTTCTACTGTACTGTTGTTTGAAAGTTGGAGAGAAAAACATAACAGCTAGGAACATCTTTTAATCAATCGATTGGGATGCTGTATTTCCCAGCGATTACGTTTATACTATTCGTGTCAATAGTTAAAAATTAATCTCAACCGCACAGACCTTTATATAAAATCCATTATCCGAACATTTTTTTCTGTATTAACTTCTGGCATTCAATATAAAAAAGTTGCTTTAGTAAAATTCTCTACCATATGACATTTGGGAAATCAATTTTTCTCGAATTAAGTCAAAATTATTTCTCAAATGACTTATCTCAACGATCTGAAAGAGCATTAGACATAAAAGAATAATTTTCTTTTAAAAGCGAATGAAGCCAAAGTAGTTTTTTAAGATTGTAAATTATCTAAATTTTTGAAAATTCTAATATACCCCCCCCCCCTCACCCCAAAAAAAGAAAAAAATATTTCTTAAGAATGTGCAGAACTTTTTGATTCATTAATATTTTCCGTTTCTATTCAGAAATTCATTTCTTCATTTTTTATCTTTCTTTATTATTAAAGTAATATTGGAATAAAATTCATATAGAATAATAATATACTGAAAGAAGTATTGCATTGTATTGTTATTGAACGAAGAATAATAAAATATATGTTTAATTAATAGTCCAATGATGCGGTAAATAGAACTTATTGATAGGACATATAAAATTAGCTGCTATTTTGTGGTAATCTCCTCAGTAACTGACGGCTCCTCACTGGCCATGAAAAAAGACCCGGATGATAGTGTAAAGTCTATAGGAGCGTTTTTTTTTTAATCTTGCTCAAATTTTAATACTGTTGCATGATTTTTTTTTTTTTTTTTTTTGCAAGGGATAGCTGAGGACGATCTACAACCGGCCTAGTTTTTACTTTTTCGATTTTATTTAGATATTTTTTATATTATGATAGTTTCAATTTCAGAACCGGTTCAAACTTTTTCTAGATTTATATTAAAGTCATAAGAAGTCCATCTTTTCAATATAAATGAATAATAACATGTGTCAAATGTTGTTTATTCATAGTATCATACTGAAATGTTGAACCTGATGGTTCTTACAGAATAATACCAGACACTACGAATAAATAGATTTGAAAATAACTAGTCGTCGGGGGCCACCGTAATACTTACCCATCATGGATATGTATATGAAAATAAAACATGTGAAAACTATTTATACAATGCATTGCAATTCATAAACAAAATTTAAATATTGTTAATATACATAGTAATGCTATATTAAAGAACTGCTGATGTACCAATTTCGACAAATTATATAAAACGCCAAACTACTCAAGTATTATCGAACTGCGTAAAAGAAACATCCTCATAACTCCAAAAATAATAGTTCTATTAACTAACAATTAACTGCGTCGGATTAAGCGTCTCATTTCCAATTAAAATATACCTCTGAATTGAAATTTTAAGGAAATACAGGGTCATGAAAAATCGAAGAATGTGGAAAACAGGATTACAAATATTTCGGCAACTAATAATCCGATCAACTTCGTTCTATATGCAAAATGTGTGTTGTTTTATTGCGTTTTACATCCATTCCTTGGAACAAAAAAAAGCGAAAATTTTTATATACCTTTCATCAGAACGAATTTTTTGAGAGTCCGAAAAAATGGTTCCGGATAATCGAGGTTGCTGATATTAAATAGGGTTCGTCCCATTCTTACATACTAACAACATACAAAATTTCAAGTCTCTATCTCAATTTGTTCGGGAGATAGAGCGTTTACAGACAGACAGACAGACGGACGGCAAATTTTTTTTTTTCTAAAAATATGTTTTTCGGAATCTCCACTATCTAAAACGTGTAAATCCGTCAAAAAAAATTTTTCGATTTTCAAAACGATTGCAAGACTTACCCTATACTACGTATGATGGGTAAGTAAAAAGTGTTTTTCTTCATATGCAATGGGAAAGTAAAACATTATTCAAAACTTTTGGTGTGGTTCCGGCATTTGAAAATTTAAATTATGTGAGAAATTTATTTTCACTACCTTTGTAAGGGTTAGCTATTCAATATAAAAACTTGCTAATCAATATAAAAATAAAGCTATATTATTAGTGTGGTAAACTTATCAAGATATTGCTTCCTACTACATCTGTTCTCGATTGATGTTTTTCAATTTTCACATTTCACTGATTTTAGTTATAATCGATCCTGACATATTTATAGATTCATTATATGTTTTAGTTATGATTGGTCGTGGCATATTTATAAATTCTATCAAATTAAATAATTCAAACACATTATAATATGAAAAATTTGTCCGAATAGCTCCGCCGATTTTCTAAATGTATCTCGTTTACAAATGTTTGTAAAAGCTAAAAAATATTTTTTTCGTAAAAATTAATTTACTTTTTTCTAATAAGCAATATTCTAAACGCACTTTAAAATGTACGTCGCTCGAAAATTAATTCCCATCTTGTTAGATAAATATTAAAGTGTGTTGCCATTTTTTGTTTTAAATTCTCATTAATTTAGTTTTGTGAAGCATAAAAATTATGGAATCGTATTGGTAATACAAATAAGTTCCTCGAGCAGAATTTTTTAATTATGTTTGCTTTAGATAATAAAAAAATTGTCGTCGTCATTAATTGCATTAATTAAGCAAGTAATTGGTTCATTATCTCTTTAATTTTTTTTTTATTGTAACGTCAGATAGTGTTTGTTTTAATAAATTAAAAGGAATTAAAATAAAGCTGAATAAAAATTTAACTACAATTTTATTTTTAGAACAGCATTTTCTGGACTCCATCGGTTTTTCTTTTCTTTTCTTTTCTTTTCTTTTCTTTTTTTACTATCACTATTTTTGAACAAATATTTTTGTGATATTTTTTAATAACATTTGCAGCATAAATTATTTTCTAAGTAGGTTTCTTCAAAATTTGCAAAATAATTATAAATAGAGATCGTACTTAAGAAAAAAAAAAAAAAAAATCATATTTATAAATTTTATTGTGGAGAAGCTCTGTATTCCATATAGATTACTTACTGGATTTTAGATTTATTTTTTATTTTTTAGTGGATTACATTTAAAATAAGTAATATATAAGGTTAAAATGATATAACATATCAAGTATATCAAATCCCTTTATTCACCTTATTTTTATAAATAAGACCATAATAAGATATTCAAGTTACTGAAAGGTGTTTTTTATTTTCAATGATTAATAACGCCTAGTATTTTCGAGCATATCATGTTCATCATCAGGATTAAATATAACAAAATGTTTGTTGTTTTTAACCCTGATGATGAGCGTGATATGCTTGAAAATACTAGGTTTTATTAATCATTGTAAATAAAAAACACCTTTAAAAAAATCGAATATTTTATTTTTGTTTTAAGTAATATGTTTTAAGCAAGGAGTTCAACTTAAATGAATGAAACTTAATTTATGTAATTTTTATATATTACCACAAAAGTTTATATTTAATGCTGAGATCTGGGCTCGATATCCAAACAAATTGTTCCAGAATCCTAATATTGTGCAGTACTAAAACCGCAGCCCCTTCCCCCTCTTACCACTCCATTCAGCATATTTATATTCAATGCATTATTTCCAAAATTTAAAACCGATTTCTTTTTTATATCCATGTAAATTAATAAAAAATGTTATGAATCCTTGTTATAACGTAATGGTAGAGAATTTCAATGATTTATATGAGTTTAAATATGTTTAAAATAGCGTAATCTTATTAAAATACTCTTCAAGCGATTTTTTCCCATACACTAAAATGTATTGGAATTCTTTTGAGTCCCCTGTGCATTAATAAAAATGTAATGTATGCCCAGTTAAAACGAAGTCGTAGTGAAATTCAGTGGTTTATATCAGTTTCAATATATTTGGAATAGCATAATCTCATTAAAATAGTCCTCAAACAATTTTTTCCCATATACCGTAATGTAATGAAATTCTTTTAACCCTGCTGTTCTGTTCGGGTCTATTCGACCCGAAAATTTTATTGTTCAATTATAAAAAAATTAGCGCAGAGATATTTCCATGAAACTTATTGACTTTGTTCATTAGTAATATAATTATATATTCCTAGAAGTATTTACGTTTATTTATATTTCCAAGAGATATTTTTTAACTTAATCCAAATGTACTGTTCGGGTCATATTGACCCGAGTTAAAAAATAATTTTATCATGCATTTTTAATTTTGTTTGGAATCATTCAATAAAAATAATTACTGCAACGTATCTATTTCGAAATATGTTTCGTAGGCACAGGTGTTAGGTCACGTGACAGGAGATCAAAGTGAAATGTTGATATCATTGGCGGAAGGAAAAAAATGCACCTGTTTGTAGCGTTTTTTTTTTCTTGCTGTATTTCAATTTCTAATAATCTGAAGAACAGTTGTATCTCTGAGTATTAGTGAAAAAATGGCGAATCGTAGAAATTTGAGCGACGCTGATATTACTAAATTAATGGAAGCCTCTGACAGAGAAGAGGAACATGCGTTTGAGTATGAAAATCATACAAGTGAGGAAATTGAAAGTGAAAGTTCTGACAACGATTTTGATATTGATATTCAAAAGACGCACAATATACAGAGTATTCAGTCTAAGAATCGTGAAATAGTATGGAAATTTAATCCCCTCTTCATTCTGGTCGATTAACGTCTGCTAATACTATAAAAACTACTCCAGGTGTCACATGATATGCAACGACAAGCATAACTGACATAAAAGCGCATTTGCGACGGTATTCAATTCTACAATCGACAACGAAATCATAAAAATTACTAATATAGAATGAAGAAAAGCGTATGAAAAAGAGTGGAAAGATATTAGTATTGAAACTTTTCAAACATACATCGAATTATTATTATTAGCTGGTGTGTACAAATCATATGGAGAATCAACAAAAAGTTTGTGGAATCAAGAAATATATTTCGTGCTACAATGTCCCTCGAAACCTTTCATATGATATCGAGAGTTATTCGTTTTGACAATAAATCTACCAGGCAAGAAAGAAGGTCTGTAGATAAATTATCTGCTGTTGGAGGTATTTGGGAAAAGTGGATAGAAATTCAACCTAAATTGTATAATCCAAGTGAAAATGTTACTGTAGATGAACAATTAGTAGGATTTCGTGGACGATGCCCTTTCAAACAATATATATCTAGTAAACACTCCAAGTATGGGATAAAAATATGGACTTTATGTGATATCAAAACTTCGTATGTACTGAATGCACAAATTTATACTGGAAAAAATCAAGGATCAAAGCCAGAGAAAAGTCAGGGTATGCGGGTAGTGAGGGACCTTACTTATGGGTATTCGGGGCAAATGTTACATGTGATAACTTTTTCACATCCTATAACTTGGGAAAACTTCTTGTAAAACGGAAAATGACTATGCTTGGCACCATTAGAAAAAATAAGCCCGAACTTCCTGAGAAAATGCTAAACAAAGAAGCGCACAGCTCATCATTTTATTTTACAGAAGATAAAACAGTTGTAAACTACATCCCTAAAAAGAACAAAAATGTTATTCTTATGAGCACTTTCAATCATGAAAATGAAGTTAGCGACAGACCTGACAAAAAATCACAAATGATATTAGATTATAATGCAACTAAAGGGGCGGTGGATAGTCTTGATCAACTTTTGAGTACATACACTTGTATGAGAAAAACAAATCGCTTGCCTATGATAGTATTCTATAATATGCTCGATACACCGTCTTACAATGCATTTATTCTGTGGATTTCAATAAACAGCAAATGGAATGAAAATAAATTAACCAAACGAAGGCTCTTTTTAGAAGAATTGAGGAAATCTCTAATTTTTCTACACATTGAAGTAAGACAGCATCTTCCCAGAAGCGAAGATTTAGTCAAAATTGTGAAGAGAATGTGCAGTAAAAGTGCAAACCTACCCTCGGAATCAGATGAGAAAAATTCATTGTGTACTAAACCTACAAGTTCTGCCCATCAACCAACGACAACAAAACTAATATATATTATGTTACAATTGCAAAAAACACACTTGCAAATTTCACGTAAGCTATTTTTGTCCAAATTGTAAGTAAAAGTAAGTATTCAAATATTTTTAAGTTATTTTACTGGTGTTTAGTATTATTTGATTTATATTTAAGCTTATTTTACTATTTTTTTTTTTATTATTTCTAAAATAGTTATTTTCATTTACTGCTAGAATAGGTAATATTCTAAATCGGGTCACATTGACCCGAACACTACATACGTATAGTAAATGCGAACAGAAAAGCAGGGTTAAGTATTCCTGTAAATGAACTATTAATCCGACACTTCATATACAACAACAAACATGCTTGGTAACCCTAAAAACCCTTTCTGAATTTGATGAAAAACCGGAGTTTAATTGTGGAAGTTAGAGCGTGAACAGACGAACAAACGAACACATCAACTGAATGTATAAGTAATTTTTAACTTTGTTGGAAAGTTTTAAAAGGACGATTTTACATAAGGACCCAAAGATAACAGAATATAGTAAAATGTTCATATTATCAAAGATATTTACATGTATAGAGCCAATATATTAGGGAATTACTTTAAAGATTATAGAAATAAATTTATTTTTAATGTATTAAATTTTAATGTATTTAAATTTTACTTATGGACTTAGTACGTTTTGTAATTAAGATTAAAATCATACAAAACATATCAATCAAAAATATGAATAAAAACAAAATAAGTTGAAAAAAAAATTCAATAATTTGTGTCTGTATAAAATTGTTTGAACAGGAAATTTTTATTTTTAAATACCATGGAAAGAGTCCTAAGTTTATTTTAGTAAGTAAAAATTTGTTCAAGGAACAAAACTTTTTATCCCAATAATTCAATATTACGTTTATGTCTCGTAAATACTTCGTTTAAGTAAAATATTTGAAAGTTTAAAAGAAAAGTTCTTGTTCAACATTGGAGAAATACTTTTAAAAGCCAAACTACTTTAGAGGTTCTTGGCGTATTAAATTTTGGAATATTTTAGATGCAATGCATATATATTTAACGTCCGAATTAAAAAAAAACCTATTAAAAGATTGAATAACATAAATTAAGACAGATTTGAATACATTTTTTAAAAATAGCTAAAATTTAATAGAAAAAATTAAAACACTAAAAACCATTTAAAAATACAAAGGTAAACGTTTGCAAACTACACGCAAGTCCTCTTCAGTACAAATAATAATTCATTGCATAACAAACATTGGAACAAATCAATATTCCTATACTATTCGTTTCTGATTACAGACAGACGTTTTATTATTACATAAAACAGAGTTGCCAACCTCCGGCTTTTGTTAATTCATGAAAACGTACTTTGAACCAGAAAATTTATTTAATTAGAAGTGTCTAGTATTAACTCAGAGGATCATTTGAAATCTACTTAAATTTGTTGACTGAATAAATTTCTTGTTAGAAATATAATTGTTTGATTTTTAAAAAGCCGGAGGTTGGCATGTCTGCATAAAACAAAAAATTCTTTGAAAATTTCTAGTATGAAAACAAAATTGTTTATTTAAAAAACACTTAAGGGGGCTCAGGGGTTGAAAACTTTTCAAAAAATCGATTTTTTTATGATCTAGTTTGATTATTCAATTAATTCTTAACTCAATG
This sequence comes from Maratus speculifer, assembly GCA_964019185.1. Lineage (NCBI taxonomy): Eukaryota > Metazoa > Arthropoda > Arachnida > Araneae > Salticidae > Maratus > Maratus speculifer. The sequence goes on from OZ025300.1 coordinate 218,861,181, forward strand.
CAAAAAACCGCATAAAAATATTTGCATTTTTAACGGAGTTATAAGTATTTATGTATCAACACTTTCATAGCCGCACCCATATAATTTCAACTTTAAGTCGCGTTTTCTCAAAACTTGATTTTTGACGACTAACACCAAGATTTAAAAAAAACTATTTGATAGAATGGCTTAATTTTTTTTTTACATGTATACAATATCATTATCTAGAAAATGAATTAATATATTTCAGATAGCTTAATATTTTGAGTATTTTTAATGAAAAAAAAAGTTGTATTTTTTAGGGTTTTTATAATTTTTAAGTTTGAGAGTTTTTTTAATAATGTTTTTTGAGTGATTGTTATATCCTTAATTCATTCTATAGAGTAAAGTTTCCTGATCATTTTAAAGCAAAAATTATGTTCTTAAGTCAATTCAACGTTAAGATATATTGGTGTTGGTGATATAAGATATCGAAAATTGTGTTATATGAATTTTGCTACATGTTTTATTATATTACATTGAAGTACTTCATTTTATAATTTTATAAGACTACAAACATACCTTTAAAATATCAGAAAGTTTAAATTAATTACACTGAATACTTCTGTTTTATACGGACTCGAAGTGAGAGCTCTGTTTACATGTTTTTCCGTATCGTTCCAACCACTGAGTCCTCTTAAAACAGGATAATCTGTCAAACACAGGAAATACATGAAAAAATAGAGCTAATTTTAATTAAAAAAATTCGATTCCTCACTGGAAATTTTCAAGGAAGATTTTTTTTTTCTGATAACGTGAAACCGTCTGTCTATAATAAAGAATAGTTTGGGAATTTTCTGGTATCAGCGAATTTTGAAATACAAAAGTCCAAATCGGCACATCAACGCGGCACTTGCATGACATTAAATGATTACACATTAAACGGTTCTTACAGCGTCCCTTGCCAAATATTAAAGCTTGTACCATGAATTTAGATACACCCTGTAGCCCAATATATTAAGAAATTTGTTCAAGAATTATAGAAATAGATTTAGTTTTAAAATATTTGGCTTTTATTTATGTACTTAGTACATTTTATAACTAAATGTAAACAAAAAATGTAAAACATAACGAACCAACGAACTTCAAAAATATATCTACAAAGAAAATATGTCAGAAGAAATTTCAATAAGTTCGCATCTCAAACAATAGGTGGCGATTGAAGGCCAGATGATCAGTGCTGAGTGAAGCATCGCTCTGGCCTTCAATCGCCGTCAGCGCCACCTATTGTTTGAGATGCAAACTAAAATAAAAAATTACGGTAAAAAAACTCCTGACGTTATACATAACCCTCCTGCAATTTTTTTTTAAAATAGCTGTCGCCATTTGCAAGTTATTGAGTTTTAAAATCCATCCGTCATTTTTGGGACACCCGGTACATGTATAAAGGGTAATTCTAAATTTATGGTACAAAATTTAACGTTTGGGACAGGACACTATTGCAATCATTTATTACATGGGAATGTATGGGCGCAAGTTGCGCTTTGATATACAAGCACCAAGGAGCTGTTTCGGCACATTTTATTTCAAAATTCCTATACTATTTGCAAAGCACATATATTTAACGTCCGAAAAAAAACTGTTAAAAGATTGAATAATATATATTAATACAGACTTGAATACATTTTTTAAAAATAGCTAAAATTTATAACAAAACATTAAAACACTAAAAAACATTTAAAAATACAAAGGTAAACGTTTCGCAAGCTACACGCAAGGCCTCGTCAGTACAAATAATAATTCATTGCATAACAAACATTGGAACAAATCAATATTCCTATACTATTCTTTTCTGATTACGGACAGACGTTTTATTATTACATAAACAAAAAATTCTTTGAAAATTTCTAGTATGAAAACAAAATTGTTTAATTAAAAGCACTTCTTGGGAGTTGAAAACTTTTCAAAAAATCGATTTTTTTAATGATCTAGTTTGATTATTCAATTAATTCTTAACTCAATGCAAAAAACCGCATAAAAATATTTGCATTTTTAACGGAATTATAAGCATTTATGTATCAACACTTTCATAGCCGCATCCATATAATTTCAACTTTAAGCCGCTTTTTCTCAAAACTTGATTTTTGATGACTAACACCAAGATTTAAAAAAAAAAACTATTTGATAGAATGGCTTAAATTTTTTTACATGCATATAATATCATTATCTAGAGAATGAATTAATATATTTCAGATAGCTTAATATTTTGAGTATTTTTAATGAAAAAAAAAAAAGTTGTATTTTTTAGGGTTTTATCTAATTTTTAAGTTTGAGAGTTTTTTTAATAACGTTTTTTTGAGTGATTGTTATATCCTTAATTCATTCTATAGAGTAAAGTTTCCTGGTCATTTTAAAGCAAAAATTAGGTTCTTAAGTCAATTCAACGTTAAGATATATTGGTATTGGTGATATAACATATCGAAAATTGTGTTATATGAATTTTGCTATATGTTTTATTATATTACATTGAAGTACTTCATTTTATAATTTTATAAGACTACAAACATACCTTTAAAATATCAGAAAGTTTAAATTAATTACACTAAATACTTCTGTTTTTATATGGACTCGAAGTGAGAACTCTGTTTACATGTTTTCCGTATCGATCAACCCCTGAGTCCCCTTAACCCTTTAACGATCAAAGCATTTTCATTGCTAAGATGTCGAAATAAATGAATGACACCGGTAATTAAGAACAAATATATTTCTAAATAATAAAACGTGATTTTTCACATACATAATAAAAGGGATATTTTTAGATAAAAATACCGGTGTCCGTATTGCATATCGGAATTAAAAGTTTGCAGTTTCGTGGCGAAACCAATGAACGTTAAAGGGTTAAAACAGGCTAATCTGTCAAACACAGGAAATACATGAAAAAATAGAGCTCATTTTAATTTAAAAAAAATTCGATTTCTCACAGGAAATTTTCAAAGATATTTTTTTTTCTGTAAACGTGAAATCGACCCTCTATAATAAAGAATAGTTTGGGAATTTTCTGGTATCAGCGAATTTTGAAATACAAAAGTCCAAATCGGCACATCAACGCGGCACTTGCGTGACATTAAATTATTACACATTAAACGGTTCTTACAGCGTCCGTTGCCAAATATTAAAGCTTGTACCATGAGTTTAGATACACCCTGTAGCCCAATATATTAAGAAATTTGTTCAAGAATTATAGAAATAGATTTAGTTTTAAAATATTTGGCTTTTATTTATGTACTTGTACATTTTATAACTACGAATAAAAGGATGCAAAATATTTCAATCAAGGAATTAAAATAGATATCTACAAACAAAATAAGTTGGAAGAAACTGGAAGACATTTCAATAATTTGTGTCTGCATAAAAATGTTTGAACAAGAAATATTTATTTTTAAATATGTTTTGTCAGGGAAAGTGCTCTAACTTTATTTTAGTAAGTTAAAATTTATTCAAGGAACAAAACTTTTTATCCCAATAAGTCAATTTTAATTTATCTCTCGAAAAAACATCGACTGAAATAAAATATTTGAAAGTTTAAAAGAAAATTTCTTGTTCAGCAGGAGAGAAATACCTTTATATGGCCAAAACTACTTTTAACGTATTATTTTTTGGAATATTTTAGAAGATTCATATCATAATCCCATCCCTCCAAACCCAATGTATTTTAAAATATTGCACTTATAATTTATTTCAAAAAGATAAAATTTATATAAGCACACAAATATGACAGGATTACTAAAATATTCATATTATGAATGTATATTTACATGTATAAAGGGTAATTCTATATTTATGGTACAAACTTTAAGGATTGGTAGATGACACTGTAACAATAATTTATTTTATAGGAATGCATGACCGCAAATCACAAGTTAACCCCTTGGGATGAGCAACACGTAACGTGCCGCAAAAAGGCTTAAGAATCCTTGTTTATTCCCACCAGTATAATTTTAATGTTAAATTTTCCTTATTTAATTGGAGCATTTCCTTTATTTAATATGTAACAAATTTCTGATTTTAAAACCTGTTGACAAAAAAAATTAAAAATTTCATAAAAGGCTTCCCCCGCGAAGGAGTTAACCCTTTCCGGAACGGGCAAAATCTGTTAATAAAATAGAAATAATCGATTGCAGGGATGAGATTTCCGCTTTTTTTGACACCAGTATAATCTTAGAGAAAATGCTGTTCTCTTAACCCTTTCAGGGGCAAGGTATTTCTGCTCCGAAAATGTTCAAATAATTGATTCACACCACAATTAAAGAACAGATTTATTTGAAAATAATCAAGAGCTATTTGTCGCGAATATTATAATATTGAAATTGTACTAAAATTTTACTGGTGCCAGTTCGAAATTGGAACAGTAATATTAAGTGTTTGCAGACTGCAAACACCGCCCCTGAAAGGGTTAAATCGCAAAAATGTTTCGATTAAATAATAAAGCTTTTCCTCTAAGATTTTACTGGTGTGCAAAAAAGCGGAAATCTCATCCCTGCGATTGACACCGGAATTCAGAAATGAATTTTTAAAATATATTGGATTCCTTAATTTACGCTTTTAATGTAAAAGCAAAATTTTACCAAAATATTATTGGTGCCGTTTGCAGCTTTGGAATTAAAATTATGTATCCCAGACCGGGCACAGTGTCCCGGAAAGGGTTAATGCATAACGACCAGGGACCCAGTTTTGTCAATTGAAAAAAAATCGATTTTTTACCTGAAATTTTCTAAGAAAAACTTTTCCTTCTGTAACAGTAACCGTAAAACGTCTATCTAAAGAAAATAATAGTACAGACATTTTCTGGTGTCAAAGCCAAATTTTGAAATAAAAAAGGGTCAAATTGGTCCTCTGGTGTTACTTCAATGTGGCACTTGCGACTATATATTCCTATACAATAAATGATTATTACAGCATCCTGAGCAGTTTGTATCATGAATTTAGAATATCCATCTAGAGCTAATACAATATGAAATCAATTTATAGATTGTAGAAATAGATTTAATTTTAAAATATTTAAATTTTACTTATGTGCTTAGTACGTTTTATAATTGAGAGTGAAAATATACAAAACATTTCATTCAAGGAATTTAAAAAACGTAATTCCAAACAAGATAAGTTGGAAGAAATTTCAATAAAATATTCCTGCATAAATGTGTTTGAACAGGAAATTTTTTTAAATATGTTTTGTCATGGCATGTTCTGTAACTTTACTTTAGTTAGTAAAAATATATTCAAGGAGCAAAACTTTTTATACCAATAATTCAATTTTACATTTATCTCTCGCAAAAACTTCGCTTAAATAAAATATTTGGAAGTTTAAAAGAAAATTTCTTGTTCAGCAGGGGAGAAATACTTTTAAAAGCCAAAAACTACTTTTAACGTTTTAATTTTTTGGAATATTTTAGGAGATTCATACAAAAATTTATCCCCCCCCCACTTCAACCCTATTGTATTTTAAAATGTTACCCATCCTCAAGAGCCTAAACGAATATCCACCAACATTTTCAGAAAAAAGGAATTATTAAATAAAAAACTTATTTGATTAAATAGCATGAAATTATCTTTTTGAATAAATTTGGTGTAAGTTGCATAATTGGTTTGCTTACCTACGTCATGATCGATTTCATCTTAGACAGGGTTTAGAATATTTTTTTATACAATTTTTTTCAGTAATCCCAATTTAATTTATTAGCAAAAGGAACTGAAATATATTTAAATTAGTTTTCTTGGATTCTTTTTACTATTTTTTTATTTTCCGAATTGTTTTAAGTTACAGAGAATGCCTAATACAGTGAAACCTATAAATAAGGGACACTCCAAATAAGGGACACCTCTATTTAAGGGACAAAATTGCGGTCCCATAGATGTCCCTTATTTGGAGGTTCATTGTGTAAGAAACTCCGAATAAGGGATACCTCTATTTAAGGGACAAAAGTTGCGGTCCCATAGGTGTTCCTTATTTGGAAGTTTCACTGTATTAATCTTCGTTCAACAGTCTCAATTTTTATTATTTTTGGGAACATAGTATGTACGAGGGGCAATCTAAAAGTTGGCGGAATTTCATTATAATACTTTCTATAATATTACAGGGGTCGCACCGTCCCTAAAATGTTCGCACTTTTCTACCAGTATTTAAAATCAAAAATCTTTGCCTGAGATTCTTTTAACATCTACAATGAAATTCTACAATAAGTATTATCGTTTTAAAATTGTGGTAGGAAAGTGCGAAAATTTTAGAGATGCTACGACCGCGACCCCTGATATTATGACAATAAAGATACTCTTTTACTTAACCTTCCGTCTACCAGGCGGGTCCATTGGACCCGACAGCAATATTTCTGGTGTCGATGGTAAAATGAGAAATTGTCGATTGACATCGGAATTTATAAAGGACTTGTCTAGATATTACGAATTCCTTAATTTAAGCTTTCATTGTAAAAGCAAAATTATATTAAAATATTACTGGTGCCGTTTGCAAGTTTGGAATTAAAATTAGGTGTTGCCGTAGATAAATGGGTGTTTTGTCTGGTAGACGGAAGGTTAATCGCAAGAGGGTTGCTTATTCAAAATAAGTTATCTAAAAAACACACATTTACTCCACTGCTCCTGGCATTTTTGGAAACAACGATGAAAGTCCTCTTTTGATCTTTCCAAAATTCAGCTGTCGCATTGGTTTTCATGCCTTCGGCAATGGCAATGGTACTTTTGAGCCTAATTTTGATCTTGAGAACAGACAAATTTTGCCATGTTCAGTTTTGCCAGCGTGCTACTTTTTTAAAATTTAGATTTTTTTTTATTTTTTTTTGGGGGGGGGGGAGAGGGGGCACTACTTTTTCCGGAATGGTGAAATCCGCCTTATTTAATGACGCATTATTTAAAATGCAAACAAGGGGGAACTCTAACGTTTCAGAAAAGTGATACCAATTAAGAAAACTGAGTTTTAAAAAAGTAGCCCACTGACAGCACTGTTTTTGTCTGTCCATTGTATGTCTCTATGCTCTGAAATATTCTAAGATATTTTTTTAATAATTAAACGAAGAAAGTTTGACTTTATATCAAACGTTTCTAAGGTTTAAGTTAAACTTTAGTATGAAGTAAGTAGGGCTACCACACGCGAATACTTTTCTATTCTTTTCGCACCAATGTTATGAAAAATAAATAAGAAAAAAAAAAAAAAAAAAAAAAAAAAAAAAAAAAAAAAAAAACAGATTTTTCAGTACTTTTTTTTTTCAAATGTTCTTAACCCCCTGACTGCCCAGCCAAAGGGTATTACTGTAATGTTGTTTTCTCTGTAATTTATAAAAAATGTAAAAAAAAAAAGATGTTTTTTCCAACCTGATGCAAAATACGTTATTAGTATCGGTGTATAATCTTTGATAGCATCAATCCTAACTTAATTTTTCAGAACTGGGTTTTATTTGTGGAATTATACTAATTTAAATATTGCTTAACAGTATGTCAATATTTTCTCTTTTTAGAAAATGGTATGAGATAGAATTCAAAAATTAGTCAACAGTGTCAACCTTGCATAAGCTTTTATTTACAATTTTTAAATAAATTAACTTAAGCAAACTTTAAAAACATTAACCATAAACACATCATAGTACTTTTATTTCTTAGATTTGGATAGTCTAGTGCTTTTACGTGCAAATTTAAAAAGTATTAAATGTATCAAACTGGTATCTATTTAAATGTACAACAATATAAAAAAAAATATGTTATGAATATAAGGTTACTAATACTGTTTACGCGAAATGAGAGTTTTTATTTCGCATTTTTAAATTAAATTTAATAAAATAATGGAGAAAATTTGTTCAACAAACCTAATCTTCTTCAAGATATTTGGAAATAGAAATTTCTGACATTCTAAAAGATTTATTGAAAGAAAACTCCCAATTGTAAGGAAAAGAATATTTAAATTTTTCCCGAAGAAACAGGTAAAATAAATTAATAAATAAATATTGCTTTTATAAATTTAAAATGAAATTTTAAAAAAGATAAGTAAATATTTTCTAAAATAGTTTAAAATATATATATGAAATGATTATTTAACTTCATTTTTGAATAAATATATTATAACAATCCCTCTTTGGGCTATTTAGAATAAATTTCCGTACAAATTTAAATCGCGTTTCATATAACTTTTTTTAATCAGTGGATTAACTTTTGATATTTTCTGGAAAGTTTTATTTGAAACTCTCAAAAAGGTCTGAAATTTAATCGAAATTCATATCGTTAGAAAATTTTTCCTAAACTTAATGTTTGAAATACGGTAAATTAAAGAAGATATCCAAGAAAAATCGTACTACAAACTCATTTTTTCTTTTATATACTAGAATGCGTGTTCTTGTGTTCTGAAATATTCAAAGGAACTTTCCGGAAATGCTGAAAGAAGAAAATTTAGTTTTTTTCCCAAAAAGTAACTAATAGAATAAATTAGTGTTGCCAGTGGGTCACTTATTTTAAAATTAGATTTATTGATCGGCGCCACTTTTTGCAAATGGAAAAATTCCTCTTCTTCTTGCCTTAATTAATTAGTTTTAAAAAAAGAATATTTTCCCATTTCAAACAAGTTGGGAATGGCAAGTGAAACGTAGCAAATGAGGTACGTTCGTACGATAACGAAGTTTTATAAATATTCAGATCTTACTGTTATAGTTGACAGTACTTTATGGGATAAGCCTTTCAAAAATTAAACAAGTTGGTAATTGCACGTGAACGTAGCAAATGAGGTGCGTTCGTACGATAACGAAGTTTAAAAAATATTAAAATCTTGCTGATATAGTAGAGCGTACTTCGGATACAGTATAGCGGTCCAAATCTTGTTCGTGTTTCTGTAAATATACAGGAAGAAACGTTTATTACATCTCAGCAACGTATATCATATTCATAAAATGTGAAATAGTTTAATATAATTAACACACTCCCCAAACAATGTTTCCCGTATAGCATTATGTAGTGGAATACTTTTGTCTGCCCCTGTAATTTAATAATAAATATTCTTTGTATCACAGATTATACAGAATGTCTATATATTTCATACGCTCATGTATTCTATTATATTCGAATGAGCGTAACACCATTAAAATGCATTTGAAAAAATTTTCTCCAATGACCATAATGTAATGGAATACTTTTGATTATTCCTTAATTGAACTATGCATCCGATTTTCATAAAATTTGAAATGACACGACAAAATTATGTAATATTTATATATTTAAATTTCAAATGATTCGGTTGGGTAGTTTTTGCGTTGTTATATGCGGACGGACAGACCGACGGACTGAACGACAACTATAGGTGCATAATTACGAACATACATAAACATAGTACATAATTACACATAGTACATAATTACGAACGTACCTAAAAAGTAGTGCCAATCACAAAATACAATTTTTGTTGTCGTTTTTGTTGTTAATATCCCACTGACAACACTAAAATAAATCAAACTTTTATTTTAAAAAAATTGAAATGAAAGTAAGTGGTCGTTTTTTAACTAATATTTAAGGTAGATTATTTTTATTTGAAAAGCATGATATAGAAATCAAAAATCATATGTGGTAACCCTGATGGTGGAAAGCTTAGAAATTATTTCGTTATTTCTTTGTAAAACATAAAAATCTAAATCCCTTAACTGGTTAGCCCGAACGCCGTTCGAGCATTTGCTCATTTCATCATTTATAGCTTTTTGACACCACTATTATTAAAAAAAAAAAAAAATCATACTATTGAAAGGCAGAAACATTTAGACTAAATTTTACGAATACTTTATTTAAATAATAGTGGTGTGAATTCGCTATTTTCAATTTATTGAACGGAAAAGAATTAACCAGTTAAGGGGTTAATTGTAATTATCTTGTTTTTCCTCCTTTTTAAAAAAAAATGCCAGTTCCTTTAAGAAAAAGTGTAAGAAAAAGCACAATTAATGCAAATTTAAAAAACGTTATGCAAATCTGTAATAGAATTACGTATTTATAAAGTTATTTTCTTCTTTTACTGATTTAAATACTATTCCAAAAATATGCTTTGTTTGTTTTTAAATTCACTAAAGGTAATTTACCGAACACTTCAACAACTATTTCAATTCTGTATTTTCATTTATTTATTATTATATTTTAATGATGCAAGGAAGTGAAACGTCTTAAAATTAGTTTATTTAGATTTTTTTTAATTTAATGTCTGAAATTTAGCAATTTAAGGATAACACCTAACAATAAATTATCGCTCCACAAATTTTATTTCTGTTATTTTTCAGAACATGTCAAGAGAATCCATATTCTACGTCATAAAATATTAATTTTTTATATAGTTATTTATTTAATATTAACGAAACAGGAAAATTTAACTATTAGCCTAAGGAAACATATTCAACTTTTCTCAAAATTTAACTTAAAATTTACGCCCTAAGCGTACAGTCTTCATGAAACATTAAACAAATTATAAAGTTGTTAGTTATTTAACTCATTCGTGCCCAGCATCTTTTGCGTAAATTTTATTTGGTTGGCACCACTATTCTTAGAATATTTAAGTTTAGTTTATTAATCACGAAAATGCACCATTTAAATAAAATAATTATTGCTTTTCTTTTTTACCGGTGTCAAAAACAGTACTAAATGCACCTTTTGAAGCGTCCCTAAAAAGGGACGCTAGGCACTAATAAGTTAAAGCTCCTGTCTTCGCTCGAGGAAACGCTTGCGAGCTAATGCTATTCCTTTGGGGAAACATTTTTCTAATAACTCTTTCGTATTTTATTTTTTTTTCATTGAATAGCTGAGGTGCATGCCGACAGCGCACTTTTTTTACTTTTTCAATTGTGGTTGCAGATATATTTTTTAAAAAGCACTTTCAGTTTCGAAACCGGTTTTGAAAGTAAAATTAACTTTGTAAAAAATATCTGCATTCAAAATAGAAAAAGTAAAAAAGGTGCACTGTCGGCATGCACCTCAGCTATACGATGCAAAAAAAAAAAATATTCAAAAATGTCAAAATGCGAAAGAGTTATTAGAAAAACGCTTCTTCATAGGAATAGCATTAGCTCGTGAGCGTTTCCTCGGCCAGGGACAGGGGCTTAAACAGCCCGAGCTTAATCATCCCTCGATTTTTTTACATTTAAGTAAATAGAAATAACATTTTAATTTTGATTCATGTTTTAATTAAAAAAATTAAATACATTTTAATATAATGTTAATTAAAACACTTAAATACATTTAAATTTAAAAAAAAGTAACTTTTACTTAAAAATCATATTTTCAAACGTAATTTTTTTTTCAAATTTACTGAAAAAAAAATTAAAGTATTACAAAAAAAAAGACAGGTTCCAAGTTTAAAGCATTTATCTTTCATGATTCTTTCATGATTTACAATAATTTAAATCCGAGAAATTGGAAAACCCATCACGAAGATAAATCTATTTTCACAAGAAGTCATTTCGAGACAATCATTACTTAAAAGCCCAAAACAAACCAAAACGAAAAAAACAAGTTGGAAATTGCACGTGAAGCGTAGCAAATGAGGTGCGTTCGTACGATAACGAAGTTTTAAAAATATCACTCTCATATATCAATATCATAAAACTGTAAATAATTACAATTAAAATGCGCACCAAACAATGTTCTCCCTATACCATTATGCAATGGAATACTTTTGTGTGGCCTTGTAAATCAATAACAAATATTTTTTGCACCCCAGATTATGCAAAATGTATATAATAATATGTACTTTATAGATGCATATAAATTTTATTACGTTTGAATGAGTGTAACACCATTAAAATGCATTTGAAACATTTTTGCCCATTAACCATAATGTAACGGAATTCTTTTGATTGTCCCTGTAATTGAACTATGTATCCGATTTTGATAAAATTTGAAATAACTCGACAAAATTATGTAATAATTATGTGTTTAAAATTTCAAACGATTAAAATGCATTGAAACTTTTTTCCCCATTTACCGTAATGTAATGGAATCTTTTTGATTGTCCCTGTAATTGATCTATGCGTCCGATTTTCATAAAATTTGAAATGACTCGACAAAATTATGTAATAATTATGTATTTTAAATTTCAAACGATTTGGTTGGGTAGTTTTTGCGTTGTTATATGCGGACGGACAGACAGACGGACAGACAGACGGACGGACAGACGGACGGACTGAACGACAACAATAGGTGCTACGTATTTACATAATTACGAACGCACCTAAGAATGATGTACTTCCTCTTCAAATTAAGATAGAAACATGATTTAGAAGTCATTTTAAGCATGAGAAAAGCTGAGAATTTTTTTAAGTGATAAAATATCTTTAGAAAATTTTTAAAAATTGTGTTTCGGACTCCCGTAAATATAAATAGGGGAGAGATAATTTTTTCATGTTATTTATAGAATTTTTAATCTTTTGTCGCCGTTTTTCAAAACAGAAATTTTTCACTAGCTGTATTAGAAAAATTCTTGGATTAAATAAGACAAAATTTACAGTAAAATTTTATTGGTGAGAATAATAAGAGACTCTGGGCACCATATGCGGCACATATACCAGTTGCTCGTTCCCAAGGCGTTAATCGTACATTGTAATGTAAAAATGAATCAATTAAAGTTTAACCTTTTATCCTTTCATTATGAATACTTTCGTGGAATTTTAATCTTTTATGATCGTTTTTTTTAAAGCGGAAATTTTTGCCTGACTAAATCGGGAGAATGCTTGGATTAAAGGGTAGAAGTGAGTATGGCGTATAAACCCTTCAACGTGGCATTTCCGAAATAGATCGCAATCAGTGAGTTTAATAAACTTTAAAGTGTTGAGAATTCCTCCCACACCCACACACACCCTCCTCCATCAAGTTGCAATTATTGCATGATCCTGAATTTTAGGCCTGTTTACACTCCTTTCTATAGGTGAGCGAGCAAAATGGTGGTTTAACATGCAACGTGCAATTTCGTGAATGTGTCTAGTGGAGAATTGATTGACATGCGTGTTATGATTTTTAACCGCTTATGTTTATTTAACTTAACTCTTTTAATTAAAATATTTAATATATTGTAGCGTGTTTTGTCTTTACTCTTTTTTAACCCCTTCGGGACGAGCACATTTAGGGGAGAGTGGGGATACTTGAGCATAGGGGATACTTGAGCCACCCCTATTATTTCTACAGTTGATCAATTTTTCTTTCTAAAACTGGCAACATGGTAACATATTTATAGTTCTGAACATGTAAAAAAAAAAATCACATACCTTGATACCATTTTCAAAGTATGGTAATAAACCCTTTGAGCTCTGCTGGTAGAATTTTCTACCACATAATTTTAATTCTGAAATGTCACAACGACACCAGAAAATTCGACCAAATTTATTTGAAAAAGGTTTAATGCATTTTTTCGCGTATATTGTAAATCGTTTTTTTTTTCTTTGCAAAATACTGGTGCGAATGTGACATCTGGCTCAAGTATCCCCTCCATGGGGATACTTGAGCCACGATGTAAAAGAAAAAGTAAAAATTTATTAGACATAGAAAACTAGTTCAAAATTAATTGAAAGTGGTTTTCAATTGAAAAAAAATATATCAAATTTTCATTTTCAATATTTTATTTTGTTCTAAAAAATTATAAAAAATTTAAAAAAAATTAAAATTTAAAAAATGGCTCAAGTATCCCCATCTTCCCCTACGTCATAATAATTTTTATTTGTTCCTCATATTTTAATCCAAAATATTCAACTCATACATGAAATTTCGAAAGAAGAAATTTTAACTTTTCACATCGGTATGGAATAGCAGAACAATGATAAAATCTCATGGATATCCTTTACATTCGGTATACTGGTAAAATGGATTTTCAATGTAATAGGCGAGGTATAAGAATCCCTAACCCTTTTCGGCACGGGCAAAATCTGTACTAAAATGAGAAATTATCGACTGACACCGGAATTCACAAACGAATTTTTTAAATACTTTGAATTCCTTAATTTAAGCTTTTATTTTAAAAGCAAAATTTTACTAAAATATTACTTGTGCCATTTGCAAGTTTTGAATTAAAATTAGGTGTTCCAGACCGGGCACCGTGTGCCGGAAAGGATTAAGCTCGGCTAGTGGCCACAAAATTTAACCCATTAGTGCCTAGCGTCCCTTTTTAGGGACGCTTCAAAAGGTACATTCAGCACTGTTTTTGGCAATGGTAAAAAAGAAAAGCAATACTTATTTTATTTAAATGATGCATTTTCGTGATTAATCAACTAAACTTAAATCTTCTAAAAATAGTGGTGCCAACCAAATAAAATTTACGCAAAAGGTGCTGGGCATGAATGTGTTAAAAGTTAAAAATATAAAAAAAAAGCGAAAACATTCACAAGAAAAAAAATGTTGAGTTATTTAAGAAATATAGAAAGGAAAATAAATGTCCGTTTGATTCAATAAGGCCTTAAACTTATCCTAAATACAGGGCTCCCAAATGGTCCGCCAACTGAACATCAGAATTTTCTTAGAGAATTTTTTCTTTTAGATTTTTCTTGCAAATTGCCATGAAACTAACTCTGGAAGTCAATTCTAGCGCAAATTCTGTGGAAACATATCATGCAATTTTCTGTTAAAATACATTGATGTTAAGTTCGTGGACCATTTGGGAATCTGTAAATAGGCAAAGATGACTCTGTTTTTTTTTTTTTTTTTTTTTTTTATAAGAGGTATACTTTATTGTTTAACGTGTTGCAATAATGCAGAAGAAGCAGAATATTAAGAGGTAAAATTTAGGATTTAAAAATATTTACAAATTGAAAATTTTAAAGGATTCTTAAAAAAAGAACCAATAAAAAATTTTAATGAGAAAATTCATAATAAATAGATAGTTTAAATAACATTATGTAAAGAGTATTTACTGAGAAAAAGAGGACGACAAGCACTTAGTCTGGTAACACGGATCAAAGTTTATCAAACAGTTAAATAAAAGTAAAACTATTATGAAAAAAAAGAATAAAAATAGTAAAAATAAATAAAACTAAAGTTTAACCTTCCGTCTACCAGGCGGGTCCATTGGACCCGACAGCAATATTTCTGGTGTCGATGGTAAAATGAGAAATTGTCGATTGACATCGGAATTTATAAAGGACTTGTCTAGATATTACGAATTCCTTAATTTAAGCTTTCATTGTAAAAGCAAAATTATATTAAAATATTACTGGTGCCGTTTGCAAGTTTGGAATTAAAATTAGGTGTTGCCGTAGATAAATGGGTGTTTTGTCTGGTAGACGGAAGGTTAAAGTGTCTTATTTGTTTTATTTTTTTTCTTTCTTTCTTTTTTACAAAACAAGGGCAGAACAAACTACAACGAAAAAATTTAAAGTATAGTAAACATCCTGTAATCCGGCACATTCGGGACTTGAAGAATGCGGATTACGACATCTTCCGTATAACAGGATGAATGTTGAGAAGTTAGAATTCAGCAAAAAATTATAGTCAAGTATGTTTTCCATTCTTTAAACAACTTGAATAAAATTTTCAAAAATATTCAATAATGTAAAGTACAACATATGTACATGACTATAAAATAAAAACGTGCACTGTAAGCCAACACATTAGGCGTACTCATAGAAGATATATTAAACAAATCTTGAATATCAGGGTTTTTTTTAATTTAATTTTTATTTATTTATTTATTATTAATACTATTTTGTACTAGTCTCATCTTATTTATTTTCTATTTATGGAAGTTGTTTTTTATGATGTTAAGTTTCACAATTTCTGCACAGTTGAAAAAACTGATGCACTGAGAAAGCTTGATAAATGTATGCAAAGTATCACCTATAGGGGTCTAACTGATGTTGTCTGAATAGGTCCCACCATCTTCATCACAGCCGATTTTTTTGAGGGCAATTATCTATATTATAAAGGCCAAACGTATCTGTGCGTAACGCATACGTCATTTTGCGAATGGCAACACTTTCCCCTGTGATTTCAGTTTTGCAGTTTTCCGTACTGCACATTTTACACCTCTAAACATCGTACATTTTAAAACTTTTACACCGTCGTATAGAGAAAAAAATATACTTTTAAATGCAATTTGTTTGAAAGTTGTATCTTAATTTATTTTTGAGATATTAATTTTTTTTATAATTTTTAGTACCAATTTTGTAATTGTGGCAACAGTATCACCCCATTTTCTCTTAAAATTAAAAAAAATTAAAATGCGTACATTATTTCAAAAGTATCGCCTGTTATAAAATCCGGTGAATTTCAGTTTTGTTTAATAATTTGGTAATTGAGTTTTATAGTATTTTGTTATTTTCAGCTTAAAATAATATTTGTTTGAGAGTTAGACAGAACAGTAGATGATGTATTTTTTACTGTAACTAATTATGTATATTTAAAATAAATTAATGAAACAGTACTGTGTTAAAGATTTTCTTTCGTCGAATTTCGCGGGTCGTATTGATAATAGTCTGAATGATGGCCCATCAGTCGAAATTTCCTTTTTAGGCTCATCAAAATTATGTTTTAATTCATTCCTTCTCAATGAAGTTGTATTTCCAAATTTCGGGCCGGATTATCGGATTAGCCGGATCTTAGGATGCCAGATTAGTGAATATTTACAGTATAACTATAATGATGAATATTTTTTTTTTAATCGCTAAATGGTGCAAGGGGTTATTTTTCATATTGTTAAATGATATAATACAAGGTATCACCTATGGGGTTCCAACTGATGTTGTCTGAATAGTACTCACCATCTTCATCACAGCCGACGCTTTGAGGACAATTCTATTGGTAATAGTCTGAATGATGGCCCATCAGTCGACATTTCCTTTTTAGGTTCATCAAAGTTATGCTTTAACTCATTACTTTATTTCTTCTCAATGAAGTTGTATTTCCAAATTTCGGGCCGGATTATCGGATTAGCCAAATCTTAGGATGCCAGATTAGTGAATATTTACAGTATAACTATAATGATGAATAATTTTTTTATCTCTAAATGGTGCAAGGGGTTATTTTTCATATTGTTAAATGATTTAATACAAGGTATCACCTATGGGGTTCCAACTGATGTTGTCTGAATAGTTCTCACCGTCTTCATCACATCCGACTCTTTGAGGACAATTCTATTGATAATAATCTGAATGATGGACCATCAGTCGACATTTCCTTTTTCGGCTCATCAAAATTATGTTTTAATTCATTCCTTCTTAATGAAGTTGTATTTCCGGATTTCGGACCGGATTATCGGATTAGCCGGATTTTAGGATGCCAGATTAGTGAATATTTACAGTATAACTATAATGATGAATAATTTTTTTTTTTTTTTTGCTAAATGGTGCAAGGGGTTATTTTCCATATTGTTAAATGATTTAATACAAGGTATCACCTATGGGGTTCCAACTGATGTTGTCTGAATAGTTCTCACTATCTTCATCACGGCCGACTCTTCGAGGACAATTCTATTGATAATAATCTGAATGATGGACCATCAGTCAACATTTCCTTTTTCGGCTCATCAAAATTATGTTTTAATTCATTCCTTCACAATAGAGCTGTATTTCCAGATTTCGGGTCGGATTATCGGATTTGCCGGATTTTAGAATGGCAGATTAGTGAATATTAGATTAATTTATGACACGATTTTTCAATTGGTAAATCAATTACAACACATGTAAATTTTCCATTAGTTTGAAAAAATTCCGGGCCAGGATTTGAAGCAGGGATGTATTAGCTGAAGCCGCCAATGCTCTTCCAACTGAGCCATCCCGGACACATTTTCAGGAAGAATCACGTTTTGAGCACCTTATCGCCAGAACAACGATTTTCGCGGAGATGAAGTCATTGCTACGCACCCTTTCTTGTTTGTGACGTCAAACGCCTAGCAAATAGCAACCCTTCCTACTGCAAAGAGATCGCGTTTATTGTTCATTTGTTTTTGCGTAAATATTATCAAGCAAAGACTATAATAGGAGGAAATGTTATTCACCGTTGTTTACGATTAAAACATAGTTTAAAACAAAGAGCTTTTTCAGATTAAAATGCTTTAAATTTAATAGAATATCAAAACATAGTTTTTTTTTTCCCTCTCAATTCAAAAATATTATTTCCTCAACTCGCTATGTTCGAAAAAATTGAGAAGTTAATTAAAAACAGTAGTAAAGATTCGCTTGTAAAAAATATAATTCTATTAATCATATGTTTTATGACACATTTGAACTTAGTTTATTTTGTGTTTAGCGATGCAGTTAGCTGAACGTTCTCGCTTTCGCCAACTCGCCAAGACTGATGCTCAAAACATGATTCTTTCTGAAAATGCATCCCGGACACGAACACTGGCAGACTACTTCTTCCAAATAACCTAAACGATCATATAATCTGGTCTGATATACTATGGATCAGCTCAGCAGAATAAATCGAATGTCAATATATGGAATCCATACGATCCATATGATCCATAGTATCAGACCAGATTATGTGATCATTTACGTTATTTGGGTGAAATAGTCCGCCAGTGTTCGTGTCCGGGATGGCTCAGTTGGAAGAGCATTCGCGGCTTCAGCCAATACATCCCTGGTTCGAATCCTGGCCCGGACTTTTTTCACCCTAATGGAAAATTTACATCTGTTATAGATTAGTGAATGTTTACGGTATAACTATAATGATGAATTAATTTTTCTGATCGCTAAATGGTGCAAGGGGTTATTTTTCATATCGGTAAATGATTCTTATTAAATAAAGCATAAAACGCTATTCTTTATTTCTGGTACAATCTTTAAATTTCTGAATAAAAAGAGGGGCCAAATTGGTAACCCCGGATTTAGATAGTATATCGCTTATATAGGCAAATTTAAATCGTATTATTTGTATCTAACTGATATTTCTTTAACTTCCGAGCCTTTTAAAGAATTTTTCTATTATCTATTTAAAGTTACTGATGTTTTTAAATATTGTACATATTTAAGTTTAAGTAACGAAAAATAAAGAAAAAAAACTTTGTTCAACCAATTCAAATTTCTTGATATCATTTGGAAGCACAATTTTCTGACATACTAAAATATTTATTGAAAAAAAAAATCCAATAGTAGGAAAAAGGAAATTTTGATTTTTTTCCCTAAGCAAGTAAAATAAATAAATAAATCTTTTATAGTTTTGAAATGAAATTTTAAAATACCATAAAGAGATATTTTCAAAAATATTTTGAAAGATATATATATGAAATATTTATTTGTTATTTTGGAATAAATATGCAATAATAATTCACTTTTTAAGGAATAACGTTCATTTTCATACAAATTTAAACCGTATTTTACATAATTTTTTTAATCAGCGCACAATATTTTCATATTTTCTAAAAAGCTATTTCCATCTGAAAACAGTAATTTATCTTTTTATTTGAAACTCTCAAGATCTGAAATTTACTCGAAATTGATTTTGCTTAGAAAATTTTTCCTAAACTTAATTTTTGAAATGCGGTATGTTAAAGTAGATACCCAAGAAAAATTTTTGTTCGACAAACTTAATTTTCCTGTTATCTTCGAGAAACACGTGTCCTTGCGTTTTCAAATATTCAAAGAAATTTTCTCATTTGTTCAAAGAAGAAAATTCAGCTTTTTCTCGAAGAAGCACCTAATAAAACAAATCAAATTTATATAAAATTTAAATAAAAATAAGAAGTTGTTTTCTCAATATTTCCTATTTATAGTAAACTTATTTAACTAATTTTGTAAAATATTGAAATACACATATAATGATAATTTTATTTTCTACATTCTATTTCTTGTTCTGTTTACTGAGGTTTAACTCGTTTGAGAAATGGTAGAACATATTAAATACCATTTAATTTTAATCGTGATTGCCACCGGAAGCTTTAATTGAAATTTAACTTTTTAATTTAGGTGAAAGATTGTATTGCCCTTTTCCTCATGTTAAAATATTTCTTTTAGAAAGTAACGGTATGAATTCAGCCTTAAATCCTCACAATTACTTGTTCATGAAAATGTTACGTGTTATTAAAGTGATCAGCAAAAGTTTAGACAATGATCGATTACGCTTCTATATTCAGAAGTATGAACCGAATGTTTGTAATTCATCTGTACATTACTTGTGACTTATTTTTGTGACTTTTATTCACAAACAATTTTGAATTTTACCTTTTACATAAAATATAATGACAAAAAAATGAAATTAACATTGTGGAAAAAGTATAGACAATTTGTATATTTACAGAAAAATAACTACAAATTAAAATCGAGTTGCATCCACATTGTTTGCAGTTAGTGCAAGAATGTGACTTTTCATCGAAGAAACTAAATGCTGCGTCACTTGGGGGTCTATTTTGTACCAAACATGTTCAACAGCAGATCGAAGCTCATTAAAAGAAAAGTATAGCAAAAATTTGCATAAACATTACGACATATGATGTTACAAAGGTTTTCGATTGGGTCCGGATCAGAACTACACGTCGGCCAGTTGAGATCAGTAGTATTTTCAGAGTTAAACGAAGTTCTTCTTTTATATGCAACATGAATCGACGCATTATCTTGCTAAAATCTATACTTTAGATCAGCTAATAGTTCCCCAAATGACTAAAAATCAATCTCCAATGTATGTACGTAGTCTTGTCTTGCTCGGCAACCAATGAATAACTCCACAGATACTAGACTATTAAAAGCAAAGTGAGGAGCAAATCACTAAAAAGTCACCTTCTTGTTGTCGACTTAAGAAAGTCCCAGGCTCTTTACGCAAGTCGTGCCAATAGTATGCCCACCCGTTTGGGCCATTCAAATCCCACTCTTTTTTACTGAATATCATAGCGTACCATTTGGGTCCATATGACGTATGTTTGCAAGTTCATTGCATTCTCGCCAATTTGTAGCGAGATTTCAAAGCTGATTGTTTTATCATTTTCATGTAAACTGATTTACCCGTTTCTTTAATTCTCTACGAAACATGTCCGTCGACACAGAAAGTCCTGACTCTTTTTTAATGTGATTACCAATCATTATTTGTGTAAATGTCAGTTTCTGCATCTTTTTGTCATCTCATTTTCTCGTCACACAAGGTCTTCCAAATTATGTTATGTTTTGAAGGAGTCATACTTAGACTACATTTTATAAACAGACCACTTTGGACGATTCAATGCTGCTGAAATTTCTGCTGCTGAAATCTCTTTCCATTTCAACTTTCCTACTTAAATTCCTTCATCTAACTGAATATTTTTAGATTGCGGCATCTTCACTAACTGATGCTATGTCGAGGTATAATTAATCTCTTCGCTACTGGCGATTATTACAGTATTTTTAATTATTACGGAATTATTTCTTCTCTCGTTTGACTTCAGAGCGAGATTTTTGTTTTATTTTCATTAGCTCGAATCTTAGAATTCAAAACATATTATTCTTATATCGAAATTTCATTTATATTTGAGTATCATTAATAAAATGGGACAAAACTGATGTACCCATTTGGGTACTCAGGGACTGAAGAGGTTAAATACTTCTGATAAGTGACATCATAACTTGGAAATTTGCATTTTTCCATGAACAATTGGCTAAAAATCGAAAAAGTGTCTAAATTTTTGCAATATGCAAATTTTACTTTTTCCAGTTAAATTAAATATTATCTTATATTATAACCATCATTTTTATTCTACATAGTTTAAAATTCATTTGAAAATAAGTATAGCCATTTGTAAAACTCGCGTGTTCATATTTTTTATTTAAAGGTTAAAAAACACCAGTGTCTAAATTTTGCTGAGCACTGTATATATTTTTCGTATATTAATCAATTTAGAACTTTTTGGTATATTTTCTTCTGTACAAATAAGCAAATGCACATACCAGTAGTTGTCCACTAATATTTAAAGTTTAAAAACAAGCCAAAGATACATTCCTGAAAAACGCCTTTTAGAACTTACTAATACTGATTGACTAATATCCTCAAATATTAACCTTTCCTAAACTATTTGCATTAATTGTTTTATTATCTGTTAAAGCATTTGTTTAATATCTAGAGTGCTATCAAAAGCAAATTTTTGAAAAATTCTCTGAGATTTCATCAAGATATAAGTTTTTATTTAAAACATTATTTCTTTAATATGATGTTTTATTTTAATTTAATACTAGAACCGCCAGAAATTTTAGCCAAATGTCATAAAATTTTTACGTTTCAGAATTTATTGACAACATTTTAGCCTATTTATTCAACCT
Organism: Maratus speculifer; assembly: GCA_964019185.1. Taxonomy (NCBI): domain Eukaryota; kingdom Metazoa; phylum Arthropoda; class Arachnida; order Araneae; family Salticidae; genus Maratus; species Maratus speculifer. The sequence continues at coordinate 218,883,353 of OZ025300.1, forward strand.
ATTTTTCTGTGGTAAATATCCAACTTTTTTTATATAAATATATTACTACAGATGTAAATTTTTCATTTTGGGTGAAAAAAGTCCGGGCCAGGATTCGAACTAGGGATGTATTGGCTGAAGCCGCCAACGCTCTTCCAACTGAGCCATCCCAGACACGAACACTGGAGGACTATTTCACCCAGATAACCTCAATGATCACTTAATCTGGTCTGATACTCTGGATCAGCTCAACAGAATAAATCGAAGGTCAATATATGGAACTGCAGAAAATCGCTGCATACGAAATTACTTAAGATCAATTTTAAACACGATCTTTCAATCGGTAAATCAATTACAATAGATGTAAATTTCCAAAATGGAAATTTCTAATGCTAAATAATCTGTGGTAAAAAACGACGAAATGTATTGAAAGATATTAGTGGTATCCGCAGTAATTGCATATGTTTTTTTTTCTTTTTACTGTGTGGAAGCATAAAACGACCCACTCGCACGTAATTTCTAATGCACACGCTCAAATATTCAGTGATCCGGAAGAAATTCCTACACAAAAATTGTATCATGTAAATTTTTTAAGCAGGCAATAATCTTTACGCAACCTTATACGTATACATGAAATGCATGTTGGTAATATCCACATTTTTGTAACGAATGCTCTTACTGAAAATTAGTGCGGGGAATGACGATTAGAGCCAGAAGAAAGTATTCATCTGCCGCACTGCACAGCATTCTCTCGCCTCAACGTTGCATTTCTGCACCCGCATTCCTATATGAAATCTACTTTTTTCGGTCAACTCTACCTGATTTCCCATTTTTCAAATAATTTTGAAGCACTGTATGCACAGTCCTTTTGTTATTAAACAACGTAATTTGAAAACATTGTTGTCAGATTTGGGGCAAAAAATCCTTTGATTGTGGATTGTCAGCGCGCTTTTTTTGGAATAGAAATATCTGCTCTATTTAAAAACAGATGCAAAACCTGAAAAAGAAACAAAAATTATACTATTTTTAAAAAAGTGGTAACAATCAAGTAATCTTAAAATAATAATAATAATAATAATAATAATAATAATAATAGTAATAATAATCTGGCAACACTGTTTTAAAGCAACCTTTTCATATTATGCAATTAACCCAATAAAATCCTTTCCGACACAGCGGTCTGGGTTCCCCTAATTTTAATTCCAAACTTGCAGACGGCACCAAGAAAGTATTGATAAAATTTGGGTTTTACAATGAAAGATTAAATTAAATAGATCTTAATTTCTAAAAAAACCTTTTGTAAATTCCGGTGTCTATCAGTTTCTCATTATACGAACAGAATTCTACGATCAGATAGTAAGTTAGAAAAACCGCGATTTATAGGTTTGGCAATTAATGGGTTAACCTTTTCCAAATTACCTATTTCCATGAGCACTTGTAATGTAAGTCACATGCTACAGTTTTTGGCTTCCAGCATTTAGAACGGGAAATTTTGGCTTATTTTATAGTAGAAATCGCATTAATTGCATAAAGATGAAGCAAATTTTCCAAGAAAAAGGTATCTAAAATAACAATTAACAACTTTGTGATTTACATTACAAAAACCCCTGGAACCAGCCTATATTAATATAATTTGCGATTAAATGAAATTCTTTTAATTTTTTTTTTTTTTTTTTTTTTTTTTCATTTATTCATATTTTTCTTCAAATAAAGATAATTTAAAACTTGAATAGCTCTTAAAAGAAATGATTGCAACTTCAAAATTTAAATTTACCGGAAAACATTTTCGCAGCAACTGAAGTGTTTTCTTATTAAACAAAATCAAGTTAAAACATATTAAATATTTCTATTCAATGTAACAATGTGAATAAATAAATATATCAATGTTTGTAAGAATTAATGTTTTTTTTTCGAAATATTTTCCTTCAAAAGAAAGTAAAGCAGACTGCTTCATTAAAAAAAGGAATTGTACCGAAAAAGAAAAAAAAACAGCTTAATAGGATAAATCTAATAGTTATATTTACATAGACGGCTTAAAAGATTACTTAAGATTAAGGCTAAACTTACATTGCTTCTAATTTATAGGATGCTTGTATTTAAAGTGTAATTTCTTGTTATATACAAGTTAGGAATAATTAGTTTTATAACTTGAATTTCTTTCTTTTCAATTAAATTGTCTTACAAAGTTGAAAACTGACGAATTAATGCAATATTTTATAAATTTATGTAGTATATGTACACTTAATACTTTATTTTAATTGAGATTTAATAATCAATTCAATAAAAAATATAATTTAAAATTAACATATACATACATTAATTTTCCTTTTTTTTTTCGAAAAAAATGGAAGTATGGCTTTTTTTATTTATTTAAACTACTGAATTGATCAATATTTTTAAATAACATTTGAAATAATGCGCATTTTTGCGTCTTCTGCAGAAATTTTAATCTTTAATTACCGGTTTTTCAAAAAAGAAATTTTTGCCTAATTGAATCAGAATAACGCTCAGATTAAATTAGGTAAAATTCAGAGTATAACTATACAGGTGAAAGTAATAAATCAGGATTAGAAATAGGGCAAATCATGATTGGAAAAAACACGTTGCTCGTATGACGTAAGGGCAAATCAGGAAAACGTTAACCCCTTGCGGCGCAGTGGTTTCATAGATATACCGCTTAATTTTAATTCCCAAACGCAACATTGCCACCGGAATTTTGTTTTAAAAAATTACTGTTTATTGAATGCGTGAAATATAGCGTTTTCACATTTATAAATAAAGTTGTTTTCAAATTCCGGTGTCAGTCATTAATTTCAACACTTAAGCAATGAATTTGTCCTGCGCACAAAGGGTCATTGGTCTTTTTCCCTGACTCACCACGCTGGATATATTCCTGATTAAAATTTTTCCGATTGACATCACTTGTGCCTATATATACGGTAATCATGCACTAGTGAGTCAGTCTGTGATTGCAACATCTTGTTACATCTAGACTTATTTTTCTGCTTAATATTTCCTCTTTCAAATTTTAAATAATTAAAAAAACAGATGTTTTTCCTTCATTAACCTATTCGCGACGGGAGTCTTTTACAAATGTTTTAATAAATTGTCACCGGTTTTTAATAACAGACTTTTGTGCCTTGCTAAATCGAGAATTACTAGAATCTTTGTATTTTAGTTTTTACACAACGTAATAGATTACTTCGATCTAGCTTCATTTAAAAAATGAAGCATTTTTAAGGCTACAGTGGACTTTCAAAATCGCAAAAAATCATCAAATTGTCGAATTTTTATTTTTAGTATAATAACATTGTATGAACTCTTTGCTATTGAACACAAAAATAATTTTTCAATTTCTACTATTTTTACTGGAGTTAGAAACATTTTTGTTCAATCAGTTGATTGTGCCACGCCCCTTTGTTTATTTTTTTTGCCGGTTCACATCCGTAAAATTTAGCCTAGTTACTATACAAAATGTTATTATTTTACACTGAAATTATTAATTTTGTGATTTCGCAAAACAATACTTTAACTGTATCTTTTAACTGTTTCTTTAAGCGTTTGTTTACAATGTATTTAGAGGAATTGTTTTTTGTCCCCAATCGTTTAGCGTAAATTAAAAAATATTAAAAATATTTAATATATTTAACAAAAATTTGTACAATAAGAGGTATTTATACCATGAATATTTCTAGTAAAATTTGAAAAAATTTCATTAGAAAATACAAAATGTTACTTTTGAGAAGATTTTTTAAAATTCAGATACTTCACGTCCTTTGCATGAATTACAGTCGAAGCCACATATTTTATGTGAATTTACCATAAACATACTTGCCAACCTCCCGCTTTTTAAATATCAACAAAACATAATTTTAAGCGGAAATTTTATTTTATAAAGAGACTATTGCAGGATATAAACTAATACCATATTGGGAAAAGAAACTTTTAATTCAATAAATTTTCTGGTTACAAGTATATTTTATCATTTAAGAAAAAGCGGGAGGTTGGCAAGTATGCATAAAAAAATAAAACACTTACATATAAGCTAGAAATAATATTATATCCCTTAATAGCTGAAACTGTGTCAGTAGGAAAATATTAAGCAATTAAAACCACTGTAGTTACGAAAACCTGTTTTTCTCAGAATGAATATTTTCGTCGTTTTCACGATTTCAAAATGTTCCATGCGAAATTCTTTATACTCAATTTTTCTGATTTTTTGTTTAAAATGCTCTTTATGTATGTGTTAACAAATGTTACTAGAAATATTTTTTTTTAGACACACGTAAATTTTTTAAATTTCAGTTAAATGAAATTTTTAATGATTTTTTAACGGAAAATACAAAAGAATTAAGTTAAAATCATTTTTTAAATGTTTTAAAAGGTAATATGCTAAAAATGCTTTGTAACATTTGTTAACACATACATAGAGAGCATTTTAAACAAAAAATCAGAAAAATTTGGCATAAAGAATTTCACATGGAGCATTTTGAAATATTGCCAATTTTCGTTAATTTAAAAAAAGAAAAATCTGTGTCTCAAAAACTATTGAATATATTTTAAAAAAATTAAATAAGAGATATATATATTATGATTATTCCCAGAAATTTTTTAAAAAATTCATTCAAAATTAAAAAAAAAATAGTTTTGAGAGTCCCCTGTAGCCTTAAATGTTGATTTTAAAGACTGTAAAAGAAGGAAAATAAATACTCCACAATACTTAGTAGTCTTTGGAAATACTTTTAAATGTTGATTTTAAAGAATGGAGAAAAAAAGTAAAATAAACATATTACAATTACAATACGCTATAGTTACTTTTAAAATTCTTTGGGAATATTTTGAAATGTTGATTTTAAAATATGTAAAAAAATATAAATAAATAAATGCCTCACAATATTCAATAGTTTTTTTTGTGTGTGTATTCTTTTGGAATATTTTTCAATGTATACTTTAAAGAATACATAAAAAATAAACGCGCCACAATATGCTATAGTATTTTTAGGAAATATTTTTAAATGTTGAATTTAAAGTATGAAAGAAAAGTTAAATGAAAGTCTTAAAATATGCTGTAGTTTGTTTTAACATTATTTGGGAATATTTTTAAAAGTTGATATTTGAAATATGAAAAAGGAAAATAAACATACTATAATATGCTATATAGTTAAATTTGGTATTATTTGGGAATATTTTGAAATGTTCATTTTACAGAATGAAGTAAAAAAATAAACGCACCATAATATGCTGTAGTTAATTTTAGTATTATTTGGGTAAATTTTAATGTACACTGTTACAATTTTAATGTACACTACTTGTATAAATTTAATTTTAAAAGAAACGTATTTATTTTAATGAGTTTTAAAATGCTCAAATCAAATTACTTAAAAACTAAAAACTATCCAAAGTTCCTTTTTTTTATTAGTGAAGCTGTAAATAACATTTTAAATTTCTAAAAACGAAAAATATATTTAAACGAAATTTAAAATGCAGAATCATTAATAAATCCCAATAGTTATAAAATAGAACGAAAATTGAATTCCAAAAATTATGAATATCAGGTGAATAAAATCGTAATGTAATCCCGTAAATCGAGAAAAAATAAAAACTTTCTTTTAACACTAGAACGCCCGGAAATTTTACTCAAGTTTGATAATAATATTTCTCACCAGAATTTTTATTCAACATTATTTAATTGATTTATTTAAAGTAAATCCTCGTGGTGTGAATTTAACTTATATCTGGGAAAAAATTCTGGCTCGAATTGAAATTTAAACACATGGTCAGAGTCGAATCGACTCCTTTCGGGCGTTCTAGTGTTAACTATATCCATGTTAGTATGTAATTTTTACGTTCCAGATCCAAACTACAACCTTCTGTTTACGAACGAAAGATGCGTTACCTCCATACTACCATAACTGCACGTTTAACGTTAAAATTAAGATTCTTTCCCAAAATTTAAATCGCAAAAGTAAACGAATGACATTGAAAAAATTAATTTCATTAAATTATACACTTTTTCAAAATTTTATGATTCGTTGTGTGACAGGAGGTATTAAGCTGATAGTACACAAAATTTGTATCTCTGACTTAGGCACTTTTCCTAGTAGCAAACTAGTATTGGTCAAACGTTGCGCCAATATTTCATTAATTGGAAATATTGCCAATAAAACATCAATATTGCTCCAGTATTGGGATGTTTACATTTTGCCTTTATTTAGACAATATTTGCAGCCAATATTATGCCAATATTGGGGTTTTATTGGAAATATTGCCAATAAAACGCCAATATTGTACAAATGTTCGCGTTAAATTGGAAATATTTCCAATGAAATACCAATATTTAACCAATATTGGCGTTTTATTGGCAATATTCCAATGAAACCTCAATATTGGCATAATATTGGCTACAAATATTGGCTAAATAAGGGCAAAATGTAAACACACCAATATTGGAGAAATATTTCATGTCAATATTGCGCCAATGTAATAATATTGCTCCAAGATATAGCCAATATTGGTCCAATATTGTTTGGCTACAGGGGTTTTGAGTACGGACTTAGTGACAGATGAACATACAAAGGCGAATAAGATTTCGTCAGATGAGCAAAATCCTATTAAAAAAAGTATCACACAGCATTTGTACACATCAAAAGTTACAGGATATGTTAGGTGTTTTATTATTAGAAATTTTGTAAATAAATAGGCCTGAAGAAAAGTCAGAAGGTAGATTTTTTTCCCATTAAATAAGGCAAATATTGTTTTTAAAATATTCTAAAGAATGTAATAACACTAAATTTTGTTCATGTCAGATGGCTGCAAGAAAAAAAAAAATAAATAAATAAAATTTGTTCATCGGAAACAAAATGATATTCGATCAAGCTATTGAGGCAAAAATTACTTATATTATCTTTACTGAATAATTAATGATACTTGTATAAAGAAAGTTGAAAAAAAATTAAAATTTGCTCACCGGAAACAAAATGACATCCGATCAAGCTATTGAGGTAAAAACTACTTATATTATCTTTACTGAATAATTAATGATACTTGTATAAAGAAAGTTGAAAAAAAAATAAATAAAATTTGTTCATCGGAAACAAAATGATATTCGATCAAGCTAGTGAGGTGAAAACTACTTATACAGCTCATATTCAAAATATTAGAATAATTGAGAAAAAGTAATAAGAAAAAATTATTTGTCATTTATTTATTTTTTATACTAAGTAAATGCAATTAAATTTCTTATAAATTAAATCTAGAATGTTTAGATAAGATTTTAACATTTATAAAATATAAAATACAGCACAATAAATTAGGTATACAACTTCCTTAAACACACCAGAATATTAGAATAAAATTTAGATTGGTTCAAAATATTAGAATATTTTATTTTACTCAACAATATTACCTTATGAATATGAAGTAAATGGTAGTTAATATTTTGTAGCATCCCCCTTAGCTTTCATAACAGCGTACAATCGATCTTGCATACTATATACAAGGTGTTTACAAACATTTCTATCAATATTAGCCCAAATAGACTTTATACGTGCCACTAACTCAGTTTTACTTGAAGGAGGATTTTCTTGAAGTTTTTTCTTCATTATACACCATAAGTTTTCGATGGGATTAAGATCTGGTGAATTTGGTGGCCAAGGAAGTACCTTAATGTTGCGTTGGCGGAACCAATTCTTAGTTGACACCGAGGTATGCGGGGACGCTAAATCTTGTTGAAAGATGAAATCATCTTCAAATAAATCTTCTGATGATGGAATCATGTAATATTCTAAAATTTCTCGATATATCAGAGAGTTAACCTTTCGTAGACGATGCATAACTTTCCAGGTCCTTCTGCATTCATACAACCCCAAACCATGACACTAGCAGCAAATTTTACGGAACGTTTAAGGCATTCTTTATCAAATGCTTCTTGCTTCATTCTCCAAACTCGAATACCTTGATTACCATATGAAACACAAAACATACTTTCATCACTAAATAATATATTTTTCCAATCTTCATTGCTCCATAAACGTCTTGATTTACACCAATTCAATCTTATACGCTTTTGTCTTGCAGTCATGAGAGGTTTTGTTTTCGGTACACGAGATTCAAATTTAAATTTATGGAGACGTCTTAATGTTGTCGATGTAGAAACTTCAACTCCTTCTTCTTTCCATTTTCGGTGCAAGAATCGCACACTTTTAAAACGGTTTTTCTTAACTATACGCTTCAGTTTCCTATCATCTCTAGCAGATGTTTTTGGTTTTCGGCCATCATTTCGGCGATTATTTTGAAATTTTCCAATTTTTGAATATTGTGTTAGTATTTTACTAACGCTCGATTGCGAACAATGTAAATAATTCGCAATAAAACATTGATTTTTACCGTGCCGATAGAAATCAACCATACGAAGTTTAGTAGATTCAGGAACATCACTCACACGGCCCATTTTAAGACGAAAAAGAAACAAACTGCAAAAAAGAATACTGATTTTAAATAAAATAGTCTGAATTTAATCAATGATGCCACCAGTTAAGAATTGGTAATAATTAAAGGAGAATTAATGTGAAATATTCTAATATTTTGAACCACTTGAATAAATATTCTAATATTTTGACTTTTCAAAATAATTTTTTTTGCAATTAATCTTTTCAAAAATTATATTAAATTTAAGATAACAAGTAAGTTTAATCAACAATAAGTTCTTAATAAAAATATCGTTTGCATATTTTCATTAAAAGACATTAAATTACCAAACGGTATTTTCAATTTCTAAAAAAAAGGTAATTATTCTAATATTTTGAATATGAGCTGTATTATCTTTACTGAATAATTAATGATACTTGTATAAAGACAGTTGAAAAAAATAAATAAAATTTGTTCATCGGAAACAAAATGATATTCGATCAAGCTATTGAGGCAAAAATTACTTATATTATCTTTACTGAATAATTAATGATACTTGTATAAAGAAAGTTGAAAAAAAAAATAAAATTTGTTCATCGGAAACAAAATGATATTCGATCAAGCTATTGGGGCAAAAATTACTTATATTATCTTTGCTGAATAATTTATGATACTTGAATAAAAAAAGTTGAAAAAAAAAAAAATAAAATTTGTTCATCGGAAACAAAATGATATTCGATCAAGCTATTGAGGCAAAAATTACTTATATTATCTTTACTGAATAATTAATGATAGTTTTATAAAGAAAGTTGAAAAAAAAATAAAATTTGTTCATCGGAAACAAAATGATATTCTATCAAGCTATTGGGGCAAAAATTACTTATATTATCTTTGCTGAATAATTTATGATACTTGAATAAAAAAAGGTTGAAAAAAAAATAAATAAAACTTGTTCATCGGAAACAAAATGATATTCGATCAAGCTATTGAGGCAAAAATTACTTATATTATTTTTACTGAATAATTAATGATACTTGTATAAAGAAAGTTGAAAAAAAATTGTTCATCGGAAACAAAATGCTATTCGATCAAGCTATTGAGGCAAAAATTACTTATATTAACTTTACTGAATAATTATTGATACTTGTATAAAGAAAGTTGAAAAAAAATATATAAAATTTGTTCATCGGAAACAAAATGATATTCGATCAAGCTATTGAGGCAAAAATTGCTTATATTATCTTTACTGAATAATTAATGATACTTGTATAAAGAAAGTTGAAAAAAAAATAAATAAAATTTGTTCATCGGAAACAAAATGATATTCGATCAAGCTATTGAGGTAAAAACTACTTATATTATCTTTACTGAATAATTAATGATACTTGTATAAAGACAGTTGAAAAAAATAAATAAAATTTGTTCATCGGAAACAAAATGATATTCGATCAAGCTATTGAGGCAAAAATTACTTATATTATCTTTACTAAATAATTAATGATACTTGTATAAAGAAAGTTTAAAAATAAAATAAAATTTGTTCATCGGAAACAAAATGATATTCGATCAAGCTATTGAGGTAAAAATTACTTATATTATCTTTACTAAATAATTAATAATACTTGTATAAAGAAAGTAAAAAAATAAATAAATAAATAAATAAATAAAATTTGTTCATCGGAAACAAAATGATATTCGATCAAGCTATTGAGGCAAAGATTACTTATATTATCTTTACTGAATAATTAATGATTCTTGAATAAAAAAAGTTGAAAAAAAAAAATTTGTTCATCGGAAACAAAATGATATTCGATCAAGCTATTGAGGCAAAAATTACTTAAACAGGGTGTCTATAAAAGAACTCCGGGGTTTTGAGGCAAAATATTTTAATGAAATAAAAAACATACATACATGCTTTATACATGACTGAAAAGCTTACATTTTCAAGTTTTTTTAACACTTAGTAAAGTTCTATATGAGCGCCGTTAGTGGCACGGCAGACGTCTAAACAGTATTCTACCTCTTCCCATGTCCTGGCGAGCATGTCTGGGGGGACGGTTGCCACACAATTGACTATTCGTTCCCTGAGATGTTGAACATCACGAATTTTCTCTGCATACACAAAATTCTTGATATGCCCCCAGAAGAAATTTCTATCGTTTCTATGAGCCAAATAACACATTGAGCCTATTGTTGCGGAGTCGCCATCATTTCAAGATCAACGCCCTGCAGCGCCGCCAACAGTTGATGCAAACATTCCCAATTCGTATGAGTAAAACTTTTTGAGCTACTCTTTTCAGAGAAATCGACTAAATTTTGCTATCTTTTATAGTTAGTGAGATATGAATTTTTAAAACCCCGGAGTTCTTTTATAGACACCCTGTATTATCTTTACTGAATAATTAATGATATTTGTATAAAGAAAGTTGAAAAAAAAAATAAATAAAATTTGTTCATCGGAAACAAAATGATATTCGATCAAGCTATTGAGGCAAAAATTACTTATATTATCTTTACTGAATAATTAATGATACTTGTATAAAGAAAGTTAAAAAAAAATAAAATTTGTTCTTCGGAAACAAAATGATATTCGATCAAGCTATTGGGGCAAAAATTACTTATATTATCTTTACTGAATAATTAATGATACTTGTATAAAGAAAGTTAAAAAAAAAATAAAATTTGTTCATCGGAAACAAAATGATATTCGATCAAGCTATTGAGGCAAAAATTACTTATGTTATCTTTACTGAATAATTAATGATAATTGTGTAAAGAAAGGTGCTGAGTATTAAATAGATAAAACTAATTAATTTAAGTTCAATTAATTGGAAAATATAGCAATACAGTGTTTAAGAACACAAATTTTGTAAATAGTGTAAACGACATAGAATATCAAATTTTAGCTGTAAAATTGAATTTTATTTTTATCTTACTATTTTGTCCATTATTAGACCGTTATACAGATTTTAAAAAAATTCAACGTTTGGCAGGGCCACCCTGTGTGTACTTTGATTTACTTTCATCTTTTAAAATCAAATTTTTTATAATATATATCCATATATATATATATATATATATATATATATATATATATATATATATATATATATATATATATATATATATAGCACTTGAAGAATAAAGTGTACTGACAGATCCAGAGTCTCGTGCCATAATGAAAAATGAAATCAAACTATTAAACTTTAAAGGAAATATAATTCGAGCGAGAAAAACAATATAAAGACAATATAAAGAAGCTGTGGGAAGTTTTAAAACACAGCAAATACATATGAATGGATATGGGAAAAGACTATTATAATGTAGTTGCAGAGGGTTTCGATTAGAGTGTTACAATTTAAAAAATCGATTGTGCAAAAACATTTGATATCATAACATTCCCCCACCGGACCCAAACGCCACAGAAAACAGCATATAACACATTTAAAAATTATACTTCCGAAATAAACAAGTGTGTAATATAAATTAAACCAGCAATAAAGTTGTATTACCCAAGCTTCAGAGACACAGCCACGCAAAACAACTAAAATCCAGCATCCAAAATCATCATATACACATATATTATATATATACAGGGGTGCAAAATTCTAGGCGCCAGCGGATAGTCTCTCACCACTAAAATTTAAAAGGTTTCTTCGTTTTAAATTTAATAGCAATCTGACAGGAATCTTTCACAAAATATTAAATGAAGAAAAACGAAATAAATTCAGTGGTGGGAAATTGAGTGCTGGCGCCTAGATTTTTGCACCCCTGTATATATATATATATATATATATATATATATATATATATTACAGCCATAAAGTCACAGTATACAAAGCCACAGAATAATACATTGGTGATATGTAATTTTAAATATCTTTTAAAACAAAAAGCTTATTTTAAAGATATTGAATAAATTAGCTTTTATTGAGAAATGATTTGAAAAGAAATAACAGTTCCTTGAAATTCCTTTTCAGAATGAGATTTTTAAAACTACATTTTACAAATCAAAAAGTCAAATAAGACACCGAAATGGTCTGTAAGTTTATTTCTTTCCTTTGATGAATATGAAAATTTTCAAAAATCTAAGGATAACGTCTTCATTTATTTTAAAGACTACAAAGATTTAACTGACTAGAGACAGATAAAAAAAGGTTTATTTCGAATGAAATATATAAATTTAATAAAATTTTATGCAAAGAAATTTTACAGTAATATATATTTGTTAAAAAATAAGATTCGAATAGTAACTGTAAGCAGACATCATTTTCTAAATTTATCTTATACTATAATGCGAGCAAAAATTGTGTGTGTGTGTGTGGGTAAATTTTATCTCAAAAACGGCTCTAACGATTTTCGCAAAAATTTGGATTTTACCATTTTCGGGCACGAGAAGACCATTGGGCTAGGTCCCATGTTCGGGAAAATTCGATTACTGGGACATTTTGGGTCACAATGGGTCAGGATCAAGCTATTTATATCTAGAGAACGGCTGGATGGATTTTAAGGCAATTTTGTATCCAATCGTTTTTTGGCACGAGAAAACTATTGGGCGGGGTCACATGTTCGAAAAAGTTCGATTAGTGGGTCATTTTGGGGTCATTATGGGTCAAGCCATTTTTATCTAAAAAACGGCTCTAACGATTTTGACCAAATTTTATATTGTATCGCTTTGGATTACAAGAAGACCATTGGGTTAGGTAACATGTTCGAGAAAATTCGGTTAGTGGGTCATTTTTGGGGTCATTGTGGGTCATGCTATTTTTATCTAGAGATCTTCTGACGCAATTTTGACTAAAAATTGCATTCTATGGTTTTCGGGCATGAGAAAAACATTGGCCTAGGTTACATGTTCGAAAAAAAATTTTAATGGGTCATATTGGATCATTAAGGGTCTGGGTCAAACTATTTATATTTAAAGAACGGCGTGATCGATTATAACGAAATTTTGTATGTAAGAGTTTTTTGACATGAGAAAACTAATGGGTTAAATCACATGTTTGAGAGATTTCGACTGTGTGGGTCATTTGTGGATCATGATGGGTCAGAATGGGTCATGGTCAAGCTATATCTACCGAACAGGTGGATCGATTTTAACGAAATTTTGTATGCAACATTTTTTTGGGACTATAAAATCATTGGACTAGGTTACATGTTCGAAAAATTTCGATTAATGGGTCATTTTGGGTCATTAAGAGTCTGGGTCAAGCTATTTATATTTAAAGAACGGCGTGATGGATTATAACGAAATTTTGTATGTAACAGTTTTTTGACATGAGAAAACTAATGGGCTAAATCACGTGTTTGAGAGATTTTGACTATGAGGGTCATTTGTGGGTCATGATGGGTCATGGTCAAGCTATATCTAAAGAACAGGTGGATCGATTTTAACGAAACTTTGTATGCCACATTTTTTTGGCACGATAAAATCATTGGACTAGGTTACATGTTCGAAAAATTTCGATTAATGGGTCATTTTGGATCATAAAGGGTCTGGGTCAAGCTATATATAATTAAAGAACGGCAGGATCAATTTTAACGAAATTCTGAATGTAACAATTTTTAGAAACGAGAAAACTAATGGACTAAGTCACATATTAGAAAGCTTTCGATTTAAAGGGTCATTTGTGGGTCATGATGGGTCATGGTCAAGCTATATCTAAAGAACGGGTGTGGATCGATTTTAACGAAATTTTGTATACAGCATATTTTTGGCACGAGAAAATCATTGGGCTATGTCACATGTTCGAGAAATTTCGATCAGTGGGTCACTTTTGGGTTATTCTAATTTTATCTAGACAATGTCTCGCGCAAATTTGACTAAATTTTGTATTTTATCGTTTTCGGGCACAAGAAAATCATTGGGTTATGACAGATTTTTTAGAAAATTCGATCAATGGGTCATTTTGGATCATAAGGGGTCAGGGTCAAACTAACTATATCTAAAAAACGGCTGAATCGATTTTATCTAAATTTTGTATCTAATGTTTTTCGGCATGCTAAAACTAATGAGCTAGGCCCAACGTTCGAGAGATTTCGATTATAAGGGTCATTTGTTGGTCATGATGGGTCATGCTAATTTTATATAGAAAATGGTACTCACCATTTTGACTATACTTTGTATTATATCGTTTCTGAGCAAGAGAAAACCATTTGGCTTGGACACATGCTCGCGAAAATTCGATTAGTAGGTCATTTTGGGTCTTAATGAGCTAGGGTCATTCTAATTATATATAACAACGACTCAATCAATTTTACCTAAATTTTGAAACAAAACGTTTTTTGTCACGAGAAGACTATTGGGCTGAGTCGCATGTTAAACAAAATTATATTAGTGGGTCATTTCGCTTCATTGCTGAATGCTGCCAATTTTACCTAAAAAATGGCTTAAACGGTTTTGATTCAATTTTATATTCTACTGTTTTTGATTACCTGAAGACGATTGAGGTATGTCACATGCTTGATCAAATTTGATTAGTGGCTCATTTTGGGTAATACGGGTCAGGGTCACGAGAATATGGCAATAGGCAATAACTTGGTGATATTTGACAAAATATTGGCGACATATGGCCAAAAAATCGACTATAAAAATTACGAAAACCAAAACACGTATTTGGATCCAAATGAAAGAATGCCTCCAAATTTGGCTATATCAAGCAAAGAATACTGTCATTCAGAATGTAAAGAATTTTTTTATACATTCTTAAGAGGATTCGAGATGCATGGTTAAACCAATCAGAGTCGAGCTAAAAAAGTGATTTAGATCGATGTCCCTTCGTTATAAACATGCGCATAAAAACATAGTTTTCTTATTGATTGTTTTTCTAAATAATACTATTATAAACATGTTTTACAGTAATAATACAGAGTTAATGATACAGTGAAAATACTATATCGAGTTGAACACAAAGTTAATTTTGACCGAGCTAAGCTCGGTCTCCCCTGCTAGTGGTATATTATGCAATAAAAAAATGAAGATGTCAGAGGAAGATGTTGTTATATAGCGAAAATTTGAATTTTAGACAATTTTTACTTACCCATCATATACAGGGTAAGTCTTGCAATCGTTTTGAAAATCGAAAAAATTGTTTTGACGGATTTACACGTTTTAGACACTGGAGATTTCGAAAAACATATTTTTAGAAAAAAATTTTTGCCGTCCGTCTGTCTGTCTGCCTGTCAGTCTGTAAACTGTCTCACTAACAAATTGAGATAGAGACTTGAAATTTTGTATGTACTTAGTATGTAAGAATAAGACGAAGCCTATTGAATATCAGCAACCTCGTTTATCCGGAACTATTTTTTCCGGATTCTCAAAAAATTCGTTCTTATGAAAGGTATATAAAAAATTTCGAATTTTTTTATTTTAAGGAATGCATGTAAAAGGCAATAAAAAAAACACAAATTTTGCATAAAGAACGAAGTCGATCGGATTATTAGTTCTCGAGATATTTGTAATCCTGTTTTCCACATTCTTCGATTTTTCATGATCCTGTATTTCATTCAAATTTCAATTCAGAGGTATATTTTAATTGAAAATGAGACGCTTAATCCGACGCAGCAAACTGTTAGTTAATATGATTATTATTTTTGGAGTTATAAGGATGTTTCTTTTACATAGTTTGGTGCTTTATATAATTTGTTGAAATTGGTGCATCAGCAATTCATTAATAGAGTATTACTATGTGTATTAACAACATTTAAATTTAGTTTTGGAATTGAAATACATTGTATAAATAGTTTTCACATATTTTATTTTCATATGCATATAAATGATGGGTAAGTATTACAATGGCCTCCAATGACTAGTTTTTTTCTGTAATTGTTATGTATGGTTGAAATGTTATGTATCCATATCCGTGATTTGCTCTTACGTCATAAGGGCAACGTATTTTTGCCAATCATGATTGCCCGTACGCCGTACGCGTATCCATATTCCAATAATGATTTATTATTTTATCCAGTAAAATTTTATTGTAAATTTTGTATTATTTAATCCGAGGATACTTCTGATTCAATTAGCCTAAAATTTCTGTTTAAAAAACCGGTGACAAAAAAAAAAAAAAAAAAAAAAAAAAAAAAAAAAAAAAAAAAAACATTTTTTGAAAGATACTTTTTCAAATATATTAAGGGGGCACATACTCTTTGCTGCCACATGTCAACAAACTTTCAATCATTAACATGCGGCAGATATCACGAAAGAAGGAAGAAGAGATGTTTCCTTCCTTCTGTGACGCCAAACAATTAATAATTCATGGAGTTTGTGATAAGAGTAAAAGCAAAACTGTAGTTTTCACAATGTAAACAAACACGACACCATGATGACAGAATCAGCTGACTCAGGTAGCTCTTTAATTCGCTTGAAGCAGACAAAGGCTAATTTACATTTTTTACTATAACAAGCGCAATTTTACGAATATTTTAATGCGGTTTGTGGCAAATTGTTCAGAAAAAATTAGCTTTTAAATGAATTAAAAATCAAAAAATCGATTTTTGGAAGATTTTAAAGGATATGTGTCCCCTTGATCAGTTAAGGGGTTAATAAACTTCTTAGTAGCACATGCATGAACGTCAATAGATAATACTAAACTCTGCAAGAAAAGAGTATTATCATTTAATTATTAAATATTAGAAAATATTTTGACCAATTCAATGGCAAAATATTAAATATTAGAAGACACTCTTTCGTATCTTCAATACTAGGAAGGACCAACATTCGGCAACCGTGCCACAGGGATACCAGTATCAGGGGTCACAGCGTTTCTAAAATTTTCACACTTTCCTACCACAATTTTAAAACGACAATTTTTAATGTAGAATTTCATTGTAGATGTTTAGAGAATCTGACTTGAAGACTTTTGATTTAAAATGTTGGTAGAAAAGAGCGAAAATTTTCTTTCCTATCACAATTTGAAAACGGCAATTTTTAATGTAGAATTTCATTGTAGATGTTAAGAAAATCTGACTTGAAGACTTTTGATTTAAAATGTTTGTAAAAAAGAGCGAAAATTTTCTTACCTACCACAATTTTAAAACGGCAATTTTTAATGTAGAATTTCATTGTAGATGTTAAGAGAATCTGACTTGAAGACTTTTGATTTAAAATGTTGGTAGAAAAGAGCGAAAATTTTCTTTCCTATCACAATTTGAAAACGGCAATTTTTAATGAAGAATTTCATTGTAGATGTTAAGAAAATCTGACTTGAAGACTTTTGATTTAAAATGTTGGTAAAAAAGAACGAAAATTTTCTTACCTACCACAATTTTAAAACGGCAATTTTTAATGTAGAATTTCATTGTAGATGTTAAGAAAATTTGACTTGAAGACTTTTGATTTAAAATGTTGGTAGAAAAGAGCGAAAACTTTCTTTCCTATCACAATTTGAAAACGGCAATTTTTAATGTAGAATTTCATTGTAGATGTTAAGAAAATCTGACTTGAAGACTTTTGATTTAAAATGTTGGTAAAAAAGAGCGAAAATTTTCTTACCTACCACAATTTTAAAACGGCAATTTTTAATGTAGAATTTCATTGTAGATGTTAAGAGAATCTGACTTGAAGACTTTTGACTTAAAATGTTGGTAGAAAAGAGCGAAAATTTATGGGACGCTGCGACCCCTGCAGTATTAATTGACATCTTTCAATTAATCAACCACTGAGAAAATGACAATTAAAAAAGCTATTAATATATATTGTAGCCTTTTAATTTCAACGGATTTCACTTTATGTTTCGTTATAAGATATTCACTGAGAGTTATATCAACCATGTTAGTTTACTTTTAAAACTTAACCCTTTATTGAACCGTGTGCCACATCTGGAACATATCTAAAAACACTATAGGTCGTATTCACCAACTACTTCGACCTCGAGTTATACCAAAAACCTCGATTGAACGCTCAAGCGGTGTTCAACTTTAATCCTGATTGGACGCCTTCTAGATAATGTCCAATCAAATGCTATCATGAATTTCATTTGAGCGTTTGACTGAGGTATTCTAGGTTGAAGTAGATGGTGAATAAGAGCATTAAACTCTCATTATGTGCCATGGATTTGGCCAATAAGATCTCTCTAACTCATCTAGACCAGTCTAAAGAATGGAATAACATTTATTTTGTGCATGCGAGATTAGCTGCATTTGACAGAAAAATAAAATTTGTTTTTTGGAAACAAAAAGATTTTAGATCAAACTATTAACCCCTTGGGGCGGACCCTGATTATGTCTAATTGGGGCTCTAGACAAAAATAAATTATGGGGGCCCTTTCGAATCACTGCAGTGTTATTTAAATAGAATGGATGGTCACCCATATGTTACGGGTAATGCATAAGCATGTCACTTTCATATAAATAGAAGAAAATTCTTAGCTCTGTCCGTTCTAAATTAAATGCCTTATTTAATAAAATAACGCTTTTTCCTCCTCAGTAAAGAAAAAAAAAATCATTTATATAGTTTTAGCAATTTGTTATATTACTTTAAGATTAATTTAACCCTTAAATGCGTATTGTATCATTTTCGATACCATAAGTGTTCCCGATTTATTGGGGGGTTTTATTCACATATTCCGTATTCTCACCAGAAATTTAAAAGAGCAATTTTCACTTTACTTAATGACAGACCATTCGTAATTAAATAAAGAAAAATTTACTTTTTAGATTTTTCTGGTAAGAATTCTGATTCTTTGAATTGCGCATTTTTTGGAACGCGTTCTATTCTATACATTTAAGGGTTAATAACTTCAACTTATGGAAGAGTTGGAAAAGGAAAGATAACTGAATATTTTATAATTTAATGTAAGGATTTGGGGGCTCTTTAAGGTCCTGGGCCCATGGGTAAAGTCCCGATTTGTCTATGGAGTAAAAAAAGCCTGTCTTGGGGACGAACGACCCGTTTACGTGCCACTAAAGTGTTCAGAATCTTTGTTTATATCTACCAGTATAAAATTGGCCTTATTTAATCCAAGTATTTTTTCGATTGAATAAGACACAAATTTTTATTATTAAAAACCGATGACAAAACATTAAAAATTTCGTAAAAGTCTCCCGTCCCGAAAAAGTTAAGGCAAAATTTACTTTTTCTATTATATTTAATATGTATAAACACTAAGATAAAGAAGATTGCAGAGTTATAAGTATATAAAACTAATTAATTTAAACCCATTTAATTGCAAAATATAGCAATACAATATTTAAAAACACTAATTTTGTAAATAGCGTATACGACATAATCAGGGCTCGCACAGTTCTACCACTAAATTTTAAGAATATTTTCGAAGTGTTTCACTGCAGAAAAATATCGTAAAATCTGTGAACGAAGGTGGGGATTGCAAATTTTGTGGTTTAAAAATTAAATGTAAATTTTCTTATTTTTAATAGTGGTGCCAGAGTCCTTGGAAATTCCAAGGAATGTGCGAACCTTGGACATAACACATCAAAATTCACCTTTTTTTCCATAAAAGAATAAAACATAGTCCAGTGAAGCGTTAAAAGGAAAGAAATATAATAAAAATCCCGTAGCACTGATTTATTTGATAAAAGTATGGCAGAGTCACCCTGTCTGTACTTTGATTTACTTTCTTCTTTCAAAAGAAAAATATTTTATAACATATATATGCATAGTAAAGTCATAAAGTCACTGTAAAAAAAAGCCACAGAATATTACATTGATGAAATGTAATTTTAAAAATCGGTAAATTCAAAAGAACATTTTAAAGTTATAGAATAAATTATCTTTCCATTGAAAATTGATTTGAAAAGAAATAACAGTTTCTTAAAATTCCTTTTTAGAATGTCATTTTTAAAACTACATTTTACAAATCAAAAAAGTCGAATAAGATATCGAAATTGTCTGTTAGTTTATTTCTTTCCTTTGATGAATATGAAAAATTTCAAAGTTCTAAGAGCAATGTCTTCATTTGTTATAAAGACTAGAAAGATTTAACTTACCAGTGACAGATAAAAAGTCTATTCCAAATTAAATATGTAAATGTAATAAAATTTAATGCGAAGAAATTTTACAATAATATATAATTCTTAAAACATGTGATTCGAGTAGTAACTGTAAGCAGACTTCATTTTCAAAATTTGTGGTATATTATGCAATAAAAAAAATGAAGACGCAAGTCAGGTTGGCGAGTGGTTAGGGAGATAATCGTAAAAAAAAAGTAAAGTACCTATATTTTCTTAGAGAAAATACTCTTTTTTGACTATGTTTTTCCCTGGCCATTCTTCTTCATGTAAGTGAAAATGAAAGTGCCTAGAAAAAATTAAATTCGGGAAACTTGAACACAAAGTTTTTTATTGTATTTGTCCTGTACGTATTAAAATATTAATAAATTTTTTGTTAGTAGCGTATGTTTGAATGTCAACAATTAATACTAGACTCTGCAAGCAAAAATATCATCATTTAATTATAAAATACTAGAAATTATTTTGACTATTTGTATTACTAAGAATCAAAATATTAAATGTTAAAAGATACTTTCTCGTATTTTCAATAGCAGAATCGGCCAATCTACAGTACTCGTGCCAAAAATATATCAGTATTTATCTATTAAAAAAAAAAAAAAAAAAAAAAAAAAAAAAAACGCTATGTTTTTTAATGACAGGAACTTTTTTTTATTTTAGAAAAGACAAAAGTGTGTTTCTTTAGAAACAATGACATGTGAATTTTTGACAAAAATGTCTCTCATCTTTATTCAGTGCTATTGTGGTGTCATGGCCGTTTGTTACCACCCTTCAGCCATATATATACAAGAAATAACTTGTTATATTAATTTTAATTCAAGTTCTTTATTAGAACTGCTATTTACAAACAAACAACAACAACAACAAAAAAAACATACAGTCAACGTCACATTCATAATTGAGGTGGATTCCACTTTGTTTCAATTCGATCATACTTCCACCATATCGGAGAGAATAATAATCAACATCTTTCTCCAACATCTACATAGCGAATGTTCCACCTGTTCGAACACCTGCCTTTTCAGAATTCCCGCGATTTTCTGTCCTTGCGCAAGAGACATATTGTTTTCTCAAGTGAGTCAGCTAGGACATCACACTATGTAGAGTTTTAGTACCATTTACTTTTATCATATGATATAACAGGGTTCGTGCGCTTAAAGAACTTTCAAGAACACTGTATCAGAATTTTCGTAAGAAAATATTTAGCCTCTTTAATGAAGTAAAATCTTATCATTAGACACGTCGAACAGCACTTTACGAAATTTCTACTACTAAAACATCTAAATCACCTGAATCCCTCGATTTGTACGAATCCTGTATAATGTCGCTTAAACATTATTCGTACGCGTCAAGGGACTTTGGGTAATTTAGTACCAGAAATTGCCGCGGTATCCGAAGATACAATTTTGTTTCATTACATAAGGTAAATATTATTAAAAAAGGTTCTTGAAAAGTTCTTGAAAGTCCTTGAAGAATACAAATGTTGATAACGTTTTCATACATCAAGTAAAATATTTTTTTAAGAAAATGTATCAAATTTTTTTTTTCCATAACGTTGCCAGTGGGCTACTTTTCATTCAAATTTCGTGATTTACACCATCACTTTATTGAATGATTTATTAATAAGAGGAATTTTTCAATTTCAAAAAACTGGCGCCAATTGATAAAACTGAATTAAGAAATTATAGCTCACTGGCAACATTGTTTTTCCATAGACATTTACAATTCTAAAATGATTAAAGCCTTATGAAATGCACGTTTTTCTGCATTTATTTTGTATAGATCTTTTTCCTGACAGAATATGTTAAAATTTTTGCATTTTTTTTTTAATCTTAAGAAAAAAGTACGTGGGATATCATAAAATTTTAATTACAAACGATTATTTTTGCATTCTTTTTCTACCATTATTTTTTTAAACACAGTAAATTTTACTTGCAAATGCACTCAAATCTTTACTAAAAGGTTTTAGTTATCAAAAGTGGTGCGAGGTTGCATTAAAAAAATCGCCTGTAATTGAACTTTGCGATACCTCCATGTATTTAGACAAAAAAATTTATATCTAAATAGGATTTACATCGTAGTAAATTATAAAGACTGTACACCACTTTCTAAAGTACAGAACACTTACTGTTTTGTAAAACAATTATATAAGAGGAAATTCAATAAGCTCGAAGCCAGAGCGATTAAACGCGCGTAGTACATGTTAAAATCGCTATCGAAGATATAATAATAAGTGGACATTGCAGGGAATCGAGCTACCGTACTATGCATCGATAATGCACTTATGAATAAAGAAGAGGGTACATGTAATAAAATAAAAAAATTTGCGCCATTTTTGTTCTCTCTTAGCTTCAATTCTAAATTTGTGGAACATATTTCAATCTTAGTTTCGTAACTTGTAACAGCTAAAATTCTTTTTCTTACTTTAGTTATTAATAAATTATTGCTTGCTTCTCAAAACGGCGGGAGGTATTTCGTAACATTTTAACTTACTGGAATATTCCTGGGATTTTAATTTTATTTTTTATTTTAACATCGCGTGACAGGTGTTAATACGCGTTGCTAAAGGGCTTGTACTTCCGATGAAAAAATATAGTTCTTGCCAAGGACAGTCTGCTACGACCAATCAGAATTGATCATTTTTCCGTTGAGACTCGAGTTCATCCTAATTGGATTTTTAAAATGATGGACGCAGAGTAGGAGGGAGCTAGTTTTGTCGTGAAAATGATTATTTTCATTTGGCTTTTTAGGAGCGTTAGAATGGATTTGCCCTTTAAACTACCAAGCCGCACGTTTCATTTCTCCGCTGAATTAGAATATCAGATGATGTGGACGAGATAATGAAAGTTGTAGTGTCGATGTGTACTAAGGTGATTGCGGAGAAGAGTTTATCTATTTTATGAGCTCATCAATAAAGAACTTGAAGACTGATGGTGTCTGTTTTTATAATGGGGAAATACCCCAATGAAATTCTTCTACTGCTCGCTAACTGTCGGAGCGACTACTCTGCCCGTGCTGCTAAGAATACCTAGAATTTATGCAACATAGTTTATTTTCGTCGAGTTCAACATATATTTATTACATACATATGGTGTATTCTATGTTAACCCTTTCCGGCACGTACAATTTCTGTTAGTAAAATGAAAAATTATCTACTGACCCGTAATTTACAAGCTATTTTTTGAGAAATTAAAAACTCATAAGTTTAAACTTTCACTGTAAACGCACATTTTTTTTTTAAATGCCGTTTGCTCTTAAAAAGCTTTCACTGTAAAAGCAAAATTTTACTAAAATGTTATTGGTGCCGTTTGGAAGTTTGGAATTAAAATTAAGTATCATGGACCGGTCAGAATGTGCCGACAAGGGTTAATTGCGAGTGAAGCAACTGGTAAATTTCTCACAAGATGGCGGCTGATTTTTTTCAATTGGTTAATCATTACCGTTGAAAAAAACTTTTTACCTACCTATTTCAACTATATCGTCTTATTTAAGCGCCTTATTTACACAAAAATTTCTATTTGTTTTTACTGGTTGCAGTTTACTTAAGCACTCTTTATCATTGATAGTAACAGAAGGTTTGTCAGGTTGTCAGAATATGACAGAAAAGCAATTCTTCATTACTGCCGAAAGTTACTTCCACCAGTAAAAATTTATATCTGTTTTTGCCATAATTTATGACTGAAATTCTACTTTAATAAAGCTTTTTCTTTAAAGTGAACATTTTAATTAAATTTTACTTGGTGGATGTTTTACCCGAGTTAATTAAGCAAAATGACAGCAGTTACAGTTGAAGCTACAATATTTAAAAGCTGTGTCCGAACGTCTTCATTCATAGTTCCGTGGTATCAATGTAAGGGTGGCGAACAGTGTTGCCAGATAGACTTTTTCGAATATCACCTAATTAATTCAAATCTTACAAATGGCAACAAGAATACTTTAATTAACTTTTGTTTTTACATTGAAGGTTTATCATAACAAGTTTTTTTTATAAATTTCGATGTCAGTCAACAATTTATCATTTTACGAACAGAATTTGTCTGTGAGGGAAAGAATGAAAGCTAAAAAATAAAATACTACAAAAAAATGTACGATAACTAATATTGCCAGGTGTCAATATGTAAATCAGAGCTCCAAATGCTCTGGACGCCACTGATTTCTCACAGTTTATTCCGTCATCTTTAATCAGAGATATGGCGAAAAACATTGCTTTAAAGTTTTGATACCCAGAGTACTTTGAGCAAGTTTTACGCAGGACAACTGGCAGCATTATCTGTAACACATTGAAAATACAAAATCATTTTTTTTAAATCTCTGTATAAAACAGTATTTTGAACTTTCAGAATGAAACACGAATAAAATATATTTTCAAGGTTTTTAACTAAAGTTCAAACGAATATTTTATATTTATTCAGTAACTAACTTTTTTCTCTTAAATCTGATTTGAAAAAAGAAGTAAAAAAATACTTTAAATAAATTCTGACAAGGTAAATGTTTGAATGTCATTTTACAAAGTAAAAAGTCGAATTATTCTCGGAAATTAACTGTAAGTTTATTACTTATCTTTAAGTAATATGAAAATTTTCGAAAACTCAAAGACAAGTTCATTTATTATGAGAAAAAATCTTTAACTAACTAGAGAGAGGAAAGAAAATGTGATTTGTGAATAGTAGAAGATAAATTTGATAAAAATATACTTGGAAAGTAACTGACAGGAACTCTGTACAAAAATGAAATTTAAAAACTAAAAACAAATTTCATTTTCAAAAATTTAGATGCACTAGGGAGAACTACTATTAGCATTACAACAGGAAAAAAGAAAAATTACTTATACTTCTAAATATTTTATAATAATTATTCAATTTTAATCAGTTGATCTAAATATTACTGTTAAAATTAATCTAGTGCCTTATTTAGTGGTTCAATGGTATGAGTACCCAAATAATCAATATTTTAACAAAACAAATGGACAATTTTTTTTGGATCTCTTCGTACATCATTAAACTTCCTACCCTGAATGGGTCTAATCGACCCACAGCTATAATTTGTTTTAGACAATTCGAACCAGAACATTTTTTATAAAGAAAATTAAATAACTTATTCAGAAAAGTAAGTCAATTATATATTTTAAAATGTTTTAGACAACAATTCTGGTGTGAAATGCTTTTATCAAGATTGAGTAAAATTTAAACAGGGTAGGAAGGTTAAAGAAAAATTTGAAAACTTTTTTTTAAGAACATTTTTTAATTAAGGTTTTCATTTAAAACACTAATGTTAATGTTTAAAAATAATAATAATAATGATAATAATAATAATAATGATAATAATAATAATAATAATAATGTGGTGTAAATAATGTTGCCATGTGTCCCACTAAATCAGGGTTCGAAATGGTCTGGACCGCCGCCATCGGAACAATAACAACTTGGAGATAAGCGACACGTATACGTGCCGCAAAAAGGCTTAAGAATCCTTGTTTGTTCCCACCAGTGTAATTTTACGGGAAAATCTCCCTTATTTAATCGGAACATTTTCCCAATTTAATAACGCACAAATTTCCGTTTTTAGATACCGGTGACAAAATATTAAAAATTTCGTAAAAGGCTCCCGTCGCGAAGTGGTTAAAGGTCGGACAACAAGTGTATAATGTCATTTCTAATTGACCAATTTCTCTGTTGTGTTGGAATCCACACCGGGAATTTTTGAATAGCAATTTTCTTTTATTTTACTTCTAAACAGCTTATCTTCCTTTTGGAGCTTTCTAATTTTATCCGACTTCACGCCCAATATAAGCTTGAAATATCTTGATATTTAAGTGCTATTGAGAATAACTATAATTAAAGTAAGTACTACTTAAGTTAAGGAAAATATAAAATTTAAGAAAAAATATAAGAGGAGGAAAAATATAATAAACTTAAAGTTTTAAATTTTTGGAAAAAAGAAAACTATGTAAAATATAAGAGAAAGGTTACTTTTAACCCATTCGTGCCCAGCATCTTTTGCGTAAATTTTATTTGGTTGGCACCACTATTTTTAGAAGATTTAAGTTTAGTTCATTAATCACGAAAATGCATCATTTAAATAAAATAATAATTGCTTTTCTTTTTTACCGGTGTCAAAAACAGTGCTGAATGCACCTTTTGAAGCGTCCCTAAAAAGGGACGCTAGGCACTAATGGGTTAATAAAAGGAATTAAATAATTAAATAAAAAGTAAGTATAACTGTAGTTATAAAAACTACTGCTCCGTTAAGTCTTTCAAAAACCGGAAATTTTATTATAAAAAGAAATCAAATAAATGCTAAGCAAAAGCGAGTCATATTTTATTTAATATAAATTCTGGTAGGAAATCGACTTATCTGAGGTGCGGCGGATACACGCGAAATTACGTTAAGTACCAATTCAATGAAAACATACTAGGGATGGACAAAGCTATGGTCTAAAGCAAAAGAAGTGACAAAACAACCGGGGAAAGATAAAATAAAGGCGCTTTTCAACTTACAGTTTCTTTTTTTTAATGTGTAGTATGAAAATAAGAGAAAATAAATTAAACATAAAAAACGAACACAAGCCCAATCGGAGTCCACAACCAAGTGGTGTTTGGGCGTGTACGGTTTTGGGAAAGTGAGAAGTATCATATTCCGTTAGCTCCACAGAAATCTTGTTGGAAAGAACATAAATGTTTGTGGATTACCGATTATTTCATAAAACAATAATAACTATTTACATTTACTGGTGAGAAATCGGAATCTCTAAATAAAAATTCAGCCAGACGCAACTAATTTCTTACATTTTCCCATCATTAGTTGGAGATAAGGCGAAGAAAGTTTCTTTAAAATACTAGTGTTCAGAGCATTTTGAGCTCCGATTTACCCGGGATCCCTGGCGATACTAACTAGTATAACCAAGGTTCGTACATTCCTTGGAATTTCCAAGGACTCTGACACCACTATTAAAAATAAGAAAATTTACATTTAATTTTTAAACCACAACATTCGTAGTCCCCACCTTCATTCACAGATTTTACGATATTTTTCTGCAGTGAAACACTTCGAAAATATTCTTAAAATTTAGTGGTAGAACTGTGCGAACCCTGATAACATGCTAGATATAAAAATGCATACCTTTTTTCTTTATCTCTATATAGAAAAATACTTTGAACTTACAGAATGAAACATTGATTCAATATACTTTACAATATTTTAAATTAAAGTTCAAACGAATATTTTATGGTGATTGAATTTTTTTCTTTTAAAACTGATTTGAAAAGAAATAAAAATCCTCAAATTAAATTCCGAAAAGGAAAATGTTTGAATGTCATTTTGCAAAGTAAAAAGTCGAAAAATTCGCGGAAATTAACTATAAGTTTATTACTTATCTTTTAGTAAGATGAAAATTTTCGAAAATTCAAGGACAGGTTCATTTATTATCAGAAGACAGACCGAAAAAATTGGCTTTTAGATTAGTTAAATGTAAATTTGATAAAAATATCTGTGGAAAGTCACTGATAGAATATATTGTATAAAAATAAAATTTTAAAACAAACTATAAGCAAATTTCATTTTTTAATCTTTAGATGTACTGTATAAAAGACGATCTTGTACATCGTTCAAACTATGTTATCCAATTAAATAAATATAAAATTAGTTATAATGAGAGCAAAAAAGAAAAAAAATAGAATAAATCTAAATAATTTCACATGAAAAATTATATATTTTTATTTTATCAAAATATATATATAGTTTTAGCGATATCATCGATACCACATCAATTTATCCGATATAAAAACAGTATTGCCAGTATACATGCGTTAATTTGAACATGGTTTAATAAATTTTGTACCAGATTTTTTTCAAAGAAATGAAATTAAATAAATTCTGCTTAAAAACATGAAATTAAATAAATGAAGATTCGTGAAATAAATTTTCTGCTTCGAAATGATGTTAAACTAGTTGAAATTAATCCAGGTACTACGGAAGATTAGTTGAAAATTGGCAGCTGTGGAAATCTACGGGAAAATACTCATATTTAATATGGCAAAATTTGCAATAAAATTATACTAGTGCGAATAACCAAGAACTCTGGGCGCCGCCTGCCCGTAGGCCGTGCGCTCTTACCCAAGAAGTTAAATGAAGAAAATAATAGTAAAAGAAATTTCTGGCATAAATCAGAAATGTTGATATAAATAAGGGCCTGGTCAAATCAACCCCAACATCAACGGATGATTTCTGCCTACACATTCCTATACAATAAATGATTATTTAGTGTCCGGAACCGACCCTTAATGTTTGTACCATAAATTCAGAATCACCCGGTATATGATAGTTTGATGTGGTATCCAGGATATTTTAACACGTTCGCTTCCGCTTACGTGAAGATGTGATGATAGTTAATGCCGCATTGTAGAAGTGGGCTTTTCCCAGAAGCCGATCTACTTTTTATAACAAAGAATCAGTGAAAGATTTTCCCGCACCTGCGCGTGACTGTCTATTGAGACCTCACCCGATATTACGCACTGGCGCGTGATCGGCAGAGAATGTGTAAAATGAAATTAATAAATTACCACATAGCTGTCTGAAATTACAGCAAAATATTTTTAAATATCATAAATTTGTAATTATAATTATTATCCTTAAAATATAAAATTTATTAATTAAAATATATGACATTTCCATTTCTCAGATGATTGAAAGCTTTTGCAAAGTTTCTTTCAATTAATTTCATTTTTTCTTTGAAATATAAAAATACAGGAACATTCATGAATACTTTTATCATTATAAATATTAAAATAATTCGTTTTAATAAAGAGAGATTTATTCATATGAATAAATTAGTTAATTAATTAAAATATGGCAAACGTTTTCAATGTTATTTTACTTTGCTTCTTTTGAAAATCCAATATCAAATCATACATTTTTATCTATATTAATTGATGAAATTTCTCAAAAATTCATTGCAACATTTTTCAAAGTTCTTTTTTCGAAAATCTTAAAATCTTCAAATTAATATTAATTAAAACCAGAAAATTTTTAATATATAAAAAAAGAGTTTTATTATTAATTTATATGTAAATTGATGAGTAATAATTTACAATTCATTGCGGTTCTCACTAATCAAATTTAGGAAGCTTTCATTGTATGAAAAAATTATAACTTTCGTCTCATATTTTATAAAGTGTTTCTTCTCAAATTAGTTGTCTATATATTTTTATCTTTGGTGGATTGGGGGGAAGGGTAAAAAGAGTAAAAGTAATTTAAATTTTGAAACCTTTCTATGATCCATGAATAATGTTTTACCTTTGAATAAAACATAATGGCATTAATAAAAAATGAGGTTTGTATAAAGTAAAAACATTTTAGGATGGCGACAAAATCGAAACTACAAAAAGAACAGTCAGTTTTAACAATTTCAGAAGAAAATTTATGTCTAAATTTTTATAAAGTTAAAAAAAAGTGACTCATTTTAACCCTTTAACGATCAAAGCATTTTCATTGGTAAGATGTTGGAATAAATGGTTGACACCGGTAATAGCAAACAAATATATTTGTAAATAAGAAAAAATGAATTTTCACATACATAATGAAACGGATATTTCTAGATAAAAATTCCGGTGTCAATGTTGCATATCGGAATTAAAATTTTGTGGTTTCTTAAGGAAACCAATGAACGTTAAAGGGTTAATCTAAAAAAAATTACTTTTTTAAAAAATTTAATAAAGATTGAATCTTCTAAAGCTAAAGACGTTTAATTTGAAAAATAAATTTAATATAATTAATCAATAAACAAATAAATTTAAATTTAAATTATGAATGAAAGTAATGTGTTGCAATGTGTGTCCGTGCAAATTTAAGAGAGGCCAAACTAGTCGGCAGAAGCGGCTTGTAATTTAAATAGAAATTTAATAAAAAATGACCTCATACAGATCAATATCAGCTATCGTATAAAAAACAGAAAAAAAATGTATTTTAACAAATTACAACGACTACCGTAATTTCGCGATTATACGCCCTGTCTCATTTAAGTTTTTTTTCAGACCGGAAATTTTATTGTAAAAAAGAAGTTCAATAAATGCTAAGCAATAGAAAGTTATTTTATTTAAAATAACTTCTGTGGGAAAATCGACTTATCTGAGGTGCGGCGGATACAGTGTTGCCAGATAGGCTACTTATTTTAAATTCGGATTTTTGACTGGCACCATTTTTTTGAAATAGTAAAGTGCGCCTTATTTAATGCCATATTAATAATTGCGAAAACAAACGGAATTTTGCCGTTTAAAAAAAGTGGTGCGAATCAAGAAACCTGAATTTTAAAAAAGTAGCCCACTGGCAACACTGGGCGGATACGCACGAAATTGCGGTTTTTGGAAAACAACATTTTGAAAGATTATAATTTTAGACTTATAAATGATTTCTATATTTAAAAAAAAATTAATAATTACATCATTTTAATGATGATCAAAAGATAGTTTACGTAATAAACAGAGTCCTATTAATATGCCTGGACTTTTACAGACACGTTAATCTTCCTAGACCGATCAAAAATAAATATTAAATGAAATTTCAGTTTAACAGTTTTCAATAATGCAAATTTTAAAACTTCTAAAATCGCACATTTTCAGTTTTTACACCGTCATATAAAGAAAAAAAAATTACTTTTAAATGCAACTTGTTTAAAACTTGTTTCACAGTTTGTTTTTGAGTTATTATTATTATTATTATTATTATTATTATGTAGTTTTTAATACTTTTTTGACATTGTGGCAACAAAAATAGTGCCTTTTTGGACAATAAACGTGGACTAATCAGAAAACGAATAAAGTAAAAAACATAAGTATTTCATTTCTAGACATTAAGCATGGACCAATCAGAAAACGAATAAAATAAAATAATTTACAAAATTCAACCAATAAAAAGATTCAGATACACTTCAGATTTCCCAATTCTCTACCGAGAACAACAACTATTTTTGCAAATATTTAATAAAAAATGTCATTTTTTATGTATTTTTTCTTAATGAGTGTCCCGAATGTTTTCGGATAACTAAATACTGTGTCTCGCTATCAGCGCTACAGGGTTCGTACGTGTACTGGAGCTTCAAGACAAGGAAACTCACCGGCACCAGTATTTTCTTATAAAAAAGTTATCTTTCAATAAAGTGAAATTTCACGCGTTTGAATGATTTTTTTTTTCACCCTTTATCTACCAAATTATGATTTCATGAAAATTTTACATTCTAAAGCATTTTAAGTAAATTGTTTAAACTAAATTAAAAGATTTATATAGTCATTTAATAAATATTTGAAGAATTTTAGAAGGATTGAAGTATTTAGAAGGAATTAATTAAATTTGAATTTACAGGTATTTTGTGCAATATTTAAAATCCCACTCAAATATTTTATTTTAAATTGCTTTCTTAGTATATTGTAGAATTATAAAATGACAAATATGATGTCCTTACAATATAAAAATAGAAATACTTCCAAATTGAAAAATCCCCACCCTCCCTCCCTCAGCGCCAAAAAAGCTGAAATGATACCAAGGCAAAAAATATCATCCTTTTAAAAATATTTTTGTTTTCTGTAACCAATAATGCTTTTGGAACAAAATAAATTTGTGTATCTGTAACTCATTCTAAACAGTATTACAATTTATTGACGTATTAAAAGAATTTTATAATGAGTACTATTAATAGTACAGTCGACTCTCGTTAATTCGAAATTGGATAATTCGAATCTTCGCTTAATTCGAACTAAACATGAAGTCCAGAAATTTTCAATGGCAGAATAACGTTAAAAACTTTCATTAATTCGAACTGATTTCCTCTTGACTTCGTTTAATTCGAACTAACGAGAATTTCGATTTTTCATTTTTCTTTTCTTTCTCACGAATCATTTGAATAACTTTCTTTCTTTGATTTTTATGAAAATTGTTCCGAACGAGCATACATGCATTTGATATCCCTTTTCTTAGTGCCCCGTCTGACCATCAGAGACACCTCAAAATTTTCTTCCATTGTGCTTGCTTCTAATCATTTATTTAGTTTATGTATTTATACATTCTAATTTATTATTAAGTCATATTCTAATGATAGCAGACGAAATATATTTAAAAAACACTATAACATTAATTCCTTTGTAATAGTACCATATTAAGCATGTTTTTATTTCATATTTTACATAATTCGAACTTCGGATAATTCGAACATTTCTTGTGGTTCCGACGAGTTCGAATTAACGAGAGCCGACTGTACTTATAAGTACTGTCGGTAGATAAAGGGTTAAATGAAAAATAATGATATTTGGCCTGGAAATTCTGCAAAACTGACGACGAATCCTGTACCAGTAGGGATTGTTTGCACTTCGGAAGAGCTCCAAAAAAATTATTAAAAAATTAATTAAATAACATAACTAATTGCAAGCGGAGGATTTTTTTTTTTTTTTTTTTTGAAAAGTTTCTACGATTTTCATGTCAATTTCAAAAATCACTGTGTATTTAAAAACTGCATTTTTAAAAAAAATCTTGTACTGGATTATGGTTGTTATAATCCTTAAAATTTAAAAGCTATTAATTACGATGTATTAAATGACGTTTTCCATTGCTCAAATGATTGAAGGTTTCTGAAAAGTCGCTATTCAATAGATTTCATTTATTCTTTAAAATATAAAAATACAGGAACATTCATGAATACATTTAAGATTGTAAATATTAAAATAATCACTTATAATAAAGAGAGATTTATTCAAATAGGTAAATTAGTTAATTAATTAAGAATATGACAAACGTTTTCAATGTAAATTTACTGCACTTCTTTTTTAAATCCACAATCAAATTCTTCATTTTTATTTTTATAGATTGATGAAATTTGTCAAAAATTCAGTGCAACATTTTCCAAAGTTCTTTTTTCGAAAATCTTAGAATCTTCCAATCTTCAAATTAATATTAATTAAACTCAGAAGTTTCTTCAGTACGTCAAAAAAAATGTTCTAAGATAGAATGAATAATTAGTTTCAGCATTAATTTACAATTGATGGGAAATAATTCATAATTTATTGCGGTTCTCATTAATCAAATTTATGAAATTTTCTTTATACGGAGAAATAATAACTCTTGTCTCATATTTTATAATGTGTTTCTTTTCAGATATAGTTCTTTATACATTTTATCTTTGAGGGAAGGGGGGTGTAAAGAACAAAAGTAATTTAAGTTTGGAAATCCTTCCATAATTTTTTTTTACTTCTGAATAATCTATAAAGTCATTAATTTAAAAAATAAATGAGATTTGTATAAAATAAAAATATTTTAGGCTGATTACAAAATCCTAACTTCAAAATCCTAACTACAAAAAGGAAAGTCAGTTTTAACATTTTTAGAAGAACTAGTCGTTGGGCGCCCATCGTAATACTTACCCATCATGGATATGTATATGAAAATAAAACATGTGAAAACTATTTATACAATGCATTGCAATTCATAAACAAAATTTAAATATTGTTAATATACATATATATTATGCAATTATACACATTTATTATTATACACACACATTTATATTTATAATACACACATTTATATTTATATACATATTTATACACATTTATTATTATACATACACATTTATATTATTATACACATGCTATATTAAAGAACTGTTGATGTACCAATTTCGACATATTATATAAAACGACAAACTACTCAAATAGTACCGAACTGCGTAAAAGAAACATCCTTATAACTCCAAAAATAATAATTCTATTAATTAACAATTTATTGCGTCGGATTAAGCGTCTCTTTTCTAATTTAGATATACCTCTGAACTGAAATTTGAATGAAATACAGGGTCATGAAAAATCGAAGAATGTGGAAAAAAGGATTACAAATATCTCGGCAACTAATAATCCGATCGACTTCGTTCTTGATGCAAAATTTGTGTTATTTTATTGCCTTTTACTTCCATTCCTTAAAATAAAAAAAATCGAAAATTTTTATGTACATTTCATCAGAATGAATTTTTTGAGAGTCCGAAAAAAATAGTTCCGGATAATCAAGGTTACTGATATTAAATAGGCTTCGTCCCATTCTTACATACTAACTACATACAAAATTTCAAGTCTCTATCTCATTTTGTTCGGGAGATAGAGCGTTTACAGACAGACAGACAGACGGACGGTAATTTTTTTTTTTTTTTTTTTTTTTTTCTAAAAATATGTTTTTCGGAATCTCCACTATCTGAAACGTGTAAATCCGTCAAAAATTTTTTTTTTCGATTTTCAAAACGATTGCAAGACTTTCCCTATACTACGTATAGTAAAATTTATGATTAAATTACCATAAAGTTAAAAAGAAAATCATATAAATGGTTTATTCCTTTTTATTAAAAAAATCCAATTGCTATTTGTCGGCACTCTATATCAAAGAGTTAATCTTTTTATTACAGTTAAAGAAATTTAAATGGAAATAGAGTGGAACCTGTCTAATGTGACCACCTTTGGGACTGGCGAAAGTGATCACTATATAAAAATGGTCACATTTTAGAGTGTCTTTCAAAATAGCACAGTGAAATTTTGTGATAAAGAATAAAGTATAATAAGGATTTATGCACTATATTAAGTAATGAACTAATTAATTAACAACTATAATAACTGAATTACTAATTTAAGATACTACATAATGCTACACTACATAAAACTACTACTACATAATACCGGGTGTCCCAAAAATGACTGATGGATTTTAAAATTCAATAATTTGCAAACGGTGACAGCTATTTAAAAAAATCCCTGTCGGCTGGGCCTATAGGCGGAGGTAGATTTCGAAAAGTGCTCATTTCAACAATATATATATATATATATATATATATATATATGATTAGAGATAAACCCAGTTTAATAACTTCATTTGGCCGTTTATGAAAATTTTTTAATTTCATTTTTCTGCAAAAACTGGTTTTATCAGAATCATCTTAAGAAAAATTCAGCTCAAATGCCCATTATGACAACATATTTTGAAATAGATTCTAAATTTATTAAAAAATCGACCAAAACAGTACATTATACAGTTCCTAAATAACAAAAAACTGTCAGTTGAAAGCATTTGAGAAAAAAATTGAATTTAAAAAAGAGTCATAAAATAACCGATTTGTTGTTTGAATGCATCCTTAATTCTTTAATCATGATTGCTTCAGAAAATTTTGTGCGAAATACTCACTTTGACAGCATTTTAAAAAATATATTCTATCTTTATCAAAAAACTGGCCAATGCGTCACAGTATATAGTTCCTAAATAAGAGGATCTGTAAATTGGATGCATTTGAGAGCAAAAATGGATTTAAAAACGAGTCAGAAAAAAACGAAATTCCTTATTTGAACACTTCCTTAAATTTTCAGTCACGATTTCTGAAAATTCTGTTCAAAATACCCTTTTTGGTAGCCTTTTTTGAAATATATTCCGTCTTTATCAAAAAACTGACCAGTGCATCACATTATATAGTTCCTAAATAAGAGGATCTGTAAATTGGATGCGTTTGAGAACAAAAATGGATTTAAAAACGAGTCAGAAAAAACCGCAATTTCTTATTTGAATACTTCCTTCAATTTTAAGTCCCGATGACTTTCGGAAATTCTGTTCAAAATACCCTTTTTGGTAGCCTTTTTTGAAATATATTTTGTCTTTATCAGAAAATTGACCAATGCGTCACTTTATACAGTTTCTAAATAAGAGGATCTACCATTTGTATGCGTTTAAAATCAAAAATGAATTTAAAAATGAGTCAGAATATAAGCCGTTTGGATTTGAGGTTTTTTCTCCAACTCCTATTTTTGTTTAATTTCTTTTTGCTATACGAATTGGTCCTATGAGAAACTTGTCAATATAAAAGTTATAGATATTTTTGAGAAGATGTAAAATAAATTTAATCAGATTTGATATCTTAAATATTGACGGAGTTATGGATTTTTTTCTTTTTTCAGCGCCCTTTTTTTTTTGTTTTTAATTTTTTTCATCGGTAAAAGTTGGTCCTATCAAAACCTTGTAAATACAAAAGTTTTAGATAATTTTAAGAACATTTATAAAAAATTTAGTTGGACTTGATATCTTGAAAACTGACGAAGTTATGATTTTTTTCTCTCAAAATCCCTGTTTTTTTCGCCCCTTGAGCCCACTTCTAAATTTATCAAAAATCTGACATGTATATACTTTTGGCCCATTTTTAAGAAGTAATACAAACTTTAAACCGATTCGATATCTACTTTAATTAAGAAGTTATGGCGTTTTTTCGGTTTTCACAAAAACGCCCCCTTTTCCGACCCCCTTGGTCCGATTTTGCCCATTAACGAACTCAGCCAAGATTTTATCCCCATTGATTTTATGTACCACTTTGGTGGAGATTGGTGAAGAATTATAGAAGTTATCGTGTCCATAAAAAAGTGAGATATATATATATATATAGATAGATAAATAGATAGATAGATAGATAGATAGATAAACTGGTGCGATTGCAATAGGTAGTATTTCTTACGAAA
Organism: Maratus speculifer; assembly: GCA_964019185.1. Lineage (NCBI taxonomy): Eukaryota > Metazoa > Arthropoda > Arachnida > Araneae > Salticidae > Maratus > Maratus speculifer. The sequence continues at coordinate 218,920,216 of OZ025300.1, forward strand.
TCTACCTAAAAAATTTTGCAGGAGGGTTAGGTATAATGTCGGGAGTTTTTTTACCGTAATATTTTATTTTAGTTCGAATTTCAAACAATGGGTGGCGCTGACGGCGATTGAAAGCCAGGTCGACGCTTCACTCAGCACTGATCACCTGGCCTTCAATCGCCGTCAGCGCCACCTATTGTTTGAAATTCGAACTAAAATAAAAAAATTACGGTAAACAAATTCCTGACATTATACATAACCCTCCTGGAAAATTTTTTTAAATAGCTGTGACCGTTTGCAAGTTATTGAATTTTAAAATCTATCAGTAATTTTTGGGAAACCCGGTATATACTACATAATGTATTACATGATATACTACATAAAAGATAATTTACGTAAAACTCATTTTATTTCTTTTGAATACAGTTGAAATTCCGTAGTGATTGATTTAAATAATACACAAGAACAAGGTACACTGTAATTTATATGCATTTTTATTTTTATTGTAAATCATAATGATAACAATTCTATAGCTAACAGTAATAAACTTTTCAGTAAAAATCATTTTAGACAGTTGCAAATATCATTACAATAAAGGATAAAGTGGTCGCTTTACACATTAAGCAAACGGTCACTATAAGATATAAATTCCTGTACATTTTAAATAGATCAAAATAAAATTTCCGAAAATGCCCGCTTTAGTCAATTAGCTTGAAAATTTTCGGCATACAGAAAAATGGATGGTCACATTTTAGAGGTTCAAATAACATTGACATTAACAGGCTAACAGGTCACTTCACACAGGAGACCCATTAGATATAGGTGGTCACATTATCGGGCAATTCTCATATTGTTTTAACCCATTAGTGCCTAGCGTCCCTTTTTAGGGACGCTTCAAAAGGTACATTCAGCACTGTTTTTGACACCAGTAAAAAAGAAAAGCAATAATTATTTTATTTAAATGATGCATTTTCGTGATTAATGAACTAAACTTAAATCTTCTAAAAATAGTGGTGCCAAACAAATAAAATTTACGCAAAAGATGCTGGGCACGAATGGGTTAAAGAGTACTAGCAAAAATTTTCAAAATCGGTTGCTTTAGCCAGGTGGCCATTTTACAGAGACTTTCACTTTAGCAGGTTCTACTGTATAAACTTAGTACAATTAATTTATAAATGTTTAAATTTAAATAGAAAAACTTCTTTTTTACTTTTAATGCAATTTTTTAAGGAGTTCTCCGAATGTTTTGGATATCTAAATAAAGGAACTCACTATGAGTACTACGTGGAAACCTATATGGATTCTTTGCTCCTTGGAAACATCCGTGGTGTCCCAGAAAAGTTAATAAAAATTGAAATAGTAACGTAACTAATTGCAAGCACTGAATTTTTTGAAAAGTTTCTAAGATTTTTTTTTTGTCAATTTCTAAAGTCACTGTGGATTGAAAACAACATTTTTTTTAACGTTTTCGCGATGGGAGCCTTTTATGAAATTTTTAATGTTGTCACCGGTTTTTAGGAACAGAAATTTGTATTTTATTAAATCGAGAAAACGCTCCGATTAAATAAGGTTAATTTTACAGTAAAATTTTACTGGTGAGGACAAACATGGATTCTTAACCCATTCGTGCCCAGCATCTTTTGCGTAAATTTTATTTCGTTTGCACCACTATTTTTAGAAGATTTAAGTTTAGTTTATTAATCGCGAAAATGCATCATTTAAATAAAATAGTTATTGCTTTTCTTTTTTACCGGTGTCAAAAACAGTGCTGAATGCGATTTTTGAAGCGTCCCTAAAAAGGGACGCTAGGCACTAATGGGTTAATCCTTGAATTCCCGTAGTAGGACACGGTCTAGAAATTATGTAGTTCAGAAAATCTGACTTCAGAACCAGAAAGTTTCAGTGGCTAATTTCGCTTTATTTAAATAAGGAATGTATGTTATAAAATAAATCCAATATTTCTATTTTAATTTTCTGGTGGGAATTAGGATATAATATCTCAATTAAAACCAATATCTCAAAATATCTCGGGCGGTTTGAAATTTAAAGGGTTAAGCCTTTTTGCGGCACGTATACACGTCGCTCGTCCCCAAAGGGTTCACCTTGTACTGGATTACCCGAGTTATTTTATTTTTGTGAGGTAACTGTCTCTGCTGCCGCCTTCCGGTCTAGAAGTAATAATCGTTTGTCGAGAGAACCTATATGAGGAGCCCAGAAGCCAAGGGGTACAAGTGACAAAATGTCGATTTGGAGTAAATTGAGTTTAAAGATAATTGATGTTAAATTGGAACATCAATAACAATTGACTGAATTGAAATAGGAAACATCTGCTTGTTGCATTCTAATCTTTGAACTTTCACTTCATTAACTGTTAAGAAAATAGAGTACAATTTTCTTTAAATGTATAATTAATCAGTATTGTTTGTTTTTCGAAAAAAGTGGTTTATCTCTATAACTCAGCAAATAATAAGAAAATGACCTATATTTCTTTACCTGAAATGAAAAAAGCATATTTCCAGATACCCTGTAACACTTAACTCAGTTTTTTCAATTTTGTCACTTATACCCCTTGGCTTCTGGAGTCCTCAAATATAATATGTCAGAAATTTAAGAACTCAATGCGTTTTAATTATAGCTATGAAACGTCAAAACTATCGTAGTAAAATAATAAAAACTTATTCTTATGATCATTCGTTAAAAGTGGTGAAAATGTTTGAATAAAAATCATCATATAACAGACGTTACATTTCGATACCGAGGAATGCTGTTGTTTTCCAGGCAAAACTATTTTTCTCTATTGTGTTCGAAGCAAAACATAAGTTTTCAATATCGAAATAGTATCGACAGTGTTCGAAATTATGGTTTATATGCTTAATGAAACCTATTATTTATTAGTTGACACATTCTCTGTTGACATTGTACCAAAAAGTTTTCGGATGGCGATGGGGGCGTTCTCTTCAAAAATCTCGCTCAAATTTTAATACCTTTACTTGATTTTTTTTTTACATAGGATAGCTGAGGGCAATCTATAACCGGGCTAGTTTTTACTTTTCCAATTTTGATTTCAATATTTTTCCAAAAAAATACTTTAACTTTAGAAATTGGTTAGAACCGGTTCTGAAATTGAAACAATCACAGTATAAAAAATATACAATCAAAACCGAAAAGTAAAAACTAGCCCGGTTGCAGATCGTCCTCAGCTACCCTACGCAAAAAAAAAAAGAAGAAGAAGAAGAAAAAGAAAAAAAGCGAGATATTTGAAAAGAACGCCCCCCATAGACTTAACATTATCATCCGAGTCCTTTTTAGTCAGAAGTGTGGGCTTTTAATGACCAATGTTGCATTCATCCCCAAATTCGGGAGCTGTTTAACCTTTTAGCGATCATAGCATTTTCATTGCTAAGATGTCGAAATAAATGAATGACACCGGTAATTAAGAACAGATATATTTCTAAATAATAAAACGTGATTTTTCAAATACAAAATAATTTTTTAGATAAAAATACCGGTGTCAGTGTTGCGTATCGGAATTAAAATTTTGTGGTTTCGTGGCGAAATCAATGAACGTTAAAGGGTTAAGTTGGATTAACTCCGGCTATTGCCTTCATTTGACCATCGTCAGCAACTCATGGAGGCTCACGATACCCTTGTTTTTTAGGTCGACATTTCTTTGATAAAAATTTTGAAACCAACATTACTTTGCTCTTATGTTGAAGCTTTCCTCATTTCAAATTTCATTAATATTTCGCGAAGTTTTCGCCGCACAGACACCGAATTTAAGCCTTCGAACTCCGGCGTCTCTTACACAAATTTTATTTGGCCAGCACCACTTTTCTAAAAGAAGTTTCCTTTAAGTAGGGGAGAGTGAGGATACTTGAGCCACCCCTAAAATCTCTACAGTTGGTCAATTTTTCTTTCTAAAAATGGCAACATGGTAACATATTTAAAGTTCTGAACATGTAAAAAAGAAATCACATACCTTGGTACCATTTTGAAAGTATGGTGATTAACACTTTGAGCTCTGCTGGTAGAATTTTCTACCACATAATTTTAATTCTGAAATGTCACAACGACACCAGAAAATTCGACCAAATTTATTTGAAAAAGGTTTACTGCATTTTTTCGTGTATATTGTAAATCGGTTTTTTTCTTTGCAAAATACTGGTGCGAATGTGACATCTGGCTCAAGTATCCCCTCCGTGGGGACACTTGAGCCACGATGTAAAAGAAAAAGTAAAAATTTATTAGACATAGAAAAATAGTTCAAAATTAATTGAAAGTAGTTTTCAATTGCAGAAAAAATATCAAATTTTCATTTTCAATATTTTATTTTGTTCTAAGAAATTATAAAAAATTAAAAAAAAAATTAAATTTAAAAAATGGCTCACGTGTCCACATTTTCCCTTATCATTGAAAAACTTGCAAAAAAGTTCTTAAAATAATCTTTGAAATCATATACAATTACCGTATTTACTCGTGTATAGGGCGCACGCGTGTATAAGGCGAACCCCTACTTTACAAGTAAAAATGGCGATTTCTTAAAATCTCGTGTATAACGCGCACCATAAATTTGATACGCTAATGAAGAATGACCACATGAATTTCAGTAAAAGAAAGTCGAAACAAACATTACACCAGACCAGAAAACAACACGAAAATGCATTTTTAGACTTCAGGTTGTAAGAGAATGACGGGAAATAGGAATGAGTGACGGTAAAGAGAATTCCTAATTAGCGTTTAAATAATGTCATTAGCTCTGTTGTATAAAAAACTGCAAGGAGTGAAATAAATGTGCACTAATGCTTCAATTAAGTACCGTAATTTCGGGTGTATAAGCCGCGGGTCAATCAATTCTTTTTCGACCCAGAATTTTTTAAAAGATAAGTATAACTACTTAGATCGCCGTAAATTTTTTCTTCAATCACTAAATAAGATTTCTGGGTCCAAAAAGAATTGTTTCATCCGCGGCTTATACACCCGAAATTACGGTAACATTTTCGGAGTTTTAACATCTTCTTTGAATAATTTCTTGTTTCATATTATATCGTTCGACTTCATCCAACAGTAAAAAATTATTCCGTGTATAAGGCGCACATAGGAGTTTTGCCCTAATTTTTGCAAAAAAAAGTGCGCCTTATACATGAGTAAATACGGTACTTACCGCTGAGATTACATTATCCACACAAAATATTTATAAAATAAGTTGAAGTGTAAAATCATCAATTTTGCACCGAACTACCATATTTAAGACCCAGAAATTTCTTAAAATAAAATGTAAATTTATTTTATAGTGATAAATTTTTAAATTCAATAACTAAGTAAAATTTCTGGTTTCTAACAGAATTGTTTGATGTGCAGACTATACGCCGGGAATTGCGGTAATATTTTTTGAGCGAAGGAAATTATGGTAAGAATTTATGCCTTCTGTAGGAAAACGTTATTAATCTAATGTAAATTAAAAACACACATTATAGAATTTATAAATTCCCATTTAATTTACATTAATCAATCCTTGCAACAGAATATCTGACATAAATTTAACATAAACAGTTATTATTAACAATACAAAATATTTTGGGGAAAAAATGCTTCTATTTTCCAGAAATATACTAAGAGTAGTATTATCAATAAAAGTAAACGCGCTTCCAATGGGGATTCAATAATTTGTCTTTCTACTTAAAAGTTTTCCTTTTTTTTTTCAAAAAAACAAAATTATGTTCAAAATTGATTTTTTTTTTTTTTTTTTTTTTACGAAATTCTTTTAAAACTTACTTTCTGAAAATAAATAAATAAATAAATAAATAATAAGAGTAGTAGGAGAAAACATTGAACAACTCTATTTTGCTCTTATCGGGGAAGAGCATGTAATCTTTTATTTTGTAACTTTCAAATACAAATTTGTCATTTGTTGTTATACATTTTTTTCTTTCAAATGTAATAGATATAAAGTAACTTATGATTTATAAGAAAGTGTTAAATATAAAATCTTAATGATTTTATATTTAAATATAAATACGGAAGTAATTTAATTGCATTTTAGAATGTTGGGTCACATTTAATCGCTTCCCTAGAAGCCCCCGTACGACATACGGGCAAGTCATAATTTATCATTCTCACTAATTTTTTTTTTTTTTTTTTTTTTTTTTTTTTTTTTTTGTAAATTTTGCATTGTTTAAAAAGAGAATTTTTCTAATTAAATTAGACGAAACTTTCTGTTTTGAAAAACCGGTGAAAACAAATTAAAAATTCGGTAAAAAACAACAACAAAAAAAAAAATGCATCATTTGAAAGTTTTTCCAAAAATATTGATTATTTAAACCTTTAACGTTCATTGGTTTCGCCACGAAACCACAAAATTTTAATTCCGATACGCAACACTGACACCGGTATTTTTATCTAAAAATATCCCTTTTATTTTGTATGTGAAAAATCACGTTTTCTTATTTAGAAATATATTTGTTCTTAATTACCGGTGTCACTCATTTATTTCGACATCTTAACAATGAAAATGCTATGATCGTTAAAGGGTTAAGTGGTTAAATTATCTATACAAATTGCTTGTAAAATATGTTGTAGTTTAAAAACATGCATTAAATTCACACAAAACTAATAATCTTCCACAAAAGGTAATTATGATAGGAATTCATATATTTTGGAGAAAAACACTGTAATGTAATATAAGTTAAAAACATGCATGACAGAACTTTTAAATTCCCATTTAATTTACATTAAGCAATCCTTGCGACAGAATATCTGACATAAGTGTACATAAACAATTATTATTACCAGTACAAAAAATTTCCGAAAAAATATACTTCTATTTTCTAAAAATATACTAAGAGTAGTGTTATCAGTAAAAGTAAACGTGCTTCCAATGGGAATTCAATAATTTGTTTTTCTACTTAAAAGTTTTTAACTTTTTTTTTCAAAGAAGCAAAATTATGTTCAAAATTCATTTTTATTTACAAAATTCTTTTAAAACTTACTTTCTGAAAAAAAAAACCCAAATAAGTGTAGTAGAAGGAGACATTGAACAACTCTATTTTGCTCTTAACGTGGAAGAGCATATACAGCTCATATTCAAAATATTAGAATAATTGAGAAAAAGTAATAAGAAAAAATTATTTGTCATTTATTTATTTTTTATACTAAGTAAATGCAATTAAATTTCTTATAAATTAAATCTGGAATGTTTAGATAAGATTTTAACATTTATAAAATATAAAATACAGCACAATAAATTAGGTATACAGCTTCCTTAAACATACCAGAATATTAGAATAAAATTTAGATTGGTTCAAAATATTAGAATATTTTATTTTACGCAACAATATTACCTTATGAATATGAAGTAAATGGTAGTTAATATTTTGTAGCATCCCCTTTAGCTTTCATAACAGCGTACAATCGATCTTGCATACTATATACAAGGTGTTTACACACATTTCTATCAATATTAGCCCAAATAGACTTTATACGTGCCACTAACTCAGTTTTACTTGAAGGAGGATTTTCTTGACGTTTTTTCTTCATTATACACCATCAGTTTTCGATGGGATTAAGATCTGGTGAATTTGGTGGCCAAGGAAGTACCTTAATGTTGCGTTGGCGGAACCAATTCTTAGTTGACACCGAGGTATGCGGGGACGCTAAATCTTGTTGAAAGATGAAATCATCTTCAAATAAATCTTCTGATGATGGAATCATGTAATATTCTAAAATTTCTTGATATATCAGAGAGTTAACCTTTTCGTAGACGATGCATGACTTTCCAGGTCCTTCTGCAATCATACAACCCCAAACCATGACACTAGCAGCAAATTTTACGGAACGTTTAAGGCATTCTTTATCAAATGCTTCTTGCTTCATTCTCCAAACTCGAATACCTTGATTACCATATGAAACACAAAACATACTTTCATCACTAAATAATATATTTTTCCAATCTCCATTGCTCGATAAACGTCTTGATTTACACCAATTCAATCTTATACGCTTTTGTCTTGCAGTCATGAGAGGTTTTGTTTTCGGTACACGAGATTCAAATTTAAATTTATGGAGACGTCTTAATGTTGTCGATGTAGAAACTTCAACTCCTTCTTTCCATTTTCGGTGCAAGAATCGCACACTTTTAAAACGGTTTTTCTTAACTATACGCTTCAGTTTCCTGTCATCTCTAGCAGATGTTTTTGGTTTTCGGCCACCATTTCGGCAATTATTTTGAAATTTTCCAATTTTTGAATATTGTGTTAGTATTTTACTAACGCTCGATTGCGAACAATGTAAATAATTCGCTATAAAACATTGATTTTTACCGTGCCGATACAAATCAACCATACGAAGTTTAGTAGATTCAGGAATATCACTCACACGGCCCATTTTAAGACGAAAAAGAAACAAACTGCAAAAAAGAATACTGATTTTAAATAAAATAGTCTGAATTTAATCAATGATGCCACCAGTTAAGAATTGGTAATAATTAAAGGAGAATTAATGTGAAATATTCTAATATTTTGAACCACTTGAATAAATATTCTAATATTTTGACTTTTCAAAATAATTTTTTTTGCAATTAATCTTTTCAAAAATGATATTAAATTTAAGATAACAAGTAAGTTTAATCAACAATAAGTACTTAATAAAAATATCGTTTGCATATTTTCATTAAAAGACATTAAATTACCAAACGATATTTTCAATTTCTAAAAAAAGGTAATTATTCTAATATTTTGAATATGAGCTGTAATCTTTTATTTTGTAACTTTCTATGAGAAATTAGTCATTTGTTGTTATACATTTTTTTCTCTTTCAAATGTAATAGATATAAAGTAACTTATGATTTATAAGAAAATGTTAAATATAAAATCTTAATGATTTTATATTTAAATATAAATCTAGAAGTAATTTAATTGCATTTTAGAATGTTGGGTCACATTTAACCGCTTCCCTAGAAACCCCCGTACGACATACGGGCAAATCATAATTTATCATTCTCACTAATGTGTGTTTTTTTTTTTTTTTTTTTTTTTTTTTTTTTTTTTTTTGTAAATTTTGCATTGTTTAAAAAGAGAATTTTTCTAATTAAATTAGACGAAACTTTCTGTTTTGAAAAACCGATGAAAACAAATTAAAAATTCGGTAAAAAAAAAAAAAAAAAAAAAGCATCATTTGAAAGTTTTTTTTAAAATAGTGATCATTTAAGTTGTTAAATTATCTATACAAATTGCTTGTAAAATAAGTTGCAGTTTAAAAACATGCATTAATTTTAAACAAAACTAATATTCTTTCACGAAAGGTAATTATGATAGGAATTCATATACAGTCGAATCTTTCTATAACGGAACTTCATACATCGAATTTCTCTATATAACGAATTTTTTGTAGGAACGGTCCTCTTTTCGCATGATTACATTAAAAACAGTCTCTATATAGCGAAATATCTATCTCCATATAACGAATTTTTTCATAAATTGGTCTTAATTTATTCAGTTTTAAAAAGCTTCGAAATCATATGGAATCCATTTTCCATCACTTATTTTTGATTTATCGTCAGTGCTGAGTTTTTTTTTTATATTACTTCTCTCCTTGTTCTTTAAATCCAACGAATTCATCCCACCTCCCCCAAACTTTTCCACATCCTTCTCAAAACAGAGTCAATTGGATTGATACACACGTAAGAGAGGAATCAATCTTGCTAAAAGTTGAGCCTTTTTTTTTCTTTTTGAGAGCGTAACAATTTTAAAATCAAAACAACAAAAAATTACAAATTTCTTCGTCTCAAATTAATGCAAGTCTTCCTCTTTTGATTTTCATCAAGCTTTCAAATAAATGTCTGTTCTCTTTTTTGAAACAACTTAAATAATTAAGAAATAAAATGTTAGGTTAATATTTACTTTTAAATATTTCAAATATTTAATTCAAAAGATTAAAAATAATATTTGTTCAAATATCACATATTAAATACGATTTTTAACATCATTCTCTATACATCGAATTTCTCTTCATAACGAATTTTTTACTGGAACGGTGGATTTCGTTATATAGAGACTCGACTGTATTTTGAAGAAAAACACTGTTAATGTAATATAAGTTAAAAACATGCATGAAAGAATTTTTAAATTCCCATTTAATTTACATTAAACAATCCTTGCGACAGAATATCTGACATAAGTTTACATAAACAATTATTATTACCAGTACAAAAAATTTCCGAAAAAATATACTTCTATTTTCTAAAAATATTCTAAGAGTAGTGTTATCAATAAAAGTAAATGTGCTTCCAATGGGAATTCAGTAATTTTTCTTTCTACTTAAAAGTTTTGTAACTTTTTTTTTTTTTCAAAGAAACAAAATTATGTTCAAAATTGATTTTTATTTACAAAATTCTTTTAAAACTTACTTTCTGATAAAAAAAAAAAAAAAAAAAAAAAAAAGAAAGAAAGAAGTGTAGTAGAAGGAGACATTGAACAACTCTATTTTGCTCTTAAAGTGGAAGAGCATATAATCTTTTATTTTGTAAATTTCTATGACAAATTTGTCATTTGTTGTTATACATTTTTTTCTCTTTCAAATGTAATAGATATAAAGTAACTTATGATTTCGAAGAAAGTACGTTAAGATTTTATATTCAACTATAAATCTAAAAGTGGTTTAGAATGCATTTTAGAATGCTGGTCACTTTTAAAATGCATTTTCTTACTTAATTTGTACCAGTATTTTTGAAAAAGATTTGCACTCGACATCAATGTTGCTTTTAAGAACCGGATTGACTTTCATTTGGACACTTAACTGTTCTTTTTTTTTCAAACAAAAAATTAAAAATATGAGATAAACTAAACTTTTTAAAAACTAAATTATTCGTAAAATTTAGTCAAAATTTTTCTGCCACTAATTAGTATGAAATTGCAATTAAAAAAATTCGTGGTGTAAAAATCCATTAACCCTTTAACGTTCATTGATTTCTCTACAAAACCACAAAATTTTAATTTTGATATACAACAATGACACCGGAATTTCAATCTAAAAAAATCCATTTTATTAGGTATGTGAAAAAAAACTTTTTCTTATTTACGAATATATTTCTTCATTTTTACCGGTGTCATTCATTTATTTCAACATCTTAGCAATGAAAATGCTTTGATCGTTAAAGGGTATCAACCAAATTCTTGTTGAAAAAAAAAAAAATAAAAATAATAAAAAATAAAAGAATTGTCTGTACTTTTGAATGGACTTTTCCTGAACGAGTCTTGAAACCGCTGAAATTCGACGCGTCAACCAAAAATATCCTGACCAATACAGCTCGTAACTAAGTAACTAATTCTTGCTTTACAACTAACTGTACCAGCACAGGATCCAACCCCTTCGCGACGGGAGCCTTTTACGAAAATTTTAATGTTTTGTCACCGGATTTTTAAAATAGAAACTTCTGCCTTATTAAATCGAGAAAATGCTCCGATTTATTAAGTAAATTTTTACAGTATAATTTTACTGGTGGGCTTAAACAAGGATTCTTATGCTTTTCTTTTAGGCACGTATACTTGTCGCTCGACCCCAAAGGGTTAACAAGGATAATTGAACACACTGCTTCAAGTATAGTTGAAATTTTTAGTTTATCAGATTTTTAGGTGATTATACATAGACTGAAGACGGAACATTTCAATAGGGTTGTTTAAAATTCAAAAAAGGAAATAAATCTGCTTGTTGCTTGTTGAAAGTATTTGAAATGCATGTAAAACCTAAGATTTTGATTAAATTTAATTTTTTTATACTATTTTAAAGAGAAACAATTCCCTTACCATTTATTTTGTTGGAGAAAATGAACAAACACACTGTTTTTATTATGATTAGAAAAAAAATTATTTTTAAGAAAGCTCAAGAAATGCCCGCAGATTCCTTGAACATTAAATTTAAGAGATTTGGAATCCCAAACATACGTCATTGTTTTTAGTACCATAAAATTCGAATAACAATTTTTATGTCATATAATCGAAGAAATTTCATCTTTACAAAGAGCTAATTTTTGTGTTCGAAAATAGTGGTCGAAAAAAAAGGATGGTTAGAAACCATATGCAAGTTATTTAGCTTTCGAAAAAAGGTTTTTATATACCATAAAATATCTAGCCAATTTTCCATTTTTGAAACTATATTTCAGAATAATAAAATTCTAAGCAGATTAAAGGATATTAAGAGCTGAAGGTCAATTATTATGTTAATCCAATATTTCTAAACGGAAATTATGGTAGCCGAAAATTAAATGGTCAGTAGCTATGCAAGTAGAACGTATTTTTGATTAGTTACACCTTAACTTTGAAACAAGCATAGCTGCCAACTTTTACGCATTTTTGCTACCGCTAAAATTATACAGAGATTTCCCGTTTATTTAATCATTACATTTAGAAGAATTCATAAGTTAGTAAATAACTATAAAATTTTTGTGGTAAGAAGTATACGTAAAAGTTGGCAGCTATGAACAAGGGTTCTTCAAACCCACTGAATGCATAATATACAGCTCATATTCAAAATATTCGAATAATTACCTTTTTTTTAGAAATTGAAAATATCGTTTGGTAATTTAATGTCTTTTATTGAAAATATGCAAACGATATTTTTATTAAGAACTTCTTGTTGAATAAACTTACTTGTTATCTTAAATTTAATATCATTTTTGAAAAGATTAATTGCAAAAAAAATTATTTTGAAAAGTCAAAATATTAGAATATTTATTAAAGTGGTTCAAAATATTAGAATATTTATTAAAGTGGTTCAAAATATTAGAAAATTTCACATTAATTCTCCTTTAATTATTACCAATTCTTAACTGGTGGCATCATTCATTAAATTCAGACTATTTTATTTAAAATCAGTATTCTTTTTTGCAGTTTGTTTCTTTTTCGTCTTAAAATGGGCCGTGTGAGTGATATTCCTGAATCTACTAAACTTCGTATGGTTGATTTGTATCGGAACGGTAAAAATCAATGTTTTATAGCGAATTATTTACATTGTTCGCAATCGAGCGTTAGTAAAATACTAACACAATATTCAAAAATTGGAAAATTACAAAATAATCGCCGAAATGGTTGCCGAAAACCAAAAACATCTGCTAGAGATGACAGGAAATGGAAGCGTATAGTTAAGAAAAACCGTTTTAAAAGTGTCCGATTCTTGCACCGAAAATGGAAAGAAGAAGGAGTTGAAGTTTCTACATCGACAACATTAAGACGTCTCCATAAATTTAAATTTGAATCTCGTGTACCGAAAACAAAACCTCTCATGACTGCAAGACAAAAGCGTATAAGATTGAATTGGTGTAAATCAAGACGTTTAAGGAGCAATGAAGATTGGAAAAATATATTATTTAGTGATGAAAGTATGTTTGTCTTTCATATGGTAATCAAGGTATTCGAGTTTGGAGAATGAAGCAAGAAGCATTTGATAAAGAATGCCTTAAACGTTCCGTAAAATTTGCTGCTAGTGTCATGGTTTGGGGTTGTATGAGTGCAGAAGGACCTGGAAAGTTATGCATCGTCTACGAAAAGGTTAACTCTCTGATATATCAAGAAATTTTAGAATATTACATGATTCCATCATCAGAAGATTTATTTGAAGATGATTTCATCTTTCAACAAGATTTAGCATCCCCGCATACCTCGGTGTCAACTAAGAATTGGTTCCGCCAACGCAACATTAAGGTACTTCCTTGGCCACCAAATTCACCAGATCTTAATCCCATCGAAAACTTATGGTGTATAATGAAGAAAAAACTTCAAGAAAATCCTCCTTCAAGTAAAACTGAGTTAGTGGCACGTATAAAGTCTATTTGGGCTAATATTGATAGAAATGTTTGTAAACACCTTGTATATAGTATGCAAGATCGATTGTACGCTGTTATGAAAGCTAAAGGGGATGCTACAAAATATTAACTACCATTTACTTCATATTCATAAGGTAATATTGTTGCGTAAAATAAAATATTCTAATATTTTGAACCAATCTAAATTTTATTCTAATATTCTGGTGTGTTTAAGGAAGCTGTATACCTAATTTATTGTGCTGTATTTTATATTTTATAAATGTTAAAATCTTATCTAAACATTCCAGATTTAATTTATAAGAAATTTAATTGCATTTACTTAGTATAAAAAATAAATAAATGACAAATAATTTTTTTTTATTACTTTGTCTCAATTATTCTAATATTTTGAATATGAGCTGTATTACGTATCATAGCAAAGTATCCAAGATAAATGTTGTAGGACATATTTTTTTCTATTTTCGTAACACAAAACGTTTAAGACATAAAAAAGAAAGCAATAAAAAAATACAGTATTCAAAATTCAATTAAAATACAGTTAAAAGAGTCTAGCTATAGAATAACATAAATGTTTTCTTGAATGACTTCTTTTCCTCTGGAAAAATATTTCAAAACGATTTTTACAATAAAAGTAAACGAGTTTTTAATGGAAATCAAAATTTTGGCATTTTAGCTGGAGTTTTTGCAAAGAAACTCAACTGCATTTGGAAAATTGATTTTCTTAAGTAAATTACCTTTATAATACTTTCTGAGAAAGAACAGAAATAGGGGGCACTCAACAAAAATCTCCATTCAAGAAAGTTTGTTTTTATGTTTAAAAGACATATATATTTCATCTTTTCAAACATTTGATAAATAAATTTCTGATTTGGTATGATTTATTTTATCTTCATTTTTATTTTCTTCATATTATTTCTTTTTAAAAAATAAGAGTTTAATTTATAATACTATGACAAAATAAATAAATAAATAAACGTTTAAAGCACCAACACACTTTATATCTTACTAGCTGACCCGCCCGGCGTTGCCCGGGTCCGTATTAACAATATTAAACGAACTTGAAATTTGTATGATTTTATCATTAACTCGTTACATGCAGAAATGCATTGTCTGAAATACGTATCCACTGATTGTGTGAAAAATCGGTTTTAAAAACAACTAATATTAAGCTCTAAAAATACTCAAAATGAGCAATGAAAAACGCGGGAGGGAATATGTATCCAACGATTGCATGATTTTCGTGTAAAAAAGTTGATATTTACCCGTAAAAATCACTGTTAAGTCACGTAACTAATTATTATTTTCACATACAAATCCCAAGTGAAATATTTTGAATTTCAAACTAAATTATATCACTCTTAAATCCGACTATACCATGAATGAAATCGATACACGATGGTAGCTAAAAGGTTGGTATATAGTACTATAATTTCAGAGCTATATAACAAAAGTAAGTGTTATTTTTAATCAAATCTTGCGTATAGGTTCACTCTGTGTATAAATTCCTAACCTTAAACTTTTATACCGTAACCAGAACCTGTCTGTAACCTAACAGTGACTTAACAATACCCTACCGTAAATTAAATATAACAGAAATGTAACCTAGCCTAAATGTATTCACTTTATTGTATCATATCCTTATTCCAACCATAACATAAATGCAATTTAACTTTAACCTAACTTTAACCTAAATAATATAATAGAAAAAAACCATTTTAAAAAATTACTATTTCTTCGTAAAATATGCTTCAACTGTAATTCGTTTCTTTCAATTCATTTTATTAATACAAAATTCTTTCCTCGTGCTTTTGTTTGAGACATTAAAATTTCAGCGATAAATGGTTTAATATTGCAAACCACGGAGTAAGACACTTCTTACTCCGTGTTGCAAACCTTTTTTCGGTTTACTTCGCCTCCACCTATCTTTTTCTCCATGGTGTACAGCAGCTGTGATTTAAAAAAAAATCTTCATTTAAACTGACAGTTTGCCAGTCTATGAATTTTAAAGGTCTGTCCCAGCTTTTTTAATTATTTCTGCGAAAATTTTATACAACCAATCAACCATAAGAAAATGAAATGGAAAAAAAGCGAAAAAAGGCGATTTTTTATGAGTGAGCTTTGGAATTTAATTAATTACTCACTTAATAAATAGAATTTTGAAATTCTGAGCTTCAGGTGCATCAGGAGAGATATTGGGCTACTCTCAAAAAAATTTTGAGCTTCGTACGTGCTGTAGATTTTGCTAGCCATCGCAGACACACAGACACACAGACACACACACAGACAGAGCGTTTTGTTCTTTTATTAGTATAGATTGCGAACCAGCTTCGGAAGCCACAGCATACTGTCATCAACTCCTTCGACATGGGAGCTTTTTACGAAATTTTTAAAGCTTTGTCATCGGTTTTAAAAAATAGAAATTTGTGCCTAACTGAATCTCCGATTAAATAAAATAAATTTTACTGTAAAATTTTACTGGTGAGGATAAACAAGGATTCTTAAGCCTTTAAGATACGTATACTTTTCGTTCGTCCTCACGGGGTTAACGCGAATAATCATCTTTTGCACTGATGACGGTGCGCGATGGCCACCAAACAGACTTGCAATTAGAAATAAAGTATTCTGTTGGTTTAAACTTTGTTTTATATTTATTCACTAGCTGACCTGCCCGGTGTTGCCCGGGCCCGTAATGTTATTCAGTTTTCTAATGTGTTATTTGTTTTCTAAATGACTCTTAAATTAAACTCAAATTTCTATGATTTTATAACTTTAAGTCCATTTTGTCAAAAATTATATTTTTAAATGGAAAAATCGCGAAAAGATATTGAATTGAAAGCATATTCTGTTTGGTATTATATTTTCTACGTAATTTGATTTTTTGGAAACTATGCGTACCGAAAGCGAACGAAACCGCAATGGAACACTCATGTTTTTACTGAATTCATAAAAAAAAATCACATATTTTATTTTGTAAAAAAATAGTTCTATCCATACGAAAGGTCCAAAATTTTTATAAGTAATGTAAATCTGGTTTATTAAAAGGCTCTAAAAAAGATTGTGCTAAAAAACGGACATTTAGTTACTTTTAGCGTAGCAAAAATGTATTCTCCATGAGCCGGGATGTGATTCGTGTTTGCGGTGTGTTTGAACGAGTTAAATCTCATATTTTGTTTTAAACAAATTGCACCACAGATTATAAAAATATTTTAGATTTAAGAAAATCTTTTCGCTTTGTCAGAACGTATAGAAATGCGCCATGCAAAGGCAAAACCGCAATGAAACGATCTGGTTTTTATTGATTTCATCAAATTTTTCGCACTTTTTATTTTGTAAAAAATTCTTCTCTCGTCCGAACGTTTCAGACATTTTTAAGAGGGTGTAAATTTGGTCTATTGAGATGCTTCTAAAAGATTGTGCTGAAATTGTACGCTAAGATACTTTTAGCGTAGAAAAAATATTCTATCCGTGAGTTGCAAAGTGACCTCCTTTTGCCGGTGAATTTGAAAGGATTAAATCTTATATTTTAAAAACTGATTGCATCATAGATTATAAGAATGTTTTTAAGCTTTAAGAATATGTTTTTTGTTTGCCGGTACCTGTTGGATTGCGCTTTTCTAAGGCAAAACCGCAATGAAAACGATCTGTTTTTCATTGATTTCATCAAATGTTTCGCACATTTTATTTTGTAAAAAATATTTCTGTCGGTCCGAATGTTTCGAATTTTTCGTAGCGAGTATAAATTGGTCTGTTGAGAAGTTTTTAAAAGATTGAATTGAAATATGAACGTTAAAATAATTTTAGCATGGGAAAAATATCCTCTCTGCGAGTTGCAAAATGACCTTCTTCAGGGGTCGGAGCATATAGGACAAATTTTATTATTCGTACCAATATATTTTTTCAATATTTTTCATCTTATATTCATATTGAATGTATTGTAACAATGGCTTTTGCAAATTTATTTATAAAAAATACTGGTATGAACAATAAAATTTGTCCTATATGCTCCGACCCATGCTTCTTTTGCCAGTGTATTTGAAAGGCTTAAAATCCAAATATTTTAAAACCAATTGCACCATCGGTTAGAAGAAAGTTTTATCTTTAAGATACTTTATTTTATTTGTTTACATCTTAAGAAATACGCCCTGGAAGAGCATTGACAAAAGGGAGAAAAATAGTTTTAAGAAAAACGACTCTTTTTGAATATTTCTTTTTAAAAGGTTAACTACAACATTATTTCGAATAAATAGTACATTTGAGACCTAAAAGTACGATCTTTCGAAATATGTCTGTTAAGTTTAAAAGCATCGAGCAGTTTGGTTGATTTGGATTTAAACAAAATGATCCACAAACAGAAATAAACGCCGAAAAATGCTTCTTCTTTCGTTTAGGTGCGTAAAAGAGTTTGTGCGCACGTGCAAACGATTTCTTTCCCCGAACGTTAAAAAATGACATTTTTTATGAAAGTGAGTTCCACTCCGTAATTAATATATCTGAAATTAATCAGAATATTAAAATTCCGAGCTTCAGGTGCATCAGGAGAGGTATAGGGCTACTCTCATAAAAATTTCGAGCCTCGTACGTGCCGTAGATTTTTCTTGCCATCGCAGACACACAGACAGAGCGATTTGTTATTTTATTAGTATAGATATTGTATTCCGCCAAGTAATTTCGCATTTTAATTTGTAAAATCTTTAAATGAAGATAAGAGATATAATTTGAAAACAATTTTTTTCCCACATTGATCTTTTCTTTATATGATTTCAAATTTTGTTATTTAATTTACAACATAGACAAAAAAAAAAAAAAAAAAAAAAAAAAAAAAAAAAAAAACCTTTTTTAATAAGAGTAAGAAAAGTTGTTAGTCCTCCAGAAGATTGAAATTTACAAATTGAAAATATCTGCTATATCTTCTGGCGTTTAACGTAACAAGGTAGAACCCGTCAAAATTTGACAAAAAAAAAAAAAAAAAAAAAGGTTTAAGGAACTGTTTCATTAACTTATAATAAAGCTACAAAATTAGTTATAGTAAAAAATGCATCTAATACTGGTACATCTAACTCTTTAACAAACGATATTTATCTTCAAATTAACAAAATACTATTTCTTTAAAACGCAATTGTAGAAATTGTTAAAAAAAACTTTAATCATATATGTAAGCAGTAAAAAACAAGAAAGATACGTTATTATGATAAAGTTATCAATTAAGATTCTTATGCTAGTATTCTTAAATGATAAAAAGCAAAATTTATTAAACTTTGACTTAATCATAGAATTTTTTTTCCTGTGAAATCTAAACTGGGCATCATTTTCACCATATCAAAATTTACGAATTTACATTTCACATCTGTATTCACATTTAAAAAAAATTGGCATAATGAAGTCAAAATTCACCGGGTTTTATAATAGAATATATTTAAATTTCTATTTTTCCCTTTTAATGAGAAAATGGCAACAAAGATACAGCACTCAATTTTTTTTTTCCTTTTTTCCTTCGCTTTTTAATAGAAATGAAGTACTTCTATTGCCACGATTAGAAAAGAGGTATTAAAAGCTACAAAAAAATTAACATTTCAAAAACAAATTAAGATACAGCTTTCAAACAAATTTCATTCAAAAGTAAATTTTTTTTTCGTACACGATGATGTAAAAATTGAAAATATGCGACATTAAGAAGTTAAAAAAGTTTTAGTAGCAAAAATTGCAATACTGAAATTCATTTAAAATTTGAAAGTGTTGCCATGCGCAAAATGACGTATGCGTTACCCACAGATACGTTTGGCCTTTATAATATAGATTTTTCAGAAAAATATTTATATAATATTTAAAAATTTTAAGAGAAGATTTTTTTTTCTCATAACATGAAGCCAATATTTCTATTCGTAAAAAGTGGTAATAAAAAATGTTAAGATTTGTAGCTATGCAAATAGAATTTACATTTGATAAGTTAAATGTTAACTTTGAAAAAAAGAAAAAAGAAAAAAAAAAAAAAAAAGGCCAAAGCGACTAATGTATTTCGCATCATTAAAAAGTATCGACGATGAGGGGGGGGGGGGTAGGACAGCATCTTTTTCAATTTTCATAACACCAAACTTTTAACCACTTAATCGTTGCGAACAAGACATTCACGGACTGCAAGCTTCACGGCTTTTATTCAGAATTTTTGGGTTCCCACCAGTTTAATAAAATAGTGTAATTGGGTTTATTCTGGCATTGGTTTACTTGTCATTAGATCATATGATAAATTTTTTTTAAGCAGTGGCAATAATGAATTTGAATTTTTAAACCGTAATTTAATGCGATCATTAAAGGGTTAAAACATAAATAAAAAGAAAGAAATGAAAAAAAAAATACCATATTGAAAATTCAATTAAAATTCAGTTAAAAGAGTATAACTACAGAACAAAATAAATATTTTCATGAATGACTTCTTTTACTCTAGAAAAACATTTTAAAACGAGTTTTTCAATATCAGTAAACGAGATTTTAATGGAAAGGCAAAAATTTGACTTTTTCGTTACAGTTTTTGAAAAGAAACTCAACTGCATTTGAAAATTGATTTTCATAAGTAAATTACCTTTATAATATTTCCTGAAAAATGGAATTCAACTAAAATCTCTAATCCAGTAATTCTGTTATGTTTAAAAGACTTATATATTTCATTTTTTCAACATTTCATAACAAATTTCTCATTTGCTATCATATGATTTCTTTTATGAAAAATAAGACGTAAAAAATTGAAAGAAAGATGCCAGATTAAAGAATGATATTATTTAGAAACTTTATTTAAAAGTAATTAACAAAAATAATTTGCAAATAGATATTTCTTTATTGATTTTTTCATTAGTATACTGACAGTTTCTTTAACATTTATCGACAAGGTAGACACAAAATTGTTTTGGCAACGCATTTTGTACCATAGAAATCTACTCTATTTGGGTTTAAGGGGGAAATTTTTCTATTTTCATAATACTAAATTTTTAAAACTTAAAAATAGAAATAAAAAGTATCATATTTAAAATTCAATTAAAATGCAGTTAAAAGAGTCTTGCTATAAAATTACATAAATGTTTTCTTCAGTGACTTCTTTTACTCTAGAAAAACATTTTAAAACAAGTTTTTCAATACCAGTAAACGAGATTTTAATGGAAAGCTAAAAATTTGACTTTTTCGTTGCAGTTTTTGAAAAGAAACTAAACTGCATTTGGAAAATTGATTTTTTAAAGTAAATTACCTCTATAATATTGTCTGAAAAGAAGCAGAAAAAGGAGATACTGAACAAAAATCTCCAAATCTCTACTTAAAAAAACAAGAAATTTTATTATTATCTTTAAAAGACTTATATATATTTCATCTTTTCGAACATTTAATAACAAATTTCGTTTTGCAATTATATAAATTCTTTTTTTTTCAAAGTAAGAGGTAATTTTTTATAATTTGAAAGAAAGAAACGGCAAATTTAAGAATAATATTGTTTAGAAAAATCTTTAAAAGAATTTAGAAAAATAATTTGAAAATAGATATTTCCATATAGATTTTTTTTCATTAATATACTTACAATTTTTTTGTTATTTTATCTACAGCGCAGACAAAAAATTGATTTCTCAATGCATTTTGTATCATAGCAATCTACCCTATTTGGGTTGAAGGACAGGAAGAAAGCTTCGTTTTCGATTTTCATAAACACAAAATTTTTTTAACATAGAAATAGAAATAAAAAGTATCATATTCAAAATATAAATTAAATGCAGTTAAAAGAATCTAGCTATAGAATAACATAAGTGTTTCATATATAACTTATTTTACTCTAGAAAAACATTTTAAAACGAGTTTTTCAATATCAGTAAACGAGTTTTTAATAAAAAGTCAAAAATATGAAATTTTGTTTGAATTTTTTGAAAAGAAACTCAATTGCATTTGGAATATTGATTTTCATAAGTGAGTTACCTTTATAATGTTTTCTGAAAGAGAGCAGAAAAAGAAGATACTGAACAAAAATCTCCATTCAAGAAATTTTGTTATCTTTAAAAGCCTTATACCATCTTTCCAAGCTTTTGATAGCGAATTTCTTATTTGATATCACATGATTTCTTTTTTTTTTTAAATAAGAGGTAAATTTGTATGATTTGAAAGAAAGCAACATCAGATTTAGGAATGATATTATTTAGAAACGTCTTTTAAAAGAATTTAAGAAAAGTCATTTGAAAATAGATATTTGTATATAGATTTTTTCATGAACACTTTAACCCTTTCCGGCGCAGTGTGTCCAGTTCGGACACACCTAATTTTAATTAAAAACTTGCAAAAGGCACCAAAAATATTTTAATAAAATTTAGCTTTTACAACGAAGTCTTAAGTTATTTTTAAAAAAGTCGTTTTCAAATTCCGGTGACAGTTGATAATGTCTCATTTTTTGTACAGATTTTACCCGTGCCGGAAAGGGTTAAAAAGGCAGTGGTACATATTTGTACAAAACAAATGAAACCTTTAAATCTACAAAAGCTGCAGAAATTTGGAATGAAAAAAATCTATCAATTTTGTTCTAGACATATAATTTTTCTTTTCTTTTCTTTTCTTTTCTTTTCTTTTCTTTTCTTTCTTTTTTTTCTTTTTTTTTCAATACTTTTATTTCAATATAAGGAAAATCAGTTTCACGATTTTAATACATCAACATTAGAAACGTAAAATCTAATTTTTTTTTCTGGTGTATACCTTCATTAAGTATAGGTGGGATAAAATATATCCCATCGCCCCTCAAGGGGTTAACATACTTACATTTGTTTGTTATTTAATCTAAAGCACAAACACAAAACTGATTGCGCAATGCATTTTGTATCTTAGAAATGTACCCTATTTGGATTAAACGGGGGAAAAATGCTTCGTTTTTTATTTTCATAACAATTTTTTTTAAACATAACAATAGAAATAATAAAAAAAAATATTGCCCAGTTAACCTTGACGGCATAGAGCTCAAAGCCTATGCACACTAATTGTATCTTACAGCATTATATAATTAACGTTCTTCGAAAAAAAAAAAATTAAGGAAGGAAATGGTCCTCTTATCCCCTTCTTAATAATCCAATAAGCACCCAATACTAATCACAGCGATGCCTCATCTAAATGATTCTATATCTAAGACTTGAACGAAACCTGATAATTCTGCGTAAAAAAAACCCATTTACATAAATGAAGTGCAGGGGCATTAGCCCCCATTCCCCTTCTTAATACTTATCTAATGAACACCCAATATTAATCACGGAGGTGCCTCATCAGATGATCCTATACCTAAGATTTGAGCAAAAACTGGTAATTCTGCATGAAAAACCCATTTATATAAACTATGGGGTGGGAATAAGCCCCCGTTCTCCTTTTTATACTTATGGAATGAACTCTCAAAACTAATCAGTGAAGCGCCTTATTATAATAAACAAAATTTTAAATGAATCCCATATTTTTATCATGAGTTATCGCGTTACGCACGTTTGGATTGTACATACAGAACGGGCTGGCACATAAGCTGTCAGACTTTGATAGCCTGTGAGATAAAAAGTATGGTATTCAAAATTGATTAAAATGCAGTAAAAGAATCTATCTATAGAATAAAATATTTTTTTGTTCTTGAATGACTTCTTTTACTCTAGAAAAACATTTTAAATCAAGTTTTTCAATATCAGTGAACGAGTTTTTAATGGAAAGTCAAAAATTTGACATTTTCTTTGAAGTTTTAGAAAAGAAACTCAACTGCATTTGGAAAATTGATTTTCATAAGTAAATTACCTCTATAATACTACCTGAAAAAAGGAGCAGTAAAAAGAAGATACTGAACAAAAATCTCCATTTAAGAAATTTATTATTAACTTTAAAAGACATATATGTATTTCATATTTTCAAACATTTGATAACAGTTTTCGTTTTGGTATTATATGGTTTCTTTTTAAAAAATAAAAGGTAAATTTGTATCATTTGGAAGAGAGCAACAGCAGATTTAAGAATGATATTATTTAAAAACATCTTTTAAAAGAATTTGAGGAAAATAATTTGAAAATAGATGTTTCCACATAGATATGTTCTGAAATATACTTGCAATTTTTTGTTATTTAACCCATTCGTGCCCAGCATCTTTTGCGTAAATTTTATTTGGTTGGCACCACTATTTTTAGAAGATTTAAGTTGAGTTTATTAATCACGAAAATGCGTCATTTAAATAAAATAATTATTGCTTTTCTTTTTTACCGGTGTCAAAAAAGTGCTGAATGCACCTTTTGAAGCGTCCCTAAAAAGGGACTCTCGGCACTAATGGGTTAATCTACAATAAAAGAAAACTTTTTTTTTAGTACTACACAAGCCGAAAGCTCATTTATGCGACGATTATGAGTTGTGTATATATAATGTTATCACTTTGGGGGAGGGGGATATGGCATATGATATCGTAAAATATCTATAAGCGGGTATGACACATGATATCGTTAAATATCGCAAAATATAGATATAGTAAGGAATTTTCTGATTTAAAGTAAGTTTTTTCAATTTTTTAAAAAGTGGGAGGTTGGCAAGTATGTTACACATGTTTTTTCATCGTCGAAATTGTGCTGAAAACAATTCAATCGTAACAATGAAGTAAACTGTTAGGTTTTAAGTGGCATTTATTTATTTATTAGTTATTGATCGTTAAAGTTCTGGAACAAAGCAGCAGTAGGGGCTTTTTTAATCCATTCACCAAGTTTCATGTAAACTTTATACATTTCACATGTTCAACTATTAAGAGCCTACACTACTGATTGAAGAAGACCCGGATGACAATGTTAAGTCAATGGGGGCGTTCTTTTCAAATATCTTGCACAAATTTTAATATTTTTACATGATTCTTTTTGCATAGGATTTCTGAGTACGATCTACATCTGGATTAGTTTCTACTTTTACAGTTTTGATTTCATATATATATATTTTAATTACTTTAACTTTCGAAACCGGTTTGAACCGTTTCTGAAACTGAAACTAAAATAATATAAAAAATATATAACGAAAATCAAAAAAGTGAAAACTAGCCAGGTTATAGATCGCCCTCAGCTATTTTATGCAAAAACAAAATCATGTAAAAATATTAAAATTTGAGCGAGATTTTTGAAAAGAACGCCCCCATAGACTGTACATTATTATACGGGTCTTTTTCAATTAGAGGTGTGGGCTCTTAAAACCTCTTGCAATAGAGTTATCTAATGAATTACAGATATTTTTTTAATATACTATTTCTGAGAAACTGGGCGATTGCAGAGCAAATCGAATCATGCACAAAGTAGCCCAGAAAATTAGTTTCCATGTTAGCTCTATTAACCCTTTCTTGCGCAGGCCCCTAATTTTAATTCCAAACTTGCAAACGGCACCAGTAATATTTTAACCCATTAGTGCCTAGCGTCCCTTTTTAGGGATGCTTCAAAAGGCGCATTCAGCACTGTTTTTGACACCGGTAAAAAAGAAAAGCAATAATTATCTTATTTAAATGATGCATTTTCGTGATTAATGAACTAAACTTAAATCTTCTAAAAATAGTGGTGCCAACCAAATAAAATTTACGCAAAAGGTGCTGGCCACGAATGGGTTAACATAATTTTGCTTTTACACTGAAAGCTTAAATTAAGGAATTCATAATATCTAGACAAGTCCTTTATAAATTCCGGTGTCAATCGACAATTTCTCATTTTATTAATAGAATTTGCTTGCGCCGGAAAGGGTTAAAACGCAAGCATTTCCTGTCAAACTAAAAAGTTAACTCCTTGAGGAGCAAGCAGTTATGCCTCTGTAATACTGAATTCTCATCGGAATAATTGATAAATTCAAAATAATGTAGCGCATTTCTTTAACAATTTGTGTTCAAAGCTAAAAATATAAAATAATGTTAAAAGTTTCTGGTGAGAATCTCGTTTAAATTAGGTAGCATAAAATATATCCAACCGCCCTTCAAGAAGTTAAAGGGAAAACTATTATCACACATCTTTAAAATTTAAACATTTAAATGTAACACATTAGCAGCTTTGCAAATCTTGACATGTCTGACTAAGCAGATTTTCCAGTTGTTTTGACTACAATACTTATCCGTAGGCCATTAGTTTAAGTGGTTGTAATACTGCGCCTGTGGTCACTATATTAATACGGCATATAACAATTAAATCATTTGCTCCGATTGAATTCATATAAAACAATTCATGCTCATAACTAGATAGGAGGACAATGCGAAATTTCTTATAATAAGTTCGATAACTAACTCAGGAAGTTTTCTTCTCGCAATTATAAATAAATATTTTTATATTTATAAAATTGACATCATAATAAACTTTACAAATCGGAAATTGTACGTGAAAAGGGGAAAAAGAGGTGCGTTCGTAAAGCACCTAGTTTTATAACTATTCAGAATTTGTTGCAATAGTGGTTGCATTCTTATGCAAAAATTCCTGATTGCAAAAATTATTATGATTCCATATATTTAATTTACACCATTTTTATTTTTATTATATTTAATTAATACATAAATAACCGCACTCTTAACCCTTTAACGGACAAAGCATTTTCATTGCTAAGAGGTTGAAATAAATGAGTGACACCGGTAATTGCAATTGAATATATTTGTAAATAAGAAAAACGTGATGCTGCATATTTTTAAGTTAAGTTCGATGTTTTGATTTAATTTACTTGAGTACTTTCGCAACGCTATACTATATAATATATAAACCTCTAGATATTTACTTCAAATAATTTAAGTTACTATTTTTATATTTTAAAATTGAAATATTTTATTGACAAGTATCTGTTAATTATTAAAATATTCCTTAAAAATTCTTCCTTGTCGAATAAACATTTATAAAATTTTGCTTCATTCTATTAAATCCTATCATACATAATTAAATTAATATCCCATGATAAGTAACGGTTCTAGGTTGCCATGGAGATTAATGTGTAATCATCCGTTTTTGCATAAGCATCTATTGCACCAAACCTCAATATTTATAAAACTAGGTACTGTACGAACGCATCTTATTTGCCCCTTATCACATACATTTTCCGACTCGTAAATTTTAATTTGAAGATAATTTTATAATTATAAAAATATTCTTTTTAAAACTGCGCGAAGAAAACTTCCTAAATTAGTTATCGAACTCAATATAAGTAATTTTGCACTGTCCTCCTACCTAGTTATAAGCATGAATTGTCATATATGAATTCAATCGGAGCAAAATATTTAATTGCTATATGCCGTATTAACCCATTAGTGCCTAGCGTCCCTTTTTAGGGACGCTTCAAAAGGCGCATTCAGCACTTTTTTTGACACCGGTAAAAAGGAAAAGCAATAATTATTTTATTTAAATGATGCATTTCCGTGATTAATGAAATAAACTTAAATCTTCTAAAAATAGTGGTGCCAACCAAATAAAATTTACGCAAAAGATGCTGGGCACGAATGGGTTAATGTAGCGACCACAGGCACAGTATTACAACCACTTAAACTAATGGCCTAGGGATAAGTATTGTAGTCAAAACAATTGGAAAATCTGTTAAGTCATACATGCCAAGATTTGCAAAATGAGTAATGTGTTACATTTAAATGTTCAGATGTCATAGTTTTTATGTGCAATGTTTTTCTTTAATTTATTTGAGTATTTTTGCAACTCTTTACGATAAGAAAACCCCCAGACTTTTGATATTTACTTTAAGTAATTTAAGTTACTATTTTTATATTTTCAATTGGAAGTATTTGATTGACAAATATCTGTTAATTATTAAAATTATTCCTTATAAATTTTTCCATGTGCAAACGTAGAATGGTGGAATTTAAATGATGGAAGATTATATTACAAAGCTTCCAAGTCTCCGGCTTTATGGACACCAGTATTTTAATACAGAAAAATTTGTTTTATTTAATTGGAACATGGCCGATTTAAAATAACAACATTTTCCCTAAAATAATAAAAAAAGAAGGAGACTTGTCAACTCAGATATTATTAGGTATTTACTTTAGCAATTTCAGTTACTATAATTATATTTGAAATTTGAAATATTTGATTGACAAATATCTGTGAATTATTAAAAATACTGCTTATACATCCATTCTTGTGCAATCGTAGAATGGTGTTGATTTAGATAATAGATATTACAGTCGAGTCTCTATATAACGAAATCCTTCGTTCCAGTAAAAAATTCGTTATATAGAGAAATTCTGCGTATAGAAAATGAGGTTAAAAGTCTTATTGAATGTGTAAATTTTGAACAAATATTATTTTTTATGTTTTTAATTAAGAATTTGAAATGTTTAAAGTAAATATTAACCTAACATTCTATTTCTTAATTATTTAAGCAGTTTCAAAAATGAGAACAGGCATTTATTTGAAAGCTTAATGAAAACCAAATAAGTAAGACTTGCATTAATTTCAGACGAATAAATCTGTAATTTTTTGTTGTTTTGATTTTAAAATTGTTACGCTTTCAAAAAAAAAAAAAAAAAAAAAAAAAAAAAAAAAAAAAAAAAAAAAAGCTCAAATTTTAGAAAGGAATGAAAAATTGTATTTAACATTTTCCTCCATTTGAAGGCCTCTTATTGATTCCTTTCTTATATATGTAACAATCTCATTGACTCTGTTTTGAGAAGAATGTCGAAAAGTGTATGGGAGGTGGGATGAATTCGTTGGATTTAAAGAACAAGGAGAGAAGTAATATAAAAAATCTCAGCACTGAACGATAAATCAAAAATAAGTGATGGGGAATTGATTCCATATGATTTCGAAGCTTTTTTAAAACTGAATAAATTAAAACCAATTTATGAAAAAATTCGTTATATGGAAATAGATATTTCGCTATATAGAGACTGTTTTTAATGTAATCATGCGAAAAGGGGACCGTTCCTACAAAAAATTTGTTATATAGAGAAATTCGATGTATGGAGTTTCGTTATAGAGAGACTCGACTGTATTTGGTATTTTCGAATGAAAAAAATACCGTAATTTTGCACGAATGGGCTACATTTCACATAATTAGATTTCCTACCAGAATTTGTTTTAAATAAAATCTGTGTTACTTTTGCTTAGCATTTAATTTGTTTTCCGCTTTTAACGAATGTTTTTTGTATGAAAAAGCCTTGACTAAGTCGCTTGCATACACGAGAAATTCTGATAATTCCTTAACCCTTTCCGGCACGGACAAATTCTGTTAGTAAAATGAGAAATTATCGACTGACACCGGAATTCACAAACGATTTTTTAAGCAATCAAGAACTCCTTATTTTAACCTCTTCAGACCTGAGCATAAAATAACTCTACAAATATATATTTGTTGCTTTTGCATAATCGAAATGAGACCATATATGACGGAAAGAATCATTTTTATGAAATCAGTACTTTAGGGGACTGGTAGTTTAGGTTTACAAATATGGATATAGAAGTACTAATCCCCTTAAAACATCAGTTTAACTATCAGTAATATAAATTTACGCAATAACAGAATTAAGGTCTTTAAACAAGTAAATGATCAGCAAATCCTCAAAATTTTTTTATTGTAAAGCATTTAAGTTAAATAATCATTGATATTTCATACTTTCTTGGCCACAATGTCATGAAGGCATTTTCGAAACTCGGATGGAAATAATATTTATTTTATGAGATAATATTCATCAGTGTTGACATTTATTGATTTTGTTTTAAAGCAAAAAACATTCAGCTGTATAGTTGTAAAGTAAAAATGCAAAAAATTCGAACAGTTTAGTTTTTATGAGGAGAAGAATAGAGGTACACATTTGTGTACCTCAGGTCTGAGGAGGTTATGCTTTTATTGTAGAAGCAAGATTTTATTCAAATATTAATGGTGCCAATTGCAAGTTTGGAATTAAAATTAGGTGTATCCAGACCGGACACACAATTTTAATTCCAAACTTGTAAAGGACCCAAATAATGTTTTAATAAAATTCTGCTTTTAAAAAGAAAGCTTAAATTAAGAAGTTCATAACTTCTAAAAAAGTTAAAATCCAGTGTCAGTCAATAATTTATAATTTTACGAACAGGATTCGTCTGTGCTGGAAAGGGTTAAGACATTTCCGAAGAAGTGATTCCACATCGGGATCACATAATTTTAATTTCAAACTTGCAATCGACACCAAGAATACTTTATTAAAATATTGTTTTTAGGATGAAAGTTTTAAGTGACAAGTTTTTAATTTTTAAAAAAGTCATTTGTAAATTTCTGTGGCAGTTTATCATTTCCTCATTTTCCGAACAGAATTTTTGCGTGCGTGTGTGTGTGCGTGTGTATGTGTGTGCGTGTGTGTGTTGGAAAGGATTAACTCCTTAACTGGCACTTTCTTTTCCGTTCAATAAATTGAAAATAACAGATTCTCACCAAAATTTTTTAAATAAAATATTCGGAACATTTAGTCTGAACAATACCGACTTTAAGCAGTATGAAATTATTTTCTAAAAAAATGTGGTGTCAAAAAGCTTTAAATTATGAATTAAGCAAATTCGTTTTGCCCGAACGGCGTACTGGCAAATCAATTAAGGGGTTAAAAGTTTACAATTCCAGGTTTATTTTTAAATTTTTGCTGATAAATATTTTTTTGAAACCACCGAATAAGGAAAAATTACTTTATTTTCTTCCTCTTCTTTCTTTTTTTTAAATAACCCCTTAGTGTAGCCTTTTATGAAATTTTTAACGTTTGTCACCAGTTTTAAAAAACAGAAATTTATGCCTTATCAATTGATTATATTTCTATACCAATATTTCTATACCATTTTATTAAAGATTACAAATCTAAATTCATTCTAAAATCCAAAGGAACTATTTACTGATACATTTCTGAATTCATTATTTTTCTCGAAAACGCATAAGATTACCAGGTGTTTTCATTCAGAAACTATGTAAACGAATAGCGTCATCCATCTTTTGATAAAAGCAATTTAAGAAAATACTATCAAAGTTAGCGTTTTGAAAAGAATTTCCGGAAGCAACAACATCGGATTTGAGAAAAATCTACACTAGTTTGACAAGAATCTTTATATCTCAACAAGGTTATACAAATATCTTATTTACCAAAAGTGAAAAGCGATATTCGATTCCAAATCCCTTCAATAGTCAGGCTTGACAATTTTATGCTTTAACAGTTCAAAATTATTCAGAAAATGTGTCAATATGTGTGTTGTTGAGAAGTGAGTTTAAAAACCACCAAGAAATATATATATAAAGATTACGTTAACATAAGTTCTTAATCGCTATTTATAATTTTACAAATCGTATTGTCTGTCCGACACATTTTGAGAACAATTTAGTCAGGTTCCAGCCCGGCTTGTTCATATGTAAAAAGCTATGCAGGCCTGATAATCTGATCTCAAACCCGCACGAGCAGGCAAAAAATATTAAGCCCGTGTTACACACAATGGAACTGTCCGATGCCGATCTCTACGCTGTACAAATAACAATTCTATTGTCAAACTAGTATCGGCTCGTGAAGCACTTTTATACTTATTCTCGTTAAAGCTATACTCATTGAAAATATCTCATATTTTATCGTTTTTGCTGAAATCTTTGCAACTGGCTGGCGGGCTCGCTAAGTTTTTTTTATCGGCCCGCATGGCTCGTTCAATTTTTTTGCCGGCCCAGCCCATTGAAAGGGCTCGGCCAGTTAGAAAATTCGGAACCATTCCGGGCCCGTGAACATCTCTAGCGCAAATGACGAATTAAAGTACAAACACGTTGAGGACAATTTTTTTTCATAAGTTCTCATTTATACCAGAAAATTTTTATAAAATTTTTCTTTCTTTATTTAAGACTGGCACTTTAAGATTATTTAAAAATATATATTCTTTGGCTAAATAACCAAAAAATTGGCCAAATAACAGTAATTAATAAAATTCTCATGAAAATTTAAAAAAAAATTAACAAACATTGTGAATTTTTCGAAGTCTTTCTGTTATGTTCTTTCAATTAGATATTTTATGGATTGACTCTCAAACTGAGAGAACGGTTTTATCTCTATTTGCAGCTATACGTATGCGTATCGATATCCATCTTCGTATAGCCTCTCAAATGTCCGGCCTCCTGCAAAGTAGGCCTGTAATACAGTGAAAGAAACGGAAAATCGATTCAGTGTCGTAAACATTAACGTTTTCCAATAATCAATGCATTAAACTTTAAAGTTTTTGTGTTGCAAATACTGATGAAATTTTAAATTAAAATTATTATTTAGCACATTTTACACAAGATCAAGTTGGCGAATGCCAATAACACAGTGTTATAAAAACAAATTAAATATATATAATGCAGATTTACAGCTTTCTTTTCTTTAAATATTAATCAAGCTTCTTTATTGCCCCCACTTTATTAGGCGATGGTACATTTTGCACAAAACAAATTAAACCTTTAAATATACAATGGCAACAGAAACTTGGAATGAAAAAAAATTAATTATTTTGTTCTAGACGCATGATTTTTTTCATTCTTGTTTTATTTTTTGCTCGTTTTTTTTTTTTTTTTTTTTTTTTTTTTTTTTTTTTTTTTTTTTAATACATATTATTATATTTTTATACTTTAAAATATTTTAAACTTTAATTATAGACTTTTTTCAAGTACAAACAACAAATGAAAGAGATAGATAGATAGAGGTGAAAGATAAATTATCAAAACAAATACAAACTTAAAAATCAAATTGTTTATTAAATGTTGAAAGAGAAAAAGAAAAGAAAAAGAAAAAATATTTTAACTGTAGTTAAAAAATTCTGATGAAAATTTAAAGCACTTTAACAAACGTTGGTAAATTTTCGAAATCTTTGTAAAATGTTCTCTAAATTAGATATTATATTGATTGATTCTCAAAGTGAGCGAACGGTTTTATCCCTATTTGCCGCTATCCACAGTATCGACAGATACTGTACTCGACATATACATAGCTTCGTACAGCCACTCAAATGTCCGGCCTTCTGCAAAGTAGGCCTGTAATGCAGTGATATAATCGGATAATCAATTCAGTGTCGTAAACATTAGCGTTTTCCAATAATCATTACATTTAACCCAGTGGTGCCTAGCGTCCCTTTTTAGGGACGCTTCAAAAGGTGCATTCAGCACTGTTTTTGACACCGGTAAAAAAGAAAAGCAATAATTTTCTTATTTAAATGATCCATTTTCGTGATTACTGAACTAAACTCAAATCTTCTAAAACTAGTGGTGCCAAACAAATAAAATTTACGCAAAAGGTGCTGGGCACGAATGGGTTAACTTTAAAGTTGTTGTGTTGCAGATATTGATGAAATTTTAAATTAGAGTTATTATTTAACACATTTTGAACAAGATCGAGTTGATAAAGACCAAAAACACGGTTTCGATATAAAAAATACTTTATCAGTGAGGGGTCAGTTTAATCCTTAGCATGTGACTACATTTCTAATTGAACCATTATTATTATTTTTATTAGAAAAGGGCGTTGGGTAACAGTTTTAAATAAAAATTCTGTTGTAAAACCTGAATTTTTTTGTGAAACTTTAAAATATTTTACGGCTTATCTAGTTTTATACAAACAAATTAAATATATATCATGCAGAATTGCACTTTTCTTTAAAAAAAATAATGAAATTTCTTGATTGTCTCCATTTTATTAAAAGGGCGGTGGTGCATTTTTGTAACACTTAAATTAACCCATTCGTGCCCATCAACTTTTGCGCAAATTTTATTCGGTTGGAACCGCTATTTTTAAAAGAATTAAGTTTAGTTCAATAATTACGAAAATGTTTAAATTAAATAAAATAAAGATTGCTGTTCTTTTTTACCGGTGTCGAAAACAGTGCTACATGCACCTTTTGAAGCGTCCCTAAAAAGAGACGCTAGGCGCTAATGGGTTAAACCATAAATTCTACAATGGCGCCAGAGATTTTGGAATGAAAGTTTTTTATTAATTTGTACTTTAATTCAGAGTGAATAGCTCAGACTTTAAATAGTTAAATAAAGTGAGGACAATGTGATTGCACTGCTTCAAAAACGTGGTGGTAACTAAGCAATCCGATTTTTTTCTTCCTTTTTTTCTGTAGACTGGCAATGCTGGTACCGTATGCAAATAAGTTAAATCATTACGTTCAAAAACTCTTTGACAAGAAGTGCATACAGCAAAAGTTACTTTCAAAAATAAAGCAGTGCGAGTAGAATTTAAAAATAGAAATAAGTATGAAATGTTAGCGTAAAATTTATGTGAATGGGCGGGGAATCCGATTCGGTGTATTCCCTTGAGATTTTAAGATTATTTATAATGGTCAGGGAAAAAAAGGGCATACCAGTGGATTCTGGAAAGCTCCAAAAAATTTTTAAGGCAATAAAATAAAAATATATTTTTAAAAATATTTAACTCATGTCTCCCATAAAAAACAGAAATGGATCAGCGTGGGGTTTTTTTTCCGATGAATATTTTTCATCAAGAATTTTCAAGAAATTTAAAGATTATTTCAACTCATAGAATAAAAAATAATTTAAAAGACATACATTTTTAAAACATTCTGTAGAGTTCAAACGAAAATTTCACGGATACTGAATAATTTACCTTTCTACTGAAAACATATTTGAAATGGAATTTCTTTTAAATATATTTTGACAAGAATTTTTCAAACTTCATTTTACATAGTGAAAGATCAAATGCTTTACGAGAATTTTGCGTAAGTTTTTTTTCTTATCTTTGATGAATACGATTAATAAAAAGAAAATCCAAGAGCAAGTTTGTCATTTATTTTAACAAGGATTTCGCTAACCAAAAAGTAACCAATAAAATATTTCGGGATAGTAAAATATGTATTACACAAATTTTATTTTTAAGGAATGGAATTAAGAAATATAACATATTTATTTATTTTAATTTGTAATATATTATATACAATAAAAAACATTAATAAATCTTTGTTTGTTATACTATATATATACATTTATTTTCCAAACAAAATAAAAATTATAATTTATTGATAAATTTTCATATGAAGCTTATGGTACTGAAATTCTCTGTTGAGCTCGTATCGAAATTTAATTTTTTCCTTAAAAATTTACAGTCCGTAAAATTGTCATTATTTGCAGATAGTATATAATTCAAATCGAAAACCTGATGTCTTCAAGATATTAGACTTGCCATTATTCGAAGGTAGATTGCGATAAGATCAAAACCATAGTATCTTCGTGATTTTAGATTTGTAATAACGTCTTCCATTAGAAAATAAATGAATTTTTAATACACAGGGCTCGCCCCGTTCCTAAAATTTTCTCACGTTGCAGTATTTTAAATGAAAAATTTTCATCGAAGGTTCGTTTAACATCTACAATCGAATTATACAATAAATATTACCGTTTAGAAATTGTGGTAGGAAAGTACGAAAATTTTAGGAACAGTGCGAATCCTGAATATAGGGCCGTCTTCATATACGGCGTCCCATAGAGCCACCGTAGACTCCCATTGTAATCCAATAAAGTTCCTTTCCTGTTTTTTTTTTTTTTTTTTTTTTTTTTTTTTTTTTTTTTTTTTTTTTTTTTAATAAGAATTGTTTTATGAAAAATTTGAACCGTTCAGAATGTATTACTATTAGGCAGTATTTATAACAATATTTATACAAAATATCAAAAGTTTACTTAGCAGTTTTTTTAATAGTAATTTCATCAAATATCGTAAATTCTTGCATAAGACCGTCACCCCCTTGAATAATATACGTTTTGATAGGTTTTTTAACCCTTTAACCCCTTGAAGGGCGGTGATGCCGCCACGGCATCACCTAACTTTAAACCCTGAATGCTACATTGATACCCGAATTTTTTAAAGAAAAGTTCATCTTTATTAAATGAGCGAAAATACACTTTCACTAGTTAGCATATAATTTTTCTTGTAAATTCTGGTGTGAATGAATTATTTCAACATGTTGTGAAGACATGTACCTTGCCCCTCAAAGGGTTAACGTAAATTGGTTCCGCCACAAAACCACAAAATTTTAATTCCGATACGCAACACTGACACCGGTATTTTTATCTAGAAATATCTCTTTTATTTTGTATGTGAAAAAGAATGTTTTCTTATTTAGAAATATATTTGTTCTTAATTACCGGTGTCTCTCATTTATTTCGACATCTTAGCAATGAAAATGCTATGATCGTTAAAGGGTTAATAGAGTTTCAGTCATACATAATTTTGTTAAGACTAGAGTGCAGTCCCTGGTGCAGGAATTTGGAACAAACAGAGCGCGATTTTATTAAAACTTGGAAATCTAACAAGGTCATCTGTTTAAACTTTAAGAAATTTGATAACACATGATAAAGAATTATAAAGATTGAATGGCGTGTCACAGTTTGTGGGACGCAGGGGAAGCGGTGCGAACGAAATTAGGAAATATAACAAGGTAGTCTGTTTAAAATTTTAAGATAGATTATAACATATAATAAAAGTTTTAAAAATGAAGACGCATCGAAAATAGGTGCTAGGGGAGAAGCGCATTTTTACTAAGTGGAATTAAAAAACAGAACGCATAAAAAAAGCCATTTCAAAGCGATCCAGCATGGAGAAGCGAAATAATTACGTCTGGTGTTGACAAGAAAATAGAAATTGTTTGATACCAATCGGTATCGCGAAGCAATTACGGGAGGGGGGGAGGTTGGTAAACGTAGCAAGCAGGGGAGCTTTGCCCCCTAATCTACTAAAAAATAGATTATATATCTATTATATCCCCATTATCTATTTTGAAATCAATTACATAAAATTATGCGAACTAGACAATAACTATGGAAATTCGATTAATTGTTAAGAAAATGTTTTTATTTATTTTTCTAATTTATTCTTTGTTATAGCTATATCTTGTTCAATTGAATATTCTTATGGAGAAACCGACCAGCGAAGCGGTTAGAAGGCGGCCTAGTATAAAAATATTTTACATATACTTTAACAACTTATACAAAGTAAACCCACTTACATGAAAAAGCGTTTGAATCTTAAATTATTTTGGCTCTTCCTCCTGGTATATTTAGAAAGTTGCAAGTCAGATGTTTCCTGAATTTCTTTTTTTTTTTTTTAATTTTGTAATTATTTTAACTGCTTTCTTTTAATTAGTTTTTGCTTTTTTATGTAAACTTTTTAAATAATATATTACCAGGGTTCGCACAAATCTACCACTAAAATTTAAGAATACTTTCAAAGTGTTTAATTGCAGAAAAATATCGCAAAATCTGTGAAAGAAGGTGGGGATTACGAATGTTGTGGTTTAAAAATTAAATGTAATTTTTCTTATTTTAAATAGAGGGGCCAAAGTCCTTGGAAATTCCAAGGAGTGTGCGAACCTTGATTACTGTATGGCACTGATGGGTGCTTTTGTTTTTATGAAGAATTGACTAGCTTTCCTCTGCCAGGTCTGGACAATATATGTGTAAATTTCAACCACTGCTATGTCGCGCATATATGCGGCGGTTCAGTTAAGTCTTTTCGAGACCGGAAATTTTCTTGTAAAAAAAAGTCGAATAAATGCTAAGAAAAAACTATTCACATTTTATTTCAAATAAAATCTGGGAGGAAATCGACTTTTTTGAAATGCATCGAATACGTGCGGAATTACGGTACGTTTTAAACGCTTTACACGAACATTTCTATTGCTAAAGATAAAAAAATTTTCTTTTAACTCTACAAATTTTCTAGTCCCAGTTCAAAAAAATCCACTACAAGCTTTTTTTTTTTTTTTTTTAATATCAGTACACATAATAATATTAGTGCATAATTAAGACATTAGAATTTTACAAGTTAGTGCATATAGAAATATTTAACTAGTGCACATTTAATATTCGTGCATATAGAAATAGATACAAGTGGAAACTAACGGCGCGAGCTTTCTGTACAATTCAATATTTTCAAATAATATCATTTCTGTTTTCAAAGGATAAATTTAAAGCAAGTTACTAATAAAAATAAACAAATTTTCAATTCGAATTCAATAACATGCCTTTCTACCTTTTTTTTTTTTTTTTTTTTCTTTTCACTGAAAAGAAACAATTTTTACAGAAAATTGATTTCATAAACAAAGTTCCTTTAAAATTTCGTTTCTTAAAAAGGGAAAAAGTGACTTTGAACAAAATCATCGCTCTACAAATTCTATTTTCCTCTTATCTTTGAAGAACATATATTTTTATTTTTTGAAACTTTCAATAGGAAATTTCTTATTTGACGTCATACTTTTGAATTTCAAAAATATGCATTAAAATATTTAATTGCTATAAAGGACGTCAAATACTAATAAAAACATTAAAAGATCTTAATAATTTTTACATGTTTCGATTGAATTTACTCAATCATCATCAGAAAAACAAAATACAAATAAACACAAAGATGGAAAATGACAATAAACTATTACAAATGAATTTTTTTTTTTTAATTTTATTTGTAATAGTTTATTGTCATTTTCCATCTTTGTGTTTATTTGTATTTTGTTTTTCTGATGATGATTGAGTAAATTCAATCGAAACATGTAAAAATTATTAAGATCTTTTAATGTTTTTATTAGTATTTGACGTCTTTTATAGCAATTAAATATTTTAATGCATATTTTTGAAATGTTTTTAATGGACGTATAAGAAAACTTCTATTTATAATTAATGTCATACATTTGTGTATTAACAAATGTAATGAATGGGTAAAAGAGAATTTATGATTTTTGAGAAAGTAACTTTAGGGTACTTTGTCTTTAAATATTTGAAACTGTATTTGTGAAAGTTTTTTAACCCTTTCCGGCGCAGTTGTACCACGGCCATTTTATCAAGTTTAAATTCCAAACTTACAAACGGCACCAAGAATATTTTAATACAATTATGCTTTTGGGATGATAGTTTAACCCCTTCGCGACGGGAGTTTTTACGTAAATTTTAATATTTTGTCACCGGTTTTAAAAAACAGAAATTTGTGACTTATTAAATGAAGAAAATGCTCCGATTAAATAAGACAAAATTTACCGTATAATTTTACTGGTGACGATAAACACGGATTCCTAATCCTATTTGCGGCACGTATACGTGTCGCTCGTCCCCAATGGGTTCAAATAACTAGTTTTAAATTTCCTAAGAAAAAGTTTGTAAATTCTGTGTAAGACAGACATTTCATTATTTTACGAACAGAAATTTTCTGTGCCGGAAAGTGTTAAGAGTATGCACTTGCTTATTAGTCGTGTCTAGTGTTCGGAACAAACAACATTTATTTTCATTTAGACACCAATATTTTTCATAGATTTTTAT
The DNA here is from genome assembly GCA_964019185.1 of Maratus speculifer. Lineage (NCBI taxonomy): Eukaryota > Metazoa > Arthropoda > Arachnida > Araneae > Salticidae > Maratus > Maratus speculifer. The sequence goes on from OZ025300.1 coordinate 218,959,244, forward strand.
ACTTTTTTAATGTTTAACACTTTTCAACGTATTGGGAATGAATACAATTTGTCTGTCTACACACACCCGTGTTTTAACTTTCGCAAATATGCTCCTATTGAGATGTAATTAACGTAGGTAATCGGTGTTTTACAGTGCTATGTTCTGTATTAACTCTTAAATGCATAGGATAGAACGCGTTCCAAAAAATGCCCAATTCAAAGAATGAGAATTCATACCAGAAAAATCTAAATAGTGAATTTTTCTTTATTTAATTACGAATGGTCTGTCATTAAGTAAAGTGAAAATTGCTCTTTTAAATTTCTGGTGAGAATACGGAATATGTGAATAAAACCCCCAATAAATCGGGAACACTTATGGGATCGAAAATGATACAATATGCATTTAAGGGTTAAAAATAAAGCGTATAGTACTTGCGGTTCATTTACAGATGCACTCAAAAGAATTCTTTCATATTACGGACTACGGTGAAAAATTATCTCTAGTGTAATTTACTCTTATTACAGTATTTAATAAATATTAAAATGTATATTTATCACTGAAGTGCACGTCAAAATACTTACAGTCCAGCGAAGCAATATCCGGAGAGTAGGGATGCCTCAAAAAATCAAGGAATTTGTTTCTGCGAATCAAAGTTTGTTCAGAAAGGTTAGATTCTCAACTCACATTATATATTTGAATTTATCGCGCGCCACTTTTTAATAATAAAAATATTTCACAAATTCTTTAAGAATATCTCCAAAATAAACTTGCTACAAATTGCTATAATTTTTTTTAATTAAGTGGTAAGTTATTAAATATTATACTACAATAGAAGCAAAAATTGTATGTGTAAATTTTATATAAAAAATAACTCAAAAGATTTTTAAAATAGTATGTATTTTACCATTTTTAGTTTAAAAAAAAACTATTTGTGTTTGATCACATGTTCGGGATATGTGTTCGATTAGTAATGTGATAAATGTTCAGGTACAAGCTAATTATACCTAAGAAACAATCAATCAATTTTAACTAAATTTTGTATGCTAACGTTTCTTATACGAGGAATCTAATGAACTAGATCACATGTTCGAAAAGTTTTATTAGTGAGTCACTTTTGGTTCGTGATGGATCAATCCAATTTTAACCTAAAAAAAGAATATTGCCCAGTTAAACTGATGGCATTGAGCTCACAGGCTACGCATACTTTGCTATATTTTCAAGGGTTAATTACGTTCGAAAACTAAATTAAAGAGGGGAATCAGTCCCCCAATTTCCCCTTTTTTTACTTAATCATTAGCCCCCCTAAATTAATCATGGACATGCTTTATCATGTAAAAAATCTATATCCAAAATTCAGAGCAAATCGGAAAATTCTTAATAAAAACACATTTATGTAATTTAAGAGGAGTTATCACCTTCTTTTATACTTAACTACTAAGATTCCAACACTATTCAGAGATTTGAACGAAATCTGATAATTCTGCATGAAAAACCCATTTATATAAATTACGGGGAGGGGCATTAGAGTTCCCATTCTCCCTGTTTATACTTATCTAATGAACAACTAATACCAATCACGGAGGTGCCTCATCAGAATGATCTTATATATAAATTTTGAACGAAAACTGATAATTCTGCATAAGAAACCCATTTATGTCAATTAAAGCGAGGCATGAGCCCCCCCCCCCAGTCCCCCTCTTCTGCATATCGAATGATTTCCAAAAACTAATCAGGGAAGCGCCTTATCAGAATATACCTATATACAAAATTTCAAGTGGAAGTGTACGCACGTATGCACGAAGGAACGAAAGAACGTACATGCATACAGAACGGGCGGGCACATAAGCTCTCAGGCTATAATTGCCTATGAACTAAAAACTGCTCTAACGATTTTGACTAAATTTTGTATTCCGTATCTAAATTTGTTTTGGATTGCGAGAGGACCATCGGGCTCAGTCACATGTTAGAGAAAATTGAATTATTGGGATAATTTGGACTGCTGTGGGTCATACTGATTTTATCTAAAAAATAGTTCTAACAATTTTAACTAAATTTTGTATTATATTCTTTTCAGGAAGAGAAATTTTTGTGCTAATTCAGATGTTTGAGAAAATTCAATTGATGGATCATTTTGAGTTAATCATACTTAAAAAACTGCTCAATTGATTTTAAACTTTGATTTTGAACGTTTTTTGGCACAAAATATTATTACTGGGCTAGATCATATGTTCGAGAAACCTCAGTTAGTGGGTCATTTTTAGTTCATGGTCTATCAAACCAATTTTAAATTTTAAAAAAGGCTCTAACGATTTTGGCTAAATTTTGCATTCTACCTCTTTTAATTGCGGGAAGAGCACTTGTCCGAGACACAGGTTAAAGGAAATTCGATTAGAGGGTAGTTTTTGGGTTACTGTGGGTCATGTTAATTTTATCAAAAAAATGTTTTAACAATTTTAACTAAATTTTATATTTTATCATTTTGCTACAATAGCAAGAATTAAAAAATAATGCTAGACTACTGAAAAGTACAAACAGGGGTGGTCTTGATTGTCACTAGACCAGTAACATATACCAGCAAGTCAAGTTGAATTTTGTATGTTGGTCAAGCAGTAAAACGGTTTAAAACCCTTTACTGGTTTGCCCGAACGCATTTTCAGAAAGAATCACGTTTTGAGCACCAGCCTTGGCGAGTTGGCGAAAGCGAGAACGTTCAGCTAGCTGCATCGCTAAACACGAAATAAACTAAGTTCAAATGTGTCGTAAAACATATGATTAATAGAATTATATTTATTACAAGCTAATCTTTACTACTGTTTTTAATTAACTTCTCAATATCTTCGAACATAGCGAGTTAAGAAAATAATATTTTTGAAATGAGAAAAAAAAAAAAAACTTATGTTTAGATGTTTTGTGAAACTTAAAGCATTTTAATCTGAAAAAGCTCTTTGTTTTAAACTATGTTTTAATCGTAAACAACAGTGAATAACATTTTTTCATATTATAGTCTTTGCTTGATAACATTTACGGAAAAACAAATGAACAATACGCGCGATCTCTTTGCAGAAGGAAGGGTTGCTATTCACTAGGTGTTTGCCGTCACAAACAAGAAAGGGTGCGTAGCATTGACTTCATCTCCGCGCCAATCGTTGTTCTGGCGATAAGTTGCTCAAAACGTGATTCTTTCCGAAAATGCTGCCCGAACGCCATACAGGCAAGACGAATTTGCTTATTTTGGCATTTAAAACTTTCTGACACCACTATTATCTTTAAACAAAATTTCATACAATTCAAAGGCGGAAATGCTTAGACTAAATTTTACGAATATTTTATTTAAATAATAGTGGCGTGAGTCCGCTATTTTCAATTTATTGAACAAAAAAGAATTAACCAGTTAAGGGGTTAATAGATTCTATGTCTTTCTGGAAATTCTGGTGGAACCAGCAAATACGTTATATTAGTTTGTTATTTTACTAATCGGGTAAAAACATTTAGTGCTTCTCTAGGAAACAAATACCAGCATGAATTTCTACCTGATAGTGACATACATCAGCTTACAGCTACAGAGTGTAAGGTGGTTAAACATTTACTTAACCCTTTCCGGCACACTGTGCCCGGTCTGGGATACTTAATCTTAATTCCAAAGTTGCAAACGGCACCAGTAATATTTTAGTAAAATTTTGCCTTTAGAATAAAAACTTAAATTCAGGATTTCGAAATATCTAAAAAATTCGCTTGTGAATTCCGGTGTCAGTCGATAATTTCTCATTTTGCGAACAGATTCTACCCGTGGCGGAAAGGGTTAAAGAAATTAACAACGTTTTAACAGCATAGTTCTCCAATAAAATATTAGGAAGGATTATTTTATTCTAGCTATTCTGAGATAACCGTACTCGTAAATTATTACCTCTATTTATTCTACTTTACCTTCACACAAGTAAATTAATGTATTTTTAATTCATTCCAATTGAAAAGTTAAACATTTCTAGAATTTCTTTAAAATGTTCGAAATGCCTGTTATTCTATAAAGGCTTCTTCGAAACAGCAACCTTTCTCTTACTGTGTAATGTAGAGAAATACATTATACGCTTTTCAAAAGACACACCAAAAGTGTCTTAACAATATAAAAAACGAGTTATCAATGGGAATTCGATGTTTTTCTAAAAAGAAAGTGAATCGTACTAGAATTGATTCTCATGCGTAAAATTTTTCTGCAGCTTCATTTTTGAAATAACAAGTAAATAAAATAGAACTATGTAGTGAAAAAAAGGTAAGTTACTAAAAGTTTCGTTCTATAAGTGCCGTTTTGACTTTATTCTTTGATAAAGTTTTGTAGTTTTATAATTTAAAACAATGGATAGCAAGCTTCTGGTTTCAATAAGCTACAATTTCAAACGATTGATAGATAACTTTCTTCTACAGCGGAATTTAGAGAAATATTTTATATTATTTTCAAAAGTCACATCAAAAATATTTTAACATTAAATTATTGTTAAGATAAAATACGTTTATCTTAACAATAAAAATAAACGAGTTTTCATTGATAATTCGATGTCTTCCTAAAAAGAAAGTGAATCGTGCTAGAATTGATTCTCATGCATAATTTGTTTCTGCAGCTTCATTTTTGAAATAACAAGTAAATAAAATAAGACTATGTACTGAAAAAAATAAGTTAAAAAGTTTTGTTCTACAAATGCTTTCTACAAATGTTCTAGAATTACTTCTCATGAATAAAATCTTTCTACTGCTTCATTTTTTAAATAACAAGTAAATAAAATAAGACTATGCAGTGAAAAAAGAAAATTTACAAAAGTTTTGTTCTACAAGTGCAGTTTTGATTTTAATCTTTGGTAAAGTTTTACGGTTTTATAATTTCGAAAAATTGATAGCAAGCTTCCCATTTCGGCAAGCTATAATTTTGAACAATTGAGGCACAATTTTTTTCTACAGTGTAATTTAGAGAAATATTTTATATTATTTTCAAAATACACATAAAAAATATTTTACGATTAAAAATAGACGAATTTTCAATAGAAATTCAATGTCCTTTTTTTTTATTATTTTTTTATTTAAGTGAATTGTACTAGAATGTGATTCTCATGGGTAAAATCTTTCTGCAACTTCATTTTTGAAATAACAGGTAAATAAAATAAGACCTTGTGAAAAAAAAATTATAAGTTATAAAAGTTTTGTTCCAGGAGCTCAGATTTGCCTTTCACCTTTGATAAAGTTTTGCAGTTTTATATTTTCGGACAATTGATAACAAGCTTCCGACTTCGACAAACTATATTTTCAAACGATTGATAGATAACTTTCTTCTACAGATTAATTTAGAGAAAAAATTTATATTAATTTCAAAAGACACATCAAAACAAAAAAGTATAACTTTAAGACAAACGAATTTTCAATGGAAATTCGATGTCTGCTTAAGAAGAAAGTAAATCGTACTAGAATTAATTCCCATGCCTAAATTTTTTTCCATAACTTTACTTTGAAATAGCAAATAAATAAAATAAGACTGTGTAAAGGAAAAAAGACAAGTTACAAAAGTTTTGTTCTACAAGTATACTTTTGATTTTAATCTTTTATAAAGTTTTGTAGTTTTATAATTTTGAACAATTGATAGCAAACTTCCGATATCGGCAATCTATAATTTTGAACGATTGAGGTATAACTTTTCTTCTACAGTGTAACATAGAGAAATGTTTTATATTTTTTCGAAAGAAACACCAAAAGTATCTTAACAATAAAAATAAACGGGTTTCCAATGGGAATTCGATGTCTTTCTAAAAAGAAAGTGAATCGTCCTAGAATTCATTCTCATGCGTATTTTTTTTTTTTTTTTTTTTTTTTTTTTTTTTTTGGGGGGGGGGGGGCTTCTTTTTTGAAATAACAAGTAAATAAAACAAGACTTGGCAGTGAAAAAAAGATAAGTTACAATAGTTTTGTTCTACAAGTGCAGTTTTGACTTTAATCTTTGATAATGTTTTGCAGTTTTATAATTTCGAACAATTTATAGCAAGCTTCCAATTTCGGCAGACAATTTCAAACGATTGATAGATAACTTTTTTCTACAGAGTAATTTAGAGAAAAATTTTACAATATTTTCAAAAGACACAACAAAAGTATCTTAGCAATAAAAATAAACGAGTTTTCTATGGGAATTCAATGTCTTTCTAAAAAGAAAGTGAATCGTACTAGAATAGATTCTCAAGCGTAAAATTTTTCTGCAGCTTCATTTTTGAAATAACAAGTAAATAAAACAAGACTATTTAGTGAAAAAAGAAAAGTTACAAAAGTTTTGTTCTACAAGTGCAGTTTTGACTTTAATCTTTGATAAACTTTTGCAGTTTTATAATTTCAAACAATTGGTAGCAAGCTTCCGATTTTGACAAGCTATATTTTCAAACGATTGATAGATAGTTTTCTTCTATTGTGCAATTCAGAGAAATGTTTTATGTTAAATTCAAAATATACATCAAAAATATTTTAACATTAAAAATAAACGAATTTTCAGTAGGAATTCGATTGTTATTTTAAAATGAAGCGATCGCACTAGAATTGATTCTGATGAGTAAATTCTTTGTGCAGCTTTATTTTTGAAATAAAAAAGTAAATAAAATAAGACTTGGTAGTGATAAAAAGATAAGTTACAATAGTTTTTTCTACAAGAGTTCCATTTTTTTTTTTTTTTTTTTTTTTTTTTTTTTTTTTTTTTTAATACTGTTTGTAAGCTGTTATAAAAATTCTATGCTCGACAAACGTTGAACAATTTGGACAATCCTATGAATACTAATTCTGCATTTTGCAATATTAAAAAATTGAAGGAAAAAAATTAAAGGAACATGCTTATATCGTTCATTCAAGTAAAATTTAAGATTTTAAATCTATATATATATAAGAAAGTCTGAATTTCGTATTAATCATGGCACAAAAAAATCGACCGAACCTAAAATCTTGAAAATTGGGATAAAAATACTTCTTATGACATCGAGTGCCGCTAAGAAGGGATTTTTGTAAATTCCATCCCTAAGGGCTGTAAAAAATGAACGAACTTTTAAAAAATTCCTTAAAAATTGGATTTTACAATTATTTTTCAACTGATAACATATTCTGGTGCATTTTTGCATGATGGTTCGAATGATATTAACCAAATTCTTTTAAGTCCAACAGTTCGCGAAACATTTCACTGTTTTCAATTTTATCGGTATCTTTGGCGCCAAAACTTGAATACTTTAAGTGATAATGTAAAAAAGTACCTCCGTTACTATAGTAACGTTAAAATTAAAAAAAAATATTTTTGTTATTATTTTTGCTTTTAATTTCAAAACGACTATATAAGCTGGAAAAAAATACATAAATGCATCGAAAATTAAAAATAAAATAAAAAATATCACTTATTAAAAAAAAAAAAAAAAAAAAAAAAAAATCGAAAGATTGTATAAAAAAAATTAACCTTAAAAAGAGTATGTTTAATTTAAACATGAAAGAAATGCTACATGGCTTAACCCATTAGTGCCTAGCGTCCGTTTTTAGGGACGCTTCAAAAGGTGCATTCAGAACTGTTTTTGACACCGGTAAAAAAGAAAAGCAATACTTATTTTATTTAAATGATGCATTTTCGTGATTAACGAACTAAACTTAAATCTTCTAAAAATAGTGGTGCCAATCAAATAAAATTTACGCAAAAGATGCTGGCCACGAATGGGTTAAAAAAAATTCACTTTACAAAATTTAGGAATTAAAAAAATGTTTGGCAACTTATTATTTTTTATTTTTTTATTTATTTTTTTATTTTATTTATTTTATTTTATTTTATTTTATTTTATTTTATTTATTTGTTTATTTATTTATTTATTTATTTATTTATTTATTATTATTATTATTATTATTATTATTATTATTATTATTATTATTATTATTTTGTAAAAAGAATATATGGGTGTTTTAGTGTTAGGAAGAGCAATTTTCGCCAACAGCAATATTTATATTTCACATGTATAAAATACAAAAAAATCCTTGATGTTGAAGTAAAATTGTTTGTATATGAAATTGAAACAATGTTTTGCTATTTATATTTAACTTTTTTGTGAGAAGAAAACATGAATATTTTTGTGTTAGCCATGCGCAATTTTTGCCAATAGCAATATTTATATTTCACGTGTATAAATTTAAAAAGGCTCTTTCATGATAAAATAAAATTATTTGTGTATTTTATATTCCTTCTTATTATTTTTTCTTTCATCATTTTAAATTGAAATAATTAAAGACATATATTTTAAAGTATATGTATATTTTAAATGAAATGAGTAAAAAACCCGTAACCGAATAAATTAATACTGCGCATAAAACAAAAAAGATTTTTTTTTTTTTTTTGTAGTTATAGTATAGTGTAATAAAATGGTAAAGATGCATATCCGCTTTTTTTTTTTTTTCCTCACAGGCTGTCTATTTTACAAACATATACAATTTTAACCCATTAGTGACTAGCGTCCCTTTTTAGGGACGCTTCAAAAGGTGCATTCAGCACTGTTTTTGACACCGGTAAAAAAGAAAAGCAATAATTATTTTATTTAAATGATGCATTTTCGTGATTAATGAACTAAACTTAAATCTTCTAAAAATAGTGGTGCTAATCAAATAAAATTTACGCAAAAGATGCTGGGCACGAATGGGTTAAAAAAATTTCACTTTACAAAATTTAGGAATAAAAAAAATGTTTGGCAACTTTTTTTAAATTTATTTTTAATTTATTTTTTTAATTTATTTTTTTTATTTTATTTATTTATTTATTCATTTACTAGCTGACCCGCCCGGCGTTGCCCGGGTCCGTTATAATAATGTTAAACGAACTTGAAATTTTTATGATTTTATCTTCAACTCAAAATATGTGTTAATACACTGTTAAGAATTTGACCCTTTTGCTGCATCGTCACTCCACCGCTTTTATAGAAAATGATTACTTCAGCCTATTTTGGAGCATTGTCATAGGTCAAAAGAGATATATTCTATAAAAGCGGGGGAGTGATGATACAGCAAAAGGGTCAAATTTTTTACAGTGTACATTATATTAAATACGTGCCCCCTGACTGTGTCAAAAATTGGTTTTTTAAAAAACTAATATTTAGCTGCAAAAATACCTAAAATGACTGCAATGGGAAACGCAGGAGGGAATATGTGTCCAACGATTTCGTGTTGATATTTATCCTTAAAATTATTGTTAAGTGACTTAACTAAATACTTTTTTCACATAGATATCCCAAGTGAAATATTTTGAATTTCAAACTAATTATATATCACTCTTAAATCTGACTATACCGTGAATGAAATCGATTCTCGATGATTCGCTAAAAGGTTAGTATATAATATTATAAATTCAGAGCCATTTTACAAAAATAGGTGTATATTTTTTATCAAACATGCGTAATGTTCATTCTATGAACAAAATCCTAACCGTAACCTAATTGTATCGGAATCATAACTTGTCTGTAACTTAGCTGTATCTTAACAGTAACCTAACTGCAAGTTAAATATACCATAAATGTAACTTGGCCGTCACCTAATCATAACCTACCCATAATCTAACCACAACCTAACCGCAAATTAACCTTAACCTAACTGTAACTTAACCATGACCTAACTGTAACCTAACCGGAAAATAAAATAACAAAAGGGTCACCGGAACGTAATTGCAACCTAACTGTTATCTAACCGTAACCTAGTTCTAATTTAACATTAACTATAAACAAAATATTTTAACCATCTCGCGCTAAGTACTTAGTTTCACTTTCCACCGCTACGGAGCGCATTATGTTTTGTAGAACATCCGAATTTTAGGTTCGGATTGGATTCATGTTCATGGAAATTATTTTGTCTTCTTCGGATACGGTTATGATTGTGTGGAATATTTGTGTTCAGTTTAGATTCGGTTCAATTCAGATTTCGTGGGGTTTTTTTTTCCCTTCAAATGGGATTTTTAAGTTCGGGTCGGGTTGTACTTATATGGAAATTATTTTACCTAGTTCCAATGAGGTTATACTTCACTGAAATATTTTTGTTAGGTTCAGATTAAGTTTGGTTCAAATTTCGGGATTTTTTTTTCTTTTTTTTACAAATTTTTTGGTTTGGAATGGGGATTATGTCCATGGAAATTATATTGCCTTGTTCGTATCTGGTTATAGTTATTTGGACTATTTTCGTCGGATTCAGATTTGGTTCGATTCAGATTTCAGGTATTTTTTTTAAATTGATTTTTAAGGTTCTGGTTGGATTCATGTCCAGGGAAATTATTTTGTCTTGCTCGGATCGGGTTTTGGTTCTTTGGAATATTTTTTTCGGGTTCAGATGTCGTTCAATTCAGATTTCGGCTTTTTAATGGAATTTTTAGGTTCCGGTTGGGTTGCGCATCAACGGAAATTATTCTGCATTGTTCGAATAAGGATATGCTTCTCTGGAATATTTTTGTCAGATTCAGATTTAGTTCATTTTTTAGGTTCGGATTGGGTTCATGTTCATGGAAATTTTTTTGTCTTGTTCAGGTCCGGGTATGGTTCTGTGGAATATTTTTGTCGATTCAAATTTCAGGTATTTTTTTCAAATGGAATTTTAGGTTCCGATCGGTTTCATGTCCACGAAAATTATTTTCTCTTATTCGAATCCGGTTATGGTTCTTTCGAATATTTTGATCGGATTCAGATGTAGTTTGCATAAAACTTCAGGCTTTTTTTTCAAATGGAATTTTTTAGGTTCGAGTCAGGTTTATGTTCATGGAAGTTTTTTTGTCTTGCTCTTATCAGGTTATAGTTCTTTGGAATATTTTTATCGATTTCAGGTTTCGTTCTGGTCATTTTTTGGGTTTTTTCAGAGAAAAATTTTAGGTTCGGGTCGGGTTGCATATACACGAACATTATTTTTCTTTGATCGAATTGGGGTATGCTTCATTTGAATATTTTTGTGGGATTCAGATTTGATTCGGGTCAAATATCAAATCCATAGTTTTTTTTCAAATGGAATTTTTAGGTTCGGGTCGCGTTTATGCTCATGAAATTTTTGTCTTGCTTGGATCGGAGTATAGTCTGTTTTTTTCTGGTTGGGATCGGGTTATGTGTTAATACGCCTAAACATTATGTTTTGCTACTATTCTTTTAGTGACTATTTTTTATATATAATTTATTTTGCTATTTGATAATTTATTACTGTGTATGAATCGTCTGCCTATTCGAAAAATTGTACGTCAAAGAGCCATTTCATTTTTGTTTTAAAAACAAATTAAAGTCTTAATAAAATTTTAACTTAAATAAATGCATTCAAATTTAATCAATGATTTAAAAAAACTGCTAAAAAAGACTCATATATACATATACATATATTAACGGCAACATAGCCAACCACAAATACATTCTAATGTACGAAGTACCAACGATCTGACGTAATAGCTATGTTCAAAAATCCTAAGTTAAACTGACATTTTGCCAGTCTATGAATTTTAAAGGTCTTTGGGAAAAAAACAGTTACTTTTGAAATGTCAAAATCTCAAATTGGTTTCTTTCATAGAGTAAAAAGAAATTAATAGAGTGGAGGTATTATCTCTGGAAATGATGCTTAAGATGTAACCCTACATTAAGTCCAATTAAGTACCAACAAAAGCACGTGCTTTGACACGCCTATCAATTGGCGAAATTTTAAAATGAAGGGCCAAAATCACAGTCAAGTGAAATCCAGCCACCCCATTGGTCGAGTGGTAAGGGTGAAAATCACGAACTTGTTTCTCCTTTGAAAAAGGTGAGGGGGAAAGTATTTTTTAAGCGATTGTTACCGTCTGTTCTTATTTAAGATAAACCATCGAAATTAACTCAATTAAGATATTTTGATGCCATTTTATAAAATGAGAGTGAAAAATTTAGATTATAAATGAAAAGAGATAAGATTTACTTCAAAACTGCCGCTACGATTTTTTCTCGGAAAAAGGAAAACATTTACCCAACTGCTAAGAGATTGTTCCCTGAAAAGGCCGCGGCTCAATGACCAATGAGGTGTTTGGATTTCACCGGACGGTGATTTTGGCCCTCCATTTTAAAATTTCGCTATCAATTGAAACAGGTTTAAACCTGTATTTTTTTTTTCTCTCGTTTTTAAAAAAAGAACTAATTTATCGCTTCACCGGTAAAAATTTATTAATTATTTTATCATATGTGTTTTAAATATCAATATAGAAAATTATTTTAACGTTTTGCTTGAAAATATAACATTATTTTGTTAGTACATTAAAATCGTCTGCAGTCAGAAATTTATATTTTAGATTAATATTTATTACTTAAGTTTTCATACATGATTTTAAAAGAATGTTTTCATCATTATATTTTAAATATTTATTTACATGCAATTATTAAGTCATAAACATTTTTCATCTACGTTATAAAGTATTGAAAATTACATTAATGAAGGAAACTTTTAGTTATACAATTTTTAATTCGTATTAAATGTTTTCAATATCTTATTTAATTTTAATTTGATATTTAATTATTGCTAATTTTCCAATTTCCTTCATTTTAAAAGCGAATATTTATTCTAATAAATAATAATAGAACGAAGATTATTTTAAAAATTTGCTATTTCCTCTTGAAATATGCTTCAACTGTAATTCATTTCTTTCAATTCGTCTTATAATACAAAATCTCTTCCACGTCCTTTTGTTTGCCACATTAAATTTGAGCGATAAATGGTTTCATATCGCAAACCTTTTTTGAGCTTACTTCACCTCCACTTATCTTATTCCTCCATGGGATTCTTTAATTCTGTCTCAGCTTTCTTATTACTTCTGCGAAAATTTTTACACAACCAACCAAACGTAAACAAATGAAAGAGAAAAAAATTGGGAAAAAGATGATTTTTTATGAGAGTGACCTCTTGATTTTAATTAATTACTCAGTTAATAATTGGAATTTTGAAATTCTGAAGCTCAGGTGCATCAGGAGAGATATTGGGCTACTCTCAAAAAAATTTTGAGCTTTGTACGTGCTGTAGATTTTGCTAGCCATCGCAGACACACACACAGACACACACACAGACAGAGCGTTTTGTTCTTTTATTAGTATAGATTTATTTATTTATTTATTTATTTTTGTAAAAAGAATATATGGGTGTTTTAGTGTTAGCGAAGAGCAATTTTCGCCAACATCAATATTTATATTTCACATGTATAAAATACAAAAAAATCCTTTATGTTGAAGTAAAATTGTTTGTATATGAAATTGAAATAATGTTTTGCTATTTATATTTAACTTTTTTGTGAGAAGAAAGCATGAGTATTTTTGTGTTAGCCATGCGCAATTTTTGCCAATAGCAGTATTTATATTTCACCTGTATAAATTAAAAAAGGCTCTTTCATGATAAAATAAAATTATTTGTATATGGTATATTCCTTCTTATTATTTTTTCTTTCATCATTTTAAATTGAAATAATTAGACATATGTTTTAAAGTATGTTTTTTTTTTTTTTTTTTTTTTTTTTTTTTTTTTTTTTTTGTGGTTATAGTATAGTGTGATAAAATGGTAAAGATGTATACCCGCAAACTTTTTTTTTTACAGGCTGTCTATTTTACAAACATATATATTATTAAAAACTTTAACGTATATATTTTAAGAAACATTTGCTATGTTAGACATTTTAGCGTACAATTAACAAATACGAAATACCCCAAGATATATGAAATTCAGAAGAATTTACTCGATTTCTTTACTTTGGCGAATTCACGCATCTCGTGAGCAGATTCTGAAGTATTATAGCATTTGTATGCACACATCATAAAAGTAAGTTTAAATACGTTGTTCTATCAATATTTTTGTTGATCGTTCGATTGTTTTGCTAAGATTATGTTGTTATACAGTAGATTTAGTTTTTCTTAATAGTAACTTATTATTAGATTAAGACTGAAGACGACTGATTTCAAAGAAGTAAATTATGATAGTTGAATTCTTAAGTAGAGGAAGCTATAGAATTATTGTTTCGTCAATTTTTTTGATGATCGCCATAAAAATTATTTTGATAAACAATAGGTGTGTATTTTGCTTTTTATAATAAAAACTTACCGTTGCTTCCAATATTTAATTCTGTGGACAGTATTCTTGTGACTTCACAGTTGGTAAAATAGCGGTTTTTATATCCTCGAACCGAAATGAAGAATAGGGTCCATTTTTTATGAATTACTAACTAGGTACAAATTATAGATTATTTATATTCTTTTCAGTATAAAAGAAATTTTCCGCAATCGTCTGCATGCGGTAAGTACAATTCCCATAACGTCACAGTTAATAAAGTGGCGGTTTTTACAGCCTCGAACCGAAAGGGAGATAGGGTTTATTGATTTGAAAAAAGTAATAGCCCGGGAGGCGGCAGCACAGGAGTCACCTCATCGAGTTTACGGATCAAAATCTAGTATTAGTTAAATCCGATTCGCATATTGAAACGCAATCGGTCTGCCAAGTCGTATCTTGGTGAAAAACTCGATTTTAATGGTTGACTCATCGGTTTGTCATTGTGTTTTCCTGCTCCGAATCCTCCATGTTTTCAAACTTTTAGGTGCAGGAATGCACAATGGTAAATCTACGAGTCAACTGTTAAAGTAGTGCTTTTAAGTGCTTTTCACCAAGATATGATTTGGCAAACCAGATTGCTTTAATATGTAAATCGAGATTTAACCAACCCGAGATTTTCATCAGTGAACTCGATGATGTGATTATCTGTGCTGCCGTCTCCCGGTTTAAAACACATTCGTTGCCGATCACGCGCCAGCGCGTGATATGGCGCCAACGTTAAGGGACCACTCACGAGCCAGTGCGTGATGTGGGGTGATGTCTCAATAGCTAGTCACGCGATGGTGCGGGAAAATCTTACACTGATTCTTTCTTATAAAAAGTAGATCGGCTTCTGGTAAAATACCCACTTCTACAGTGCGGCATTAACTATCATCACATCTTCGCGTAAGCGGCAGAGAACGTGATAAGCTATCATAATGACGAAGGCTTTGTTGCAATTAACGAAATGCAGATCTCTTGTCACGTGTCAAAGGCTTATACAATTGTCTTAGCCTTTGACACATTCTTTGTCGCGTTTTCAACATTTGGAGAAGGCTTAAACCGTTCATTCAACAATGCTCAGGAGTTCTGTTATAGTACTTAACGTCGATACCCCAACGAAAATTCTAGGACATTTGGCATATCCAGCAGCATTTTTAGGTAGGTGCCTGAAATTTGAATGAAATAAATGTAAACAAAAAATTAAATATGTATTTCAGCTGTTTTAGAAATTCTTTCCCCCTTGAGGGGTTAAAAAAGGGATAAAAAGTTTTACAACAGTACGTTATACCTCAACAACTGTTTTAGATCGGATCTTGAAATTATGAAAAATAAATCTAGAAAAGAAAGCGAAACAAATATTTCAGCAATTTTAGAAATTCATCCCCCTAAGGGTTTAAAGAAGTCGAAAATCTTAGAACATTTAGTTATATCTAAGCAGCTGTTTTAAGTCAGGGCATGAAATTCAAGATAAAAAAATTACTAGATAAATAATTAAACATATATTTCACAGAGTTTGAAAATTTCCATCTAAATGCTAAAAGAGGGTTGAACATTTTTGGTTATTTGGCCATATTCCAAAAGCAGTTTTAGACAGGAGTATGAAATCCAAGATAACAAATCTTTTTGTATTCATTAAATACGTACTTCAATGATTGTAGAAATTTCTCCTTCCTAAGTGCGTTAAAAGAGAATCAGGAAAAAACAGCCATACCCAAGCAACTGTTATAGGTAGAAGCATGAAATTCAAGATAACAAATTTACTAGATAAATAATTAAACATGTATTTCACAGTTTAAAAACTTTCACGTAAGCAGAGCCTGATTACTAACGGGGCACTCTCTCCCCAGTAAAATTACATAGAAATTTTCGCCTTGTTTAAACGCCCTTTTCAGTCAAAATTACTATCATGAATAAGGAAAAAATTTCTATTTATTTTTTCTGGTGGGAGAGTGCCCCGTTGATAATCAGGCCCTGCACGTAAGTGCTTAAAAAGGGTTGAACATTTTAGGATATTTGGCCATATTCCAAAAGCATCTTTAGATAGGAGCATGACATCCAAGATAACAAATCCATTAAGAATAATTAAACATGTATTTCAGCGATTTTAGAAATATCTCCCTTAAGAAGTTACATGGGTGACCGAAAATCATAGCATATTTCACCATGTTTCAGCAGCAAATTCAGGCAGAAGCTGGAAATTTAAGATAAAAATCCTACTAAAAATTTTTATAAATACTTTAGTACTTTAGTAATTTGTCACTACTATAGTTTTTTAGAGGCATTTTGTCTATTATGTTGCCAACATTGATTTTGAACTGAATAATGTAAAATTATTAAAATCAGATTAAAATTAAGGGTATTCGATAAGACATTAAGAACTATTATTTTTTTTTAGTTTCCTCTTTGTTAGATATACTTCATTTGATTCAAGATTATTTTAATGAAACTGACCAGCGTAACGGGCGATTGCTGCTAGTCATATATATTTCAAGGTATTAGATGTTTAAAATGATTCTTTTTTTTTCCCAATCATGTGCGTCTTGAAACCCCGTAAACGAATATTTAGTTCCAAAATCTATTGTATTTGCAGCGCTATTTTATTTCCTGATTATTTATCGAAATTAACTTTGAATTACGCTGTGTTTTATTTATTTTTTTTAAAAAAAGAATGGTTTGAATATGTTTGAACGCAATGTTTTTTTTTCTTTATCATTACCGCTTGTATGAATATATTTTATGTGTGTGTTTGTGCGTTATTTTCAAAACGTGAGCATATCCTTTATCTCCGATATTATCTGAATACGGGACTGTGTTTAATCAAAGGATAAATAACGAAGAATTACTTTAAAATCTTGAAAATGTGAATTCTTTACAAAGATGAGTAAAAAAAAGGAGAATATTTAAAAACATCTTCGGGAAAAAAAGAATTTTTTTAATTTATATGTTAATCAGAGAGAGGTGCGAAGAATACATTTCTTGGCTGCTGTTTTTGAAATGATGTTTACATTATTATATTGAGTGTGTATGCGACTGGGAATGTAATTTAATTTAATTTTCTATTATCACTGGAAGAAATGCGGAAGAAATTCTTGAATGTTCTTAACTTATTTAAATTTGTAATCTTCATCTATATTTATAATTGCATTAAATAAATATTTGTTTCCATAATCTATTGTATCTGCAATCCTATTTTATTTCCGAATTGATTATTGAAAATAAGTTTAAATTGCGCAGGGTTCGATTTTCTTATTTATTTTTAATGAAGGCCAGTTACAATGCGTTCAATATAAATTTTCATTTACTTACTTTATCTTCTTTATCATTCTTTTTTAACAAAAAAAAAATCGTTTTTTGTTTGCATGTCTATGCGTTATTGGTCAAATGCGCCGCTCTCTTAATATCAGAAAGAAGATATCCCTGTATAATCTTTAAAAAATAAATAAATTCAAGATAAAAAAAATGATAAGAATGTTTTAAAAACAAGTTCAAAACAAAAATTACTTTGTAATTTATATATTTTTTAAGAGATAGGGCGAAGAATACGTTTATAGCTGCTGTTTTTGAAGTGATGTTTATATTATTATATTCCGTGGAATGTGATTGAAAATGTAATTTTATTTTATTTTTTACTGAGGCTAGAAAAAACGCATATGTGTTACTTGGATGTTATTAGCTTGTTTAAATTTGTAAACGTGATTTTCGAATTAAAAATGTATTAAACAAAAATTTATTTCCATAATCATTTGCATCAGCAGCCCTATTGTATTTCCGATTTGATAATTGAAATTAAATTTGAATTGTGCAGGATTTGATTTTATTTTTAATGAAGACCGATTTAAATATCCCCTAATAGCATGCATGGTCACAGTAACGTCACTGCTGTGAGTCACTTTGGTCACATCACATCTGTGACCAAAATGCCACTACTCAGTGACGTCACATTGTGACTGAGATGTGACTTTCTTAAAAATCTTTACAAATTTATAAATATCCTTCAAAACATGTTGTTTACTTTAAAAAACATGTTTCTGGCAATTTAAATATCGTCGCTTTTATCACAGTTTCGTCACAATCTTAATCTCAAATTAGTCACAAATGACACATTTTTCACAAATTCGTCACATTGTGACCACTTTATGAAACGTCACAAAAGAGGGAAGCGAAATATCTCACCACTCTGTACGATGTGGCGAGAAAATGCTTGGCGGGACTTCACGATTAGCGCCAATCAACTCCGCGCAACTTCTCGTGCGTAGGTCTGCTTGGAGTATTCGATGAAATTTGTTTTTCTTCGTAAGAAAGTAGTTGATTTTTTCATTATGACCAATTCATGCTTTGCTGAAGTTACGCAGTGAATTGTTCCAAATTTTCACTTCTAAAAGAGATGTCGATATAATAAGTGTTAATTATGAGAAATAAACATTTTTTTTTCTTTTTAAAGTTGTTCTTTATTTGCAATAGTTAATTACTGTGTTAGTTTTCATAATAATGAATTCCAGTCTTATTTTTGCGTTAGTAGTTTAGTTTTGAAGGTCGTTTTTTCCCCTCCTAATTTAAATAAAATTTGTATTTTTCTAGAAACCTTGCTTATTGACCAGACCAAATAATCATCCTATTTAAACAAAAGCGATAATTTATTTGATTTCAGCGATATACCCTGCTCCTAATATAACTTTCTTGAAACAATCATTAAAATATCTATTTCTGTTTGACCTCACAAAAATTTTCGCCTCTCGCCCCCCCCCCCCCCCCCATGCACACACAACCTTTGAAATTTTGAAAGTTAAGATACAGTTAGTCATACATAAGTTTCATGCCATACTGAATTTTGAAAATAATTTTATACTATTATTATAGATATAAAGCATTGAAAATGAATAAATATGTGTCACACACATGTTACAAAAATACAATTATGGTGATTTAGTGACTTATAATAAAATCAACAAAATTTGCAAACAGCCAATGTAAATTTTGAAATTGGTTGTGCCATAATAAAAAAAAAAAAAAAAAAAAAAAAAAAAAAAAACCTTTTAATAGCAAAATGAAAAATGAGTTTGTTGCTACTGTTTATCATTATTTTATTTACAGTTATGAGTATTAAGTTTTTCAGGGTGAGTTTACATTTTTTATATGCTTTTTTTGCATTGTTTTGTATATCGTTATAGTCAGGGGTGTAGTTGTAAAAATAACAGAAGATGTGTGCTGTAAGTAGAGGGTATGCGCTCAAGGCAGAGAGTATACCCTAGAGCAGAGATGGTGAACCTATTGCACGCGTGCCCCTTTTGGCACACGAAAAAATAATTTTGGCATGGCATTGCTTGTGGCTTTAAATCAAAATAAAGCCAGATTACACAAAATCGCGACTGATCTTTATTAAATTCGATTAAACGAAAATTGAATAATTAATTTTATTCCGATCTTTTTTCCAATTCTGGTCTTTTTTTTTTTTTTTTCAAATAAAACAATACTTGAATACTATCGTCAAGAATTGCCCAATAAACATTATTAAATTCCGATGTTAAAATTACGGCAATTTTGAATTTATTAAAAAAAAAAAAAAAAAAAAAAAACTTTACGTTGACTGCGTTTGTCATTTTAGCAGTTGTTCTGATTATCTATGCTTTCGAGTCACTTTTTTCTCGAATGATACCAAAACTCAAATTGTAAACACTTATCAGATCCGGTACAGTTTGCTTTTAAATCAACCTGATATTAAGTTGCAACAATAGAAATTAAATTGCATCGATTTAACATTTTTTATTATTGTCTAAAATATATTTATTTGCATGATTATTATAGTTTAATATATATATGTAAATTCCGCATATTTTTTAATACTTAATAGAAAAATTTATAAGTAATTTTAATTTATTATTTTTCCACCTACTAAATTTGTTTTTTAATTGGCACGTCATGGTTCATGTAAAATAATTTTTTGATAATATTTGGCATGATGCAACAAAAAGGTTCGCCAACCCTGCCCTAGAGTATGCATATTATAGTTTTCTGAAGAAACAGGGGGTACAGACGTGTTTCTTTAAAAAATCCAGAAGCTATACGGCGTATACCCCCATATACTCTCCACTACATCCTTTAGAGTTCCTTTTGAATTCAGGGGGTGGCCTGGTTGGGAATATTCCCCCCCCCCTCAGAGCAATAAAATGTCCCCCCCGAAAAATTTGAAATTTTGTGTTTCTCATAATCTTCATGAACATATCTGCCACATGTGATGCATGGCCGCATGTTTGAAAAAGCATCAATACTGCAAAAGAAGCAGTACCAGCTCTCCTTTGTTGAAGAAGTCATACCATTGGTACCTACGATTTCGCCAACAGATATCCTACTGGGGGGGGGGGCTTCTTTTTATTTTTCTGCAAGGGTTTTTTGGAGGAAGGTTTTTGGGAGATTGTTCAAATGGCATCTTGTTGTTGAACAAAGATTTTACCACTTGATGCCTTTTCAATTTATGCTTGGCAACGTTGAATTTTCTTCTTTCTTACAGTTGTAGTCGATGGGGTCATAAGCTGTCCATATTGGTGACCGGGCGTAGTTTTACTAAATCTTGTAACAAATGAAAAAGGAAAATATTTTTAAGTAAAATATGCACTAGCAATCGAAAATGTGTTTTATTAGCTTTCTAAAATACTCCACTTTTCAACATTTAATGTAATTTTATCATATCTAATAAGAGTTTAAGATTACAAGTAATTAAGATCAGCACATCTCGAAACAACAAGTTTCCTCCTAAATGGCGAGCAACGCGCTTTTTTACACTTTCAAGTCTTAATTATCTTTTCAACTGCTTTTCTTCGCGAAAATGTTGAGCCATCTCTCGATCAAAATTATTACCTTTAAAAATATTAGGGGTGTCCATATCGAGAGCCCTGTCCATATAGGGTACAAATACCTTATAAATAAAGAGTCGAATTAAAAATCACTTCATTATTTGAAACATGTTTACTGTGTTTAATATCAAGCGATTGTGGCATTTACGATCATCCATTATCGGCATTTAATCATATAATTTGATGATAGTTCTTTGGTTGACGGAATAATCAAGTAGTATCGCTTGCATGTATCACTTATAAGAACTGTAACAAAAATTATTCACTAAAAATTAATTAGAAGTATGCACTATTCTGTTCATGGAAATGAATAGAATAGTGTACTTTCTATGTACTGTTTTATGTACTTTTTGTGAAAGTTGCTGTTCAGATTCTGAAATATTTTTATTTGAAATAAAGTCCCCAGTTATTCGTAGTAAGAAAAATATCAAGATGACTGTTAGAAATATTACAACTGATTTTTTTCAAAAAATATCAATATTTTAATAGCATTAAAGCTATTTCATAAGCAAAAGCCCAATATAATATACTTAATTATAATTAGAAGAAAATAAAGGGGTGGGGATGGGGATATACTAACCCCTTCTGTGACACCCATCAAAACAACAATCTAATATAATTATTCATGTCTTAATTATTGCATATTAAATATTATAAGGATAAAATGGGGCAAACATGATTAAATTATTTTAAAAAGGTAAGAACACTTAAAGTGACATTTAATACTCCGTAAAAAAATAATATGAATATCTATATTTTAATTATTAAACATTAAAATCTCACAAGATTTTAACAGAAAAACTATTGCTCAAAAATGCATTTTTGAGAGATGGGAAAATGACAATCTTTATAACTATTCTCTAATAATATACTGTTACTTTTATTTACTGTATACCAATAATATATTCATATTTTAATTATAATATCTTTATATTACAGTTAGTCCTTGAACCAAATAATTTATTTAATGCTTGTTAATTATAAGCGTGATTTTAATCTTTTTAACTCCTCCCCCCCTTTGAAAAAAAAAAAAAAAAAAAAAAAAAGACAATGAAATTAGTAAAATCTTCGACTTTTTAATCTTATTCAAAAATGCCTTTTAATAATTAAGATAATAAAAGTTCACAATGAATTGGAGAGTCTAAAAATTAAAGTAATCTCTAAATTTAATTAAAAAAAAATCAATGTGATTTTTTTTTTTTTTTTTTTTTTTTTTAAATTGATCAACACATATAAATATTGAGTTACATATAGTATATAAAATCCATAGCTCGTTAAATAATGAATTAAAAAAAACAAAACAATGTAACTTAATATTTTTAAACTTCATTACTTTTCAATAAAATAAATCCATTTACATAGAATTGGAGTTGGTTTTCACTTTTATTATTTAAATTTGTTATTATTTTACATTTACGATGCAAAATTTGTAATCAGCTTTGTGAAATCTTTCTGTGTACGTATTTTTTATCAACAATTATTCAAAGTTTTGTGAACTGTAAAATATATTCATAGCATTAATTGCGGTGTAAATATGCAGAAAAAATCTTTCCTATTTGCTGTTCATTCTTTGCGCGATCAAAATAAACAGGACTGCTACACACTTCCTAAGCGAGGAAACCCTCTTAAAGTATTCATCTCACAAATCCAGAAGTACCGCCAAGCATTTTCTCGCCACATCGTACAGAGTGGTGAGATATTTCGCTTCCCCACAAAAGAGCTCTAAAACGGCCATAACGACTTCACATTTTAGTCACTGTGACTTCACATCGACGTCACGTGACGTCATATCGACAATCGATGGTCACAAAGTCACAATGTGACTTCACAACGACGTTGCATTGACGTCACCATGCTTTACGGGTCTTCAACTTAAATTTTACATTTACTTACTTTATTTTCTTTATCATTTTTACTTTCTTCTATCTTTACAAGAAGAAAGTATTGGATTCATGAAAATTTTCGACTTCCGGTTTTCGACGGATTTATACGTTTTAGAAGGTCCTGAAGACGTTTTGACTATTTTTAGAAAATGTCTGTCTGTGAGTCTGTCCGTCTGTCTGTCTGTCTGTCTGTCTGTGTGTCTGTCTGTCTGTATGTGACAAAAAATTTGTGGGCGCTCTATCTCAAGAACTAATGCTCGAAATTTAATAAAATTTTATATTCAGTTTGACCTTGATATGAATTAGTGCCTATTGGTTTTTGGTGAATATTGGCCTGCAGGTGGCGCTGCTATACTACGTTTTTCATGATTTTCAAGATTGCTATATCTCAAGAACTAGGGCACAGAATTTCACCAAACTTCAGATTCTGTGACCCCTTGATATATATAGACGCTGATTAAGTTTTGGTGTAAATTGGCCAGCAGGTGGCGCTGCTATGCCACGTTTTTCATGATTTTTATGATAGCTATATCTCAAGAACTAATGCACAGAATTTCACCAAACTTCAGATTCTGCGATACCTTGAGATACATAGCCGCTGATAAGGTTTTGGTGTGAACTGCCTTATAGGTGGCGCTGCTATGCTACATTTTGCACGATTTTTGCAATAGCTATATCTCAAGAACTAATGCAGCGAACTTTATCAAATTTTAGATTCTGTTACACTAGAATATATAACATAATTAGACGCTGATTACATTTTGGTATTAACCTTGCAACAGGTGGTGCAGCTATGCTGCATTTTGCACGATTTTTCCGATAGCTATACCTCAATAACCAACGCACAGAATTTCATCAAACTTCAGATTTCGTTACAAAATGACATATAACATAATTACACGATGATTACGTTTTGTTATAAATCCTTCAACTGATGCTGCTGCTGTGCTATATTTTACACGGTTTTTTAAACTAGCTATATCTCAAGAACTAATGCACAGAATTTCATCAAACTTCAGATTCTTTTACACCATAACATAATTAGACGCTTTTTTACGTTTTGGCATAAATTCTCCAAGATATGGTGTTGCTGTGCTACGTTTTGCAAATTTTTTGTTATAAATATATCTCAAGAACTAATGGACGAAATTCCATGAAATTTCATATTCTATTAGGTCTTGACATAAATAGAAGCTTATTAGGTTTTAGTATAAATTACCCAACATGAGGCACTACTAAGCTCATTTTCTCAGAATATTAATTAAATTTTGCGTTTTAGGCTTTTCGGATACCAGAATCTCATTAGGCTAGGTCAAATATTCGAGGAAATTCGATAGTGGGTAACTTTGGGGTCACCATGTTTTTTTTTTTTTTTTTTTTTTTTTTTTTTTTTTTTTAATATTAAAATGCACTTATGAGATAGAAGAAAGTTTTGGGATTGACACATCCAACTAGTTTTTTATTAGAATAATGGCATTTTTTGTTAGTACGTCTATACATTATTGTCCATTCGTGCCGCTCTTTTTTATCTCTGATATTATTAGAAAGAAGACCTCTTTTAAAAAATAAATATAATGTTCCAGATAAATAAAGAATGATAATATCTAAAACAGATGCAAGAAAAATGATTTCTTAATTTATAATTTTATAAGAGAAAAAGCGAAGAATACTTTTTTTAACTACTGTTTAAATGATGCTTATCTTAGATTATTATATTAAGCGCAAATGTGATTAAGAATGTAATTTAATTAATTTATTTATTTTTGAGGCTAGAAGAAATGCACGCGGATGTTATTAGCTTGCTTAAATTTATAATCGTCATATTACATTATAATTGTATTATACAAGTATTTATTTTTATAATCTTTTGTATGTGCAGCCCTTTTTTGTTTACGGTTCGATTAATGAATGGAAATTTGAACGATGCAGTGTTTATTTTTTTTAAAACAATGATTCAATTACGTTTGAATGTAAAGTTTTTTTTTATTTAATGTACCATTATCACATTAGAAAAAGGTTGTTTTTAGTTTATACGTTATTTTCTAACCGGGATCCTCTCCTTTATCTCCAATTTTATCTGAATACGAGACTATGGCTAAGCAAAAGATAAAATACAGAGAATTCCTTGTAAAATCTCGAAAAAGTAAATTCATTAAGAAGATGAGTAAAACAAGTTGGAAATTGCAACTGAAGCGTAGCAAATAAGGTGCGTTCGTACGATAACGAAGCTTTAAAAATATTCAGATCTTGCTGATCTATATCAATACTTCGGATACAGTATCTTTGTGTTCCTGTAAATATACAGGAAGTAATTTTTATTATGTAATTATTTTATGTAAGATATTTAAACAATAAATATAATATTCAAATTAAATGAACAAATGATGCTAAGAAAATCAAAAATCAAGTGAAAAAGAATATTTTTTAATTTATATTTTAATCAGAGAAAAGGGCGATGAATGCTTCATTTTCAGCTGCTGTTTTTGATATAATGTTCAGATTATTGTTTTGATTTAATATGTGAGTGAGAATGTAATTTAATTTCATTTTGTATTGACACTAGAAGAAGTACGTGAGGAATACGTTGATGTTATTAACATGTTTACATTTTTTATCGCCCTTTTTATTTAAAATTGTATTAAGCAAATATTCAATTCCATTAATTATTGTACTTAATAGTCCGATTTTTTTCTGATTTCATTATTGTAACGAAATTTCATTTGTGCAGTGTTTAATTTTTTTTTATTGTTCAAGGATATTTTGAATGTGCTTGAACGCAAAGTTTCCTTTGCTTTATTTTCTTTATCATTGCTTATATTATGCGAAAAAAAAATATTGTTTTTTTTTTTCTGTTTATTTATTTGTCTGTTATTGTCAAAATGTGCCTCTTTCCTGTATCTCTGATATCTGAATATAATATTATGACTAAAATAATGATAAGTAAATAACTCCTTCTAAAAGCTCTAGAAAACTAATTAATGTTCAAATTTAAAAAAAGAAAAGTATCTAAAATCTAGTACAAAAAATAAATATTCCTTTACTTTTATTTTATTAACAGTATGTGAGAAAAATACTTTTGTTAGTTGCTATTTTTTAAATGATGTTTAGATTAATATGTGTAGTACAAATATGATTTAGGCTGAAATTTAATTTCCGGGGTACTTGGATGTTTTTAAAATAATTAAATTTTTAATCTTCATTTTATTTTGTATATATATTAAATAAATATTTACTTCCATAGTCTATTGTGTATGCAGCACAATTTTATTTTCGATTTGATTATGGTAATAAAATTTGAATTAGGAAGTGTTTGATTTTGTTTCTTGTATTTTTTTATATATTTTTTTTAATTATATATACTATATATGGCAAAAGGTGACCGGCTACTTGCTATTTTAGGCATTTTGTTATGCATCTAGAAAAAAATATGAGGAATTTTTTTGAAATTCCAAGTGTGTAAACATAATAGTACAAGTCATACATTTACGTGAAAATGTTTTCCGAAATTTCAAAAGGGGTGCCAACAAACTGTAAAAGAACAAATATTTTTTGTATAACCTTGACAAAACTAATGTAGCACAAGCGTTCAAACTGTAGATTATAATAACAGGCCTATTGTAATTAATTGTGTTCATTTTTACGTGGAAAGTATTATAAGTAGAAAAAATGAAGTTGTTATAAAAAAAGTCCCAATATTTTGAAAGTTTTTATGTTATAATCTGCAGAGTTCTTAAAATTAAATAATATTATTTTCCGAAAATATGACAAACAACATTATACACAATACTCTGTAATCGTAATTAACAAAATAATAGAAAATATATGAAAAATGAGCAGATTTACTAAATATTTTTTCACTGCGCATGCGTGAAAGTTATCAAAATTTCATTTGCATATTGTGTTATTTAAATGTATAGAGCAATGTTTGTGAAAATCTCAAAAACATAGCTTGAAAATTCTGAAAATCTTCGCCGATAGAATAAGCGCAATATCCGTTATTCCCAAAATGAAGTAAAAACATGAGTGTTTGTGTCCTTGTATCCATTGATTAGTGTCAATATAGAATACTCAATATGGCACGTATTACTTTATTTGGATGCAACTGATTGATTAAAATGTATGCCCAAGTTAATGATATTTCGAACCAGAAAACTTTTAATAAATGAAATCAAATAGATTCTCCTTGAAAACATAAAATTAACACTTTCAAGGGCTGTAGTCACACGGCGTGATCACATAATTATATTTCCTAAACAGACAAACGGAACCAGGAATATTTTAATTAATTTATATAAATAATGTACGCGTAGAAAAA
The DNA here is from genome assembly GCA_964019185.1 of Maratus speculifer. Taxonomy (NCBI): domain Eukaryota; kingdom Metazoa; phylum Arthropoda; class Arachnida; order Araneae; family Salticidae; genus Maratus; species Maratus speculifer. Next base: position 218,986,345 of record OZ025300.1, read on the forward strand.
ACTGGTTTTCATTTTCTGAAAAACTTCGTTTGTAAAATCTTGTGTCAGTCAATTATTTAAGCATTTTACGAACAGGAATTTCCAGCTCCTGAAAGGGTTAACTATATAAGAATATAAATATTTTTTTCAGGCTAGCTAAAAACACCTTTAACCCCTTAACTTGTTTTCCTCAACACCGTTCGGACAAGACGAATTCACTTATTGCATCATTTAAAGCTTTTTGACACCACTATTATTTTTAAGAAAATTTTCATACTATTGAAAGGCGGAAATGTTTACACTAAATTTTATGAATATTATATCTAAATAATGGTGGTGGGAGTCCGTTATTTTCAATTTATTGAACGGAAAATAATTAACCAGTTAACCCTTTCCGGCACACTGTGCCTGGTCTGGGATACCTAATTTTAATTCCATACTTGGAAATGGCACCAATAATATTTTAGTAAAACTTTTTCTTTTAAAATGAAAGCTTAAATTAAGAAATTCAAAGTATCTGAAATTTCGTTTGTGAATTCCTGTGTCAGTTGATATTTTCTTATTTTACTAACAGATTTTGCCCGTGCCGGAAAGGGTGAATGAGTTAAACTGATCAAGTTAATCGGTGTATTACGCTAGTTAAGTGGAAACTTTGCAAGCACGTAGATAAAAAGAAAATTTTCTTCATTATTATTATTGGTGCAGCAGCGGCCCTTCAGGGATTTCATTCTCATTTTTATTTCGATATTTTAATCATCTAAATTTCTCCCTTTTTTTTATTCGTAGAACGTTCTACGATTAAATACGGTTGAGTTTGACATGCAAATAAACATGTTATTATACAAACATTTTGAAAACAGAAGTTTTCTAGTTGCAAAGTGATTGTGAGTCCGCCTGGTATGGTAAAAAGTCATAGCACTTTGCTGTAATGTTTTATGAAAATACGATTCTAGAACATACATGGAATTAAGAATAAAAAGGAATTCAAATATTCTTTAAAAAATGAAACTTCAACTGTCGCTGGTTTTGCAGTCGCAATTACCGGTGGTGCAAACTTCCACCAGTAAATTTGAATAGAAATGTTTCGCTTATTTAAACGCGTTGTTCGTGCAAAATTTTAATCATAACTAGGACCAAAGCATATATTAATTTTGACAGGTGATAGTTTAACTGTTGTTCGATACTCTAAGGTTTACTGTTGGAGTTTGTTTTGGTGGTAATCGGCAACCATTGAGCCGATATAAAACACCAGTTACAACCTAATCAGTTACTTCGTTCGCATCTGGTGGATTATATAATTTTCTCACCTCTTTAATCATAACTGCGTTATCAGATATGCTTTTAAAACTTGATTATGATTTAGCTAAAGATAAATAGAGTTATCTTTCAATAGATTTCGCATAATTTTTTAACATTCATAAATTACCCTACCTTTCAAAAAAAAATATTTTTTTGTGATTACCCAACATTTACCTATCGTAGTACAAATAAATGAAAATTCTATTTATTCAACATGAAGCTGATGTTTTTGAAAATCCATGATCAAATATCGTCGGCATGATGAAAGCTGTGTTGGCAATAGGCTACTTTTTTTTAAATTCAAAATCCTTGATTCTAGAGGTGCAAGTCCGAAAATATGAATTTATAAATAAAGAGCCCATTGGCACCACTGTTTTCATATTGAATAGTTTGACATTGTGCCAACGATATTGCGATTGATAAACATTGGTAACGAAGGATTCTTAAAATAAAAAATATTTAATTCAAAGATTCAATCAATTATTCAATCAATTATTAATCAATTTGCCTTTCAAGAATAAAGGTAATTTCTCCATAAATTTGCCGAACACGCGCAGACTGTAAGCATGGATAAGCTTAAATTGTAAATTTATTTTATATTTGTTTTATTTCGAAAAAGAGATGTATGTATATAGAAATTATTTATAGTGCATTTGGAACTAATACGATTCGTTAATCATCATCATTATTATTATTATTATTATTATTATTATTATTATTATTATTATTTGTACTATACATGATAAATAATATATTTAATCCTTAACTGCATGGATTATACATTTATAATTGTGTTTTTTATTCTTATATTAAGGATTAGACACCAGAAATTTTTAGATAGATTTTTCACTGCATTAAGAGGCACACATATATATATATATATATATATATATGTAAATTTACTGGATTAATATTTCTATATAAATGTAGTGGTTGCTAAGAACTTAATTTATTTTTTTAAGTTAAATAAAACGTAATGAAATTTGCGTCACTATGCAAAGAAAAGTTAAGAAGCAAGATTTACAATTTTACTTTTTAAATTCGATTTTTTAAAAATAATATTGCTGTGAATATATTTTATACAGGACTTAAATACTTCATTGCGTTATATTTGGTTAGTTAAATTTTTCTTATAATAAATGATGAACTTGCTCTTAGATTTTTAAAAATTTGATATTCATCAAAGGTATGAAATAAACTGACGGAAAATTCTTGGAGAGTATTTGATCTTTCACCTTTTAAAATAAATTTGAACAATTCTTGTCAAAATATTTTAAAGGAAATCCTGTTTCTTTTCAAATATACTTTCTTTCAGTATGAGGATAAATAATTCATTATTCAGAAAATTTTCCTTTGAGCAATAGTTAAGATTTTTTTAAGCTATGACTTGAATGTTTTTTTAATCCTGTTCGTAATAATATTTATATCTGCTGAAAGACTTTTTCAGGAAGAGAGGAATTTATTTATAAGTCTGAAAATTTAGTCTTTGAAAAAATTAGTTTCCAAATTGTTATTATAATTTGTTAAATTACATTTTTTAAGAAATATCTGTTTATTTGGAAAATAGATGTACGTATATAACTATATAGCAATAAGTATACTGTTTTTAGATTTGCTAAGATTCGTTCATCATTATTAATTTTTTCCTACAGTACATAATAAATGACACATTTAAAATTTTTAGTTAAATTTTTTGCTTTTTAAATTCCATTTCTTAGAAGTATTACTGTGAATTTATTTTATACAACTCCGAAATTTTTTATTATGTTATCTTTGGTTAGTTAATTTTTTCTTTTAATAAATGATGGACTTGCTCTTATATTTTTAAAATTTTCACATTCATCAAAGGTATAAATTAAAGTTACGGAAAAGTTTCGAAAAGTACTTGATCTTTCACTTTTTAATATAAATTTGAACTACTCTTATCAAAATATTTCTAATGGAAATCCTGTTTCTTTTCAAACATGCTTTCTTTCAGAATGGGGATAAATTATTCAGTATCCAGAAAACTTTCGTTTGAATATAGTTAAGACTTTTTTAGATATGATTTGTATGTTTTTTTATCATGTTCGTTATAATATTTATATTTTCTGAAAGAATTTTTTATGAAGAGAGGAATTTAAAATTATTATTTTGCGCAGACTGTATATGAGAATGTAATTTAGTTTCATTGCACACTATGTGAGATTTTTTAAAAATCGCCATTTAGAATGCTTTTCGCGCATTTTCAACCTTTTTAAAATTCGTATTTTTAAGGAAATGATCATTTATAACTTATAAATAATTAAAATGCTAAATTTCATAATTCGAGGCCTTTCAATAAGACAAAAATAGCATTTTAGTACATTTCTTGCTCCTTGTACCTTCTTTGAGTTAGTGGCATCGACATAAGATATAGCCTATATATGAACAAGGACGTACACCATTGTTTTGGTACCATTACGTATGAAACATGTTCATACCTAGACTACCCCCCCCCCCCCTTCACCCTCCACGAAACAAACTTTATCTCTTTATAATAATGATATAGATTTATTTTATTTGAAAAATAGATGTACCTATAGAGAATTAAGTATAGTGTATTGGGATCTGATACAATTCGTTGATCATTATTAATTTTTTGTACTGTACATAATAAATAATACATTTAAGAAATGAGATTAATATTTAATTTTTTTAATTTCATTTCTTGAAAATAATATTACTATAAATATATTTTATAGTATTCCGAAATACTACACTGTGTTATGTTTGGTTAGTTATTTTTTTCTTATAGTAAATGATAGGCTTGCTCTTAGATTTTTTACAAATTTCATATTCATCAAATGTATGAAATAAACTTACGGAAAATTCTCGAAAAGTATTTGATCTTTCACTTTTAAAAATAAATTTGAACTACCCTTGTCAAAATATTTCTAAAGGAAATGCTGTTACTTTTCAAACATACTTTCTTTCAGTATGAGGATAGGTTATCCAGTGTCTGCGTAGATCGCCCCCACTCTGCCGGCTAAAATTCAACGCTAATGGCGCCTAGTGCATGTAAAATCCGTCGTGGGTGCAAAGTCCTCCAAGTTACCTGTGAATTATACCTCTGGAGGTGCCTTTCCAGGTGAAGGTCTCGTCATCTGATCAAGGCTCTAAATTACGAGACCATCTTGCGAAGCCATTTGCAGTTTAAACAACAGGATGTACCTTTAATTAACAGGCGAAAGAAAGTATGCTCAACGACAAGCAAGTACTGCAGAAATGATAACACGCGAAGCAAAGTTTATTGACGCTTCACGGCAATTAGGCGGTCGTCCGCCCCGATACCAGGTATCTAACCCGTTAAGCTGAGAAAACTCGGCAGGTAGGGGCCTGGTCATCGGTTAGAAAGAAAGAAAGATTATTCAGTATCCAGAAAACTTTCGTTTGAACTATAGTTAAGATTTTTTTAAGATATGATTTGTATGCTTTTTTATTCTGTTCTTAATAATATTTATATTTTTGGAAAGACTTTTTGATGAAGAGAGGAATTTATTTATAAGTCTATAATTTTAGTCTTTGAAAAAATCCTTTTCCAAATGGATGTTGTAATTTGTTAAATTACATTTTTTTTAAATATTTATTTAAATGGAAAATAGGTATAGATTATGTATAGATATAACTATATGGCATTAGGTATATTGTATTTAGATTTGCTAAGATTCGTTCATCATTATTAAATATTTCCTACCGTACATAATAAATAAAACATTTAAAAAAATCGGTTTAAAATTTTTACTTTTTAAATTCCATTTCTTAAAAATACTTCTGTGAATTTATTTTATACTAGAAGTACTCTATTATGTTAACTTTGGTTAATTAAATTTTTTTTTATAATAAATGATGGACTTTTTCTTAGATATTTTAAAAATTTCATATTCATCAAAGGTTTGAAATCAACTTAAGGAAAATTTTCGAAAAGTATTTGATCTTTCACTTTTTGAAATAAGTTTCAACTACGCTTATCAAAATATTTCTAAAGGAAATCCTGCTTCTTTTCATATATGCTTTCTTTCAGTATGAGGATAAATTATTCAATAATTTAGAAAATTTTCCTTTGAACTATAGTTAAGATTTTTTAAAAGACATAATTTCTCTCTCTCTCTCTATGTTTTTACTTATTTTATTCGTAATAAAATTTATATCTTCTGAAAGACTTTTTTATGAAGAGAGGAATTTAAATTTACTATTTTGCGGAGACATGCATATGAGAATATAATTTAAATTCACTTTACACAAATTATATGACTCCAGACATGCAATGATAAAAATACTAAAAACAATTAAAATATAATTAAATGTAGACGTTTCGGCTGCATTCCATTATCCTCATAAGCGGTAGCGATGGCAGAGTGGGGGTTCAAACGATGTGGATACAACTAATTTTCTAAAGTTTTGCTCTCCTTATATAATCGATGAATATTCTACTATAATCAAGACAAAGAAAACTTTACAGAATTACTAGCATCCCCCACCCTCACCGAATACGTCACGGGTACTCAAAAAAGTCATAAAATATGCAGGCACATCAACAATGGAAAGCTGTTAAAAATACAGTTTAATCAAAATAGGGAACCTACAGTTTAATCAATCTTCGGAACCTAGGTTGTTTCTTTAACTGGAGATGCAGTCGAAACAAATGCCGATTCCAAAAATTTATGCAAATCTAGTTAATTCGTAACCTTAACTCTTTTCAATTGTTGCGGTTCTTGCATATTTTGTGACTCTGTTTAATCCTGAGTCTCCATACTGATGAGGATTATAGAATGCAGCCGAAACGTCTTATTTTGTATGATGGTTTAAATGAGCCCAAAAATTCAAATAATAAATTGTGGTAGATCTGTTAATGGAAATTAAATTTTTTAACATACACATAAATTGTAAATATACATAACTCAATACATTTATCTTAGTGCTTTAACAGAAAAAATTGTAATTATGTCAACAACGACAAAAAAAATTCTATTTAATAAATGTAAAACAAACGACGTGTTCTAAATGAAACATTTCATTTTGAACGTCTTTCTTTATCTCGTTATTTTTTCCCTTTAATAGAAAGAAAATAAATCAATATAATATGTTCACAAAACCGTAGAAAAGACAAATAATGCATTTAACTTCAAACACCTTCATACTCCCGTATCATCCATTTATGTTTAAAAATAATTGACTCTTCAGCATTATAAAGATTTTGACTTAATGTGATGATTTTTTTCCTCCTTCCAAATTCATTTATTTGTAAATTATGTTTCGTATATTTGAAAAGAAATATTTAACATTCCTTTATTTATTATTTTTTTTTCTCTTTTACGAGAAAATTATAATTGATTTTTAGATTATGCTTTATTGTCAAAACTTATCATTCCGCTCTATCTCCGATATCTTAAAATATGACAAAGCAGAGTATAAATAAAAAAGTGAAGATTTCGAAAAAGTAAATTAGTGTTTAATTTTATAATAAATAAGAGTAGATGAAAAATGGTGCAAGTAATGATGAATTCTTATTGTTATTATTTTTTTATATAAGAAAGAGGATAAGGAATACTTTTTTTATTTGGTATTCTTGAATGTTTGGTATTTTTGCATGTTTTGTGACTCTGTTTAATCCTGTATGTCAGTACTGATGAGGACTGTAGAATGTAGCCGAAATTACTTCCTTTATGTAATGCTTTAAATGAGATCAAAAATTCAGATTATAAATTGTGGTAGATTTGTTAATAGAAATGAAATTCTTTCAGATTCTTATACGTCAAGCATTTATCTTAATAATTAAAAAGAAAAAAATTAAATTATCTGAATGATAAATATTTATATTTAAAAAAAAAGTGTAAAATAAATGGCGTGGCCTACATAACACATTTGAACTAGAAAATCTTTTCTGGTTTTAACAAATATTCATATTTAAGTGTAAAAAATATGCTAATTTATGCTTAATTGTAACTTATATATTGAAAAACAAAAAGATTTCAGGTATCTTCTTCTCTTTCTTCATTAGTCCTTTTAAAATTGAAATACTTTAACATTATTTTTTCCTTTAATAGAAATAAAATAAATCAATATAATATGTACACAAAACAGCAGAAAAGATAAATAACTTCAAACACCTTCATACTCTCATATCATCTATTTATGTTTAAAAATAATTGACTCTTCAGCATTCTAAAGATTTTGACTTAATGTGATGATATTTTTCCTCCTTCCATGTTTGTTTATTTGTAAATGTTATGTTTCATATATTTGAAAAGAAAAGTTTAAGATTACTTTATTTTATTTATTTTTAATTTAAATTTATTTTTCTCTTTTATGGGAAAAGTATCATTGATTTTTAGTTTGGGCTTTATTGTCAAAACTTATCATTCCGCATTTTATCCGATACATTTCAAATATGACAAAACAAAGCATAAATAAAGAAATTTTCGAAAAAGTAAATTAGCAAAATAAAATCAGTAAGAGTAGCCGAAAAATGGTGTAAGTAATAACGTTTTTTTCTTATTATTATTGATAAAAAAAAAAAAAAAAAAAAAAAAAAGAGGAAAATAAGTACTTTTTTAGATGTGTTAGTAATTATGTAAATATGTAGCACCTATAGTCGTCGTTCAGTTTGTCCGTCTGTCCCTCTGTCCACATATAACATAGCAAAAACTACCCAACCGAATCATTTGAAAATTAAAATATATAATAGTAAATATAAAAATTGAAAATAATTAACGTTACCTAAATAAAACATTTAAATTCAAACATCATTCTTGATCTCGTCGTATATTCATAATTGAATGTAAAAAAATTGCTAATTTCCAAATTTACATGTAATTTAATAAACTTAACGTATAATGGAAAACTAAACATTTTAAGTGTCTTGTTTTTCTCTTACATTATTCATTTTCAAATTGAAATATTTTAAAATTATTTTTCCCTTTAATAGAATATAAACAAATCAATATAATATATACACAAAACAGTAGAAAAGAAAAATAATGCATTTAACTTCAAACACCTTCATACTCTCGTATTATCCATTTATGTTTAAAAATAATTGACTCTTCAAAGCATTATAAAGATTTTGACTTAATATGATGATATTTTTCTTCCTTCCGAATACATTTATTTGTAAATGATGTTTCGTATATTTGAAAAGAAATGTTTGAGATTCCTTTACTTTATTTACTTTTTTTTATTTTCTCTTTACGAGTAAAGTGTCATTGATTTTTAGTTTGCACTTTATTGTCAAAACTTATCATTCCGCATTATCTCCGATACATTTTAAATATGACAAGGCGAAGTACAAATAAAGAAGTGTTTTTGAAAAAGGAAATTAATAAAGTAAAATCAATAAGAGTAGCTGAAAAATGGTGTAGGTAACAATGGTTTTTCTTATTATTATTTCTTTTTTAAAAAAAAGGAAATAAATTAAGGAATACTTTTGTCTGTGCGTTCCTAATTTTGTAAATACGTAGCATCTATAGTCGTCGTTCAGTCTGTCCATCTGTCCGCAAATAACAGAGCAAAAACTACCCATCCGAATCGTCTGAAATTTAAAATATATAATTGTAAATAAAATTGAATATAATTGATGTTACCTAAATAAAACATTTAAATTCTATTGTCTTTCTTGATCTCGTCGTATATTCTTAGTAAAGTGTAAAAAAAATTCTAATAATTCTATTTTACAAATAATTTAATTTTCACTTATAATTTAATTAAAAAATAAAATCTTTCAGGTGACTTGTTCTCCTTTAGCATTAGTCATTTTCAAATTGAAATACTTTAACATTACTTTTTCCTTTAACAGAGTGAAAAGAAATAAATATAATATATAAACAAAACAGAAGAAGAGACAAATAATACATTTTATTTCAAACACTTCATACTCCGTATCATCTATTTATGTTTAAAAATAATTGACTCTTCAGCATAATAAAGATTTTGACTTAATGTGATGATATTTTTCCTCCTTCCAAATTCATTTATATGTAAATGATGTTTCGTATATTTGAAAAGAAATATTTAAGATTCCTTTACTTTATTTAATTTTTTTTCTCTTTCACAAGAAAAATATCATTGATTTTTAGTTTGCTCTTCATTGTCAAAAATATCATTCAGCATTATCTTCGATACATTTTAAATGTGAGAAAGCAAAGTATAAATAAAAAAGTGAAGATTTCGAAAAAGTAAATTAATAAAATAAAATCAATAAGAGTAGCGTAAAAATAATGTAAGTAATAATGATTTTTTCTTCTTATTATTTATTTTTTAAATAAGAAAGGGGATAAAGAATAATTTTTTAAGCGCGTTCGTAATTATGTAAACATGTGGCATCTATAGTCGACCTTGAGTCTGCCCATCTGTCCGTCTGTAAGCATATAACAGAGCAAAAACTACCCAACCGAATCGTTTGAAATTTTAAATCTATAATTGTAAATTAAAAAAAATAAAATAATTATTGTAACCTAAATAAAACATTTAAATTCGAACAGCTTTATTTATCTCGCTGTATAGTCGTATTTAAATATAAAAAATTGCTAATTATTCTAATTTACATGTAATTTAATTTTAACTTATAATTTATTGAAAAACATAACCTTTTAGGTGCCTCGTTTTTCTTTTGCATTTATCATTTTCAAATTGAAATACTTTAATATTATTTTTTCCTTTACCAGAATGAAAACAAATCAATATAATATATACACAAATACAAATAGTGCATTTAACTTCAATCATCTTCATACTCCCGTATCATCCATTTATGTTTAAAAATAATTGAATCTTCAAAGCATTATAACGATTTTGGCTTAATATGATGATATTTTTCCTCCTTCCAAATTCATTTATTTGTAAATGATGTTTAGTATATTTGAAAAGAAATGTTTGAGATTCCTTTACTTTATTTACTTTTTTTTTAATTTTCTCTTTTACGAGAAAACTATAATTGATTTTTAGATTATGCTTTATTGTCAAAACTTATCATTCCGCTTTATCTCCGATATCTTAAAATATGACAAAGAAGAGTATAAATAAAAAAGTGAAGATTTTGAAAAAGTAAATTAGTGTTTAATATTATAATAAATAAGAATAGATGAAAAATGGTGCAAGTAATGATGATTTCTTATAAGAAAGAGGATAGGGAATACTTTTTCTTAATTGGTATTATTGAATGTTTGGCATTTTTGCATGTTTTGTGACTCTATTTAATCCTGTATCTCAACACTGATAAGGAAAATAGAATGTAGCCGAAATTACTTATTTTATATAATGCTTTAAGTGAGATAAAAAATTCTGTTAATAGAAATGAAATTCTTTTAGATACTTATATGTCAACCATTTGTCGTAATAATTAAAAAGAAAAAAAATATCTGAACAATAAATATTTATATTAAAAAAATGTAAAATAAATGGGGTGACCTATATAACATATTTAAACTCGAACATTTTTTCTCATTTTATCTTATATTCATATTTAAGTGTAAAAAAATATGCTAATTTAAGCTTATTTGTAACTTATATTGAAAAACAAAACCTTTCAAGTGTCTTGTTCTCCTTCAGCATTAGTCATTTTCAAATTGAAATGCTTTAACATTATTTTTTCCCTTAATGGAATGTAAATAAATCAATATAATATATACACAAAACAGTAGAAAAGACAAATAATACATTTAACTTCAAACACCTTCATACTCCCGTATCATCCATTTATGTTTAAAAATAATTGACTCTTCAAAGCATTATAAAGATTTTGGCTTAATGTGATGATATTTTTCCTGCTTCCAAATTCATTTATTTGTAAATGATGTTTCGTATATTTGAAAAGAAATGTTTGAGATTCCTTTACTTTATTTACTTTTTTTTATTTTCTCTTTACGAGTAAAGTGTCATTGATTTTTAGTTTGCACTTTATTGTCAAAACTTATCATTCCGCATTATCTCCGATACATTTTAAATATGACAAGGCGAAGTACAAATAAAGAAGTGTTTTTGAAAAAGGAAATTAATAAAGTAAAATCAATAAGAGTAGCTGAAAAATGGTGTAGGTAACAATGGTTTTTCTTATTATTATTTATTTAAAAAAAAGGAAATAGATTAAGGAATACTTTTGTCTGTGCGTTCCTAATTTTGTAAATACGTAGCATCTATAGTCGTCGTTCAGTCTGTCCATCTGTCCGCAAATAACAGAGCAAAAACTACCCATCCGAATCGTCTGAAATTTAAAATATATAATTGTAAATAAAATTGAATATAATTGATGTTACCTAAATAAAACATTTAAATTCTATTGTCTTTCTTGATCTCGTCGTATATTCTTAGTAAAGTGTAAAAAAAATTCTAATAATTCTATTTTACAAATAATTTAATTTTCACTTATAATTTAATTAAAATATAAAATCTTTCAAGTGACTTGTTCTCCTTTAGCATTAGTCATTTTCAAATTGAAATACTTTAACATTACTTTTTCCTTTAACAGAGTGAAAAGAAATAAATCTATACTAATATTATAAAGAGGAAAGATTTGATTGTTTGTTTGTTTGAATTGAATAGGCTCCGAAACTACTTGACGGATTTGAAAAATTCTTTCACCGTTGGAAAGCTACACTATTTCCGCTGAACATAGGCTAATTTTTAATTGATTTATTCAAATATTTTTCTTAATAATTCAATATTTCATTATTTTTCATACAGAATCAATAAAAATTTTTCCGATAAAAAATAACCATTTTTCTTTCCCGTTGCCAAGAAAATGTAATCTGGAATAATATTAATAATAAATAAATTAATTCAATTAGTAATTATGGAACAAAATAATTTGTATAATTTTAAAATAAAAAAGAAAAATAATGAAATAATTTACTGATAAATAAACGACTATTACTGGATTACCACGTGAGGCATAAAATCGCAATTTTGTTGTAATCGTGCCAACGTGATCCGTAGATGATATCTGCATCTAAATATTATTGGCAATATTATTGTTTACATAATTTGTTTACATTATTTGGCAATACTTGATGTCCCATCGACCAAAAAACTGTCGCCAAAGTATAAGGTTAAATGTCAATAATGGATGATCGTAAATGTCACATTCTTTTAACATTAAATATGTTTTGCATAATTGTTACGTCGTCAACTAATTTTAATTCGATGTTTTATCTCTATTTCTATTAACATTTTAGTATTTTATTAATTCTTTGGTTATTTAAAATCTAAATTATATCCATTTGTATAATTTGGCGAAATTGATCGACGGAATAATCAAATGGTACCAATTGTTTGTTTACACTCTATCTGGATATTTAGGTTGATAGAATTAGCGTACTTATCGAGTCTCCGCCAAGTCATATGCCAAGCAGTCATTAAATCTGTGTTTTAGCCTTACTATTATTTTTTTTCATCTGCAGTTATTTTACCATCACTAAAAAAGAAATATTTTGAATGTGGAGAAAAAATCATTATCATGAAAAAATATTTGCAATTAATTTATCATTCATTCTAATAAAAAAACGGTACTACTCGGTTAACCCGTCAACCAAATAATTATCGCCAAACTATCAGATTAGATGCTAATAATGGATGATCGTGAATGTCGCATTCGATGACATTAAATACGATTCACGTGTTTAAAATGTCATTAAATGATTTTTATTTCGACTTCTTCTTAATATTTTTCTTAATATTTTACTAATTATTTGTTTTTTTAGTGCATTTTTTCATGCTTAATTGAATGGTACTAAGCAAATTCTTTTAAATCCAGTACTTGGTGAGATACTTCACATTTTCCTAATTTGGCGATGTCTTCAGCGTAAAAACCTGAAATTTTGAATCCTTATCTATATATATATAAAAATCTCTCCTTTAGGAAGTTCATCGGATGGTCTAAAATAATAACATGTTTCACCATATCTCAGAAGCAAATTCAGGTAGAGAAATTGAAGTGGAATTCAAGCTAAAAAACCTACTAAAAAATTCTTAATTACTTTGGTACTTTTGTAATTTGTCAGTTATTTAATCATTTTAGAGGTATTTTGTCGCCAAAACGAACTTTGAACTGACCAATGTAAGATTACATAAATCAGACAAAAATTGCGGGTATTTGATTCGATATTAAGATTGTTTATTTAAATATATTTCGTTTGATTCAAGATTATTTTAGAGAAACTGACCAGCGTAGCGGGCGGAGGCTGCTAGTATAATATATAAACAAGACAGAAGAAGAGACAAATAATACATTTTACTTCAAACACTTCATACTCCGTATCATCTATTTATGTTTAAAAATAATTGACTCTTCAGCATAATAAAGATTTTGACTTAATGTGATGATATTTTTCCTCCTCCCAAATTCATTTATTTGTAAATGATGTTTCGTATATTTGAAAAGAAATATTTAAGATTCCTTTACTTTATTTAATTTTTTTTCTCTTTCACAAGAAAAATATCATTGATTTTTAGTTTGCTCTTCATTGTCAAAAATATCATTCAGCATTATCTTCGATACATTTTAAATGTGAGAAAGCAAAGTATAAATAAAAAAGTGAAGATTTCGAAAAAGTAAATTAATAAAATAAAATCAATAAGAGTAGCGTAAAAATAATGTAAGTAATAATGATTTTTTCTTCTTATTATTTATTTTTTAAATAAGAAAGGGGATAAAGAATAATTTTTTAAGCGCGTTCGTAATTATGTAAACATGTGGCATCTATAGTCGACCTTGAGTCTGTCCATCTGTCTGTCTGTAAGCATATAACAGAGCAAAAACTACCCAACCGAATCGTTTGAAATTTTAAATCTATAATTGTAAATAAAAAAAATAAAATAATTATTGTAACCTAAATAAAACATTTAAATTCCAACAGCTTTATTTATCTCGCTGTATAGTCGTATTTAAATATAAAAAATTGCTAATTATTCTAATTTACATATAATTTAATTTTAACTTATAATTTATTGAAAAACATAACCTTTTAGGTGCCTCGTTTTTCTTTTGCATTTATCATTTTCAAATTGAAATACTTTAATATTATTTTTTCCTTTACCAGAATGAAAACAAATCAATATAATATATACACAAATACAAATAGTGCATTTAACTTCAAACATCTTCATACTCCCGTATCATCTATTTATGTTTAAAAATAATTGACTCTTCAGCATTATAAAGATTTTGACTTAATGTGGCGATATTTTCCCTCCTTCCAAATTCATTTATTTGTAAATGATGTTTCGTATATTTGAAAAGAAATGTTTGAGATTACTTTACTTTATTTACTTTTTTAAATTTTCTCTTTTACGTAAAAAGTATCATTGATTTTTAGTTTGCGCTTTATTGTCAAAACTTACCATTCCGCATTATCTTCGATACATTTTAAATATGACAAGGCGAAGTACAAATAAAAAAGTGTTTTTGAAAAAGGAAATTAATAAAGTAAAATCAATAAGAGTAGCTGAAAAATGGTGTAAGTAATAATGATTTTTCTTATTATTATTTATTTAAAAAAAAGGAAATAGATTAAGGAATACTTTTGTCTGTGCGTTCCTAATTATGTAAATACGTAGCATCTATAGTCGTCGTTCAGTCTGTCCATCTGTCCGCAAATAACAGAGCAAAAACTACCCATCCGAATCGTCTGAAATTTAAAATATATAATTGTAAATAAAAAATTTAATATAATTGATGTTACCTAAATAAAACATTTAAATTCTATTGTCTTTATTGATCTCGTCGTATATTCCTAGTAAAGTGTAAAAAAATTCTAATAATTCTATTTTACAAATAATTTAATTTTCACTTATAATTTAATTAAAAAATAAAATCTTTCAGGTGACTTGTTCTCCTTTAGCATTAGTCATTTTCAAATTGAAATACTTTAACATCACTTTTTCCTTTAACAGAGTGAAAAGAAATAAATATAATATGTAAACAAAACAGAAGGGGAGACGAATAATACATTTAACTTCGAACACTTCATACTCCCGTATCATCTATTTATGTTTAAAAATAATTGACTCTTCAGCATAATAAAGATTTTGACTTAATGTGATTATATTTTTCCTCCTGTCAAATTCATTTACAGTCGACTCTCGTTAATTCGAACTCGTCGGGACCACGAGAAATGTTCGAATTATCCGAAGTTCATATTAAGGAAAATATGAAATGAAAATATGCTTGGTGCTAATACAAAGGAATTAATGTTATAGCATTTTTTAAATTTATTTTGTCTGTTATCATTAGAATGTGACTTAATATTAAATTAGAATGTATAAATACATAAACTAATTAAAAAATTAGAAACAAGAACGATAGAAGAAAAACTTAAAGCGTCACTGATGGACAGACGGGACACTAAAAAAAGCAAATGTGTTCTCTATGGCCTTACCAGCAATTTAGTATAAAACTAATTGGACACTTTTCTGTATATGGAATGAAAAAATATTTCTGAAAACAATCTTTCATTTGTACGGGTCTTGGCGTCAAACCCCGTATATTTGCATGTTGTTTTCTGGATTTGTTTATCCAGAAAATATTGTTTGAATTTAATTAGGGATATTAAATGCATTGGATTATATGTATACTCGATCGGAACAATTTTCACAAAAATCAAAGAAAAAAAGTTATTCAAATGATCTGAAATCCGTGCGAAAGAAAAGAAAATTGCAAAATCGGAATTCTCGTTAGTTCGAATTAAACGAAGTCAAGAGAAAATGAGTTCGAATTAATGAAAATGTTTAACGTTGTTCTACCATTGAAAATTTCGGGACTTCATGTTTAGTTCGAATTAAGCGAAGATTCGAATTATCCGATTTCGAATTAACGAGATTCGACTATATTTGTAAATGATGTTTCGTATATTTGAAAAGAAATATTTAAGATTCCTTTACTTTATTTTTTTTTCTCTTTCACGAGAAAAATATCATTGATTTTTAGTTTGCTCTTCATTGTCAAAAATATTATTCAGCATTATCTTCGATACATTTTAAATGTGAGAAAGCAAAGTATAAATAAAAAAGTGAAGATTTCGAAAGAAGTAAATTAGTATTTAATATTATAATAACAATATAAATAAAATTCATTAAGAGTTGCTGAAGTATGGTGCAAGTGATAATGGTTTCTTTATATTATTTTTTTAATAAAATAGAGGATGAAGAATATTTTTGCTTATTTGGTATTTTCGAATATTTGATAATTATATATGCTTTGTGACTCTGTATAATCTTGTATCTCAGTACTGATTAGGACAGTAGAATGTAGCCAAAACGCCTTATTTTATATAATGCTTTAAATGAGACCAAAATTTCAAAAAATAAATTGTGGTCAATATGTTAATGGAAATTATTTCTTTATATATACATATACATCTAGATTTTATCTTAATGCTTAATATATAAATATATATGTATGTATATAATATTTAAAAAATGTAAAATAAATGATGCAACCTAAATAAAACATTTAAATATGAATACATGTTTTGATATCGTCACACCTTCAGATTTAAATGTAAAAAAAAATATGATAATAATTCTAATTTTCATGTAATTTCATTTTAATTTATAATTCAATTGAAAAACAAACATTTCAGGTGTTTTGTTCTCTTTCGGCATTATCATTTTCAAATTGAAATACTTTAACATTATTTTTTCCTTTAATAGAATAAAAACAAATCAATATAATACATACACAAAACTGAAGAAAAGACAAGTAATGCATGTAACTTCAAACACCTTCATAGGGATCCAGAGAGTTAAGCAAAAATTCTTCATTCAGAAATCCTTTTATGAATTCGAAATATTCAGATCGAAAGAAGAGGCCAAAATGGCAACCTACCTAACGACAAAATTATCTGCGATTAAAAATAGGAAAATAAGCTATAAGAAGATAGTGGTGTCTAGAGAGTATTTGGAGTTCCAATTTACGCGGACACCTGGCCACACTAGACAGAACTTTATTTCTTTTGTGAAGCTAGGGTGGCGTTTACGCAATGTACAATTACCGCAATGGAATTATGAATAAAGAGAAGAGAAATACATTTTCACCAGTAAAAATGAATATATGTTTCTGCTATTATTTATTACTGAAATTTTACGTTAATAAGGTGTTTAAATAAGAATAAAATGTCAATTTAAAATTGTTTTTTGGAAGCTTAACCCAGCTACGAGGGTAATTCGGAAAGTAACCTCCGTTTCTGAATTAAAAAAAGTAATGAAAGGAAACATGTTTTATTACTTACGTATGAAAGACACGTTCTTCAGCTGCTTCTCAAAATAATTGCCGTATTAATTAAAACAATTATCATAACGGTAAATCAGCTTTGAAATTCCATCGTCACAGACTTCTGCCGCCGCCCTATTCAACTGCGATTATTTTAAAATTCAATTCGCACCACTCTTTCAATCCAAAGAATTTAAACATATTTTTCTATATAATTTTCTGATAAATGCACTACCAAAAATGTTTTAAAAAATAGTGGGTCAAGTAAAATATTACGAGAGCAATTCGGAATTTGTCAGTATGAATAAAAGAACATGTTAAAATTCTTTGGATTGAAAGAGTGGTGCAAGTTGAATTAAAAATAATAGCAGTTGAATAGGCCGGCGGCAGGAGTCTGTGACGATGGAATTTCAAAGCTGATTTACCTTTATGAT